>JAZGQO010000005.1:14332500-15072685 GCA_036850965.1 Patella caerulea | reverse complement strand
CAACATATTTGATCATTTTTAAGGTATAAGTACATTGCATATAGGTACATCAGGCAAAAAATATATTACAGAAATAAAAACAATTATTTTTCTTACTTTTTTAGTATATATTATAAGGGTGAGTAGGTAATGTACACAAAAATAATATAATATATATTATATACAGTTAAAAACAATGCCTGAATGTAACACTTATATTACAACATAAGATAACATGTAGATTCGAAAAGTAGCGATTGCTATAAAGGTAATAAGAAGGTTTGAGAGAAAATAATTACAGTAGTTTTGTTATCTCCAAAAGTTTAGTAGGTAGAGATGATAGGCTTTAAGTTTAAATAAGAGTAACTTAGTCTGTCAAATCTTACAATATTTGCTACATTCATACCCGGATAGAGAGAGTGTATCACATAATAATGCATTAAATACAAAGAATTCTAAAGATATTTTCATCTGCAGATTTGCAATGTCCAAGATTCATTTTATAATAGTTAGTACACAGTGTACAGTGTCAACCAGAAATAAAGGCTTTATTTTATGAAGTACTTGTATAAAATCGAAAGTTTTGTTATATTTAGTGACTTCATGTTCCAAGGAAGTAAGTCTGGTGAATAAAATTGTTAATAATTTTAGAATTGGTTGAGAAAATCTATTGTTAAGGTTTGCAATAGCAATTTGCAATGTTAAAAGGGATTGGAACTGGATGACCGGGACTAGTAGGATGGACATAGCTAAAGAGGTCTGGATATTGAAGGCTTGCTGGCTCAGATAATGTAAACGCTCGAGGCACGTGACATACCGTAGTAAAAAGCCGTAGGAAAAAGGTTACTCAAGTGTAAAATGGGTCACGCGACACTCTGACTGTGCAGCACAGAGACTGATAGTATTCGTAGCGTGTACGATCGGCTGCAAGAGAGTTCTGCTTTACACTAAGACTGACATTGTTATGTGATCACATATTAATAAAAATATGAAAGTAAATAATATCACAGACGATTACAATAATATTACAATATTTAGGAGAATAATAGTGAACATGTACCTTTTATCCCGTTTAATATTTATAAAAGAATTGGTTAAAAAATAAAATAAATTATATAATAAAATTATTGGGCGTATCCCCGGTTAGGAATCTTTTTTAGTCGAAAAAAGTAAAAAAGAAATCCAGGAGGATAGAAAGGGATTAATAGCCTTCTTTTACGACTTGTGCGGGTTACTAACAGCAGGTGTTTAGGGCGGAGTTAAGGTCACGTGGTCAAAATTAAACACATTCACACGAGTAGAGGGCGTGGTGAAGACAGTCGAAACAACAATGTATCGTAACTCACTAACTGGCGTTAAGTTATAAAACGCACTCGTTGCTCTAAAGAATCTAGTATTTTCCACTATTACGATGATACGGGAATAATATTTTCAAATTAAAACCAAGTTATACTAATTTTTTCGCTGTCTTAGAGGATTTGTAGGTAGTCAAACAGGTTGTCTGTCCCCGGCAGACGGTACAACACGAGATCACGTGACTACGACTCTTATACAAACACACACACCCACAAGTCGTAGTAGACAAGCAGGTACAAACTAGGTCACATAGTAAATAAAACAAGAATGTAAATATATTATTGCACATAAGAGATATCACAGACTATATTATCACAGAATATAATTTAAACAATAAAATAGATTAATTATGATAAAATAGACATAAGAACAGTATATAAGAACATACAGTAAGCTGGGCATCAGCTGAAATCAATATTTATTGTATCATCTAGCTGTATATTTATAAAAAGTGAAGGTAGAATAAACTTATCAAGGAATGTTTTATGTTTAAAGAGTTTACGTAAGTAAATAAGTGTATCTGCTAATATATTTTTATACAATTTGATCAAATCACACTGTGAATTGGGTTTGTCTACACACATATTACGTCTAATATATATAGTTTGTCTTGCACAGCTTAAAATTATATTTAAAAGTTCCCAGGGGAGGTATTTATGCCCGCTCTGTAAACCGAATAAAATAATACATTTAAAATCATGGTCATTCAGGCTGAAGGGAATAATATCAGATAACATATTATGTATTAATTGAATAAAAAATCTTAGATCTACACAATCATGGAACATGTGAAGAATAGTTTCTTCTTCTTCTTCACACACTGGGCATAAGTCATTTTCTACTTTTCCTATTTTAAATAATCTTACTTTGTTCCAGATGATATTGTGTGATATTTTGAAATCTAGGTCACACATCTTAGGAGATTTATAATATACATTAACATTTTTCCATGTTATTGGCCAGTTCACCTCTAAGTTAAGCTTTTCCCAGAATTTAACACAAGTTGGTTCGGTTGCTTTTAGCTTAATAAGTATATCGTAGCATACCTTGGAGGTGAGCTGGTCATAACATATATCCTCGCCATTAATAATAAAATTATCATAACCTGTAGGTATATTAAAAGACTGGATATTTATAATATATAGCCATGATTCTGGGATAGATAATTTAATAGTATTAAAAGTATGCACAATTCTTTCAATATCTACATTGGGAAATTTCTCTAAAATTATGTCTAAAACAGAATGAATTGGGATAAAACCTGGTTTCACATAATATAATATATCATAAAATCTGGTAATACCAGAAGAGATAAAGTACTTAAAATCTAAAACCTTATTATGATGGGATAACAAACAGTTATTAAAAATAGGCTGAAGAGCTATGTCATTTATACATTTAGGTTCAGGACGGTGGCTATTATTAAGTTTGTCCCAAGCTAAAAGAAGGTGTTTATAAAAGGGAGGTAATCTACAATCATTTAAAAGCTTCATGTCTAAGTGTATCTTAAAAATATCAACATCCATATCAAAATCACCATAAAAGCATAAAAAATAGGACATTGTGGATTTCCACAGGTTACAATTGTCAGGGTTAAAATATTGTTTTAGCCATTTAATCGCAAGTGCGTAACCTTTAAGTCTGATGTCGACAAGTCCTAAGCCCCCCTCTGATTTAGGCAATGTCATTACATCATATTTAACCTGTGGAGGTTTCCTGGACCATAAAAATTTTAATATTAAGCTTAAAAGTTGTTTAAAAATATAATCTGGCATAGGTAAAATTGACATAGTGTAATAAAATTTAGACATAATAAGGTGGTTTATGACAATAACTTTGCCATAAAGCGTTAAAAATCTTCTAGCCCACATATTTAATAAAATTTCTACCTTTAAAAGCTTATTTTCCCAGTTTTGATAGTTGCACAACTGGGAGTTATGACCCATATACACCCCTAGAATTAAAATAGATTCATATACAATATTTAAAGGATTGTTTATAATAACAGGTTTATTTACTGAACTACCAAGGGGCATTAACTCAGATTTAGATATATTCATTTTTGCCCCAGACGCTTTACAAAAAATATTTATACAATTAAAGGCATTATCAACAGACTCTAGGTCAGTCACAGTTAAGGTTGTGTCGTCTGCATGTTGGTAAATTAGAGATGTGGCACTGGAGTTTTTTATGGGGATACCTTTTATGGGCCCTTGCTTTATTAAAATATTTAGGGGCTCGGAACACATGATATATAACATGGCAGACAAGGGACAACCTTGACGGACTGACCGTTTAATATTAAAATATGGCGATAAATGACCATTTACTTTTACAGTACTCTTAATATCAGTATATAAAATTTTTAGCCACCGCCTGAAGTTTTCACCAAACCCAAAGTATTTTAGGATATGTTGCAGGTATTCGAACGATAGCCGGTCAAAAGCTTTTTCCGCATCTAATTTTAATAAATAACCATCTATATCTTCTTTATTCACGTAGTCTATGGCGTCACGAATACTTGCAACATTTTCTAAAATACTTCGACCAGGTACTGCACATGACTGCTCTGGGGATATTATTGTATCTAAAACAGATTTGAGTCTATAAGCTAAAACTCTACATAATATTTTAAGATCAGTATTTAAAAGTGAAATAGGTCTAAAGTTTTTTAGATCCTTCTTATCCCCCTTATCTTTATAAATTAAAACAATCACACCTTTTCTCATTGATCTGGTTAAAATATTATTATTGTAAATAGAAGATAAAACCTTAAAATATATTGGGCCTAAAAGATCCCAAAAATGTAAATAAAATTCTGGTGTAAGGCCATCTATACCTGGACTTTTCTTTCTTGACATAGAAATTAAAACTTTTGTTACCTCATTCAAGCTGAAAGGTGAGTCTAGATAATCTCTATCCACCTCTGTAATTGACTTAGTTAAAACACTACACACATCATTTATGGCAACTGGGTCATCACGTGACTCCGGCGTATACAGCTTGCTATAATAACTAGAGCATGCATAGATGACGTCACGTGGATTGTTGACAGTTTCACCGTTATGTAGCAACTCTTTGACACAATTAGAGTTTTGACGCTGTTTCTCTAGACTTAAGAAGTATGAGGTGTTTTTATCGCTTTCAGTAGCTTGCTTAAATTTACTTCTAAGTATGGCCCCCTCACATTTTGTTTTTTCATATTCTTCTAATTTACTTTCGAGTTCTTTTATTTTAGACATTTCATAGACGTTTGAGAGAGATGCTCTTTTATACTCATGTTGCAGTTTGTTATTAATATTCCAGAATTCTTCTCTCTCCCTTTTTTTAATATTTTTGGAGAACCGTTGCGCAGTGCATTTAAGTTTGTATTTTAAATTGTCCCACCAATTTAAAACGTCAAGGGAGTATAAAGGGTCATCTCTCTCTTTAAGAATTAACTTATTGATTAAAACACTAAAATTACTATCTTTTAAAAGGTTATTGTTAAAAGCATACAATCCTGGGCCCCTTTCACATTCATTAAAATCTAATAAAATTGAAACCGGGTTATGATCAGATAGCTTGGTATAAGTAATAAAAATGTTATGTACATTAGGAATAAGAGATCTAGGGACTAAAATATGGTCTATACGGCTCATTTTTAAAATATTGTTATTCAACATCTTACGTGTATACTGCCGTTTATCAGGGTATTTATATCTAAAAATGTCACAGAGATTATATTCTAAAATGAAATTATTTAAAAACATACACCCTCGCTTATCTGTTACCATACCCTTACACCTATCTAAAAAATGATTAAAAACTTCGTTGAAATCACCTGTAATAATTGTTTCAGGCGTAATATAAACAGATAAACTTTTAAAATATTCAATCCGCGATAAAACATCATTAGGGGCATAAATATTTAAAATGGTGAAGTTAAAATTGTCTATACACATATCAATTTTTACCGTTCTTCCATCAGTCAAGCTATGGCTATTTAAAACACAATGTTTAATGTCATTTTTTAAAAGTATAGCTACCCCTCGTCTTTCGTTATCATTACTGTTGCTATAAAAAACTGGTCCATCCCATATCTTACGCACAGTGGGAATAATCCCATCATCCCAAAAAGTTTCTTGAACACATAAAATATCACAGTTGCTATCTATAAAATTGTTTAAAACACTATTCATCTTATTAAAATTCCTCAGGCCGTTTGCATTAAATGATGTGATTTTCGGCATAAAGTTAAAAACGGCTAATATATATAAAAAGAGAATATGTCCGTATAAATTGAAGGTCAAAAGTGATAAAAAAGGGTTATTGGGCATTGTTCTTCTTATCAGCCCGCGTATTCACACTTTTTAAGACAGATTGTATTGCAGGTTGGCGAACAAGGATGGGTCTTCTGTAGTATTCTTTATTTTTATTAGATTCATCTGTAGGGGTGTCAATAATAGAATAGTCTGCAATGGTGTTTTTGTCATGTTCATTATCGCTTAGATTGTCGCATCGGGTTGATTCAGCCGGGGAGGTTTTATCAGGGGTATCGATATCATTAATGCTGTTGTTTATATCTAGAGGTTCTGCTTCAGTGCGCTGTTTTTTAATAATAGGTTGGGCTTCGCTTGTTGTGCTTGAAGTACTCGATGAAATATGCTCACGTTTGTTTTCTTTGTCATCGACCTCTATTATATCGCTTTCACTACTGCTTGTACTAATTTCTTCGTTTGTTTCATAAAAGTTATCCTCGCATTTGCAATTAAATTCAAAATTGTTACATTTTTCACATCTGATGTTTACACACTTATAAGCCATATGGCCTGGTTGTTTACACTTTCTGCATGTGATTAGGGGGCAGCTTGACTTCTCATGGTCACACGATAGACATTTGAAACATACTTTTGTCTGGTTATTGTGGAGTACCTTATAACCCCTGGGCCCGTCTGCACTATCAAAATTCATAGCCCAAGGCAGCGATTTAACATTGGGCGGGAATTTACATTTCACATGCCTGGTGCCGTTGGCGACGTTTGGGAATTTTTTATAATAATGTCTGACAACTTCCCCTACTATTTCTATATTATAAAAGGTCAGTTTATTAATAATCTCTTCATCTTCAATATGTGAAGGTATATTTAAAAAC
Organism: Patella caerulea; assembly: GCA_036850965.1. NCBI lineage: Eukaryota > Metazoa > Mollusca > Gastropoda > Patellidae > Patella > Patella caerulea. Next base: position 15,066,216 of record JAZGQO010000005.1, on the reverse strand, counting down.
GAAACAATTATATAAGGTGAGTACATTAGTTCAACATCAAAATGCTGGCCATCGATATTAATTCCATCACAAAGATTCTGGGCATTTTCGACACTGTTAACCGTGACCTCAACAATATTGGGATATCTCGGGACAGCCGCGAGACAGAGCCCTTCCCCAATACAATTCTCTACCGCTACGATCACATCTTCAATAGAAATATTCTTTAAATCAGTTACATTTACCTTAACAGTGCACTCCTTAGAGTATTTCCTCGCCATTATATCCGATTATACAATAAATCCAAAGAACATAAAAACAAACGTACACAAATAATCCACAAAAAAACAAAAAAACACGAAAATCCAGAACGTGAATAAAGTTGTAGAGTTACAGCCCACAGGGGCCAAAGCCCCGAAGGGAAAACACACTATTTACAATAATCCAATGTAGAAATATATACAATTATAAAGCACAATATATACACAAACACAGTTTGAATATCAATTAAACGCACGGTTGAGTGAACACACAAGAGAGCTAAACGACACGTCTACTCGCTGTGAAATCTAAACCGACTCTGTCTGCCACTCGCGCATCTCGCCGCCGAGTCGGGATGCGCCGGCCGTCGCTGCCTGTGCGCACGTCGGAGCCCGTTGGTTGTCCTTTTCTCTCATGCTGGCCTGGATCTCTTTCTTTTTTTCCCCCCGTCTCTGTGCGTCGCCGCCTTGCCGCGTTTTGTTTTCTTTTGGTGTTTCGTTTTATGCCGTTCTTCGCGGTCGCTGGCCGCATAACGTTAGGCGGGCGGGCGAAAAAGAAGCCCTCCCCGGCGGGGAATTGAACCCCGGTCTCCCGCGTGACAGGCGGGGATACTGACCACTATACTACCGAGGACTGGTTGACGGCTGGCGTGCCAGGAGTTACTTGGCGCGCTTCTCGCGTCGCCCGCAACGCCATCGGGACATCGAGACCAGTACGGCCGCCGCCACGGTTTGGCCGTCAAGCATCGGTGGTCTAGTGGTAGAATACTCGCCTGTCAGAGTCGGTTTAGATTTCACAGCGAGTAGACGTGTCGTTTAGCTCTCTTGTGTGTTCACTCAACCGTGCGTTTAATTGATATTCAAACTGTGTTTGTGTATATATTGTGCTTTATAATTGTATATATTTCTACATTGGATTATTGTAAATAGTGTGTTTTCCCTTCGGGGCTTTGGCCCCTGTGGGCTGTAACTCTACAACTTTATTCACGTTCTGGATTTTCGTGTTTTTTTGTTTTTTTGTGGATTATTTGTGTACGCGTGACAGGCGGGGATACTGACCACAAAACAACACGCGGCAAGGCGGCGACGCACAGAGACGGGGGGAAAAAAAGAAAGAGATCCAGGCCAGCACGAGAGAAAAGGACAACCAACGGGCTCCGACGTGCGCACAGGCAGCGACGGCCGGCGCACCCCGACTCGGCGGCGAGATGCGCGAGGAAAAAAGGGGCGCGCGAACGCACCCGCGTGAATATCGGCGAGAAGGCACCAGGGGGAGTCGAACCCTCGACCTTCTGTTTACTAGACAGACGCTCTTTTTTTTTTTCTTGTAAAATATTTATTCACAGAAAATCATAATTACATATTAACAACATATTTGATCATTTTTAAGGTATAAGTACATTGCATATAGGTACATCAGGCAAAAAATATATTACAGAAATAAAAACAATTATTTTTCTTACTTTTTTAGTATATATTATAAGGGTGAGTAGGTAATGTACACAAAAATAATATAATATATATTATATACAGTTAAAAACAATGCCTGAATGTAACACTTATATTACAACATAAGATAACATGTAGATTCGAAAAGTAGCGATTGCTATAAAGGTAATAAGAAGGTTTGAGAGAAAATAATTACAGTAGTTTTGTTATCTCCAAAAGTTTAGTAGGTAGAGATGATAGGCTTTAAGTTTAAATAAGAGTAACTTAGTCTGTCAAATCTTACAATATTTGCTACATTCATACCCGGATAGAGAGAGTGTATCACATAATAATGCATTAAATACAAAGAATTCTAAAGATATTTTCATCTGCAGATTTGCAATGTCCAAGATTCATTTTATAATAGTTAGTACACAGTGTACAGTGTCAACCAGAAATAAAGGCTTTATTTTATGAAGTACTTGTATAAAATCGAAAGTTTTGTTATATTTAGTGACTTCATGTTCCAAGGAAGTAAGTCTGGTGAATAAAATTGTTAATAATTTTAGAATTGGTTGAGAAAATCTATTGTTAAGGTTTGCAATAGCAATTTGCAATGTTAAAAGGGATTGGAACTGGATGACCGGGACTAGTAGGATGGACATAGCTAAAGAGGTCTGGATATTGAAGGCTTGCTGGCTCAGATAATGTAAACGCTCGAGGCACGTGACATACCGTAGTAAAAAGCCGTAGGAAAAAGGTTACTCAAGTGTAAAATGGGTCACGCGACACTCTGACTGTGCAGCACAGAGACTGATAGTATTCGTAGCGTGTACGATCGGCTGCAAGAGAGTTCTGCTTTACACTAAGACTGACATTGTTATGTGATCACATATTAATAAAAATATGAAAGTAAATAATATCACAGACGATTACAATAATATTACAATATTTAGGAGAATAATAGTGAACATGTACCTTTTATCCCGTTTAATATTTATAAAAGAATTGGTTAAAAAATAAAATAAATTATATAATAAAATTATTGGGCGTATCCCCGGTTAGGAATCTTTTTTAGTCGAAAAAAGTAAAAAAGAAATCCAGGAGGATAGAAAGGGATTAATAGCCTTCTTTTACGACTTGTGCGGGTTACTAACAGCAGGTGTTTAGGGCGGAGTTAAGGTCACGTGGTCAAAATTAAACACATTCACACGAGTAGAGGGCGTGGTGAAGACAGTCGAAACAACAATGTATCGTAACTCACTAACTGGCGTTAAGTTATAAAACGCACTCGTTGCTCTAAAGAATCTAGTATTTTCCACTATTACGATGATACGGGAATAATATTTTCAAATTAAAACCAAGTTATACTAATTTTTTCGCTGTCTTAGAGGATTTGTAGGTAGTCAAACAGGTTGTCTGTCCCCGGCAGACGGTACAACACGAGATCACGTGACTACGACTCTTATACAAACACACACACCCACAAGTCGTAGTAGACAAGCAGGTACAAACTAGGTCACATAGTAAATAAAACAAGAATGTAAATATATTATTGCACATAAGAGATATCACAGACTATATTATCACAGAATATAATTTAAACAATAAAATAGATTAATTATGATAAAATAGACATAAGAACAGTATATAAGAACATACAGTAAGCTGGGCATCAGCTGAAATCAATATTTATTGTATCATCTAGCTGTATATTTATAAAAAGTGAAGGTAGAATAAACTTATCAAGGAATGTTTTATGTTTAAAGAGTTTACGTAAGTAAATAAGTGTATCTGCTAATATATTTTTATACAATTTGATCAAATCACACTGTGAATTGGGTTTGTCTACACACATATTACGTCTAATATATATAGTTTGTCTTGCACAGCTTAAAATTATATTTAAAAGTTCCCAGGGGAGGTATTTATGCCCGCTCTGTAAACCGAATAAAATAATACATTTAAAATCATGGTCATTCAGACTGAAGGGAATAATATCAGATAACATATTATGTATTAATTGAATAAAAAATCTTAGATCTACACAATCATGGAACATGTGAAGAATAGTTTCTTCTTCTTCTTCACACACTGGGCATAAGTTATTTTCTACTTTTCCTATTTTAAATAATCTTACTTTGTTCCAGATGATATTGTGTGATATTTTGAAATCTAGGTCACACATCTTAGGAGATTTATAATATACATTAACATTTTTCCATGTTATTGGCCAGTTCACCTCTAAGTTAAGCTTTTCCCAGAATTTAACACAAGTTGGTTCGGTTGCTTTTAGCTTAATAAGTATATCGTAGCATACCTTGGAGGTGAGCTGGTCATAACATATATCCTCGCCATTAATAATAAAATTATCATAACCTGTAGGTATATTAAAAGACTGGATATTTATAATATATAGCCATGATTCTGGGATAGATAATTTAATAGTATTAAAAGTATGCACAATTCTTTCAATATCTACATTGGGAAATTTCTCTAAAATTATGTCTAAAACAGAATGAATTGGGATAAAACCTGGTTTCACATAATATAATATATCATAAAATCTGGTAATACCAGAAGAGATAAAGTACTTAAAATCTAAAACCTTATTATGATGGGATAACAAACAGTTATTAAAAATAGGCTGAAGAGCTATGTCATTTATACATTTAGGTTCAGGACGGTGGCTATTATTAAGTTTGTCCCAAGCTAAAAGAAGGTGTTTATAAAAGGGAGGTAATCTACAATCATTTAAAAGCTTCATGTCTAAGTGTATCTTAAAAATATCAACATCCATATCAAAATCACCATAAAAGCATAAAAAATAGGACATTGTGGATTTCCACAGGTTACAATTGTCAGGGTTAAAATATTGTTTTAGCCATTTAATCGCAAGTGCGTAACCTTTAAGTCTGATGTCGACAAGTCCTAAGCCCCCCTCTGATTTAGGCAATGTCATTACATCATATTTAACCTGTGGAGGTTTCCTGGACCATAAAAATTTTAATATTAAGCTTAAAAGTTGTTTAAAAATATAATCTGGCATAGGTAAAATTGACATAGTGTAATAAAATTTAGACATAATAAGGTGGTTTATGACAATAACTTTGCCATAAAGCGTTAAAAATCTTCTAGCCCACATATTTAATAAAATTTCTACCTTTAAAAGCTTATTTTCCCAGTTTTGATAGTTGCACAACTGGGAGTTATGACCCATATACACCCCTAGAATTAAAATAGATTCATATACAATATTTAAAGGATTGTTTATAATAACAGGTTTATTTACTGAACTACCAAGGGGCATTAACTCAGATTTAGATATATTCATTTTTGCCCCTGACGCTTTACAAAAAATATTTATACAATTAAAGGCATTATCAACAGACTCTAGGTCAGTCACAGTTAAGGTTGTGTCGTCTGCATGTTGGTAAATTAGAGATGTGGCACTGGAGTTTTTTATGGGGATACCTTTTATGGGCCCTTGCTTTATTAAAATATTTAGGGGCTCGGAACACATGATATATAACATGGCAGACAAGGGACAACCTTGACGGACTGACCGTTTAATATTAAAATATGGCGATAAATGACCATTTACTTTTACAGTACTCTTAATATCAGTATATAAAATTTTTAGCCACCGCCTGAAGTTTTCACCAAACCCAAAGTATTTTAGGATATGTTGCAGGTATTCGAACGATAGCCGGTCAAAAGCTTTTTCCGCATCTAATTTTAATAAATAACCATCTATATCTTCTTTATTCACGTAGTCTATGGCGTCACGAATACTTGCAACATTTTCTAAAATACTTCGACCAGGTACTGCACATGACTGCTCTGGGGATATTATTGTATCTAAAACAGATTTGAGTCTATAAGCTAAAACTCTACATAATATTTTAAGATCAGTATTTAGAAGTGAAATAGGTCTAAAGTTTTTTAGATCCTTCTTATCCCCCTTATCTTTATAAATTAAAACAATCACACCTTTTCTCATTGATCTGGTTAAAATATTATTATTGTAAATAGAAGATAAAACCTTAAAATATATTGGGCCTAAAAGATCCCAAAAATGTAAATAAAATTCTGGTGTAAGGCCATCTATACCTGGACTTTTCTTTCTTGACATAGAAATTAAAACTTTTGTTACCTCATTCAAGCTGAAAGGTGAGTCTAGATAATCTCTATCCACCTCTGTAATTGACTTAGTTAAAACACTACACACATCATTTATGGCAACTGGGTCATCACGTGACTCCGGCGTATACAGCTTGCTATAATAACTAGAGCATGCATAGATGACGTCACGTGGATTGTTGACAGTTTCACCGTTATGTAGCAACTCTTTGACACAATTAGAGTTTTGACGCTGTTTCTCTAGACTTAAGAAGTATGAGGTGTTTTTATCGCTTTCAGTAGCTTGCTTAAATTTACTTCTAAGTATGGCCCCCTCACATTTTGTTTTTTCATATTCTTCTAATTTACTTTCGAGTTCTTTTATTTTAGACATTTCATAGACGTTTGAGAGAGATGCTCTTTTATACTCATGTTGCAGTTTGTTATTAATATTCCAGAATTCTTCTCTCTCCCTTTTTTTAATATTTTTGGAGAACCGTTGCGCAGTGCATTTAAGTTTGTATTTTAAATTGTCCCACCAATTTAAAACGTCAAGGGAGTATAAAGGGTCATCTCTCTCTTTAAGAATTAACTTATTGATTAAAACACTAAAATTACTATCTTTTAAAAGGTTATTGTTAAAAGCATACAATCCTGGGCCCCTTTCACATTCATTAAAATCTAATAAAATTGAAACCGGGTTATGATCAGATAGCTTGGTATAAGTAATAAAAATGTTATGTACATTAGGAATAAGAGATCTAGGGACTAAAATATGGTCTATACGGCTCATTTTTAAAATATTGTTATTCAACATCTTACGTGTATACTGCCGTTTATCAGGGTATTTATATCTAAAAATGTCACAGAGATTATATTCTAAAATGAAATTATTTAAAAACATACACCCTCGCTTATCTGTTACCATACCCTTACACCTATCTAAAAAATGATTAAAAACTTCGTTGAAATCACCTGTAATAATTGTTTCAGGCGTAATATAAACAGATAAACTTTTAAAATATTCAATCCGCGATAAAACATCATTAGGGGCATAAATATTTAAAATAGTGAAGTTAAAATTGTCTATACACATATCAATTTTTACCGTTCTTCCATCAGTCAAGCTATGGCTATTTAAAACACAATGTTTAATGTCATTTTTTAAAAGTATAGCTACCCCTCGTCTTTCGTTATCATTACTGTTGCTATAAAAAACTGGTCCATCCCATATCTTACGCACAGTGGGAATAATCCCATCATCCCAAAAAGTTTCTTGAACACATAAAATATCACAGTTGCTATCTATAAGGCGAGTATTCTACCACTAGACCACCGATGCTTGACGGCCAAACCGTGGCGGCGGCCGTACTGGTCTCGATGTCCCGGTGGCGTTGCGGGCGACGCGAGAAGCGCGCCAAGTACCTCCTGGCACGCCAGCCGTCAACCAGTCCTCGGTAGTATAGTGGTCAGTATCCCCGCCTGTCACGCGGGAGACCGGGGTTCAATTCCCCGCCGGGGAGGGCTTCTTTTTCGCCCGCCCGCCTAACGTTATGCGGCCAGCGACCGCGAGGAACGGCATAAAACGAAACACCAAAACAAAACAAAACGCGGCAAGGCGGCGACGCACAGAGACGGGGGGAAAAAAAGAAAGAGATCCAGGCCAGCACGAGAGAAAAGGACAACCAACGGGCTCCGACGTGCGCACAGGCAGCGACGGCCGGCGCATCCCGACTCGGCGGCGAGATGCGCGAGGAAAAAAGGGGCGCGCGAAGGCACCCGCGTGAATATCGGCGAGAAGGCACCAGGGGGAGTCGAACCCTCGACCTTCTGTTTACTAGACAGACGCTCTAACCAACTGAGCTATGGCGCCGACAGCGGGGCCTGGCGTGCCGCGATCTACACTGCCGATGCATAAATGAGAGGAAACGGTCGGGCACCGCTAGCGAGGGAGCAAAACCTGGGACCACCTCCGACGGGACTCGAACCCGCAATCCCCGGCTTAGGAGGCCGATGCCTTATCCATTGGGCCACGGAGGCTGGCTTCTGGGGTGGGGAAAATAGCCGTGGTCGACCTGTCGGAGGGACGACGCGCTCGTTCGAACGGTGTACACGCGGCACACCTTGTGGCGGCGTGCTGCGCTGCTACTAGGGGACCACTGGTACACCTGTCCACACCAACCAATTTTGCAAGTTTGCACGCAACTGAACGGTGCACGCCTGCGCGTCTCTGCTGGCCAGGGACCCTCGGTCCAGCGGCAAAAGGCGAGTGGCAACACCAGCCCGCCGCGCGCGCGACAACGGGACGCGGTCTGCCAGGAGTCCTCGGTAGTATAGTGGTCAGTATCCCCGCCTGTCACGCGGGAGACCGGGGTTCAATTCCCCGCCGGGGAGGCAACTTTTGCCCGACCGTCCCGCGACGGCGAGGAAAAAGCAATTGTTCCGATACCGGGAGTCGAACCCGGGCCGCCTGGGTGAAAGCCAGGAATCCTAACCGCTAGACCATATCGGAGACCTGGTCCCTCAGCGCACGTCTGTCGAGTCGCCGTTTCCGCCGCACGCCATTACAATAGAGAGGAAGGCGCGCAGCACCACACATCACAAACACACACACACACACACACACTGGCAGCCTCGACACGGGTCGGTCGGTCGATCGGCAGACGTGCAAAAGAAGCGTGCATCGACCGGGAATCGAACCCGGGTCACCCGCGTGGCAGGCGAGTATTCTACCACTAGACCACCGATGCTTGACGGCCAAACCGTGGCGGCGGCCGTACTGGTCTCGATGTCCCGGTGGCGTTGCGGGCGACGCGAGAAGCGCGCCAAGTACCTCCTGGCACGCCAGCCGTCAACCAGTCCTCGGTAGTATAGTGGTCAGTATCCCCGCCTGTCACGCGGGAGACCGGGGTTCAATTCCCCGCCGGGGAGGGCTTCTTTTTCGCCCGCCCGCCTAACGTTATGCGGCCAGCGACCGCGAGGAACGGCATAAAACGAAACACCAAAACAAAACAAAACGCGGCAAGGCGGCGACGCACAGAGACGGGGGGAAAAAAAGAAAGAGATCCAGGCCAGCACGAGAGAAAAGGACAACCAACGGGCTCCGACGTGCGCACAGGCAGCGACGGCCGGCGCATCCCGACTCGGCGGCGAGATGCGCGAGGAAAAAAGGGGCGCGCGAAGGCACCCGCGTGAATATCGGCGAGAAGGCACCAGGGGGAGTCGAACCCTCGACCTTCTGTTTACTAGACAGACGCTCTTTTTTTTTTTTTTTTTTAAATAATTTATTCACAGAAACATAAGTATATACATTACATATTACAATTATTTCAATTTTTTCCGAAATTAAATACATTTCAATATTTCATAATTATATAGGGCTATAGTAGTATCATATATACACACAGGCAAAACTTATATTACAAAAGTAAAAACAAATATTTTTGGCTATTTTGGTGTACGGAAGTGTAGGGGTAAAATATATATTATATACAATTAAAAACATTGCCCATGTTTATTTTATACACTTATACTACATTATTCAGATATTAAATTCGGTCACCACCAATGATGAAGGCCGAAAGCCTTTTAAATTTTAAATATACATTTCAATTTTATCAATTTGACAATATTTGGTGACTTTATACATAAATGGACTAAGTGTGAAAAAATGGATGGAATTGGATTAGGATTTTATATAGAAAATGTTCAGTACAGGTTTGCAATGGGACATTTCAATGTAGATAATTCTGAGCAATGTTTGATCAGTGTCTGTCAGGAAAGAGGGCTTTATAACTAAAATATTGTCTTTAAAGTATCAGATATTGCTATATTTGGTGACTTTGATATATAATAATGAAAGTTTAAACAAAACAATTATATATAATAAGGAATTTACAGAGAAAATACTTCTAACAGGTTTACAATAGGTATATTACATGGTGTAGTAGTAAGAGTACTGGATGGACTAGTCTATAGTGATTCATATAGTAGCATTACAGCTGGATAAAAGGGGCTACTGAGTGTGTACACGAGAGGTTAAAAACTGGGTCACACACCGCGCAGACGGTATAGTGAGGGAGAACTACTGAAGGTGGGTTACGAACTGAGTTCGTCATTTGTCAATAAGTCAAGTTAAACATAATTTTACTTCATTATTTTCTATGTAAATAAGATTTGGTGTACAAATTAAATCATTAAATTTCTGTTCTTTTAAATAAAAATATAGGTATTGTAAGTGATGTTGTAACATTGACATAAAAAGTTTGGAAACATTTACAATTTTATCAGTTTTTAGAAACATATTCCTGCGTCTAATTATAGCTAATCTAGCAAAGGATAGTAACAGAATTAAAATATTATTCTTTTTATTACCTTTAATTACCTGGACACCGAATAACAATATTTTATTAAAATGGACAGTGCTAAACCCTTCTGGGTAAAAATTAATTAGTATAGATCTTAAATTATTAATAAATTCTAAGACACCTGGACAATTAAGGAATAAATGCTGCATATTTTCTATATCACTTAAACAAATACTACATAGAGGACTATCAATAGTTTTATACTTGAAGAGTTTCTCATATGTATATACAATGTTATGAGCTATTTTAAAATCATTTTCTATACATTCGTTACTCTTTAAGTAATAACCTATGGATTTCCATACATCTTTCCAATCAATATTGTAATTGAGCTGGTTCCAAAAAACAGTACTTGTGGGTTCTTTATAAAATTTCTTTCTTAGAACATTATAAAAATATTTAGATGTACAATTTGTAATTGGTACATATTCATCATTAATTTGTATATGAAGAATAATATTCTTATTAATAACATGACTTTCTTTATTAATTATAGTAAGCCAGTCATTTGGTAGGCATGAACATATGGTTTTATAATATTTTTCAATCTTAACAATATCAACATCATCATTATAAATGGTAAATAAATCAATTATATGGGTTAAAGGCAATAAACCGGGTATTACACAGTAGCATATATCAGAAACTTTTACAATCTTATTGTTAATGAAGAGATCATAGTGAAGAAACTTATTATTGTATAATATAAAGGGGTTATCAAACAGTGGTTGGTTTAAAATGTCATTATAACTTAAAGGTGGTATCCTTTTATTATTATTAATATTATTCCATGCTATTAAAACAGATCTATAAAAGTCTGATATATTATGTAAACCACTTGGAGCAGGTTTTAATGCAAATATTTCAATATCTATATTCATATGGTGATATGAATTAAGGAAATAAGTAAAGAGGTGTTTCCATACAGCTTGAAAAGTACTATCATTATATTTCTTTAAGGTATTTAGTCTAAAGGCATCTTGTCTTAATACCAGTTTGGGTATATTTAAGCCGCCTTGGTCATATGAACCTAGGACAGTAGAACTTTTTACAAGAGGTGTTTTATTAAACCATATAAAATTTTTGATACATTCTTCAACTCTATTAATAATATAATTTGGTATATTTAAAACTCTCAAAGGATACCATAATAAAGACATACATAATGAGTTAATAACACAGGATTTTCCAATTAGAGTAAGTTTTCTTTGTGACCACATGTTTAAAATTCTTTGAATTTTATTAAGTTTTGAATCCCAGTTTTTATAATTACAAGCATTGGAATTGGGTCCTAAATAAATACCTAATATTTCAATGCAATCATAAATAATCTTAACTTGTACAGGAAGTGCAATATATTCATTTTTAACAGATCCAGCGGGTAGTAATTCTGATTTTTCTATGTTTATTTTTGCGCCAGAATTTTTGCAATATGGTTGTATTTGTGTAAATGTATTTTGGACTGAGTTGGTGTCAGACAGGGTTAAGGTACAATCATCTGCATGCTGGTATAGAAGTGATGGGGTGGGTGATCCTGGTATACTTATTCCTTTAATGTTTGGGTTGGATTTAATAAGTGCATTCAGGGGTTCTGCTGTGAGGACATATAACAGAGCTGATAGTGGGCAACCTTGTCTAACTGATCTGGTGACAGGGAAAGGGCGAGATATATGGCCATTTACTTTGACACTGCTGTATATATTTGAATATAATATTTTGACATGTTCAATAAAATTATTACCAAAATTAAAATGTTTTAGTACAGTAAAAATATAAGAGTGTGAAACTCGATCAAAGGCCTTAAGAGCATCAAGTTTTAAAATGTAGCATGGTATAAATTCTAAGTCAACATAGTTTAAAACATCTCTGATGGATGCAATATTATCAGAAATGTCACGACCAGGAACACATGATTGGTCCGGGGAAATAATAGTATTAATAACACTTCTAAGTCGTAAGGCTAAAATTCTTGAGTAAATTTTGTAATCTACATTTAGTAAATTTATAGGTCTATAATTTTTCAGATTTCTTTTATCACCCTTATTTTTATAAAATAAAGTTATAACACCATGTCGCATTGAACGTGAAAGTGACTTACTACAAATAATATAATTTAAAATATACAAGTAAATAGGACCTATTACACTCCAGAAGTGTAAATACCAACTCACTGTTAAACCATCATTACCGGGGGATTTCCCTTTCTTCATACCGTTAAGCGCTGTATACGCTTCGTGGAGGGTAATAGGTCGGTCACATGACCTGCTATTGACTTCGCTTAGTCTACTGTCTACGTGATCACACAAGATCGTCTGCTCTTGTGTATCGTCTGCTTCAGAATCAGCAGTGTATAATACTTTATAATAATCAGCACATGTATATAAGACATTACTAGAATCATCAATTAAAATATCATTTGAATCATAAATACATTTTATTACATTATTCTCTTGGTTTTTCTTCTCAAGATTTAGAAAGTATGACGTGCATCTATCAGATTCTAAAGCGTTTTTGGATTTCGATCTTAGGATGGCCCCTCGACATTTTTTAATTTCGAAGTCTGATAATTTACTTTCTAAATCTTGGATTACATTTTGATCCACTAATAAGCCCTTTGACTGCTTTCCATACAATATAGTTAATTTATTGTTTAAATCCCAAAATTCTTTTTTCTCTTTTTGGTTTACTTTACGTGCAAATAAAACTGACTCTTTTTTAATAAAATGTTTTAGGTTGTCCCACCATATTAGGGGGCTTTCTTTGTACAGGCTACAGTTTAATTTATCATTAATTAATTTTTTAATAGTTTCTACATAGTCAATATTGTTTAAAAGCGTGTTATTAAGAATCCATATACCAGGGCCTCTGTCTACTTCATTTAAATCAAAAAGTAAGGATACCAAACTGTGATCGGATAATTTTGTATGAGTAGTCCATATATTCATGGTGTGTATTTTAATTGGGTGACTTATTAATATATAATCGATCCTACTCATACGTAATGACCCGTTCACAGTTTGAGTCCTTGTAAATTGTCGCTTTTCTGGATATTTATCACGAAATATGTCACACAGATTATTTTCTTGTATAAAATTCTTAAAGCTTATAGTAGAACTAACATTTGTATACATATTTCTACCCCTGTCTAAAATAGGATCTAATATATCGTTAAAGTCGCCGCATACAAAATTCATACGAGTTACATCAATAAAAGAAGAGACAACATTATAAAATTCACACCTGTCTTTGTAATTATTAGGGGCATATATGGAAAATACTGATATATCTTTGTTATCTAGCCGTAAATCTACTCGTATTATTCTACCCTGCTTATCTTTGAATTCTTGTGTAATAAGATTTTTATAGATGTTCTTAAAAAGAATGGTAACCCCCCGTCTTTTATTATCTTGAAAATTGCTAAAGTAGCATGGACCATCCCACAAATCAATAAAAGAACGTATAAACTCATCATCCCAAAATGTTTCTTGAATGCAAACGATATCGTAATTAAAGCTATTCAGATATGCATAAATATTTTTTATTTTGGACAAATCACGAAGACCGTTTACATTGAAAGAAACTATTTTAGGCATTTATGAGTTTATGTTTAGGGGTAACATTTTCAATTTTATAACATATAATATATATTTTAATAGTGTTATATATACATAAGAAATATTTATATAAGGAAAAACGATTATTTTGATATCACATAAGACAAAAGTTAGGTCATTGGGGATAGCTTGTGGTGGATATTGGGTCCCTTTAAGCGACAAGACGAGAGCTGTATAAACACAACATGCGAGTGTTTTCACAGCATCAACTGACAGCCGGTGTGAAGTCACGTGACTATTACAGTTATAAACAGCAAGAACAATATTATTACAATTTTTAACATTTACATAGATATTAAAGTCAAATAATGGTACAATACATTTGATTTGAAAATATGTTTTAAAAATTAATAAATACAACTTTACCTTAAATCTATAGATAAATCCAGTATAATAACAAAACATAATCCACGATTCTAAAACGGTAAACGTTACACAGAAAGACACATAAATCCTTTCCAGTACAATGAATATAATCCATTTCCCAATAATTAGAATCCATTTCACAATAAACATACTCAATTTCATATAGAATAAAAACGAATTCATAATAAATATAGTCCACTTTAGAATATATATAATCCAAATCACAAAGAACACACTCCAATTCATAGCAGATAAAATCCAATTTACACTAAACATAATCCAGTTCACAATCCGCTTACATTTGAATAAAATCCACATGTCTTTTAAAATATTATAGATAATCCAGTATAAAAACAAATAATAATCTATCCAATATAATAACAAAGAATACACCATACATATCCAAGTTGTACGTAATATGCCCACAAAACACTTTAGCATATTTATAATCGAGTTCACAATAATCCGTTTGATGCACGTGTGTAACATATTAATCCAAACAACTGACATATAAAACACTTTAAAACAGATCGATGTTGTAAAAAATAAGTTGTGTTTGAACATTGTTATATTCTAGCTTCAGGTGTAAATGAACTGTAAGCCCTAGTCTTTTTGTCTAACTGCTCTTCTGTCGACGTTGATAACCCTCTCTTATTCTTTCTCTCTTTCACTTCAATATCCATATCCATCCCCATCTCTTTATACCTATTTAATCTTATTCTTCTGTTCCTCGCTAGTTCCTCCACGGTCTTAACGGTAGGCTTTATACTGTTCGTCTGAGTCTGGTATCGAAGTCTTGAGTGTTTATCGTACCTTACATTGTACCACGCACTGTTTACACTCGTATCCAGTTCTCCTTCTGCTTCATATCGTTTTTCGTTTGCCATGGCTTTATTATTATCACTAGAGTCATTCACTTCATTATTATCATTCACTTTATTATCAACATCGGAGTTTATATCCTCACAACTTTGTTTTAAATTAGTATTATCATTTGAGTTCAAAACTTCATTATTTTCCTTCGGATTATCGTCTGCTTGATGTACTTCCACTAAATCGCGTTCAACTTCAGTGTTAGGGGTTTCACAACATTGTTTAATCGGTGTGAGTTCTACTCCGTCGCTTGAGTCAACATTGTCTGCAATATTCTCGGTTGATTGCACATCTGTCGTATTTACACTTTCGTCATTGTTCAATGGGCACTCACATTTATATTCAAAGAAGTCACAAGTTTTACATATTTTTTCAACACAGTTTCTCTGGTTATGACCCTGTTTATCACATCTAAAACACACAAATTCTGGGCAGTTTCGAATTTCGTGGTCACTTTTGAGACATTTATAACAAACTTTAGATTGGTCATTATGTTTAACAATGAAAGATCTTCCATCAAATTTTGTCGCGTACGGGAGGCTGTCTACCCCAGGTGGGAATTTAACACGAACATATCTTGTTCCGTCTAATATCTGTCGGTCACCGTGTGAGAAATATCTCTTCTTAATATCACCCAGAGCTTCGACTTTCCATAGGGAGAGTTTTTCTAGGATTTCATCGTCAGAAATATATGCAGGGATATTCATAAAAGAAACAACCATGATCTTGCTACCTACCGTAGATCCGTAAACTCGTTTGTTTTCAAACACAATTCCTTCTTTGGCGATAATATTACAGTAATCCACATGGCTAACACTTATTTCATAAATTCCATTCATAGGAACAACAGTCTCGACAGTATTGTATCCAACAGTTTCTTCTATTGCTTCTATTAAATTATTCAAATTAATCCTCTCATCGAAACTAAATTTCACAGTACAGTTCTTAACATTTTTATAATACTCCTCCGACATTTTACTACACATTTTACAGGCAATACCTTGCAGGACTTATATAAGAGTCAGTGCCACACATCTCGAAAACACGTCTGATCACCTCGGTGTCAAGACGAGAAGCCCCTAGACAGACGCTCTAACCAACTGAGCTATGGCGCCGACAGCGGGGCCTGGCGTGCCGCGATCTACACTGCCGATCCATAAATGAGAGGAAACGGTCGGGCACCGCTAGCGAGGGAGCAAAACCTGGGACCACCTCCGACGGGACTCGAACCCGCAATCCCTGGCTTAGGAGGCCGATGCCTTATCCATTGGGCCACGGAGGCTGGCTTCTGGGGTGGGGAAAATAGCCGTGGTCGACCTGTCGGAGGGACGACGCGCTCGTTCGAACGGTGTACACGCGGCACAGGGTGGCGGCGTGCTGCGATGCTACTAGGGGACCACTGGTACACCTGTCCACACCAACCAATTTTGCAAGTTTGCACGCAACTGAACGGTGCACGCCTGCGCGTCTCTGCTGGCCAGGGACCCTCGGTCCAGCGGCAAAAGGCGAGTGGCAACACCAGCCCGCCGCGCGCGCGACAACGGGACGCGGTCTGCCAGGAGTCCTCGGTAGTATAGTGGTCAGTATCCCCGCCTGTCACGCGGGAGACCGGGGTTCAATTCCCCGCCGGGGAGGCAACTTTTGCCCGACCGTCCCGCGACGGCGAGGAAAAAGCAATTGTTCCGATACCGGGAGTCGAACCCGGGCCGCCTGGGTGAAAGCCAGGAATCCTAACCGCTAGACCATATCGGAGACCTGGTCCCTCAGCGCACGTCTGTCGAGTCGCCGTTTCCGCCGCACGCCATTACAATAGAGAGAAAGGCACGCAGCACCACACATCACAAACACACACTGGCAGCCTCGACACGGGTCGGTCGATCGGCAGACGTGCAAAAGAAGCGTGCATCGACCGGGAATCGAACCCGGGTCACCCGCGTGGCAGGCGAGTATTCTACCACTAGACCACCGATGCTTGACGGCCAAACCGTGGCGGCGGCCGTACTGGTCTCGATGTCCCGATGGCGTTGCGGGCGACGCGAGAGGCGCGCCAAGTAACTCCTGGCACGCCAGCCGTCAACCAGTCCTCGGTAGTATAGTGGTCAGTATCCCCGCCTGTCACGCGGGAGACCGGGGTTCAATTCCCCGCCGGGGAGGGCTTCTTTTTCGCCCGCCCGCCTAACGTTATGCGGCCAGCGACCGCGAAGAACGGCGTGAAACGAAACACCAAAACAAAACAAAACGCGGCAAGGCGGCGGCGCACAAAGACGGGGGGAAAAAAAGAAAGAGATCCACGCCAGCATGAGAGAAAAGGACAACCAACGGGCTCCGTCCGACGTGCGCACAGGCAGCGACGGCCGGCGCCTCCCGACTCGGCGGCGAGATGCGCGAGGAAAAAAGGGGCGCGCGAACGCACCCGCGTGAATATCGGCGAGAAGGCACCAGGGGGAGTCGAACCCTCGACCTTCTGTTTACTAGACAGACGCTCTAACCAACTGAGCTATGGCGCCGACAGCGGGGCCTGGCGTGCCGCGATCTACACTGCCGATCCATAAATGAGAGGAAACGGTCGGGCACCGCTAGCGAGGGAGCAAAACCTGGGACCACCTCCGACGGGACTCGAACCCGCAATCCCCGGCTTAGGAGGCCGATGCCTTATCCATTGGGCCACGGAGGCTGGCTTCTGGGGTGGGGAAAATAGCCGTGGTCGACCTGTCGGAGGGACGACGCGCTCGTTCGAACGGTGTACACGCGGCACAGGGTGGCGGCGTGCTGCGATGCTACTAGGGGACCACTGGTACACCTGTCCACACCAACCAATTTTGCAAGTTTGCACGCAACTGAACGGTGCACGCCTGCGCGTCTCTGCTGGCCAGGGACCCTCGGTCCAGCGGCAAAAGGCGAGTGGCAACACCAGCCCGCCGCGCGCGCGACAACGGGACGCGGTCTGCCAGGAGTCCTCGGTAGTATAGTGGTCAGTATCCCCGCCTGTCACGCGGGAGACCGGGGTTCAATTCCCCGCCGGGGAGGCAACTTTTGCCCGACCGTCCCGCGACGGCGAGGAAAAAGCAATTGTTCCGATACCGGGAGTCGAACCCGGGCCGCCTGGGTGAAAGCCAGGAATCCTAACCGCTAGACCATATCGGAGACCTGGTCCCTCAGCGCACGTCTGTCGAGTCGCCGTTTCCGCCGCACGCCATTACAATAGAGAGAAAGGCACGCAGCACCACACATCACAAACACACACTGGCAGCCTCGACACGGGTCGGTCGATCGGCAGACGTGCAAAAGAAGCGTGCATCGACCGGGAATCGAACCCGGGTCACCCGCGTGGCAGGCGAGTATTCTACCACTAGACCACCGATGCTTGACGGCCAAACCGTGGCGGCGGCCGTACTGGTCTCGATGTCCCGATGGCGTTGCGGGCGACGCGAGAGGCGCGCCAAGTAACTCCTGGCACGCCAGCCGTCAACCAGTCCTCGGTAGTATAGTGGTCAGTATCCCCGCCTGTCACGCGGGAGACCGGGGTTCAATTCCCCGCCGGGGAGGGCTTCTTTTTCGCCCGCCCGCCTAACGTTATGCGGCCAGCGACCGCGAAGAACGGCGTGAAACGAAACACCAAAACAAAACAAAACCAAACAAAACGCGGCAAGGCGGCGGCGCACAAAGACGGGGGGAAAAAAAGAAAGAGATCCACGCCAGCATGAGAGAAAAGGACAACCAACGGGCTCCGTCCGACGTGCGCACAGGCAGCGACGGCCGGCGCCTCCCGACTCGGCGGCGAGATGCGCGAGGAAAAAAGGGGCGCGCGAACGCACCCGCGTGAATATCGGCGAGAAGGCACCAGGGGGAGTCGAACCCTCGACCTTCTGTTTACTAGACAGACGCTCTAACCAACTGAGCTATGGCGCCGACAGCGGGGCCTGGCGTGCCGCGATCTACACTGCCGATCCATAAATGAGAGGAAACGGTCGGGCACCGCTAGCGAGGGAGCAAAACCTGGGACCACCTCCGACGGGACTCGAACCCGCAATCCCCGGCTTAGGAGGCCGATGCCTTATCCATTGGGCCACGGAGGCTGGCTTCTGGGGTGGGGAAAATAGCCGTGGTCGACCTGTCGGAGGGACGACGCGCTCGTTCGAACGGTGTACACGCGGCACAGGGTGGCGGCGTGCTGCGATGCTACTAGGGGACCACTGGTACACCTGTCCACACCAACCAATTTTGCAAGTTTGCACGCAACTGAACGGTGCACGCCTGCGCGTCTCTGCTGGCCAGGGACCCTCGGTCCAGCGGCAAAAGGCGAGTGGCAACACCAGCCCGCCGCGCGCGCGACAACGGGACGCGGTCTGCCAGGAGTCCTCGGTAGTATAGTGGTCAGTATCCCCGCCTGTCACGCGGGAGACCGGGGTTCAATTCCCCGCCGGGGAGGCAACTTTTGCCCGACCGTCCCGCGACGGCGAGGAAAAAGCAATTGTTCCGATACCGGGAGTCGAACCCGGGCCGCCTGGGTGAAAGCCAGGAATCCTAACCGCTAGACCATATCGGAGACCTGGTCCCTCAGCGCACGTCTGTCGAGTCGCCGTTTCCGCCGCACGCCATTACAATAGAGAGAAAGGCACGCAGCACCACACATCACAAACACACACTGGCAGCCTCGACACGGGTCGGTCGATCGGCAGACGTGCAAAAGAAGCGTGCATCGACCGGGAATCGAACCCGGGTCACCCGCGTGGCAGGCGAGTATTCTACCACTAGACCACCGATGCTTGACGGCCAAACCGTGGCGGCGGCCGTACTGGTCTCGATGTCCCGATGGCGTTGCGGGCGACGCGAGAGGCGCGCCAAGTAACTCCTGGCACGCCAGCCGTCAACCAGTCCTCGGTAGTATAGTGGTCAGTATCCCCGCCTGTCACGCGGGAGACCGGGGTTCAATTCCCCGCCGGGGAGGGCTTCTTTTTCGCCCGCCCGCCTAACGTTATGCGGCCAGCGACCGCGAAGAACGGCGTGAAACGAAACACCAAAACAAAACAAAACCAAACAAAACGCGGCAAGGCGGCGGCGCACAAAGACGGGGGGAAAAAAAGAAAGAGATCCACGCCAGCATGAGAGAAAAGGACAACCAACGGGCTCCGTCCGACGTGCGCACAGGCAGCGACGGCCGGCGCCTCCCGACTCGGCGGCGAGATGCGCGAGGAAAAAAGGGGCGCGCGAACGCACCCGCGTGAATATCGGCGAGAAGGCACCAGGGGGAGTCGAACCCTCGACCTTCTGTTTACTAGACAGACGCTCTAACCAACTGAGCTATGGCGCCGACAGCGGGGCCTGGCGTGCCGCGATCTACACTGCCGATCCATAAATGAGAGGAAACGGTCGGGCACCGCTAGCGAGGGAGCAAAACCTGGGACCACCTCCGACGGGACTCGAACCCGCAATCCCCGGCTTAGGAGGCCGATGCCTTATCCATTGGGCCACGGAGGCTGGCTTCTGGGGTGGGGAAAATAGCCGTGGTCGACCTGTCGGAGGGACGACGCGCTCGTTCGAACGGTGTACACGCGGCACAGGGTGGCGGCGTGCTGCGATGCTACTAGGGGACCACTGGTACACCTGTCCACACCAACCAATTTTGCAAGTTTGCACGCAACTGAACGGTGCACGCCTGCGCGTCTCTGCTGGCCAGGGACCCTCGGTCCAGCGGCAAAAGGCGAGTGGCAACACCAGCCCGCCGCGCGCGCGACAACGGGACGCGGTCTGCCAGGAGTCCTCGGTAGTATAGTGGTCAGTATCCCCGCCTGTCACGCGGGAGACCGGGGTTCAATTCCCCGCCGGGGAGGCAACTTTTGCCCGACCGTCCCGCGACGGCGAGGAAAAAGCAATTGTTCCGATACCGGGAGTCGAACCCGGGCCGCCTGGGTGAAAGCCAGGAATCCTAACCGCTAGACCATATCGGAGACCTGGTCCCTCAGCGCACGTCTGTCGAGTCGCCGTTTCCGCCGCACGCCATTACAATAGAGAGAAAGGCACGCAGCACCACACATCACAAACACACACTGGCAGCCTCGACACGGGTCGGTCGATCGGCAGACGTGCAAAAGAAGCGTGCATCGACCGGGAATCGAACCCGGGTCACCCGCGTGGCAGGCGAGTATTCTACCACTAGACCACCGATGCTTGACGGCCAAACCGTGGCGGCGGCCGTACTGGTCTCGATGTCCCGATGGCGTTGCGGGCGACGCGAGAGGCGCGCCAAGTAACTCCTGGCACGCCAGCCGTCAACCAGTCCTCGGTAGTATAGTGGTCAGTATCCCCGCCTGTCACGCGGGAGACCGGGGTTCAATTCCCCGCCGGGGAGGGCTTCTTTTTCGCCCGCCCGCCTAACGTTATGCGGCCAGCGACCGCGAAGAACGGCGTGAAACGAAACACCAAAACAAAACAAAACCAAACAAAACGCGGCAAGGCGGCGGCGCACAAAGACGGGGGGAAAAAAAGAAAGAGATCCACGCCAGCATGAGAGAAAAGGACAACCAACGGGCTCCGTCCGACGTGCGCACAGGCAGCGACGGCCGGCGCCTCCCGACTCGGCGGCGAGATGCGCGAGGAAAAAAGGGGCGCGCGAACGCACCCGCGTGAATATCGGCGAGAAGGCACCAGGGGGAGTCGAACCCTCGACCTTCTGTTTACTAGACAGACGCTCTAACCAACTGAGCTATGGCGCCGACAGCGGGGCCTGGCGTGCCGCGATCTACACTGCCGATCCATAAATGAGAGGAAACGGTCGGGCACCGCTAGCGAGGGAGCAAAACCTGGGACCACCTCCGACGGGACTCGAACCCGCAATCCCCGGCTTAGGAGGCCGATGCCTTATCCATTGGGCCACGGAGGCTGGCTTCTGGGGTGGGGAAAATAGCCGTGGTCGACCTGTCGGAGGGACGACGCGCTCGTTCGAACGGTGTACACGCGGCACAGGGTGGCGGCGTGCTGCGATGCTACTAGGGGACCACTGGTACACCTGTCCACACCAACCAATTTTGCAAGTTTGCACGCAACTGAACGGTGCACGCCTGCGCGTCTCTGCTGGCCAGGGACCCTCGGTCCAGCGGCAAAAGGCGAGTGGCAACACCAGCCCGCCGCGCGCGCGACAACGGGACGCGGTCTGCCAGGAGTCCTCGGTAGTATAGTGGTCAGTATCCCCGCCTGTCACGCGGGAGACCGGGGTTCAATTCCCCGCCGGGGAGGCAACTTTTGCCCGACCGTCCCGCGACGGCGAGGAAAAAGCAATTGTTCCGATACCGGGAGTCGAACCCGGGCCGCCTGGGTGAAAGCCAGGAATCCTAACCGCTAGACCATATCGGAGACCTGGTCCCTCAGCGCACGTCTGTCGAGTCGCCGTTTCCGCCGCACGCCATTACAATAGAGAGAAAGGCACGCAGCACCACACATCACAAACACACACTGGCAGCCTCGACACGGGTCGGTCGATCGGCAGACGTGCAAAAGAAGCGTGCATCGACCGGGAATCGAACCCGGGTCACCCGCGTGGCAGGCGAGTATTCTACCACTAGACCACCGATGCTTGACGGCCAAACCGTGGCGGCGGCCGTACTGGTCTCGATGTCCCGATGGCGTTGCGGGCGACGCGAGAGGCGCGCCAAGTAACTCCTGGCACGCCAGCCGTCAACCAGTCCTCGGTAGTATAGTGGTCAGTATCCCCGCCTGTCACGCGGGAGACCGGGGTTCAATTCCCCGCCGGGGAGGGCTTCTTTTTCGCCCGCCCGCCTAACGTTATGCGGCCAGCGACCGCGAAGAACGGCGTGAAACGAAACACCAAAACAAAACAAAACCAAACAAAACGCGGCAAGGCGGCGGCGCACAAAGACGGGGGGAAAAAAAGAAAGAGATCCACGCCAGCATGAGAGAAAAGGACAACCAACGGGCTCCGTCCGACGTGCGCACAGGCAGCGACGGCCGGCGCCTCCCGACTCGGCGGCGAGATGCGCGAGGAAAAAAGGGGCGCGCGAACGCACCCGCGTGAATATCGGCGAGAAGGCACCAGGGGGAGTCGAACCCTCGACCTTCTGTTTACTAGACAGACGCTCTAACCAACTGAGCTATGGCGCCGACAGCGGGGCCTGGCGTGCCGCGATCTACACTGCCGATCCATAAATGAGAGGAAACGGTCGGGCACCGCTAGCGAGGGAGCAAAACCTGGGACCACCTCCGACGGGACTCGAACCCGCAATCCCCGGCTTAGGAGGCCGATGCCTTATCCATTGGGCCACGGAGGCTGGCTTCTGGGGTGGGGAAAATAGCCGTGGTCGACCTGTCGGAGGGACGACGCGCTCGTTCGAACGGTGTACACGCGGCACAGGGTGGCGGCGTGCTGCGATGCTACTAGGGGACCACTGGTACACCTGTCCACACCAACCAATTTTGCAAGTTTGCACGCAACTGAACGGTGCACGCCTGCGCGTCTCTGCTGGCCAGGGACCCTCGGTCCAGCGGCAAAAGGCGAGTGGCAACACCAGCCCGCCGCGCGCGCGACAACGGGACGCGGTCTGCCAGGAGTCCTCGGTAGTATAGTGGTCAGTATCCCCGCCTGTCACGCGGGAGACCGGGGTTCAATTCCCCGCCGGGGAGGCAACTTTTGCCCGACCGTCCCGCGACGGCGAGGAAA
Source organism: Patella caerulea (assembly GCA_036850965.1). Classification (NCBI taxonomy): domain Eukaryota; kingdom Metazoa; phylum Mollusca; class Gastropoda; family Patellidae; genus Patella; species Patella caerulea. Next base: position 15,042,536 of record JAZGQO010000005.1, on the reverse strand, counting down.
AAGCAATTGTTCCGATACCGGGAGTCGAACCCGGGCCGCCTGGGTGAAAGCCAGGAATCCTAACCGCTAGACCATATCGGAGACCTGGTCCCTCAGCGCACGTCTGTCGAGTCGCCGTTTCCGCCGCACGCCATTACAATAGAGAGAAAGGCACGCAGCACCACACATCACAAACACACACTGGCAGCCTCGACACGGGTCGGTCGATCGGCAGACGTGCAAAAGAAGCGTGCATCGACCGGGAATCGAACCCGGGTCACCCGCGTGGCAGGCGAGTATTCTACCACTAGACCACCGATGCTTGACGGCCAAACCGTGGCGGCGGCCGTACTGGTCTCGATGTCCCGATGGCGTTGCGGGCGACGCGAGAGGCGCGCCAAGTAACTCCTGGCACGCCAGCCGTCAACCAGTCCTCGGTAGTATAGTGGTCAGTATCCCCGCCGGTATACAGCGGTTAGGATTCCTGGCTTTAGAGAGTTCGGAGAGCGTCTGTCGAGCTAGACGGACGTGTTTATACGAGCTCTGCTTTGCTTGTAAACACTATGGAGGTAATCCCTGTTGTACTTTGTAATAGAACCTTCATTGTGATATATTTACTATAGTAGCTGCCTGAAGTTTAGTGATAAAATGAAGATGTATTTGAAAGACAGTTCGATATGTGTATTTGCTGACGAAAGACTAAATACTGGAGATTTAATTGATGCAATAGAAGACATCACTGGTATTGATACTATTTGTGCCTGTGTCCCAATGAAAGGATGCTACGAGGTAACGTTTGAAATTTCAGATTGTTTAAATAAACTTAAAGACGTAAACATCAGATTAAATGGGGTAGTACTTGAATATACCTTCGTGGGTTCCACTATAAAAATCGTCTCATTCATGCATATACCGCACTATATTGAAGATAACGAAATCTATGAAAAATTAGAGACCTGGAATGTCAAACCGAAAAGCGAGATACGACGCAGATATTATAAACATGGTGATAGGAATATATCAGATGGTACTAGATATCTTAAAGTAGAATTCCCCCCACATGTGCAGAGTCTGCCATATGCGACGAAGTTCGATGGTAGATCTTTCCATGTAAAACATGATAACCAACTTCGTGTGTGCTATAACTGTATACAGACTGGACATGAAGTTAAAAATTGCCCTAATATAGTATGTCATAGATGCAATGAGACAGGCCACACAAAGTTTGAATGTGAAGTATTTTTATGTGAAAAATGTTATAAATCTAAAAATCTGTGTATTTGTAATCAGACAGTCGACTGTCAAAACAACCCACTAAATAAACCTGAGTCACAAAACAACAACACTGCTACAGATAACACTAAACAAATAGAAGATGGTGAGATAGAGAAGGACAGGAGTGAAGTAGACGAAGAAAAAGAAGAGAAGGATGAAATAGAAATAGAAACAGAAATAGAACAGGTATGTGTTTCTGTTAGTAGCGATTTAGATAGTAGTGATTCAGATAGTAGTGATTCAGAGGACGATAAAATAATAAATGAAGATGAAAACGCTTTTCAAATATATTCAACCAAGTATAGAAATAGAAGAATGAAACTAGTTACAAAACCCAACTTAGAGGTTGTAGAGAAATTAACAGAGAAAAGGAACCAAGATAGAAAGAAAAAGATAGATGATCAGACAAATAGGTTTAAACGCTTGCCGTCGATTAGCGAAGATTCCGAATCTAAAAAATCGTGTGGAACAAATGTAAAATCCAGGATTCCAACCAAATCGCCAAACAAATAATAATGTTGAAATATAATCCTGTCTTTTTGTGCCCTAGCTTTACTCATGTGTATATGTGCAGATACGTTCATGTAGGAATCAATTTATTTTCTACGATTTCTGTGATGTATCAGGAATTATTCTCTAGTGACTTCTACAGCAGATCACTTCAAATGGTTTATAAGTTTTCAACATTAACGGTGCAAGGGTTATTCCCCTTTAATAAAACTGATCTAATCGTAGCTGCTTGTGAGCATAATATACGTTTTTACATGCTACATGTGTATATTTATATGCTGGTGTTTCATTCTCTTATTTTTTATTTTAGATATTGTATGAAGTTAAATAGATTGGTTTATATAGCCTCCATTGTATATTCGTGTTTGTTAACTAGATGCTGTAAATATAAGTATTCATTTGTTTACTTGTGATTATCTACAGGTTGTACTCATGACATAAGCATACATTCCCGTCTACCTCTCTTTTACTATAATTATAATGCTTAAGATAGCCTCATGGAACGTAAACGGTCTGCGGGACCGTTCTAAACTCAATAATGTTTTTCATTTCATAAAAGACTTAAAACTTGATATTATATGTCTACAGGAAACCTTTTGGGACGATGCCTTTGTTAATAACATAAAAACTTTATGGGACGGGGAAATTGTATTCAATAATGCCCTGGACGTACACCGTAGAGGAGTAGCTATCTTATTCACGGGTAAATTTAAATCATGTATTCAAAATGTTCATAAGAATACCACTGGCAGAATTGTTAAAGTCAACGTTCTTATTTATGAAAAATCCATTTCTATTTTCTCAGTATATGCGCCAAATAAAGATAATGATCGCATACTCTTTTTTAACGAATTAAGTACGTACATTGATTCAGATAGTTATAGTATATTGTGTGGTGATTATAATGATGTATTGAATTCCTATCTAGACAGGACCAAAGATATGTATACTAACAAAAGTACGTCCTTAGCTTTTAATCATTTCATAAATACTAATATTATATGTGATATATACAGACATAAACGCCCGAACCAGTCTCAATTCACTAGACGTGCTACAATTGATGGTAAACTTCGTATGAGTAGGATAGATTATATTTTGGTTACACGACTTGTCAAAACATATGTTAACACTGTGTACATAACACACACCCGTTTATCAGATCATAGTCTAGTCAATATAACGGTAGACTTTAGTGAATGTGAGAGAGGCGCGGGGGTTTATTGTTTTAATAACCAACTTTTAAATGATAATGTTTTCTGTAACAAAATTAATGATATTATTATAGAAGAATGTGAATCTGAAATGTATAAAACTGATATTTTACTATGGTGGGATAATTTAAAATATAAATTCAAATATACTGCAAGATCCTATTCAAAACATATTAAAAAAAAAGAAAGAGAAGTCTACTGGGACATTCAAAGAAAACTCAGTAACGAGTATGCCAGAATTGATAGAACTAATAGTAAAGAGTTAGATAAAATTATAGAATTAGAAAGTAAACTTAAAGACATAGAAAATCAAATTTGTAAAGGGGCAATTTTAAGATCAAAATGTCAATATGCTCTTGAAAGTGATAAAAATTCAGCGTATTTTCTTAATTTGGAAAAATACAAACAGAATAATAGATGTATAAAAGAATTAGATGATGTTGATGGTAATACTGTTAATGACACCTGCTCTATTTTACACCAGTGTTCTTCTTTTTATGAGAAATTATACAGTAAAGATGAAGACGATTTAGATGCTATTAATAATTTATGTGATTATATAAAAAATACTATCTCTGTTAATGATAAGAACATGTGTGATAAGCCCATAACTCTTGAAGAACTAACTGAGACACTGAGTGGTATGTCCAAAAATAAGAGCCCGGGATTAGATTCTCTCACACCCGAATTTTATTTGAAATTTTGGAACAAACTGGGATCGATTTTCTTAAATATAGTAAATCATATATATATAAATAATAGTATGTCTCGTTCTATGCGGAAAGGTATCTTATCACTCATTTATAAAGATAAAGGTAATAGAACAGATCTAAAGAATTATAGACCCATTAGCCTATTAAACTGTGACTGCAAACTTTTGTCAAGATGTTTATCATTAAGATTAAGAACTGTTGTTCATAGTATAATATCCCTTGAACAGACTTGTTCAGTCCCCGGACGAAATATTTTAGACAATATAGCTTCTGTAAGAGATATTATTAATTATACTGACGATGAAGATATAGAAGGATTTATTTTAAAATTAGATGCTGAAAAGGCCTTCGATAGAGTTTCACATACATATTTATTTAATGTTTTGAAACGTTTTGGTTTTGGTGATAATTTTGTTAAATGGATAAAAATTTTATATACCGACATATCAAGCTCTGTTAAATGTAATGGACATTTATCCCCCTTTTTTAAACTGACCAGATCTGTTAGACAAGGATGTCCATTATCCGCGTTATTATATGTTCTAACAGCTGAACCGCTAAACCTTTTAATAAAACAGTCCTCCTTAAAAGGTATACCTATTTTAAATTCTAGTAATATATCTTTAATTTATCAACATGCAGATGATACCACCTTAACCTTAAGCGATATCGACTCGGTAAATTCTGTTTTTAATGTACTAAAATTATATTGTAATGGATCGGGGGCAAAAATCAATAAATCCAAATCCGAACTTTTACCTATTGGCAAAAGCGAATATGTAGACTACGAGTACAATATTGATGCAAAAATTGTAACTAACTCCATTGAAATACTTGGTGTGCATTTAGGATCTAATGTTAATATATGTAATAATTTAAATTGGAATGATAAATTATCAAAAATTGAACAATTATTAAGATTATGGAGCAGGCGAAACATCACATTGGTGGGAAAAGTAACCGTTATTCAGTCACTCCTATTGTCAAAATTATGGTATGCAGCTAGCGTTGTTCCGTTACCTAAATACATTGAACGCGAAGTCACAAAATCAATTCTGGCATTCCTCTGGAGACGAAGACCCCCCCGCATTAAACATACTACCCTTGTAAATACTAAAAAAGATGGAGGGCTAAATTTACCCAATGTTAAATTGAAATGTCAGGCATTGTGTTTAAAATGGTTGAAAAAATTTTGTGATTCCAACTATAATTATGTATGGAAAGATATATTGAACTATTATATATGTAAATATACTGGGTTAACTATTCCTATGGATATTTTAAAATTAGATATAGATAGTAATCTTTTAACTAATTTACCTGAATTTTATCAATATATGCTTACTGCCTGGGATGATTTAAACTGTAAAGTTAGACCGGATCCCTTAACTATTGAAGATATATCTATTCAACCACTTTTTAATAATAGACATATTAAGCATAATAATAAAACTTTAGATTATAAACTGTTTAAAACAGTAGGATTTAATAATATTTATGACATTATATATTTTGTACAACCTGGGTTCCTACCCATTCATTCAATAATTGATAGTATAGATAGCATGAATATAGATTATGATAGAGAAAAAATTAGTAAGTTATATGACATTATAAAAACATCAATTCCTGAAAGATGGAAAAATATCATTGAAACACAGACATGTAACTTAAGAAATAAAGATGTTATCACTCTAAATATTAATAACCTTAATATAAAGTCAAATGAATTATCTTCCAAACTAATTTACAGTATATTACTAAAGAATTATGTTAAGGAACCAACTTCTTATAAATACTGGACAAAAAACAATTTCATATTTAATAATAAATTAATATGGGTAAATATATTTAAGAATTATAAGAATCCGAGAAGTATTGATTTAGATTATAAAATAACACATAACATTATCTGGACACTAGAAAAATTATATAAAGTTAATATAACAGACACAGATATATGTCCAGTGTGTAAACTAGAGTCAGAAAACATTATTCATATGCTTCTAGATTGTGTTAAACTTGCTAATCTTAAAACACTAATAAGGGAGATAATCCATGATATTTTAAAAATCAGTATTGATGAATGTACTTTTAAATCTTATTTATTGTTTGGTTTTCACTATACTTCAAAAAAACTGCCTATAGAGTTATGTAATATTGTTTTATCATCTGCTCGCGAAGCGATATATAAACGCAGAATGATTATGTTAGACAATGAATATGCCATTTTAAATATCATAGTCCTATTCAGAAATATACTACAGAATAATTTATTTTATATAAGTAAATATTTCCATAATAGAAAGTCTTTATTTTTACGAACTTTTATTAAACCATCACTTTTAATTAATTATGAATCAGACGAGTCTATAACCTTGGATTTCTGATAATATCCCCCCCCCCCACCGTCTCGAAACATTTTATCGAGACAACCCCTCCAGGGTTATAACTATTCTCAGTTATATATATGTTTCCCAGATTGTCTCGAAAACTTTCATCTTTTTAAAACCTTTCAACTGTTTGGTTGGAAATTTTCGCTAATCTCTTCGAGACAAAAGGGGTATAAGCTAACACATGTATTAGTCTAGATTTGTATTTATTTCAATATCATAAATGATATAAAACATGCATATAATTAATATTTGATGGAGATAAGTAATATGTAATAACACATCATAATCTAGACAGAAATTTAAGATTTAATAACATATTATTTGCATCATACCTTAATATAAACCTTAATCTTATATATATTTCAATATATGGTGATAATATGAACTAAAAAGAACTGTATCGAAGCAATAATTTATATAAAGAATGTTATATAATTCTTTGAAAATCACATAGTATCAACTGAAAGATATTTGAACATTTCCACCTACATTAGACCTTAATTTAAAATATAAATCAATTTATCCTATATAGTGCTAAATCCAGCAACTATTAAATAAATCGATAATAGTGTAGGTAAAAAATTTGAATTAAACTAAAAATCTCCAGACATCCTTACAATAACAGGGTTACAATACTCAAATCTCAGTGTTAAATGTTTATATTACTGGATAAATAAGTTTACTAAGCTACCATACTTTAAAAGTGGTATAAGACAGATTAATGCCTAGTTGTTTGGACGAGAAGATCGGCCTAGGCCTTTTGTGCACCATGGCATACACGTTAAAGATCCCTCTACAATTTAAACTCACTCGGACAGAGTTATGGAACCAAAATTCTATTTCAAGATATACATATATCATAAGAACCTAAATTATTATCCTTAGAATATAAAACCTAATTGTACAAAATAGAAAATTATTTGGATAACTAGAAATTTAGAATATATAATAGGCTCATGGAATGTTATCGAGAAATTTTTTGCTTCGAACATTAATATAAATTTAAATTTTACATATATAATACCACAATAGACTACTTTAAACAAAAGTAAAATAGTTACAATAGTAAAGTAATAATTTAGATAGAAAATGTATATACATTCTAAGAATCAGACACATTCAATACATACATAACCTGCTGTCATTGACAATTTGTTTTTGAACATTGTCCACCTGAAAATCTCAATTAAAATTAAAAGACAAATCTCAATGTCTACAATCTAACTATATTTAGTGACTATAAAACAATACAACTAAAATGTAGGTATGATAGTTGTGTTAAATTATTTATCTCCAAAGAATTCTACCTAAACAGGTTTGCAATAGCCTTTTTCAATGTTAATTGTTTAAGAGTACTGGAAGTGCAAGACTTCTACTTTTAGCATTGCTAGAAAAAGACTGGAAAACAAAAGCTTGTAGCGCTGACATAGATCAAGTGGTTATAGCATAGGTCAAAAGCTGGGTCGCGCTCGCGCAGACGGCAGTTTTATCGTCTGCTATTTATTGAGCTAAACCCTCACATAAACTCGTTAAGTACTGTAACGATAGAAATACAAGTCTAGATATTTAATTGTTATGTCAATAGTAATCAATTAAAACATAAAAATGTAACTGATATGTAAGTTAAGCTAATGAATATTTATAGAAACCTATAAAATGCAAATAATATATATCATACCTAAAAATACTCTCTTGTGGGAAGACTTTAACAATTTTACGTTTACAAAGTGAGATTACATATACTGCATATTATTATGATAAACCAATATTATTTAACATCGCATGTATATAATATGTATTTCCCCATAATTATTTTGTTTTAGAAGTATCAAATAGAATGGTTACTATATATATTAAGAACCAGACACTTTCAATACATAACCTTATAGCACAGGTCAAAATCTGGGTCGCTCTCGCGCAGACGACAGTTGTATCGTCTGCTACTTACCGAGTTAAACCCTCATATAAACTTTTTAAATACTGTTACGATAGAAATACAAGTCTAGATATTAAACTGTTATGTTATCAATAATCATTTAAAACATAGAAAGATAACCTTTGTATAATTTTTTATGAATCCAACTTGGGTATCATTTTTATGATATTTAAGTTGAATTCATAAAAGATTATACAAAACCTACGAAATGCAAATAAACCCATAATCACTACCCTGTGAGATGAAGTAAACAACTTATTTAGATTACCTTAACTGTATAGTATTATAATATTACTTAACAACGCATGTACATATTATGTATTTTCTTGTAATTATTTGGTGTTATAATTATCAAATGGAATGGTCGCTTCTTTTAATAATTTTTTTTTTTTTTTTTTTTTTTTTTTTTTTTTTTTTTTTTTTAAATGCATTTATGAATTGATTTAGTGTTCTATTGATTTATTGATTTATTATTTTTTATAATTTAGATAATTACCAATAGACCTGTTTGTTAATTCATGCATCCATTTAAATTTTCCTAATTTTTAATTAAAACCAAAAAACAAAAACATGTACATAAACAAAAATATCGTTTTTATTTAACTAAGAACAAATTTTGCTATTCCATGATTAGAATGTATGTATATCTGTATTTATATATTTCATGAATAAACATACTTACAAGAAAAAAAAAAAAAAAAAAAGTATCCCCGCCTGTCACGCGGGAGACCGGGGTTCAATTCCCCGCCGGGGAGGGCTTCTTTTTCGCCCGCCCGCCTAACGTTATGCGGCCAGCGACCGCGAAGAACGGCGTGAAACGAAACACCAAAACAAAACAAAACCAAACAAAACGCGGCAAGGCGGCGGCGCACAAAGACGGGGGGAAAAAAAGAAAGAGATCCACGCCAGCATGAGAGAAAAGGACAACCAACGGGCTCCGTCCGACGTGCGCACAGGCAGCGACGGCCGGCGCCTCCCGACTCGGCGGCGAGATGCGCGAGGAAAAAAGGGGCGCGCGAACGCACCCGCGTGAATATCGGCGAGAAGGCACCAGGGGGAGTCGAACCCTCGACCTTCTGTTTACTAGACAGACGCTCTAACCAACTGAGCTATGGCGCCGACAGCGGGGCCTGGCGTGCCGCGATCTACACTGCCGATCCATAAATGAGAGGAAACGGTCGGGCACCGCTAGCGAGGGAGCAAAACCTGGGACCACCTCCGACGGGACTCGAACCCGCAATCCCCGGCTTAGGAGGCCGATGCCTTATCCATTGGGCCACGGAGGCTGGCTTCTGGGGTGGGGAAAATAGCCGTGGTCGACCTGTCGGAGGGACGACGCGCTCGTTCGAACGGTGTACACGCGGCACAGGGTGGCGGCGTGCTGCGATGCTACTAGGGGACCACTGGTACACCTGTCCACACCAACCAATTTTGCAAGTTTGCACGCAACTGAACGGTGCACGCCTGCGCGTCTCTGCTGGCCAGGGACCCTCGGTCCAGCGGCAAAAGGCGAGTGGCAACACCAGCCCGCCGCGCGCGCGACAACGGGACGCGGTCTGCCAGGAGTCCTCGGTAGTATAGTGGTCAGTATCCCCGCCTGTCACGCGGGAGACCGGGGTTCAATTCCCCGCCGGGGAGGCAACTTTTGCCCGACCGTCCCGCGACGGCGAGGAAAAAGCAATTGTTCCGATACCGGGAGTCGAACCCGGGCCGCCTGGGTGAAAGCCAGGAATCCTAACCGCTAGACCATATCGGAGACCTGGTCCCTCAGCGCACGTCTGTCGAGTCGCCGTTTCCGCCGCACGCCATTACAATAGAGAGAAAGGCACGCAGCACCACACATCACAAACACACACTGGCAGCCTGGACACGGGTCGGTCGATCGGCAGACGTGCAAAAGAAGCGTGCATCGACCGGGAATCGAACCCGGGTCACCCGCGTGGCAGGCGAGTATTCTACCACTAGACCACCGATGCTTGACGGCCAAACCGTGGCGGCGGCCGTACTGGTCTCGATGTCCCGATGGCGTTGCGGGCGACGCGAGAGGCGCGCCAAGTAACTCCTGGCACGCCAGCCGTCAACCAGTCCTCGGTAGTATAGTGGTCAGTATCCCCGCCTGTCACGCGGGAGACCGGGGTTCAATTCCCCGCCGGGGAGGGCTTCTTTTTCGCCCGCCCGCCTAACGTTATGCGGCCAGCGACCGCGAAGAACGGCGTGAAACGAAACACCAAAACAAAACAAAACCAAACAAAACGCGGCAAGGCGGCGGCGCACAAAGACGGGGGGAAAAAAAGAAAGAGATCCACGCCAGCATGAGAGAAAAGGACAACCAACGGGCTCCGTCCGACGTGCGCACAGGCAGCGACGGCCGGCGCCTCCCGACTCGGCGGCGAGATGCGCGAGGAAAAAAGGGGCGCGCGAACGCACCCGCGTGAATATCGGCGAGAAGGCACCAGGGGGAGTCGAACCCTCGACCTTCTGTTTACTAGACAGACGCTCTAACCAACTGAGCTATGGCGCCGACAGCGGGGCCTGGCGTGCCGCGATCTACACTGCCGATCCATAAATGAGAGGAAACGGTCGGGCACCGCTAGCGAGGGAGCAAAACCTGGGACCACCTCCGACGGGACTCGAACCCGCAATCCCCGGCTTAGGAGGCCGATGCCTTATCCATTGGGCCACGGAGGCTGGCTTCTGGGGTGGGGAAAATAGCCGTGGTCGACCTGTCGGAGGGACGACGCGCTCGTTCGAACGGTGTACACGCGGCACAGGGTGGCGGCGTGCTGCGATGCTACTAGGGGACCACTGGTACACCTGTCCACACCAACCAATTTTGCAAGTTTGCACGCAACTGAACGGTGCACGCCTGCGCGTCTCTGCTGGCCAGGGACCCTCGGTCCAGCGGCAAAAGGCGAGTGGCAACACCAGCCCGCCGCGCGCGCGACAACGGGACGCGGTCTGCCAGGAGTCCTCGGTAGTATAGTGGTCAGTATCCCCGCCTGTCACGCGGGAGACCGGGGTTCAATTCCCCGCCGGGGAGGCAACTTTTGCCCGACCGTCCCGCGACGGCGAGGAAAAAGCAATTGTTCCGATACCGGGAGTCGAACCCGGGCCGCCTGGGTGAAAGCCAGGAATCCTAACCGCTAGACCATATCGGAGACCTGGTCCCTCAGCGCACGTCTGTCGAGTCGCCGTTTCCGCCGCACGCCATTACAATAGAGAGAAAGGCACGCAGCACCACACATCACAAACACACACTGGCAGCCTCGACACGGGTCGGTCGATCGGCAGACGTGCAAAAGAAGCGTGCATCGACCGGGAATCGAACCCGGGTCACCCGCGTGGCAGGCGAGTATTCTACCACTAGACCACCGATGCTTGACGGCCAAACCGTGGCGGCGGCCGTACTGGTCTCGATGTCCCGATGGCGTTGCGGGCGACGCGAGAGGCGCGCCAAGTAACTCCTGGCACGCCAGCCGTCAACCAGTCCTCGGTAGTATAGTGGTCAGTATCCCCGCCTGTCACGCGGGAGACCGGGGTTCAATTCCCCGCCGGGGAGGGCTTCTTTTTCGCCCGCCCGCCTAACGTTATGCGGCCAGCGACCGCGAAGAACGGCGTGAAACGAAACACCAAAACAAAACAAAACCAAACAAAACGCGGCAAGGCGGCGGCGCACAAAGACGGGGGGAAAAAAAGAAAGAGATCCACGCCAGCATGAGAGAAAAGGACAACCAACGGGCTCCGTCCGACGTGCGCACAGGCAGCGACGGCCGGCGCCTCCCGACTCGGCGGCGAGATGCGCGAGGAAAAAAGGGGCGCGCGAACGCACCCGCGTGAATATCGGCGAGAAGGCACCAGGGGGAGTCGAACCCTCGACCTTCTGTTTACTAGACAGACGCTCTAACCAACTGAGCTATGGCGCCGACAGCGGGGCCTGGCGTGCCGCGATCTACACTGCCGATCCATAAATGAGAGGAAACGGTCGGGCACCGCTAGCGAGGGAGCAAAACCTGGGACCACCTCCGACGGGACTCGAACCCGCAATCCCCGGCTTAGGAGGCCGATGCCTTATCCATTGGGCCACGGAGGCTGGCTTCTGGGGTGGGGAAAATAGCCGTGGTCGACCTGTCGGAGGGACGACGCGCTCGTTCGAACGGTGTACACGCGGCACAGGGTGGCGGCGTGCTGCGATGCTACTAGGGGACCACTGGTACACCTGTCCACACCAACCAATTTTGCAAGTTTGCACGCAACTGAACGGTGCACGCCTGCGCGTCTCTGCTGGCCAGGGACCCTCGGTCCAGCGGCAAAAGGCGAGTGGCAACACCAGCCCGCCGCGCGCGCGACAACGGGACGCGGTCTGCCAGGCGTCCTCGGTAGTATAGTGGTCAGTATCCCCGCCTGTCACGCGGGAGACCGGGGTTCAATTCCCCGCCGGGGAGGCAACTTTTGCCCGACCGTCCCGCGACGGCGAGGAAAAAGCAATTGTTCCGATACCGGGAGTCGAACCCGGGCCGCCTGGGTGAAAGCCAGGAATCCTAACCGCTAGACCATATCGGAGACCTGGTCCCTCAGCGCACGTCTGTCGAGTCGCCGTTTCCGCCGCACGCCATTACAATAGAGAGAAAGGCACGCAGCACCACACATCACAAACACACACTGGCAGCCTCGACACGGGTCGGTCGATCGGCAGACGTGCAAAAGAAGCGTGCATCGACCGGGAATCGAACCCGGGTCACCCGCGTGGCAGGCGAGTATTCTACCACTAGACCACCGATGCTTGACGGCCAAACCGTGGCGGCGGCCGTACTGGTCTCGATGTCCCGATGGCGTTGCGGGCGACGCGAGAGGCGCGCCAAGTAACTCCTGGCACGCCAGCCGTCAACCAGTCCTCGGTAGTATAGTGGTCAGTATCCCCGCCTGTCACGCGGGAGACCGGGGTTCAATTCCCCGCCGGGGAGGGCTTCTTTTTCGCCCGCCCGCCTAACGTTATGCGGCCAGCGACCGCGAAGAACGGCGTGAAACGAAACACCAAAACAAAACAAAACCAAACAAAACGCGGCAAGGCGGCGGCGCACAAAGACGGGGGGAAAAAAAGAAAGAGATCCACGCCAGCATGAGAGAAAAGGACAACCAACGGGCTCCGTCCGACGTGCGCACAGGCAGCGACGGCCGGCGCCTCCCGACTCGGCGGCGAGATGCGCGAGGAAAAAAGGGGCGCGCGAACGCACCCGCGTGAATATCGGCGAGAAGGCACCAGGGGGAGTCGAACCCTCGACCTTCTGTTTACTAGACAGACGCTCTAACCAACTGAGCTATGGCGCCGACAGCGGGGCCTGGCGTGCCGCGATCTACACTGCCGATCCATAAATGAGAGGAAACGGTCGGGCACCGCTAGCGAGGGAGCAAAACCTGGGACCACCTCCGACGGGACTCGAACCCGCAATCCCCGGCTTAGGAGGCCGATGCCTTATCCATTGGGCCACGGAGGCTGGCTTCTGGGGTGGGGAAAATAGCCGTGGTCGACCTGTCGGAGGGACGACGCGCTCGTTCGAACGGTGTACACGCGGCACAGGGTGGCGGCGTGCTGCGAAGCTACTAGGGGACCACTGGTACACCTGTCCACACCAACCAATTTTGCAAGTTTGCACGCAACTGAACGGTGCACGCCTGCGCGTCTCTGCTGGCCAGGGACCCTCGGTCCAGCGGCAAAAGGCGAGTGGCAACACCAGCCCGCCGCGCGCGCGACAACGGGACGCGGTCTGCCAGGAGTCCTCGGTAGTATAGTGGTCAGTATCCCCGCCTGTCACGCGGGAGACCGGGGTTCAATTCCCCGCCGGGGAGGCAACTTTTGCCCGACCGTCCCGCGACGGCGAGGAAAAAGCAATTGTTCCGATACCGGGAGTCGAACCCGGGCCGCCTGGGTGAAAGCCAGGAATCCTAACCGCTAGACCATATCGGAGACCTGGTCCCTCAGCGCACGTCTGTCGAGTCGCCGTTTCCGCCGCACGCCATTACAATAGAGAGAAAGGCACGCAGCACCACACATCACAAACACACACTGGCAGCCTCGACACGGGTCGGTCGATCGGCAGACGTGCAAAAGAAGCGTGCATCGACCGGGAATCGAACCCGGGTCACCCGCGTGGCAGGCGAGTATTCTACCACTAGACCACCGATGCTTGACGGCCAAACCGTGGCGGCGGCCGTACTGGTCTCGATGTCCCGATGGCGTTGCGGGCGACGCGAGAGGCGCGCCAAGTAACTCCTGGCACGCCAGCCGTCAACCAGTCCTCGGTAGTATAGTGGTCAGTATCCCCGCCTGTCACGCGGGAGACCGGGGTTCAATTCCCCGCCGGGGAGGGCTTCTTTTTCGCCCGCCCGCCTAACGTTATGCGGCCAGCGACCGCGAAGAACGGCGTGAAACGAAACACCAAAACAAAACAAAACCAAACAAAACGCGGCAAGGCGGCGGCGCACAAAGACGGGGGGAAAAAAAGAAAGAGATCCACGCCAGCATGAGAGAAAAGGACAACCAACGGGCTCCGTCCGACGTGCGCACAGGCAGCGACGGCCGGCGCCTCCCGACTCGGCGGCGAGATGCGCGAGGAAAAAAGGGGCGCGCGAACGCACCCGCGTGAATATCGGCGAGAAGGCACCAGGGGGAGTCGAACCCTCGACCTTCTGTTTACTAGACAGACGCTCTAACCAACTGAGCTATGGCGCCGACAGCGGGGCCTGGCGTGCCGCGATCTACACTGCCGATCCATAAATGAGAGGAAACGGTCGGGCACCGCTAGCGAGGGAGCAAAACCTGGGACCACCTCCGACGGGACTCGAACCCGCAATCCCCGGCTTAGGAGGCCGATGCCTTATCCATTGGGCCACGGAGGCTGGCTTCTGGGGTGGGGAAAATAGCCGTGGTCGACCTGTCGGAGGGACGACGCGCTCGTTCGAACGGTGTACACGCGGCACAGGGTGGCGGCGTGCTGCGATGCTACTAGGGGACCACTGGTACACCTGTCCACACCAACCAATTTTGCAAGTTTGCACGCAACTGAACGGTGCACGCCTGCGCGTCTCTGCTGGCCAGGGACCCTCGGTCCAGCGGCAAAAGGCGAGTGGCAACACCAGCCCGCCGCGCGCGCGACAACGGGACGCGGTCTGCCAGGAGTCCTCGGTAGTATAGTGGTCAGTATCCCCGCCTGTCACGCGGGAGACCGGGGTTCAATTCCCCGCCGGGGAGGCAACTTTTGCCCGACCGTCCCGCGACGGCGAGGAAAAAGCAATTGTTCCGATACCGGGAGTCGAACCCGGGCCGCCTGGGTGAAAGCCAGGAATCCTAACCGCTAGACCATATCGGAGACCTGGTCCCTCAGCGCACGTCTGTCGAGTCGCCGTTTCCGCCGCACGCCATTACAATAGAGAGAAAGGCACGCAGCACCACACATCACAAACACACACTGGCAGCCTCGACACGGGTCGGTCGATCGGCAGACGTGCAAAAGAAGCGTGCATCGACCGGGAATCGAACCCGGGTCACCCGCGTGGCAGGCGAGTATTCTACCACTAGACCACCGATGCTTGACGGCCAAACCGTGGCGGCGGCCGTACTGGTCTCGATGTCCCGATGGCGTTGCGGGCGACGCGAGAGGCGCGCCAAGTAACTCCTGGCACGCCAGCCGTCAACCAGTCCTCGGTAGTATAGTGGTCAGTATCCCCGCCTGTCACGCGGGAGACCGGGGTTCAATTCCCCGCCGGGGAGGGCTTCTTTTTCGCCCGCCCGCCTAACGTTATGCGGCCAGCGACCGCGAAGAACGGCGTGAAACGAAACACCAAAACAAAACAAAACCAAACAAAACGCGGCAAGGCGGCGGCGCACAAAGACGGGGGGAAAAAAAGAAAGAGATCCACGCCAGCATGAGAGAAAAGGACAACCAACGGGCTCCGTCCGACGTGCGCACAGGCAGCGACGGCCGGCGCCTCCCGACTCGGCGGCGAGATGCGCGAGGAAAAAAGGGGCGCGCGAACGCACCCGCGTGAATATCGGCGAGAAGGCACCAGGGGGAGTCGAACCCTCGACCTTCTGTTTACTAGACAGACGCTCTAACCAACTGAGCTATGGCGCCGACAGCGGGGCCTGGCGTGCCGCGATCTACACTGCCGATCCATAAATGAGAGGAAACGGTCGGGCACCGCTAGCGAGGGAGCAAAACCTGGGACCACCTCCGACGGGACTCGAACCCGCAATCCCCGGCTTAGGAGGCCGATGCCTTATCCATTGGGCCACGGAGGCTGGCTTCTGGGGTGGGGAAAATAGCCGTGGTCGACCTGTCGGAGGGACGACGCGCTCGTTCGAACGGTGTACACGCGGCACAGGGTGGCGGCGTGCTGCGATGCTACTAGGGGACCACTGGTACACCTGTCCACACCAACCAATTTTGCAAGTTTGCACGCAACTGAACGGTGCACGCCTGCGCTTCTCTGCTGGCCAGGGACCCTCGGTCCAGCGGCAAAAGGCGAGTGGCAACACCAGCCCGCCGCGCGCGCGACAACGGGACGCGGTCTGCCAGGAGTCCTCGGTAGTATAGTGGTCAGTATCCCCGCCTGTCACGCGGGAGACCGGGGTTCAATTCCCCGCCGGGGAGGCAACTTTTGCCCGACCGTCCCGCGACGGCGAGGAAAAAGCAATTGTTCCGATACCGGGAGTCGAACCCGGGCCGCCTGGGTGAAAGCCAGGAATCCTAACCGCTAGACCATATCGGAGACCTGGTCCCTCAGCGCACGTCTGTCGAGTCGCCGTTTCCGCCGCACGCCATTACAATAGAGAGAAAGGCACGCAGCACCACACATCACAAACACACACTGGCAGCCTCGACACGGGTCGGTCGATCGGCAGACGTGCAAAAGAAGCGTGCATCGACCGGGAATCGAACCCGGGTCACCCGCGTGGCAGGCGAGTATTCTACCACTAGACCACCGATGCTTGACGGCCAAACCGTGGCGGCGGCCGTACTGGTCTCGATGTCCCGATGGCGTTGCGGGCGACGCGAGAGGCGCGCCAAGTAACTCCTGGCACGCCAGCCGTCAACCAGTCCTCGGTAGTATAGTGGTCAGTATCCCCGCCTGTCACGCGGGAGACCGGGGTTCAATTCCCCGCCGGGGAGGGCTTCTTTTTCGCCCGCCCGCCTAACGTTATGCGGCCAGCGACCGCGAAGAACGGCGTGAAACGAAACACCAAAACAAAACAAAACCAAACAAAACGCGGCAAGGCGGCGGCGCACAAAGACGGGGGGAAAAAAAGAAAGAGATCCACGCCAGCATGAGAGAAAAGGACAACCAACGGGCTCCGTCCGACGTGCGCACAGGCAGCGACGGCCGGCGCCTCCCGACTCGGCGGCGAGATGCGCGAGGAAAAAAGGGGCGCGCGAACGCACCCGCGTGAATATCGGCGAGAAGGCACCAGGGGGAGTCGAACCCTCGACCTTCTGTTTACTAGACAGACGCTCTAACCAACTGAGCTATGGCGCCGACAGCGGGGCCTGGCGTGCCGCGATCTACACTGCCGATCCATAAATGAGAGGAAACGGTCGGGCACCGCTAGCGAGGGAGCAAAACCTGGGACCACCTCCGACGGGACTCGAACCCGCAATCCCCGGCTTAGGAGGCCGATGCCTTATCCATTGGGCCACGGAGGCTGGCTTCTGGGGTGGGGAAAATAGCCGTGGTCGACCTGTCGGAGGGACGACGCGCTCGTTCGAACGGTGTACACGCGGCACAGGGTGGCGGCGTGCTGCGATGCTACTAGGGGACCACTGGTACACCTGTCCACACCAACCAATTTTGCAAGTTTGCACGCAACTGAACGGTGCACGCCTGCGCGTCTCTGCTGGCCAGGGACCCTCGGTCCAGCGGCAAAAGGCGAGTGGCAACACCAGCCCGCCGCGCGCGCGACAACGGGACGCGGTCTGCCAGGAGTCCTCGGTAGTATAGTGGTCAGTATCCCCGCCTGTCACGCGGGAGACCGGGGTTCAATTCCCCGCCGGGGAGGCAACTTTTGCCCGACCGTCCCGCGACGGCGAGGAAAAAGCAATTGTTCCGATACCGGGAGTCGAACCCGGGCCGCCTGGGTGAAAGCCAGGAATCCTAACCGCTAGACCATATCGGAGACCTGGTCCCTCAGCGCACGTCTGTCGAGTCGCCGTTTCCGCCGCACGCCATTACAATAGAGAGAAAGGCACGCAGCACCACACATCACAAACACACACTGGCAGCCTCGACACGGGTCGGTCGATCGGCAGACGTGCAAAAGAAGCGTGCATCGACCGGGAATCGAACCCGGGTCACCCGCGTGGCAGGCGAGTATTCTACCACTAGACCACCGATGCTTGACGGCCAAACCGTGGCGGCGGCCGTACTGGTCTCGATGTCCCGATGGCGTTGCGGGCGACGCGAGAGGCGCGCCAAGTAACTCCTGGCACGCCAGCCGTCAACCAGTCCTCGGTAGTATAGTGGTCAGTATCCCCGCCTGTCACGCGGGAGACCGGGGTTCAATTCCCCGCCGGGGAGGGCTTCTTTTTCGCCCGCCCGCCTAACGTTATGCGGCCAGCGACCGCGAAGAACGGCGTGAAACGAAACACCAAAACAAAACAAAACCAAACAAAACGCGGCAAGGCGGCGGCGCACAAAGACGGGGGGAAAAAAAGAAAGAGATCCACGCCAGCATGAGAGAAAAGGACAACCAACGGGCTCCGTCCGACGTGCGCACAGGCAGCGACGGCCGGCGCCTCCCGACTCGGCGGCGAGATGCGCGAGGAAAAAAGGGGCGCGCGAACGCACCCGCGTGAATATCGGCGAGAAGGCACCAGGGGGAGTCGAACCCTCGACCTTCTGTTTACTAGACAGACGCTCTAACCAACTGAGCTATGGCGCCGACAGCGGGGCCTGGCGTGCCGCGATCTACACTGCCGATCCATAAATGAGAGGAAACGGTCGGGCACCGCTAGCGAGGGAGCAAAACCTGGGACCACCTCCGACGGGACTCGAACCCGCAATCCCCGGCTTAGGAGGCCGATGCCTTATCCATTGGGCCACGGAGGCTGGCTTCTGGGGTGGGGAAAATAGCCGTGGTCGACCTGTCGGAGGGACGACGCGCTCGTTCGAACGGTGTACACGCGGCACAGGGTGGCGGCGTGCTGCGATGCTACTAGGGGACCACTGGTACACCTGTCCACACCAACCAATTTTGCAAGTTTGCACGCAACTGAACGGTGCACGCCTGCGCGTCTCTGCTGGCCAGGGACCCTCGGTCCAGCGGCAAAAGGCGAGTGGCAACACCAGCCCGCCGCGCGCGCGACAACGGGACGCGGTCTGCCAGGAGTCCTCGGTAGTATAGTGGTCAGTATCCCCGCCTGTCACGCGGGAGACCGGGGTTCAATTCCCCGCCGGGGAGGCAACTTTTGCCCGACCGTCCCGCGACGGCGAGGAAAAAGCAATTGTTCCGATACCGGGAGTCGAACCCGGGCCGCCTGGGTGAAAGCCAGGAATCCTAACCGCTAGACCATATCGGAGACCTGGTCCCTCAGCGCACGTCTGTCGAGTCGCCGTTTCCGCCGCACGCCATTACAATAGAGAGAAAGGCACGCAGCACCACACATCACAAACACACACTGGCAGCCTCGACACGGGTCGGTCGATCGGCAGACGTGCAAAAGAAGCGTGCATCGACCGGGAATCGAACCCGGGTCACCCGCGTGGCAGGCGAGTATTCTACCACTAGACCACCGATGCTTGACGGCCAAACCGTGGCGGCGGCCGTACTGGTCTCGATGTCCCGATGGCGTTGCGGGCGACGCGAGAGGCGCGCCAAGTAACTCCTGGCACGCCAGCCGTCAACCAGTCCTCGGTAGTATAGTGGTCAGTATCCCCGCCTGTCACGCGGGAGACCGGGGTTCAATTCCCCGCCGGGGAGGGCTTCTTTTTCGCCCGCCCGCCTAACGTTATGCGGCCAGCGACCGCGAAGAACGGCGTGAAACGAAACACCAAAACAAAACAAAACCAAACAAAACGCGGCAAGGCGGCGGCGCACAAAGACGGGGGGAAAAAAAGAAAGAGATCCACGCCAGCATGAGAGAAAAGGACAACCAACGGGCTCCGTCCGACGTGCGCACAGGCAGCGACGGCCGGCGCCTCCCGACTCGGCGGCGAGATGCGCGAGGAAAAAAGGGGCGCGCGAACGCACCCGCGTGAATATCGGCGAGAAGGCACCAGGGGGAGTCGAACCCTCGACCTTCTGTTTACTAGACAGACGCTCTAACCAACTGAGCTATGGCGCCGACAGCGGGGCCTGGCGTGCCGCGATCTACACTGCCGATCCATAAATGAGAGGAAACGGTCGGGCACCGCTAGCGAGGGAGCAAAACCTGGGACCACCTCCGACGGGACTCGAACCCGCAATCCCCGGCTTAGGAGGCCGATGCCTTATCCATTGGGCCACGGAGGCTGGCTTCTGGGGTGGGGAAAATAGCCGTGGTCGACCTGTCGGAGGGACGACGCGCTCGTTCGAACGGTGTACACGCGGCACAGGGTGGCGGCGTGCTGCGATGCTACTAGGGGACCACTGGTACACCTGTCCACACCAACCAATTTTGCAAGTTTGCACGCAACTGAACGGTGCACGCCTGCGCGTCTCTGCTGGCCAGGGACCCTCGGTCCAGCGGCAAAAGGCGAGTGGCAACACCAGCCCGCCGCGCGCGCGACAACGGGACGCGGTCTGCCAGGAGTCCTCGGTAGTATAGTGGTCAGTATCCCCGCCTGTCACGCGGGAGACCGGGGTTCAATTCCCCGCCGGGGAGGCAACTTTTGCCCGACCGTCCCGCGACGGCGAGGAAAAAGCAATTGTTCCGATACCGGGAGTCGAACCCGGGCCGCCTGGGTGAAAGCCAGGAATCCTAACCGCTAGACCATATCGGAGACCTGGTCCCTCAGCGCACGTCTGTCGAGTCGCCGTTTCCGCCGCACGCCATTACAATAGAGAGAAAGGCACGCAGCACCACACATCACAAACACACACTGGCAGCCTCGACACGGGTCGGTCGATCGGCAGACGTGCAAAAGAAGCGTGCATCGACCGGGAATCGAACCCGGGTCACCCGCGTGGCAGGCGAGTATTCTACCACTAGACCACCGATGCTTGACGGCCAAACCGTGGCGGCGGCCGTACTGGTCTCGATGTCCCGATGGCGTTGCGGGCGACGCGAGAGGCGCGCCAAGTAACTCCTGGCACGCCAGCCATCAACCAGTCCTCGGTAGTATAGTGGTCAGTATCCCCGCCTGTCACGCGGGAGACCGGGGTTCAATTCCCCGCCGGGGAGGGCTTCTTTTTCGCCCGCCCGCCTAACGTTATGCGGCCAGCGACCGCGAAGAACGGCGTGAAACGAAACACCAAAACAAAACAAAACCAAACAAAACGCGGCAAGGCGGCGGCGCACAAAGACGGGGGGAAAAAAAGAAAGAGATCCACGCCAGCATGAGAGAAAAGGACAACCAACGGGCTCCGTCCGACGTGCGCACAGGCAGCGACGGCCGGCGCCTCCCGACTCGGCGGCGAGATGCGCGAGGAAAAAAGGGGCGCGCGAACGCACCCGCGTGAATATCGGCGAGAAGGCACCAGGGGGAGTCGAACCCTCGACCTTCTGTTTACTAGACAGACGCTCTAACCAACTGAGCTATGGCGCCGACAGCGGGGCCTGGCGTGCCGCGATCTACACTGCCGATCCATAAATGAGAGGAAACGGTCGGGCACCGCTAGCGAGGGAGCAAAACCTGGGACCACCTCCGACGGGACTCGAACCCGCAATCCCCGGCTTAGGAGGCCGATGCCTTATCCATTGGGCCACGGAGGCCGGCTTCTGGGGTGGGGAAAATAGCCGTGGTCGACCTGTCGGAGGGACGACGCGCTCGTTCGAACGGTGTACACGCGGCACAGGGTGGCGGCGTGCTGCGATGCTACTAGGGGACCACTGGTACACCTGTCCACACCAACCAATTTTGCAAGTTTGCACGCAACTGAACGGTGCACGCCTGCGCGTCTCTGCTGGCCAGGGACCCTCGGTCCAGCGGCAAAAGGCGAGTGGCAACACCAGCCCGCCGCGCGCGCGACAACGGGACGCGGTCTGCCAGGAGTCCTCGGTAGTATAGTGGTCAGTATCCCCGCCTGTCACGCGGGAGACCGGGGTTCAATTCCCCGCCGGGGAGGCAACTTTTGCCCGACCGTCCCGCGACGGCGAGGAAAAAGCAATTGTTCCGATACCGGGAGTCGAACCCGGGCCGCCTGGGTGAAAGCCAGGAATCCTAACCGCTAGACCATATCGGAGACCTGGTCCCTCAGCGCACGTCTGTCGAGTCGCCGTTTCCGCCGCACGCCATTACAATAGAGAGAAAGGCACGCAGCACCACACATCACAAACACACACTGGCAGCCTCGACACGGGTCGGTCGATCGGCAGACGTGCAAAAGAAGCGTGCATCGACCGGGAATCGAACCCGGGTCACCCGCGTGGCAGGCGAGTATTCTACCACTAGACCACCGATGCTTGACGGCCAAACCGTGGCGGCGGCCGTACTGGTCTCGATGTCCCGATGGCGTTGCGGGCGACGCGAGAGGCGCGCCAAGTAACTCCTGGCACGCCAGCCGTCAACCAGTCCTCGGTAGTATAGTGGTCAGTATCCCCGCCTGTCACGCGGGAGACCGGGGTTCAATTCCCCGCCGGGGAGGGCTTCTTTTTCGCCCGCCCGCCTAACGTTATGCGGCCAGCGACCGCGAAGAACGGCGTGAAACGAAACACCAAAACAAAACAAAACCAAACAAAACGCGGCAAGGCGGCGGCGCACAAAGACGGGGGGAAAAAAAGAAAGAGATCCACGCCAGCATGAGAGAAAAGGACAACCAACGGGCTCCGTCCGACGTGCGCACAGGCAGCGACGGCCGGCGCCTCCCGACTCGGCGGCGAGATGCGCGAGGAAAAAAGGGGCGCGCGAACGCACCCGCGTGAATATCGGCGAGAAGGCACCAGGGGGAGTCGAACCCTCGACCTTCTGTTTACTAGACAGACGCTCTAACCAACTGAGCTATGGCGCCGACAGCGGGGCCTGGCGTGCCGCGATCTACACTGCCGATCCATAAATGAGAGGAAACGGTCGGGCACCGCTAGCGAGGGAGCAAAACCTGGGACCACCTCCGACGGGACTCGAACCCGCAATCCCCGGCTTAGGAGGCCGATGCCTTATCCATTGGGCCACGGAGGCTGGCTTCTGGGGTGGGGAAAATAGCCGTGGTCGACCTGTCGGAGGGACGACGCGCTCGTTCGAACGGTGTACACGCGGCACAGGGTGGCGGCGTGCTGCGATGCTACTAGGGGACCACTGGTACACCTGTCCACACCAACCAATTTTGCAAGTTTGCACGCAACTGAACGGTGCACGCCTGCGCGTCTCTGCTGGCCAGGGACCCTCGGTCCAGCGGCAAAAGGCGAGTGGCAACACCAGCCCGCCGCGCGCGCGACAACGGGACGCGGTCTGCCAGGAGTCCTCGGTAGTATAGTGGTCAGTATCCCCGCCTGTCACGCGGGAGACCGGGGTTCAATTCCCCGCCGGGGAGGCAACTTTTGCCCGACCGTCCCGCGACGGCGAGGAAAAAGCAATTGTTCCGATACCGGGAGTCGAACCCGGGCCGCCTGGGTGAAAGCCAGGAATCCTAACCGCTAGACCATATCGGAGACCTGGTCCCTCAGCGCACGTCTGTCGAGTCGCCGTTTCCGCCGCACGCCATTACAATAGAGAGAAAGGCACGCAGCACCACACATCACAAACACACACTGGCAGCCTCGACACGGGTCGGTCGATCGGCAGACGTGCAAAAGAAGCGTGCATCGACCGGGAATCGAACCCGGGTCACCCGCGTGGCAGGCGAGTATTCTACCACTAGACCACCGATGCTTGACGGCCAAACCGTGGCGGCGGCCGTACTGGTCTCGATGTCCCGATGGCGTTGCGGGCGACGCGAGAGGCGCGCCAAGTAACTCCTGGCACGCCAGCCGTCAACCAGTCCTCGGTAGTATAGTGGTCAGTATCCCCGCCTGTCACGCGGGAGACCGTGGTTCAATTCCCCGCCGGGGAGGGCTTCTTTTTCGCCCGCCCGCCTAACGTTATGCGGCCAGCGACCGCGAAGAACGGCGTGAAACGAAACACCAAAACAAAACAAAACCAAACAAAACGCGGCAAGGCGGCGGCGCACAAAGACGGGGGGAAAAAAGAAAGAGATCCACGCCAGCATGAGAGAAAAGGACAACCAACGGGCTCCGTCCGACGTGCGCACAGGCAGCGACGGCCGGCGCCTCCCGACTCGGCGGCGAGATGCGCGAGGAAAAAAGGGGCGCGCGAACGCACCCGCGTGAATATCGGCGAGAAGGCACCAGGGGGAGTCGAACCCTCGACCTTCTGTTTACTAGACAGACGCTCTAACCAACTGAGCTATGGCGCCGACAGCGGGGCCTGGCGTGCCGCGATCTACACTGCCGATCCATAAATGAGAGGAAACGGTCGGGCACCGCTAGCGAGGGAGCAAAACCTGGGACCACCTCCGACGGGACTCGAACCCGCAATCCCCGGCTTAGGAGGCCGATGCCTTATCCATTGGGCCACGGAGGCTGGCTTCTGGGGTGGGGAAAATAGCCGTGGTCGACCTGTCGGAGGGACGACGCGCTCGTTCGAACGGTGTACACGCGGCACAGGGTGGCGGCGTGCTGCGATGCTACTAGGGGACCACTGGTACACCTGTCCACACCAACCAATTTTGCAAGTTTGCACGCAACTGAACGGTGCACGCCTGCGCGTCTCTGCTGGCCAGGGACCCTCGGTCCAGCGGCAAAAGGCGAGTGGCAACACCAGCCCGCCGCGCGCGCGACAACGGGACGCGGTCTGCCAGGAGTCCTCGGTAGTATAGTGGTCAGTATCCCCGCCTGTCACGCGGGAGACCGGGGTTCAATTCCCCGCCGGGGAGGCAACTTTTGCCCGACCGTCCCGCGACGGCGAGGAAAAAGCAATTGTTCCGATACCGGGAGTCGAACCCGGGCCGCCTGGGTGAAAGCCAGGAATCCTAACCGCTAGACCATATCGGAGACCTGGTCCCTCAGCGCACGTCTGTCGAGTCGCCGTTTCCGCCGCACGCCATTACAATAGAGAGAAAGGCACGCAGCACCACACATCACAAACACACACTGGCAGCCTCGACACGGGTCGGTCGATCGGCAGACGTGCAAAAGAAGCGTGCATCGACCGGGAATCGAACCCGGGTCACCCGCGTGGCAGGCGAGTATTCTACCACTAGACCACCGATGCTTGACGGCCAAACCGTGGCGGCGGCCGTACTGGTCTCGATGTCCCGATGGCGTTGCGGGCGACGCGAGAGGCGCGCCAAGTAACTCCTGGCACGCCAGCCGTCAACCAGTCCTCGGTAGTATAGTGGTCAGTATCCCCGCCTGTCACGCGGGAGACCGGGGTTCAATTCCCCGCCGGGGAGGGCTTCTTTTTCGCCCGCCCGCCTAACGTTATGCGGCCAGCGACCGCGAAGAACGGCGTGAAACGAAACACCAAAACAAAACAAAACCAAACAAAACGCGGCAAGGCGGCGGCGCACAAAGACGGGGGGAAAAAAAGAAAGAGATCCACGCCAGCATGAGAGAAAAGGACAACCAACGGGCTCCGTCCGACGTGCGCACAGGCAGCGACGGCCGGCGCCTCCCGACTCGGCGGCGAGATGCGCGAGGAAAAAAGGGGCGCGCGAACGCACCCGCGTGAATATCGGCGAGAAGGCACCAGGGGGAGTCGAACCCTCGACCTTCTGTTTACTAGACAGACGCTCTAACCAACTGAGCTATGGCGCCGACAGCGGGGCCTGGCGTGCCGCGATCTACACTGCCGATCCATAAATGAGAGGAAACGGTCGGGCACCGCTAGCGAGGGAGCAAAACCTGGGACCACCTCCGACGGGACTCGAACCCGCAATCCCCGGCTTAGGAGGCCGATGCCTTATCCATTGGGCCACGGAGGCTGGCTTCTGGGGTGGGGAAAATAGCCGTGGTCGACCTGTCGGAGGGACGACGCGCTCGTTCGAACGGTGTACACGCGGCACAGGGTGGCGGCGTGCTGCGATGCTACTAGGGGACCACTGGTACACCTGTCCACACCAACCAATTTTGCAAGTTTGCACGCAACTGAACGGTGCACGCCTGCGCGTCTCTGCTGGCCAGGGACCCTCGGTCCAGCGGCAAAAGGCGAGTGGCAACACCAGCCCGCCGCGCGCGCGACAACGGGACGCGGTCTGCCAGGAGTCCTCGGTAGTATAGTGGTCAGTATCCCCGCCTGTCACGCGGGAGACCGGGGTTCAATTCCCCGCCGGGGAGGCAACTTTTGCCCGACCGTCCCGCGACGGCGAGGAAAAAGCAATTGTTCCGATACCGGGAGTCGAACCCGGGCCGCCTGGGTGAAAGCCAGGAATCCTAACCGCTAGACCATATCGGAGACCTGGTCCCTCAGCGCACGTCTGTCGAGTCGCCGTTTCCGCCGCACGCCATTACAATAGAGAGAAAGGCACGCAGCACCACACATCACAAACACACACTGGCAGCCTCGACACGGGTCGGTCGATCGGCAGACGTGCAAAAGAAGCGTGCATCGACCGGGAATCGAACCCGGGTCACCCGCGTGGCAGGCGAGTATTCTACCACTAGACCACCGATGCTTGACGGCCAAACCGTGGCGGCGGCCGTACTGGTCTCGATGTCCCGATGGCGTTGCGGGCGACGCGAGAGGCGCGCCAAGTAACTCCTGGCACGCCAGCCGTCAACCAGTCCTCGGTAGTATAGTGGTCAGTATCCCCGCCTGTCACGCGGGAGACCGGGGTTCAATTCCCCGCCGGGGAGGGCTTCTTTTTCGCCCGCCCGCCTAACGTTATGCGGCCAGCGACCGCGAAGAACGGCGTGAAACGAAACACCAAAACAAAACAAAACCAAACAAAACGCGGCAAGGCGGCGGCGCACAAAGACGGGGGGAAAAAAAGAAAGAGATCCACGCCAGCATGAGAGAAAAGGACAACCAACGGGCTCCGTCCGACGTGCGCACAGGCAGCGACGGCCGGCGCCTCCCGACTCGGCGGCGAGATGCGCGAGGAAAAAAGGGGCGCGCGAACGCACCCGCGTGAATATCGGCGAGAAGGCACCAGGGGGAGTCGAACCCTCGACCTTCTGTTTACTAGACAGACGCTCTAACCAACTGAGCTATGGCGCCGACAGCGGGGCCTGGCGTGCCGCGATCTACACTGCCGATCCATAAATGAGAGGAAACGGTCGGGCACCGCTAGCGAGGGAGCAAAACCTGGGACCACCTCCGACGGGACTCGAACCCGCAATCCCCGGCTTAGGAGGCCGATGCCTTATCCATTGGGCCACGGAGGCTGGCTTCTGGGGTGGGGAAAATAGCCGTGGTCGACCTGTCGGAGGGACGACGCGCTCGTTCGAACGGTGTACACGCGGCACAGGGTGGCGGCGTGCTGCGATGCTACTAGGGGACCACTGGTACACCTGTCCTGGTACACCTGTCCACACCAACCAATTTTGCAAGTTTGCACGCAACTGAACGGTGCACGCCTGCGCGTCTCTGCTGGCCAGGGACCCTCGGTCCAGCGGCAAAAGGCGAGTGGCAACACCAGCCCGCCGCGCGCGCGACAACGGGACGCGGTCTGCCAGGAGTCCTCGGTAGTATAGAGGTCAGTATCCCCGCCTGTCACGCGGGAGACCGGGGTTCAATTCCCCGCCGGGGAGGCAACTTTTGCCCGACCGTCCCGCGACGGCGAGGAAAAAGCAATTGTTCCGATACCGGGAGTCGAACCCGGGCCGCCTGGGTGAAAGCCAGGAATCCTAACCGCTAGACCATATCGGAGACCTGGTCCCTCAGCGCACGTCTGTCGAGTCGCCGTTTCCGCCGCACGCCATTACAATAGAGAGAAAGGCACGCAGCACCACACATCACAAACACACACTGGCAGCCTCGACACGGGTCGGTCGATCGGCAGACGTGCAAAAGAAGCGTGCATCGACCGGGAATCGAACCCGGGTCACCCGCGTGGCAGGCGAGTATTCTACCACTAGACCACCGATGCTTGACGGCCAAACCGTGGCGGCGGCCGTACTGGTCTCGATGTCCCGATGGCGTTGCGGGCGACGCGAGAGGCGCGCCAAGTAACTCCTGGCACGCCAGCCGTCAACCAGTCCTCGGTAGTATAGTGGTCAGTATCCCCGCCTGTCACGCGGGAGACCGGGGTTCAATTCCCCGCCGGGGAGGGCTTCTTTTTCGCCCGCCCGCCTAACGTTATGCGGCCAGCGACCGCGAAGAACGGCGTGAAACGAAACACCAAAACAAAACAAAACCAAACAAAACGCGGCAAGGCGGCGGCGCACAAAGACGGGGGGAAAAAAAGAAAGAGATCCACGCCAGCATGAGAGAAAAGGACAACCAACGGGCTCCGTCCGACGTGCGCACAGGCAGCGACGGCCGGCGCCTCCCGACTCGGCGGCGAGATGCGCGAGGAAAAAAGGGGCGCGCGAACGCACCCGCGTGAATATCGGCGAGAAGGCACCAGGGGGAGTCGAACCCTCGACCTTCTGTTTACTAGACAGACGCTCTAACCAACTGAGCTATGGCGCCGACAGCGGGGCCTGGCGTGCCGCGATCTACACTGCCGATCCATAAATGAGAGGAAACGGTCGGGCACCGCTAGCGAGGGAGCAAAACCTGGGACCACCTCCGACGGGACTCGAACCCGCAATCCCCGGCTTAGGAGGCCGATGCCTTATCCATTGGGCCACGGAGGCTGGCTTCTGGGGTGGGGAAAATAGCCGTGGTCGACCTGTCGGAGGGACGACGCGCTCGTTCGAACGGTGTACACGCGGCACAGGGTGGCGGCGTGCTGCGATGCTACTAGGGGACCACTGGTACACCTGTCCTGGTACACCTGTCCACACCAACCAATTTTGCAAGTTTGCACGCAACTGAACGGTGCACGCCTGCGCGTCTCTGCTGGCCAGGGACCCTCGGTCCAGCGGCAAAAGGCGAGTGGCAACACCAGCCCGCCGCGCGCGCGACAACGGGACGCGGTCTGCCAGGAGTCCTCGGTAGTATAGTGGTCAGTATCCCCGCCTGTCACGCGGGAGACCGGGGTTCAATTCCCCGCCGGGGAGGCAACTTTTGCCCGACCGTCCCGCGACGGCGAGGAAAAAGCAATTGTTCCGATACCGGGAGTCGAACCCGGGCCGCCTGGGTGAAAGCCAGGAATCCTAACCGCTAGACCATATCGGAGACCTGGTCCCTCAGCGCACGTCTGTCGAGTCGCCGTTTCCGCCGCACGCCATTACAATAGAGAGAAAGGCACGCAGCACCACACATCACAAACACACACTGGCAGCCTCGACACGGGTCGGTCGATCGGCAGACGTGCAAAAGAAGCGTGCATCGACCGGGAATCGAACCCGGGTCACCCGCGTGGCAGGCGAGTATTCTACCACTAGACCACCGATGCTTGACGGCCAAACCGTGGCGGCGGCCGTACTGGTCTCGATGTCCCGATGGCGTTGCGGGCGACGCGAGAGGCGCGCCAAGTAACTCCTGGCACGCCAGCCGTCAACCAGTCCTCGGTAGTATAGTGGTCAGTATCCCCGCCTGTCACGCGGGAGACCGGGGTTCAATTCCCCGCCGGGGAGGGCTTCTTTTTCGCCCGCCCGCCTAACGTTATGCGGCCAGCGACCGCGAAGAACGGCGTGAAACGAAACACCAAAACAAAACAAAACCAAACAAAACGCGGCAAGGCGGCGGCGCACAAAGACGGGGGGAAAAAAAGAAAGAGATCCACGCCAGCATGAGAGAAAAGGACAACCAACGGGCTCCGTCCGACGTGCGCACAGGCAGCGACGGCCGGCGCCTCCCGACTCGGCGGCGAGATGCGCGAGGAAAAAAGGGGCGCGCGAACGCACCCGCGTGAATATCGGCGAGAAGGCACCAGGGGGAGTCGAACCCTCGACCTTCTGTTTACTAGACAGACGCTCTAACCAACTGAGCTATGGCGCCGACAGCGGGGCCTGGCGTGCCGCGATCTACACTGCCGATCCATAAATGAGAGGAAACGGTCGGGCACCGCTAGCGAGGGAGCAAAACCTGGGACCACCTCCGACGGGACTCGAACCCGCAATCCCCGGCTTAGGAGGCCGATGCCTTATCCATTGGGCCACGGAGGCTGGCTTCTGGGGTGGGGAAAATAGCCGTGGTCGACCTGTCGGAGGGACGACGCGCTCGTTCGAACGGTGTACACGCGGCACAGGGTGGCGGCGTGCTGCGATGCTACTAGGGGACCACTGGTACACCTGTCCACACCAACCAATTTTGCAAGTTTGCACGCAACTGAACGGTGCACGCCTGCGCGTCTCTGCTGGCCAGGGACCCTCGGTCCAGCGGCAAAAGGCGAGTGGCAACACCAGCCCGCCGCGCGCGCGACAACGGGACGCGGTCTGCCAGGAGTCCTCGGTAGTATAGTGGTCAGTATCCCCGCCTGTCACGCGGGAGACCGGGGTTCAATTCCCCGCCGGGGAGGCAACTTTTGCCCGACCGTCCCGCGACGGCGAGGAAAAAGCAATTGTTCCGATACCGGGAGTCGAACCCGGGCCGCCTGGGTGAAAGCCAGGAATCCTAACCGCTAGACCATATCGGAGACCTGGTCCCTCAGCGCACGTCTGTCGAGTCGCCGTTTCCGCCGCACGCCATTACAATAGAGAGAAAGGCACGCAGCACCACACATCACAAACACACACTGGCAGCCTCGACACGGGTCGGTCGATCGGCAGACGTGCAAAAGAAGCGTGCATCGACCGGGAATCGAACCCGGGTCACCCGCGTGGCAGGCGAGTATTCTACCACTAGACCACCGATGCTTGACGGCCAAACCGTGGCGGCGGCCGTACTGGTCTCGATGTCCCGATGGCGTTGCGGGCGAGGCGAGAGGCGCGCCAAGTAACTCCTGGCACGCCAGCCGTCAACCAGTCCTCGGTAGTATAGTGGTCAGTATCCCCGCCTGTCACGCGGGAGACCGGGGTTCAATTCCCCGCCGGGGAGGGCTTCTTTTTCGCCCGCCCGCCTAACGTTATGCGGCCAGCGACCGCGAAGAACGGCGTGAAACGAAACACCAAAACAAAACAAAACCAAACAAAACGCGGCAAGGCGGCGGCGCACAAAGACGGGGGGAAAAAAAGAAAGAGATCCACGCCAGCATGAGAGAAAAGGACAACCAACGGGCTCCGTCCGACGTGCGCACAGGCAGCGACGGCCGGCGCCTCCCGACTCGGCGGCGAGATGCGCGAGGAAAAAAGGGGCGCGCGAACGCACCCGCGTGAATATCGGCGAGAAGGCACCAGGGGGAGTCGAACCCTCGACCTTCTGTTTACTAGACAGACGCTCTAACCAACTGAGCTATGGCGCCGACAGCGGGGCCTGGCGTGCCGCGATCTACACTGCCGATCCATAAATGAGAGGAAACGGTCGGGCACCGCTAGCGAGGGAGCAAAACCTGGGACCACCTCCGACGGGACTCGAACCCGCAATCCCCGGCTTAGGAGGCCGATGCCTTATCCATTGGGCCACGGAGGCTGGCTTCTGGGGTGGGGAAAATAGCCGTGGTCGACCTGTCGGAGGGACGACGCGCTCGTTCGAACGGTGTACACGCGGCACAGGGTGGCGGCGTGCTGCGATGCTACTAGGGGACCACTGGTACACCTGTCCACACCAACCAATTTTGCAAGTTTGCACGCAACTGAACGGTGCACGCCTGCGCGTCTCTGCTGGCCAGGGACCCTCGGTCCAGCGGCAAAAGGCGAGTGGCAACACCAGCCCGCCGCGCGCGCGACAACGGGACGCGGTCTGCCAGGAGTCCTCGGTAGTATAGTGGTCAGTATCCCCGCCTGTCACGCGGGAGACCGGGGTTCAATTCCCCGCCGGGGAGGCAACTTTTGCCCGACCGTCCCGCGACGGCGAGGAAAAAGCAATTGTTCCGATACCGGGAGTCGA
Organism: Patella caerulea; assembly: GCA_036850965.1. Lineage (NCBI taxonomy): Eukaryota > Metazoa > Mollusca > Gastropoda > Patellidae > Patella > Patella caerulea. The sequence goes on along the minus strand of JAZGQO010000005.1, from coordinate 15,010,351 downwards.
ACCCGGGCCGCCTGGGTGAAAGCCAGGAATCCTAACCGCTAGACCATATCGGAGACCTGGTCCCTCAGCGCACGTCTGTCGAGTCGCCGTTTCCGCCGCACGCCATTACAATAGAGAGAAAGGCACGCAGCACCACACATCACAAACACACACTGGCAGCCTCGACACGGGTCGGTCGATCGGCAGACGTGCAAAAGAAGCGTGCATCGACCGGGAATCGAACCCGGGTCACCCGCGTGGCAGGCGAGTATTCTACCACTAGACCACCGATGCTTGACGGCCAAACCGTGGCGGCGGCCGTACTGGTCTCGATGTCCCGATGGCGTTGCGGGCGACGCGAGAGGCGCGCCAAGTAACTCCTGGCACGCCAGCCGTCAACCAGTCCTCGGTAGTATAGTGGTCAGTATCCCCGCCTGTCACGCGGGAGACCGGGGTTCAATTCCCCGCCGGGGAGGGCTTCTTTTTCGCCCGCCCGCCTAACGTTATGCGGCCAGCGACCGCGAAGAACGGCGTGAAACGAAACACCAAAACAAAACAAAACCAAACAAAACGCGGCAAGGCGGCGGCGCACAAAGACGGGGGGAAAAAAAGAAAGAGATCCACGCCAGCATGAGAGAAAAGGACAACCAACGGGCTCCGTCCGACGTGCGCACAGGCAGCGACGGCCGGCGCCTCCCGACTCGGCGGCGAGATGCGCGAGGAAAAAAGGGGCGCGCGAACGCACCCGCGTGAATATCGGCGAGAAGGCACCAGGGGGAGTCGAACCCTCGACCTTCTGTTTACTAGACAGACGCTCTAACCAACTGAGCTATGGCGCCGACAGCGGGGCCTGGCGTGCCGCGATCTACACTGCCGATCCATAAATGAGAGGAAACGGTCGGGCACCGCTAGCGAGGGAGCAAAACCTGGGACCACCTCCGACGGGACTCGAACCCGCAATCCCCGGCTTAGGAGGCCGATGCCTTATCCATTGGGCCACGGAGGCTGGCTTCTGGGGTGGGGAAAATAGCCGTGGTCGACCTGTCGGAGGGACGACGCGCTCGTTCGAACGGTGTACACGCGGCACAGGGTGGCGGCGTGCTGCGATGCTACTAGGGGACCACTGGTACACCTGTCCACACCAACCAATTTTGCAAGTTTGCACGCAACTGAACGGTGCACGCCTGCGCGTCTCTGCTGGCCAGGGACCCTCGGTCCAGCGGCAAAAGGCGAGTGGCAACACCAGCCCGCCGCGCGCGCGACAACGGGACGCGGTCTGCCAGGAGTCCTCGGTAGTATAGTGGTCAGTATCCCCGCCTGTCACGCGGGAGACCGGGGTTCAATTCCCCGCCGGGGAGGCAACTTTTGCCCGACCGTCCCGCGACGGCGAGGAAAAAGCAATTGTTCCGATACCGGGAGTCGAACCCGGGCCGCCTGGGTGAAAGCCAGGAATCCTAACCGCTAGACCATATCGGAGACCTGGTCCCTCAGCGCACGTCTGTCGAGTCGCCGTTTCCGCCGCACGCCATTACAATAGAGAGAAAGGCACGCAGCACCACACATCACAAACACACACTGGCAGCCTCGACACGGGTCGGTCGATCGGCAGACGTGCAAAAGAAGCGTGCATCGACCGGGAATCGAACCCGGGTCACCCGCGTGGCAGGCGAGTATTCTACCACTAGACCACCGATGCTTGACGGCCAAACCGTGGCGGCGGCCGTACTGGTCTCGATGTCCCGATGGCGTTGCGGGCGACGCGAGAGGCGCGCCAAGTAACTCCTGGCACGCCAGCCGTCAACCAGTCCTCGGTAGTATAGTGGTCAGTATCCCCGCCTGTCACGCGGGAGACCGGGGTTCAATTCCCCGCCGGGGAGGGCTTCTTTTTCGCCCGCCCGCCTAACGTTATGCGGCCAGCGACCGCGAAGAACGGCGTGAAACGAAACACCAAAACAAAACAAAACCAAACAAAACGCGGCAAGGCGGCGGCGCACAAAGACGGGGGGAAAAAAAGAAAGAGATCCACGCCAGCATGAGAGAAAAGGACAACCAACGGGCTCCGTCCGACGTGCGCACAGGCAGCGACGGCCGGCGCCTCCCGACTCGGCGGCGAGATGCGCGAGGAAAAAAGGGGCGCGCGAACGCACCCGCGTGAATATCGGCGAGAAGGCACCAGGGGGAGTCGAACCCTCGACCTTCTGTTTACTAGACAGACGCTCTAACCAACTGAGCTATGGCGCCGACAGCGGGGCCTGGCGTGCCGCGATCTACACTGCCGATCCATAAATGAGAGGAAACGGTCGGGCACCGCTAGCGAGGGAGCAAAACCTGGGACCACCTCCGACGGGACTCGAACCCGCAATCCCCGGCTTAGGAGGCCGATGCCTTATCCATTGGGCCACGGAGGCTGGCTTCTGGGGTGGGGAAAATAGCCGTGGTCGACCTGTCGGAGGGACGACGCGCTCGTTCGAACGGTGTACACGCGGCACAGGGTGGCGGCGTGCTGCGAAGCTACTAGGGGACCACTGGTACACCTGTCCACACCAACCAATTTTGCAAGTTTGCACGCAACTGAACGGTGCACGCCTGCGCGTCTCTGCTGGCCAGGGACCCTCGGTCCAGCGGCAAAAGGCGAGTGGCAACACCAGCCCGCCGCGCGCGCGACAACGGGACGCGGTCTGCCAGGAGTCCTCGGTAGTATAGTGGTCAGTATCCCCGCCTGTCACGCGGGAGACCGGGGTTCAATTCCCCGCCGGGGAGGCAACTTTTGCCCGACCGTCCCGCGACGGCGAGGAAAAAGCAATTGTTCCGATACCGGGAGTCGAACCCGGGCCGCCTGGGTGAAAGCCAGGAATCCTAACCGCTAGACCATATCGGAGACCTGGTCCCTCAGCGCACGTCTGTCGAGTCGCCGTTTCCGCCGCACGCCATTACAATAGAGAGAAAGGCACGCAGCACCACACATCACAAACACACACTGGCAGCCTCGACACGGGTCGGTCGATCGGCAGACGTGCAAAAGAAGCGTGCATCGACCGGGAATCGAACCCGGGTCACCCGCGTGGCAGGCGAGTATTCTACCACTAGACCACCGATGCTTGACGGCCAAACCGTGGCGGCGGCCGTACTGGTCTCGATGTCCCGATGGCGTTGCGGGCGACGCGAGAGGCGCGCCAAGTAACTCCTGGCACGCCAGCCGTCAACCAGTCCTCGGTAGTATAGTGGTCAGTATCCCCGCCTGTCACGCGGGAGACCGGGGTTCAATTCCCCGCCGGGGAGGGCTTCTTTTTCGCCCGCCCGCCTAACGTTATGCGGCCAGCGACCGCGAAGAACGGCGTGAAACGAAACACCAAAACAAAACAAAACCAAACAAAACGCGGCAAGGCGGCGGCGCACAAAGACGGGGGGAAAAAAAGAAAGAGATCCACGCCAGCATGAGAGAAAAGGACAACCAACGGGCTCCGTCCGACGTGCGCACAGGCAGCGACGGCCGGCGCCTCCCGACTCGGCGGCGAGATGCGCGAGGAAAAAAGGGGCGCGCGAACGCACCCGCGTGAATATCGGCGAGAAGGCACCAGGGGGAGTCGAACCCTCGACCTTCTGTTTACTAGACAGACGCTCTAACCAACTGAGCTATGGCGCCGACAGCGGGGCCTGGCGTGCCGCGATCTACACTGCCGATCCATAAATGAGAGGAAACGGTCGGGCACCGCTAGCGAGGGAGCAAAACCTGGGACCACCTCCGACGGGACTCGAACCCGCAATCCCCGGCTTAGGAGGCCGATGCCTTATCCATTGGGCCACGGAGGCTGGCTTCTGGGGTGGGGAAAATAGCCGTGGTCGACCTGTCGGAGGGACGACGCGCTCGTTCGAACGGTGTACACGCGGCACAGGGTGGCGGCGTGCTGCGATGCTACTAGGGGACCACTGGTACACCTGTCCACACCAACCAATTTTGCAAGTTTGCACGCAACTGAACGGTGCACGCCTGCGCGTCTCTGCTGGCCAGGGACCCTCGGTCCAGCGGCAAAAGGCGAGTGGCAACACCAGCCCGCCGCGCGCGCGACAACGGGACGCGGTCTGCCAGGAGTCCTCGGTAGTATAGTGGTCAGTATCCCCGCCTGTCACGCGGGAGACCGGGGTTCAATTCCCCGCCGGGGAGGCAACTTTTGCCCGACCGTCCCGCGACGGCGAGGAAAAAGCAATTGTTCCGATACCGGGAGTCGAACCCGGGCCGCCTGGGTGAAAGCCAGGAATCCTAACCGCTAGACCATATCGGAGACCTGGTCCCTCAGCGCACGTCTGTCGAGTCGCCGTTTCCGCCGCACGCCATTACAATAGAGAGAAAGGCACGCAGCACCACACATCACAAACACACACTGGCAGCCTCGACACGGGTCGGTCGATCGGCAGACGTGCAAAAGAAGCGTGCATCGACCGGGAATCGAACCCGGGTCACCCGCGTGGCAGGCGAGTATTTTTTTTTTTTTCTTGTAAATATGTTTATTCATGTAAAAAGATATAATATGATTACATAATATAAACATTAATGCTAACTTTATACAATATATACAATAACATCAATACAAACATATTTGTGATAATCAAACAATTATTTACACTCAATTACTCGTGTTGTTTCTTTTATTAAAAACATATTTTTGAAGTTTTATGAGTATTTTTATAATAAAAGAACTAAGTATTTACAATTTAAAAGTAGGTATTTACAATTAAAACATTAAAAATCTAGGGTAATTGAGTTATCCATCTCTAGGGTAATTAAACACGACGGTAATACAAATTTTGAGATGAAATTAATGTTATTTTTTCTACAATATTTACTAGTGTTATATAATGATGATCTTAATTCTAATCTAAATAATTTAATTACATCAATTACAGCATTGGGGTTATCACAACATCTCATTCTACGTTTATATATCGCCCGTCTGGCACAGCTAAAAATAAGGTTAATGAGTTCAGTCGGGTGTGACGGTGTGTTGGTCTGCTCGCCAAGCAATAGGCAGGTTGATAGCTGACTATCACTAAGCGGGCAGGACAATACATCGTCTGCTACAGATTTTATCAATGGTTTAACAATAGAAAGATCGCGACATTCTACAAACATATGTTTTAAAGTTTCACAATCTATTTGACATACAGGGCATAAATCAGAGTCTACTTTATTTATTTTAAACAATCTTTCCATGGTCCATACTATATTGTGTGCTATATTAAAATCTAACTGTATTGAATTAGGGTCTTTAAAATTAGCGAAAACATTTTTCCAGGTAACAGGCCAATTAACATCTATATCTTGTTTTTTCCAGAATTCAATACATTTAGGTTCTTTTAGTTTCCTATTCAGTAAAATATTATAACACAGTTTGGTTGATAATTTAGATGGTTGTGTTGTATTCCCATTTATAACAAACTTAACTTCATCAGATTTATTACCTATATAAATATGCGAATTAATAATATCTACCCACGTAGCGGGTATACAAGATTTTATAATATTAAAATATTTTTCTATTGTTTTATTATCAAAGTCTGGATCTATCTCATGAATGGTGTCAAGGATGGAATGTAATGGAATAAACCCAGGCTTCACATAATAAATAATGTCATAAATTGTTGTAATATTTGCTAAAATAAATATATCATAATTAATAGTTTTGCCATTATATTTTAATAGTTTATTATTGAATAGCGGCTGACATTTTACATCATAAATATTTTTAGGGTTTGGTCTAACGTTATTATTTAGATCATCCCATGCTAATAATATATATACATAATATGGTGGTAGATCATTCATACATTTCTTTTCATAATAAATTTTAAAAAAATCTTTAGTTAAACCTATATTTGCATATTTCATTAAAAAGTATGACATTGTTGCTTTCCATACCGCAGTATGTTCATTATCAAAATACTTATTTATCCATTTAAGGGCGAATGCTTGAGATTTACATTCTATATATGGGAGACCAAGACCGCCATCCTTCTTGCTACCTATTATTGCGTTGAACTGTATTTTGGGTGGTTTACTGTTCCATAAAAAATCACATATCAGTTTTGTTATTTCTCGTGACACGGACTGCGGTATGGAAAGCACATTTGCAATATACCATAATTTTGAAAGCAATAAACTTTGTATAATAATAATTTTACCCTGTAGTGTTAATCTACGTTTCTTCCACATATTAATAATAATTTTAATTTTAGAGATTTTGCCATTCCAATTTAAAATATCACATTGTTGTTTATTTGGACCAACATAGACACCTAATATTTCGATACAGTCTTTAAGCTGTTTCAATGGTATTTTAAAATCGTAATTCGTATGTCTAGCTCTACCTATAGGTAATATTTCTGATTTTTCAATATTGACCTTCGTCCCCGATGCTCTAAAGTATACATCTAAAACATTAAAAATAGAATTAACTGAATTAATATCAGATACAGTAAAGTTGGTATCGTCAGCATATTGAAATATTAAAGATGTAATATTACTGTATTTGATATTAATTCCTTTAATTGGTGATTGCTTAATTAATATATTTAAAGGTTCGGCAGAAATTATATATAGTAAACAGCTAAGCGGACAACCTTGTTTAATAGATCTTAATAATTTAAAATACGGTGATAAGTGGCCGTTCAACTTAACAGTATCATAAATATCAGTATATAAAATTTTAATCCAATTGATAAAAGTTTCCCCAAAACCAAAGTATCTTAAAATTGTAAATAAGTATAAATGAGATAATCTATCAAAGGCTTTTACAGCATCGATTTTAATAATAAAAGCTTCTATATCCTCCTCGTCTGCATAATCTACTAAATCTCTAATGCTTGCAACATTTTCAGATATATTTCTACCAGGAACTGCACATGTTTGTTCTGGTGAAATGATAGAACCAACTACTTTCGTAAGTCTATACGCTAGACATTTAGATAAAACTTTATAATCCGCATTTAAAAGTGTTATTGGTCTGTAATTTTTGAGTTCTCGTCTGTCTCCTTTATCCTTATATATGAGTGTCAGCATGCCCCTACGCATAGAGCGAGTTAAGATTTTATTTGAAAAAATACAATTCAGAACGTTTAAATAAATGGGACCTAATAAATTCCAAAACTTAATATAGAATTCTGGTGTTAGACCGTCTAATCCAGGGCTTTTACTTTTTTGCATATTTTTAAGGCATTTTGTAAGTTCATCTAGACTTATCTCCGCGTCACACAGTTCTTTTTCATCATCGTCAATATGATTTGAGATTAAATTACATAAAGAATTAATACAATTAATATCATCAGGTGAATCATCATTATTATATAAGTTACTATAAAAATTAGAACATTCATGTATAATATCACATTGGGTGTTGATCAGTATACCGTTAGGGGTTATAAGCTCCTTGATGTTTTTACTAGCCTGGCGTTGTTTTTCTAAGCCGAGGAAATACTGAGTATTTCGCTCACCGTCAATGGCATATTGAGACTTAGATCGTAAAATCGCACCCTTACACATAACTTGTTCATATTCGTCTAGCTGTTGTTCAAGTTCTATAATATTATCTAAATTATTACAATTATTTCTGGCGATTCGTGCATATTCATTATTCATTTTATTTTGTAAATTCCATAATTTTTCTTTTTTCTTTTTATTAATTTCTTTAGAGTATCTCTGTGCTGTAGATTTAAAATAATACTTTAAGTTATCCCACCATACTAATGTGTCAGATAAATATAATTCTGATTTACTTTCATTATTAATTATATGTTTAATTTTATTACAGAATACTTGATCATCTAATAACGTATTGTTTAAGATATAACACCCCGGGCCTCTCTCGCACTCTGTGAAATCGAGCGTTACCGTTATAATACTGTGATCCGATAAACGTGTGTGTGTTATAAAAACATTCAAGGTGTTGGCTTTCAGTCGTCTGCTAATTAAAATGAGGTCAATGCGACTCATGCGGAGAGTGTGTTGAATCGTCGCACGTCTAGTATACTGGATTTTATCGGGGTGTTTATATCTAAAACTATCACACAAATCATTATTAATTAATATTGAATTTAACATTGAAGATGAATATTTATTTGTATACATTCCTTTACATCGATCAAGGAAAGGATCGAGTATTTCATTGAAGTCCCCACATATTACATTATTTGCTTCTTTATCAATAAAACCTTCTAGTTCAATGAAATAATCGATCCTTTCCTTGTCAATGTTAGGGGCATAAATAGAAAATACTGAAATGTCTTTATTATCTATTGACAAGTTAACTTTTAAAATTCGACCATTATCATTTTTAAAAACATCTTTAATACAATTTTTAAAATTATTCTTAAATAAAACAGCCACGCCCCGTCTGTTCATATTAGAATTGTTATTATATATTATAGGTCCGTCCCAGTACTTTTCAATATCGCGCATAATGTTATCGTCCCAGAATGTCTCTTGAATACATGCCATGTCTGTATCTAACTGTTTTATATAAGCAAATACACTTTCAACCTTTGACAGGTCACGTAAACCGTTAACATTCCAGGAGATAATTCTAGGCATTTTATTGAAAGTATGTTTTTAAAATATTAATAAATACGACTTTACCTTAATATTATAGATAATCCAGTATAAAAACACATAATAATCCATCCAATATAATAACAAAGAATACACCATACATATCCAAGTTGTACGTAATATGCCCACAAAACACTTTAACATATTTATAATCGAGTTCACAATAATCCGTTTGAATATGAATATAATCCTTTCATGGCACACAGAAACACACATTAATCCAACTGCATTCCGCTTTAATTTGAAAAGATACACAATAAATAAAATCCAATTCACAAAATGTCTACCCCAATTCACAATAAAGCTGATATGATCACATATGAATATAATCCACAGGTATATCTTAAAGATAATGCACGTGTGTAACATATTAATCCAAACAACTGACATATAAAACACTTTAAAACAGATCGATGTTGTAAAAAATAAGTTGTGTTTGAACATTGTTATATTCTAGCTTCAGGTGTAAATGAACTGTAAGCCCTAGTCTTCTTGTCTAACTGCTCTTCTGTCGACGTTGATAACCCTCTCTTATTCTTTCTCTCTTTCACTTCAATATCCATATCCATCCCCATCTCTTTATACCTATTTAATCTTATTCTTCTGTTCCTCGCTAATTCCTCCACGGTCTTAACGGTAGGCTTTATACTGTTCGTCTGAGTCTGGTATCGAAGTCTTGAGTGTTTATCGTACCTTACATTGTACCACGCACTGTTTACACTCGTATCCAGTTCTCCTTCTGCTTCATATCGTTTTTCGTTTGCCATGGCTTTATTATTATCGCTAGAGTCATTCACTTCATTATTATCATTCACTTTATTATCAACATCAGAGTTTATATCTTCACAACTTTGTTTTAAATTAGTATTATCGTTTGAGTTCAAAACTTCATTATTTTCCTTCGGATTATCGTCTGCTTGATGTACTTCCACTAAATCGCATTCAACTTCAGTGTTAGGGGTTTCACAACATTGTTTGTTTGGTGTGAGTTCTACTCCGTCGCTTGAGTCAACATTGTCTGCAATATTCTCGGTTGATTGCACATCTGTCGTATTTACACTTTCGTCATTGTTCAATGGGCACTCACATTTATATTCAAAGAAGTCACAAGTTTTACATATTTTTTCAGCACAGTTTCTCTGGTTATGACCCTGTTTATCACATCTAAAACACACAAATTCTGGGCAGTTTCGAATTTCGTGGTCACTTTTGAGACATTTATAACAAACTTTAGATTGGTCATTATGTTTAACAATGAAAGATCTTCCATCAAATTTTGTCGCGTACGGGAGGCTGTCTACCCCAGGTGGGAATTTAACACGAACATATCTTGTTCCGTCTAATATCTGTCGGTCACCGTGTGAGAAATATCTCTTCTTAATATCACCCAGAGCTTCGACTTTCCATAGGGAGAGTTTTTCTAGAATTTCATCGTCAGAAATATATGCAGGGATATTCATAAAGGAAACAACCATAATCTTGCTACCTACCGTAGATCCGTAAACTCGTTTGTTTTCAAACACAATTCCTTCTTTGGCGATAATATTACAGTAATCCACATGGCTAACACTTATTTCATAAATTCCATTCATAGGAACAACAGTCTCGACAGTATTGTATCCAACAGTTTCTTCTATTGCTTCTATTAAATTATTCAAATTAATCCTCTCATCGAAACTAAATTTAACAGTACAGTTCTTCACATTTTTATAATACTCCTCCGACATTTTACTACACATTTTACAGGCAATACCTTGCAGGACTTATATAAGAGTCAGTGAAGCGTGGCTTCACTGACCACACATCTCGAAAACACGTCTGATCACCTCGGTGTCAAGACGAGAACTCACTCGACAGACGTGCGCTGAGGGACCAGGTCTCCGATATGGTCTAGCGGTTAGGATTCCTGGCTTTCACCCAGGCGGCCCGGGTTCGACTCCCGGTATCGGAACAATTGCTTTTTCCTCGCCGTCGCGGGACGGTCGGGCAAAAGTTGCCTCCCCGGCGGGGAATTTGAACCCCGGTCTCCCGCGTGACAGGCGGGGATACTGACCACTATACTACCGAGGACTCCTGGCACACCGCGTCCCGTTGTCGCGCGCGCGGCGGGCTGGTGTTGCCACTCGCCTTTTGCCGCTGGACCGAGGGTCCCTGGCCAGCAGAGACGCGCAGGCGTGCACCGTTCAGTTGCGTGCAAACTTGCAAAATTGGTTGGTGTGGACAGGTGTACCAGTGGTCCCCTAGTAGCATCGCAGCACGCCGCCACCCTGTGCCGCGTGTACACCGTGAGTTCTCGTCTTGACACCGAGGTGATCAGACGTGTTTTCGAGATGTGTGGTCAGTGAAGCCACGCTTCACTGACTCTTATATAAGTCCTGCAAGGTATTGCCTGTAAAATGTGTAGTAAAATGTCGGAGGAGTATTATAAAAATGTGAAGAACTGTACTGTTAAATTTAGTTTCGATGAGAGGATTAATTTGAATAATTTAATAGAAGCAATAGAAGAAACTGTTGGATACAATACTGTCGAGACTGTTGTTCCTATGAATGGAATTTATGAAATAAGTGTTAGCCATGTGGATTACTGTAATATTATCGCCAAAGAAGGAATTGTGTTTGAAAACAAACGAGTTTACGGATCTACGGTAGGTAGCAAGATTTATGGTTGTTTCCTTTATGAATATCCCTGCATATATTTCTGACGATGAAATTCTAGAAAAACTCTCCCTATGGAAAGTCGAAGCTCTGGGTGATATTAAGAAGAGATATTTCTCACACGGTGACCGACAGATATTAGACGGAACAAGATATGTTCGTGTTAAATTCCCACCTGGGGTAGACAGCCTCCCGTACGCGACAAAATTTGATGGAAGATCTTTCATTGTTAAACATAATGACCAATCTAAAGTTTGTTATAAATGTCTCAAAAGTGACCACGAAATTCGAAACTGCCCAGAATTTGTGTGTTTTAGATGTGATAAACAGGGTCATAACCAGAGAAACTGTGCTGAAAAAATATGTAAAACTTGTGACTTCTTTGAATATAAATGTGAGTGCCCATTGAACAATGACGAAAGTGTAAATACGACAGATGTGCAATCAACCGAGAATATTGCTTACAATGTTGACTCAAGCGACGGAGTAGAACTCACACCAAACAAACAATGTTGTGAAACCCCTAACACTGAAGTTGAATGCGATTTAGTGGAAGTACATCAAGCAGACGATAATCCGAAGGAAAATAATGAAGTTTTGAACTCAAACGATAATACTAATTTAAAACAAAGTTGTGAAGATATAAACTCTGATGTTGATAATAAAGTGAATGATAATAATGAAGTGAATGACTCTAGCGATAATAATAAAGCCATGGCAAACGAAAAACGATATGAAGCAGAAGGAGAACTGGATACGAGTGTAAACAGTGCGTGGTACAATGTAAGGTACGATAAACACTCAAGACTTCGATACCAGACTCAGACGAACAGTATAAAGCCTACCGTTAAGACCGTGGAGGAATTAGCGAGGAACAGAAGAATAAGATTAAATAGGTATAAAGAGATGGGGATGGATATGGATATTGAAGTGAAAGAGAGAAAGAATAAGAGAGGGTTATCAACGTCGACAGAAGAGCAGTTAGACAAGAAGACTAGGGCTTACAGTTCATTTACACCTGAAGCTAGAATATAACAATGTTCAAACACAACTTATTTTTTACAACATCGATCTGTTTTAAAGTGTTTTATATGTCAGTTGTTTGGATTAATATGTTACACACGTGCATTATCTTTAAGATATACCTGTGGATTATATTCATATGTGATCATATCAGCTTTATTGTGAATTGGGGTAGACATTTTGTGAATTGGATTTTATTTATTGTGTATCTTTTCAAATTAAAGCGGAATGCAGTTGGATTAATGTGTGTTTCTGTGTGCCATGAAAGGATTATATTCATATTCAAACGGATTATTGTGAACTCGATTATAAATATGTTAAAGTGTTTTGTGGGCATATTACGTACAACTTGGATATGTATGGTGTATTCTTTGTTATTATATTGGATGGATTATTATGTGTTTTTATACTGGATTATCTATAATATTAAGGTAAAGTCGTATTTATTAATATTTTAAAAACATACTTTCAATAAAATGCCTAGAATTATCTCCTGGAATGTTAACGGTTTACGTGACCTGTCAAAGGTTGAAAGTGTATTTGCTTATATAAAACAGTTAGATACAGACATGGCATGTATTCAAGAGACATTCTGGGACGATAACATTATGCGCGATATTGAAAAGTACTGGGACGGACCTATAATATATAATAACAATTCTAATATGAACAGACGGGGCGTGGCTGTTTTATTTAAGAATAATTTTAAAAATTGTATTAAAGATGTTTTTAAAAATGATAATGGTCGAATTTTAAAAGTTAACTTGTCAATAGATAATAAAGACATTTCAGTATTTTCTATTTATGCCCCTAACATTGACAAGGAAAGGATCGATTATTTCATTGAACTAGAAGGTTTTATTGATAAAGAAGCAAATAATGTAATATGTGGGGACTTCAATGAAATACTCGATCCTTTCCTTGATCGATGTAAAGGAATGTATACAAATAAATATTCATCTTCAATGTTAAATTCAATATTAATTAATAATGATTTGTGTGATAGTTTTAGATATAAACACCCCGATAAAATCCAGTATACTAGACGTGCGACGATTCAACACACTCTCCGCATGAGTCGCATTGACCTCATTTTAATTAGCAGACGACTGAAAGCCAACACCTTGAATGTTTTTATAACACACACACGTTTATCGGATCACAGTATTATAACGGTAACGCTCGATTTCACAGAGTGCGAGAGAGGCCCGGGGTGTTATATCTTAAACAATACGTTATTAGATGATCAAGTATTCTGTAATAAAATTAAACATATAATTAATAATGAAAGTAAATCAGAATTATATTTATCTGACACATTAGTATGGTGGGATAACTTAAAGTATTATTTTAAATCTACAGCACAGAGATACTCTAAAGAAATTAATAAAAAGAAAAAAGAAAAATTATGGAATTTACAAAATAAAATGAATAATGAATATGCACGAATCGCCAGAAATAATTGTAATAATTTAGATAATATTATAGAACTTGAACAACAGCTAGACGAATATGAACAAGTTATGTGTAAGGGTGCGATTTTACGATCTAAGTCTCAATATGCCATTGACGGTGAGCGAAATACTCAGTATTTCCTCGGCTTAGAAAAACAACGCCAGGCTAGTAAAAACATCAAGGAGCTTATAACCCCTAACGGTATACTGATCAACACCCAATGTGATATTATACATGAATGTTCTAATTTTTATAGTAACTTATATAATAATGATGATTCACCTGATGATATTAATTGTATTAATTCTTTATGTAATTTAATCTCAAATCATATTGACGATGATGAAAAAGAACTGTGTGACGCGGAGATAAGTCTAGATGAACTTACAAAATGCCTTAAAAATATGCAAAAACGTAAAAGCCCTGGATTAGACGGTCTAACACCAGAATTCTATATTAAGTTTTGGAATTTATTAGGTCCCATTTATTTAAACGTTCTGAATTGTATTTTTTCAAATAAAATCTTAACTCGCTCTATGCGTAGGGGCATGCTGACACTCATATATAAGGATAAAGGAGACAGACGAGAACTCAAAAATTACAGACCAATAACACTTTTAAATGCGGATTATAAAGTTTTATCTAAATGTCTAGCGTATAGACTTACGAAAGTAGTTGGTTCTATCATTTCACCAGAACAAACATGTGCAGTTCCTGGTAGAAATATATCTGAAAATGTTGCAAGCATTAGAGATTTAGTAGATTATGCAGACGAGGAGGATATAGAAGCTTTTATTATTAAAATCGATGCTGTAAAAGCCTTTGATAGATTATCTCATTTATACTTATTTACAATTTTAAGATACTTTGGTTTTGGGGAAACTTTTATCAATTGGATTAAAATTTTATATACTGATATTTATGATACTGTTAAGTTGAACGGCCACTTATCACCGTATTTTAAATTATTAAGATCTATTAAACAAGGTTGTCCGCTTAGCTGTTTACTATATATAATTTCTGCCGAACCTTTAAATATATTAATTAAGCAATCACCAATTAAAGGAATTAATATCAAATACAGTAATATTACATCTTTAATATTTCAATATGCTGACGATACCAACTTTACTGTATCTGATATTAATTCAGTTAATTCTATTTTTAATGTTTTAGATGTATACTTTAGAGCATCGGGGACGAAGGTCAATATTGAAAAATCAGAAATATTACCTATAGGTAGAGCTAGACATACGAATTACGATTTTAAAATACCATTGAAACAGCTTAAAGACTGTATCGAAATATTAGGTGTCTATGTTGGTCCAAATAAACAACAATGTGATATTTTAAATTGGAATGGCAAAATCTCTAAAATTAAAATTATTATTAATATGTGGAAGAAACGTAGATTAACACTACAGGGTAAAATTATTATTATACAAAGTTTATTGCTTTCAAAATTATGGTATATTGCAAATGTGCTTTCCATACCGCAGTCCGTGTCACGAGAAATAACAAAACTGATATGTGATTTTTTATGGAACAGTAAACCACCCAAAATACAGTTCAACGCAATAATAGGTAGCAAGAAGGATGGCGGTCTTGGTCTCCCATATATAGAATGTAAATCTCAAGCATTCGCCCTTAAATGGATAAATAAGTATTTTGATAATGAACATACTGCGGTATGGAAAGCAACAATGTCATACTTTTTAATGAAATATGCAAATATAGGTTTAACTAAAGATATTTTTAAAATTTATTATGAAAAGAAATGTATGAATGATCTACCACCATATTATGTATATATATTATTAGCATGGGATGATCTAAATAATAACGTTAGACCAAACCCTAAAAATATTTATGATGTAAAATGTCAGCCGCTATTCAATAATAAACTATTAAAATATAATGGCAAAACTATTAATTATGATATATTCATTTTAGCAAATATTACAACAATTTATGACATTATTTATTATGTGAAGCCTGGGTTTATTCCATTACATTCCATCCTTGACACCATTCATGAGATAGATCCAGACTTTGATAATAAAACAATAGAAAAATATTTTAATATTATAAAATCTTGTATACCCGCTACGTGGGTAGATATTATTAATTCGCATATTTATATAGGTAATAAATCTGATGAAGTTAAGTTTGTTATAAATGGGAATACAACCCAACCATCTAAATTATCAACCAAACTGTGTTATAATATTTTACTGAATAGGAAACTAAAAGAACCTAAATGTATTGAATTCTGGAAAAAACAAGATATAGATGTTAATTGGCCTGTTACCTGGAAAAATGTTTTCGCTAATTTTAAAGACCCTAATTCAATACAGTTAGATTTTAATATAGCACACAATATAGTATGGACCATGGAAAGATTGTTTAAAATAAATAAAGTAGACTCTGATTTATGCCCTGTATGTCAAATAGATTGTGAAACTTTAAAACATATGTTTGTAGAATGTCGCGATCTTTCTATTGTTAAACCATTGATAAAATCTGTAGCAGACGATGTATTGTCCTGCCCGCTTAGTGATAGTCAGCTATCAACCTGCCTATTGCTTGGCGAGCAGACCAACACACCGTCACACCCGACTGAACTCATTAACCTTATTTTTAGCTGTGCCAGACGGGCGATATATAAACGTAGAATGAGATGTTGTGATAACCCCAATGCTGTAATTGATGTAATTAAATTATTTAGATTAGAATTAAGATCATCATTATATAACACTAGTAAATATTGTAGAAAAAATAACATTAATTTCATCTCAAAATTTGTATTACCGTCGTGTTTAATTACCCTAGAGATGGATAACTCAATTACCCAGGCGAGTATTCTACCACTAGACCACCGATGCTTGACGGCCAAACCGTGGCGGCGGCCGTACTGGTCTCGATGTCCCGATGGCGTTGCGGGCGACGCGAGAGGCGCGCCAAGTAACTCCTGGCACGCCAGCCGTCAACCAGTCCTCGGTAGTATAGTGGTCAGTATCCCCGCCTGTCACGCGGGAGACCGGGGTTCAATTCCCCGCCGGGGAGGGCTTCTTTTTCGCCCGCCCGCCTAACGTTATGCGGCCAGCGACCGCGAAGAACGGCGTGAAACGAAACACCAAAACAAAACAAAACCAAACAAAACGCGGCAAGGCGGCGGCGCACAAAGACGGGGGGAAAAAAAGAAAGAGATCCACGCCAGCATGAGAGAAAAGGACAACCAACGGGCTCCGTCCGACGTGCGCACAGGCAGCGACGGCCGGCGCCTCCCGACTCGGCGGCGAGATGCGCGAGGAAAAAAGGGGCGCGCGAACGCACCCGCGTGAATATCGGCGAGAAGGCACCAGGGGGAGTCGAACCCTCGACCTTCTGTTTACTAGACAGACGCTCTAACCAACTGAGCTATGGCGCCGACAGCGGGGCCTGGCGTGCCGCGATCTACACTGCCGATCCATAAATGAGAGGAAACGGTCGGGCACCGCTAGCGAGGGAGCAAAACCTGGGACCACCTCCGACGGGACTCGAACCCGCAATCCCCGGCTTAGGAGGCCGATGCCTTATCCATTGGGCCACGGAGGCTGGCTTCTGGGGTGGGGAAAATAGCCGTGGTCGACCTGTCGGAGGGACGACGCGCTCGTTCGAACGGTGTACACGCGGCACAGGGTGGCGGCGTGCTGCGATGCTACTAGGGGACCACTGGTACACCTGTCCACACCAACCAATTTTGCAAGTTTGCACGCAACTGAACGGTGCACGCCTGCGCGTCTCTGCTGGCCAGGGACCCTCGGTCCAGCGGCAAAAGGCGAGTGGCAACACCAGCCCGCCGCGCGCGCGACAACGGGACGCGGTCTGCCAGGAGTCCTCGGTAGTATAGTGGTCAGTATCCCCGCCTGTCACGCGGGAGACCGGGGTTCAATTCCCCGCCGGGGAGGCAACTTTTGCCCGACCGTCCCGCGACGGCGAGGAAAAAGCAATTGTTCCGATACCGGGAGTCGAACCCGGGCCGCCTGGGTGAAAGCCAGGAATCCTAACCGCTAGACCATATCGGAGACCTGGTCCCTCAGCGCACGTCTGTCGAGTCGCCGTTTCCGCCGCACGCCATTACAATAGAGAGAAAGGCACGCAGCACCACACATCACAAACACACACTGGCAGCCTCGACACGGGTCGGTCGATCGGCAGACGTGCAAAAGAAGCGTGCATCGACCGGGAATCGAACCCGGGTCACCCGCGTGGCAGGCGAGTATTCTACCACTAGACCACCGATGCTTGACGGCCAAACCGTGGCGGCGGCCGTACTGGTCTCGATGTCCCGATGGCGTTGCGGGCGACGCGAGAGGCGCGCCAAGTAACTCCTGGCACGCCAGCCGTCAACCAGTCCTCGGTAGTATAGTGGTCAGTATCCCCGCCTGTCACGCGGGAGACCGGGGTTCAATTCCCCGCCGGGGAGGGCTTCTTTTTCGCCCGCCCGCCTAACGTTATGCGGCCAGCGACCGCGAAGAACGGCGTGAAACGAAACACCAAAACAAAACAAAACCAAACAAAACGCGGCAAGGCGGCGGCGCACAAAGACGGGGGGAAAAAAAGAAAGAGATCCACGCCAGCATGAGAGAAAAGGACAACCAACGGGCTCCGTCCGACGTGCGCACAGGCAGCGACGGCCGGCGCCTCCCGACTCGGCGGCGAGATGCGCGAGGAAAAAAGGGGCGCGCGAACGCACCCGCGTGAATATCGGCGAGAAGGCACCAGGGGGAGTCGAACCCTCGACCTTCTGTTTACTAGACAGACGCTCTAACCAACTGAGCTATGGCGCCGACAGCGGGGCCTGGCGTGCCGCGATCTACACTGCCGATCCATAAATGAGAGGAAACGGTCGGGCACCGCTAGCGAGGGAGCAAAACCTGGGACCACCTCCGACGGGACTCGAACCCGCAATCCCCGGCTTAGGAGGCCGATGCCTTATCCATTGGGCCACGGAGGCTGGCTTCTGGGGTGGGGAAAATAGCCGTGGTCGACCTGTCGGAGGGACGACGCGCTCGTTCGAACGGTGTACACGCGGCACAGGGTGGCGGCGTGCTGCGATGCTACTAGGGGACCACTGGTACACCTGTCCACACCAACCAATTTTGCAAGTTTGCA
This sequence comes from Patella caerulea, assembly GCA_036850965.1. Classification (NCBI taxonomy): domain Eukaryota; kingdom Metazoa; phylum Mollusca; class Gastropoda; family Patellidae; genus Patella; species Patella caerulea. The sequence continues at coordinate 14,991,483 of JAZGQO010000005.1, read as the reverse complement.
CGCAACTGAACGGTGCACGCCTGCGCGTCTCTGCTGGCCAGGGACCCTCGGTCCAGCGGCAAAAGGCGAGTGGCAACACCAGCCCGCCGCGCGCGCGACAACGGGACGCGGTCTGCCAGGAGTCCTCGGTAGTATATTGGTCAGTATCCCCGCCTGTCACGCGGGAGACCGGGGTTCAATTCCCCGCCGGGGAGGCAACTTTTGCCCGACCGTCCCGCGACGGCGAGGAAAAAGCAATTGTTCCGATACCGGGAGTCGAACCCGGGCCGCCTGGGTGAAAGCCAGGAATCCTAACCGCTAGACCATATCGGAGACCTGGTCCCTCAGCGCACGTCTGTCGAGTCGCCGTTTCCGCCGCACGCCATTACAATAGAGAGAAAGGCACGCAGCACCACACATCACAAACACACACTGGCAGCCTCGACACGGGTCGGTCGATCGGCAGACGTGCAAAAGAAGCGTGCATCGACCGGGAATCGAACCCGGGTCACCCGCGTGGCAGGCGAGTATTCTACCACTAGACCACCGATGCTTGACGGCCAAACCGTGGCGGCGGCCGTACTGGTCTCGATGTCCCGATGGCGTTGCGGGCGACGCGAGAGGCGCGCCAAGTAACTCCTGGCACGCCAGCCGTCAACCAGTCCTCGGTAGTATAGTGGTCAGTATCCCCGCCTGTCACGCGGGAGACCGGGGTTCAATTCCCCGCCGGGGAGGGCTTCTTTTTCGCCCGCCCGCCTAACGTTATGCGGCCAGCGACCGCGAAGAACGGCGTGAAACGAAACACCAAAACAAAACAAAACCAAACAAAACGCGGCAAGGCGGCGGCGCACAAAGACGGGGGGAAAAAAAGAAAGAGATCCACGCCAGCATGAGAGAAAAGGACAACCAACGGGCTCCGTCCGACGTGCGCACAGGCAGCGACGGCCGGCGCCTCCCGACTCGGCGGCGAGATGCGCGAGGAAAAAAGGGGCGCGCGAACGCACCCGCGTGAATATCGGCGAGAAGGCACCAGGGGGAGTCGAACCCTCGACCTTCTGTTTACTAGACAGACGCTCTAACCAACTGAGCTATGGCGCCGACAGCGGGGCCTGGCGTGCCGCGATCTACACTGCCGATCCATAAATGAGAGGAAACGGTCGGGCACCGCTAGCGAGGGAGCAAAACCTGGGACCACCTCCGACGGGACTCGAACCCGCAATCCCCGGCTTAGGAGGCCGATGCCTTATCCATTGGGCCACGGAGGCTGGCTTCTGGGGTGGGGAAAATAGCCGTGGTCGACCTGTCGGAGGGACGACGCGCTCGTTCGAACGGTGTACACGCGGCACAGGGTGGCGGCGTGCTGCGAAGCTACTAGGGGACCACTGGTACACCTGTCCACACCAACCAATTTTGCAAGTTTGCACGCAACTGAACGGTGCACGCCTGCGCGTCTCTGCTGGCCAGGGACCCTCGGTCCAGCGGCAAAAGGCGAGTGGCAACACCAGCCCGCCGCGCGCGCGACAACGGGACGCGGTCTGCCAGGAGTCCTCGGTAGTATAGTGGTCAGTATCCCCGCCTGTCACGCGGGAGACCGGGGTTCAATTCCCCGCCGGGGAGGCAACTTTTGCCCGACCGTCCCGCGACGGCGAGGAAAAAGCAATTGTTCCGATACCGGGAGTCGAACCCGGGCCGCCTGGGTGAAAGCCAGGAATCCTAACCGCTAGACCATATCGGAGACCTGGTCCCTCAGCGCACGTCTGTCGAGTCGCCGTTTCCGCCGCACGCCATTACAATAGAGAGAAAGGCACGCAGCACCACACATCACAAACACACACTGGCAGCCTCGACACGGGTCGGTCGATCGGCAGACGTGCAAAAGAAGCGTGCATCGACCGGGAATCGAACCCGGGTCACCCGCGTGGCAGGCGAGTATTCTACCACTAGACCACCGATGCTTGACGGCCAAACCGTGGCGGCGGCCGTACTGGTCTCGATGTCCCGATGGCGTTGCGGGCGACGCGAGAGGCGCGCCAAGTAACTCCTGGCACGCCAGCCGTCAACCAGTCCTCGGTAGTATAGTGGTCAGTATCCCCGCCTGTCACGCGGGAGACCGGGGTTCAATTCCCCGCCGGGGAGGGCTTCTTTTTCGCCCGCCCGCCTAACGTTATGCGGCCAGCGACCGCGAAGAACGGCGTGAAACGAAACACCAAAACAAAACAAAACCAAACAAAACGCGGCAAGGCGGCGGCGCACAAAGACGGGGGGAAAAAAAGAAAGAGATCCACGCCAGCATGAGAGAAAAGGACAACCAACGGGCTCCGTCCGACGTGCGCACAGGCAGCGACGGCCGGCGCCTCCCGACTCGGCGGCGAGATGCGCGAGGAAAAAAGGGGCGCGCGAACGCACCCGCGTGAATATCGGCGAGAAGGCACCAGGGGGAGTCGAACCCTCGACCTTCTGTTTACTAGACAGACGCTCTAACCAACTGAGCTATGGCGCCGACAGCGGGGCCTGGCGTGCCGCGATCTACACTGCCGATCCATAAATGAGAGGAAACGGTCGGGCACCGCTAGCGAGGGAGCAAAACCTGGGACCACCTCCGACGGGACTAACCAACTGAGCTATGGCGCCGACAGCGGGGCCTGGCGTGCCGCGATCTACACTGCCGATCCATAAATGAGAGGAAACGGTCGGGCACCGCTAGCGAGGGAGCAAAACCTGGGACCACCTCCGACGGGACTCGAACCCGCAATCCCCGGCTTAGGAGGCCGATGCCTTATCCATTGGGCCACGGAGGCTGGCTTCTGGGGTGGGGAAAATAGCCGTGGTCGACCTGTCGGAGGGACGACGCGCTCGTTCGAACGGTGTACACGCGGCACAGGGTGGCGGCGTGCTGCGAAGCTACTAGGGGACCACTGGTACACCTGTCCACACCAACCAATTTTGCAAGTTTGCACGCAACTGAACGGTGCACGCCTGCGCGTCTCTGCTGGCCAGGGACCCTCGGTCCAGCGGCAAAAGGCGAGTGGCAACACCAGCCCGCCGCGCGCGCGACAACGGGACGCGGTCTGCCAGGAGTCCTCGGTAGTATAGTGGTCAGTATCCCCGCCTGTCACGCGGGAGACCGGGGTTCAATTCCCCGCCGGGGAGGCAACTTTTGCCCGACCGTCCCGCGACGGCGAGGAAAAAGCAATTGTTCCGATACCGGGAGTCGAACCCGGGCCGCCTGGGTGAAAGCCAGGAATCCTAACCGCTAGACCATATCGGAGACCTGGTCCCTCAGCGCACGTCTGTCGAGTCGCCGTTTCCGCCGCACGCCATTACAATAGAGAGAAAGGCACGCAGCACCACACATCACAAACACACACTGGCAGCCTCGACACGGGTCGGTCGATCGGCAGACGTGCAAAAGAAGCGTGCATCGACCGGGAATCGAACCCGGGTCACCCGCGTGGCAGGCGAGTATTCTACCACTAGACCACCGATGCTTGACGGCCAAACCGTGGCGGCGGCCGTACTGGTCTCGATGTCCCGATGGCGTTGCGGGCGACGCGAGAGGCGCGCCAAGTAACTCCTGGCACGCCAGCCGTCAACCAGTCCTCGGTAGTATAGTGGTCAGTATCCCCGCCTGTCACGCGGGAGACCGGGGTTCAATTCCCCGCCGGGGAGGGCTTCTTTTTCGCCCGCCCGCCTAACGTTATGCGGCCAGCGACCGCGAAGAACGGCGTGAAACGAAACACCAAAACAAAACAAAACCAAACAAAACGCGGCAAGGCGGCGGCGCACAAAGACGGGGGGAAAAAAAGAAAGAGATCCACGCCAGCATGAGAGAAAAGGACAACCAACGGGCTCCGTCCGACGTGCGCACAGGCAGCGACGGCCGGCGCCTCCCGACTCGGCGGCGAGATGCGCGAGGAAAAAAGGGGCGCGCGAACGCACCCGCGTGAATATCGGCGAGAAGGCACCAGGGGGAGTCGAACCCTCGACCTTCTGTTTACTAGACAGACGCTCTAACCAACTGAGCTATGGCGCCGACAGCGGGGCCTGGCGTGCCGCGATCTACACTGCCGATCCATAAATGAGAGGAAACGGTCGGGCACCGCTAGCGAGGGAGCAAAACCTGGGACCACCTCCGACGGGACTCGAACCCGCAATCCCCGGCTTAGGAGGCCGATGCCTTATCCATTGGGCCACGGAGGCTGGCTTCTGGGGTGGGGAAAATAGCCGTGGTCGACCTGTCGGAGGGACGACGCGCTCGTTCGAACGGTGTACACGCGGCACAGGGTGGCGGCGTGCTGCGATGCTACTAGGGGACCACTGGTACACCTGTCCACACCAACCAATTTTGCAAGTTTGCACGCAACTGAACGGTGCACGCCTGCGCGTCTCTGCTGGCCAGGGACCCTCGGTCCAGCGGCAAAAGGCGAGTGGCAACACCAGCCCGCCGCGCGCGCGACAACGGGACGCGGTCTGCCAGGAGTCCTCGGTAGTATAGTGGTCAGTATCCCCGCCTGTCACGCGGGAGACCGGGGTTCAATTCCCCGCCGGGGAGGCAACTTTTGCCCGACCGTCCCGCGACGGCGAGGAAAAAGCAATTGTTCCGATACCGGGAGTCGAACCCGGGCCGCCTGGGTGAAAGCCAGGAATCCTAACCGCTAGACCATATCGGAGACCTGGTCCCTCAGCGCACGTCTGTCGAGTCGCCGTTTCCGCCGCACGCCATTACAATAGAGAGAAAGGCACGCAGCACCACACATCACAAACACACACTGGCAGCCTCGACACGGGTCGGTCGATCGGCAGACGTGCAAAAGAAGCGTGCATCGACCGGGAATCGAACCCGGGTCACCCGCGTGGCAGGCGAGTATTCTACCACTAGACCACCGATGCTTGACGGCCAAACCGTGGCGGCGGCCGTACTGGTCTCGATGTCCCGATGGCGTTGCGGGCGACGCGAGAGGCGCGCCAAGTAACTCCTGGCACGCCAGTCGTCAACCAGTCCTCGGTAGTATAGTGGTCAGTATCCCCGCCTGTCACGCGGGAGACCGGGGTTCAATTCCCCGCCGGGGAGGGCTTCTTTTTCGCCCGCCCGCCTAACGTTATGCGGCCAGCGACCGCGAAGAACGGCGTGAAACGAAACACCAAAACAAAACAAAACCAAACAAAACGCGGCAAGGCGGCGGCGCACAAAGACGGGGGGAAAAAAAGAAAGAGATCCACGCCAGCATGAGAGAAAAGGACAACCAACGGGCTCCGTCCGACGTGCGCACAGGCAGCGACGGCCGGCGCCTCCCGACTCGGCGGCGAGATGCGCGAGGAAAAAAGGGGCGCGCGAACGCACCCGCGTGAATATCGGCGAGAAGGCACCAGGGGGAGTCGAACCCTCGACCTTCTGTTTACTAGACAGACGCTCTAACCAACTGAGCTATGGCGCCGACAGCGGGGCCTGGCGTGCCGCGATCTACACTGCCGATCCATAAATGAGAGGAAACGGTCGGGCACCGCTAGCGAGGGAGCAAAACCTGGGACCACCTCCGACGGGACTCGAACCCGCAATCCCCGGCTTAGGAGGCCGATGCCTTATCCATTGGGCCACGGAGGCTGGCTTCTGGGGTGGGGAAAATAGCCGTGGTCGACCTGTCGGAGGGACGACGCGCTCGTTCGAACGGTGTACACGCGGCACAGGGTGGCGGCGTGCTGCGAAGCTACTAGGGGACCACTGGTACACCTGTCCACACCAACCAATTTTGCAAGTTTGCACGCAACTGAACGGTGCACGCCTGCGCGTCTCTGCTGGCCAGGGACCCTCGGTCCAGCGGCAAAAGGCGAGTGGCAACACCAGCCCGCCGCGCGCGCGACAACGGGACGCGGTCTGCCAGGAGTCCTCGGTAGTATAGTGGTCAGTATCCCCGCCTGTCACGCGGGAGACCGGGGTTCAATTCCCCGCCGGGGAGGCAACTTTTGCCCGACCGTCCCGCGACGGCGAGGAAAAAGCAATTGTTCCGATACCGGGAGTCGAACCCGGGCCGCCTGGGTGAAAGCCAGGAATCCTAACCGCTAGACCATATCGGAGACCTGGTCCCTCAGCGCACGTCTGTCGAGTCGCCGTTTCCGCCGCACGCCATTACAATAGAGAGAAAGGCACGCAGCACCACACATCACAAACACACACTGGCAGCCTCGACACGGGTCGGTCGATCGGCAGACGTGCAAAAGAAGCGTGCATCGACCGGGAATCGAACCCGGGTCACCCGCGTGGCAGGCGAGTATTCTACCACTAGACCACCGATGCTTGACGGCCAAACCGTGGCGGCGGCCGTACTGGTCTCGATGTCCCGATGGCGTTGCGGGCGACGCGAGAGGCGCGCCAAGTAACTCCTGGCACGCCAGCCGTCAACCAGTCCTCGGTAGTATAGTGGTCAGTATCCCCGCCTGTCACGCGGGAGACCGGGGTTCAATTCCCCGCCGGGGAGGGCTTCTTTTTCGCCCGCCCGCCTAACGTTATGCGGCCAGCGACCGCGAAGAACGGCGTGAAACGAAACACCAAAACAAAACAAAACCAAACAAAACGCGGCAAGGCGGCGGCGCACAAAGACGGGGGGAAAAAAAGAAAGAGATCCACGCCAGCATGAGAGAAAAGGACAACCAACGGGCTCCGTCCGACGTGCGCACAGGCAGCGACGGCCGGCGCCTCCCGACTCGGCGGCGAGATGCGCGAGGAAAAAAGGGGCGCGCGAACGCACCCGCGTGAATATCGGCGAGAAGGCACCAGGGGGAGTCGAACCCTCGACCTTCTGTTTACTAGACAGACGCTCTAACCAACTGAGCTATGGCGCCGACAGCGGGGCCTGGCGTGCCGCGATCTACACTGCCGATCCATAAATGAGAGGAAACGGTCGGGCACCGCTAGCGAGGGAGCAAAACCTGGGACCACCTCCGACGGGACTCGAACCCGCAATCCCCGGCTTAGGAGGCCGATGCCTTATCCATTGGGCCACGGAGGCTGGCTTCTGGGGTGGGGAAAATAGCCGTGGTCGACCTGTCGGAGGGACGACGCGCTCGTTCGAACGGTGTACACGCGGCACAGGGTGGCGGCGTGCTGCGAAGCTACTAGGGGACCACTGGTACACCTGTCCACACCAACCAATTTTGCAAGTTTGCACGCAACTGAACGGTGCACGCCTGCGCGTCTCTGCTGGCCAGGGACCCTCGGTCCAGCGGCAAAAGGCGAGTGGCAACACCAGCCCGCCGCGCGCGCGACAACGGGACGCGGTCTGCCAGGAGTCCTCGGTAGTATAGTGGTCAGTATCCCCGCCTGTCACGCGGGAGACCGGGGTTCAATTCCCCGCCGGGGAGGCAACTTTTGCCCGACCGTCCCGCGACGGCGAGGAAAAAGCAATTGTTCCGATACCGGGAGTCGAACCCGGGCCGCCTGGGTGAAAGCCAGGAATCCTAACCGCTAGACCATATCGGAGACCTGGTCCCTCAGCGCACGTCTGTCGAGTCGCCGTTTCCGCCGCACGCCATTACAATAGAGAGAAAGGCACGCAGCACCACACATCACAAACACACACTGGCAGCCTCGACACGGGTCGGTCGATCGGCAGACGTGCAAAAGAAGCGTGCATCGACCGGGAATCGAACCCGGGTCACCCGCGTGGCAGGCGAGTATTCTACCACTAGACCACCGATGCTTGACGGCCAAACCGTGGCGGCGGCCGTACTGGTCTCGATGTCCCGATGGCGTTGCGGGCGACGCGAGAGGCGCGCCAAGTAACTCCTGGCACGCCAGCCGTCAACCAGTCCTCGGTAGTATAGTGGTCAGTATCCCCGCCTGTCACGCGGGAGACCGGGGTTCAATTCCCCGCCGGGGAGGGCTTCTTTTTCGCCCGCCCGCCTAACGTTATGCGGCCAGCGACCGCGAAGAACGGCGTGAAACGAAACACCAAAACAAAACAAAACCAAACAAAACGCGGCAAGGCGGCGGCGCACAAAGACGGGGGGAAAAAAAGAAAGAGATCCACGCCAGCATGAGAGAAAAGGACAACCAACGGGCTCCGTCCGACGTGCGCACAGGCAGCGACGGCCGGCGCCTCCCGACTCGGCGGCGAGATGCGCGAGGAAAAAAGGGGCGCGCGAACGCACCCGCGTGAATATCGGCGAGAAGGCACCAGGGGGAGTCGAACCCTCGACCTTCTGTTTACTAGACAGACGCTCTAACCAACTGAGCTATGGCGCCGACAGCGGGGCCTGGCGTGCCGCGATCTACACTGCCGATCCATAAATGAGAGGAAACGGTCGGGCACCGCTAGCGAGGGAGCAAAACCTGGGACCACCTCCGACGGGACTAACCAACTGAGCTATGGCGCCGACAGCGGGGCCTGGCGTGCCGCGATCTACACTGCCGATCCATAAATGAGAGGAAACGGTCGGGCACCGCTAGCGAGGGAGCAAAACCTGGGACCACCTCCGACGGGACTCGAACCCGCAATCCCCGGCTTAGGAGGCCGATGCCTTATCCATTGGGCCACGGAGGCTGGCTTCTGGGGTGGGGAAAATAGCCGTGGTCGACCTGTCGGAGGGACGACGCGCTCGTTCGAACGGTGTACACGCGGCACAGGGTGGCGGCGTGCTGCGAAGCTACTAGGGGACCACTGGTACACCTGTCCACACCAACCAATTTTGCAAGTTTGCACGCAACTGAACGGTGCACGCCTGCGCGTCTCTGCTGGCCAGGGACCCTCGGTCCAGCGGCAAAAGGCGAGTGGCAACACCAGCCCGCCGCGCGCGCGACAACGGGACGCGGTCTGCCAGGAGTCCTCGGTAGTATAGTGGTCAGTATCCCCGCCTGTCACGCGGGAGACCGGGGTTCAATTCCCCGCCGGGGAGGCAACTTTTGCCCGACCGTCCCGCGACGGCGAGGAAAAAGCAATTGTTCCGATACCGGGAGTCGAACCCGGGCCGCCTGGGTGAAAGCCAGGAATCCTAACCGCTAGACCATATCGGAGACCTGGTCCCTCAGCGCACGTCTGTCGAGTCGCCGTTTCCGCCGCACGCCATTACAATAGAGAGAAAGGCACGCAGCACCACACATCACAAACACACACTGGCAGCCTCGACACGGGTCGGTCGATCGGCAGACGTGCAAAAGAAGCGTGCATCGACCGGGAATCGAACCCGGGTCACCCGCGTGGCAGGCGAGTATTCTACCACTAGACCACCGATGCTTGACGGCCAAACCGTGGCGGCGGCCGTACTGGTCTCGATGTCCCGATGGCGTTGCGGGCGACGCGAGAGGCGCGCCAAGTAACTCCTGGCACGCCAGCCGTCAACCAGTCCTCGGTAGTATAGTGGTCAGTATCCCCGCCTGTCACGCGGGAGACCGGGGTTCAATTCCCCGCCGGGGAGGGCTTCTTTTTCGCCCGCCCGCCTAACGTTATGCGGCCAGCGACCGCGAAGAACGGCGTGAAACGAAACACCAAAACAAAACAAAACCAAACAAAACGCGGCAAGGCGGCGGCGCACAAAGACGGGGGGAAAAAAAGAAAGAGATCCACGCCAGCATGAGAGAAAAGGACAACCAACGGGCTCCGTCCGACGTGCGCACAGGCAGCGACGGCCGGCGCCTCCCGACTCGGCGGCGAGATGCGCGAGGAAAAAAGGGGCGCGCGAACGCACCCGCGTGAATATCGGCGAGAAGGCACCAGGGGGAGTCGAACCCTCGACCTTCTGTTTACTAGACAGACGCTCTAACCAACTGAGCTATGGCGCCGACAGCGGGGCCTGGCGTGCCGCGATCTACACTGCCGATCCATAAATGAGAGGAAACGGTCGGGCACCGCTAGCGAGGGAGCAAAACCTGGGACCACCTCCGACGGGACTAACCAACTGAGCTATGGCGCCGACAGCGGGGCCTGGCGTGCCGCGATCTACACTGCCGATCCATAAATGAGAGGAAACGGTCGGGCACCGCTAGCGAGGGAGCAAAACCTGGGACCACCTCCGACGGGACTCGAACCCGCAATCCCCGGCTTAGGAGGCCGATGCCTTATCCATTGGGCCACGGAGGCTGGCTTCTGGGGTGGGGAAAATAGCCGTGGTCGACCTGTCGGAGGGACGACGCGCTCGTTCGAACGGTGTACACGCGGCACAGGGTGGCGGCGTGCTGCGAAGCTACTAGGGGACCACTGGTACACCTGTCCACACCAACCAATTTTGCAAGTTTGCACGCAACTGAACGGTGCACGCCTGCGCGTCTCTGCTGGCCAGGGACCCTCGGTCCAGCGGCAAAAGGCGAGTGGCAACACCAGCCCGCCGCGCGCGCGACAACGGGACGCGGTCTGCCAGGAGTCCTCGGTAGTATAGTGGTCAGTATCCCCGCCTGTCACGCGGGAGACCGGGGTTCAATTCCCCGCCGGGGAGGCAACTTTTGCCCGACCGTCCCGCGACGGCGAGGAAAAAGCAATTGTTCCGATACCGGGAGTCGAACCCGGGCCGCCTGGGTGAAAGCCAGGAATCCTAACCGCTAGACCATATCGGAGACCTGGTCCCTCAGCGCACGTCTGTCGAGTCGCCGTTTCCGCCGCACGCCATTACAATAGAGAGAAAGGCACGCAGCACCACACATCACAAACACACACTGGCAGCCTCGACACGGGTCGGTCGATCGGCAGACGTGCAAAAGAAGCGTGCATCGACCGGGAATCGAACCCGGGTCACCCGCGTGGCAGGCGAGTATTCTACCACTAGACCACCGATGCTTGACGGCCAAACCGTGGCGGCGGCCGTACTGGTCTCGATGTCCCGATGGCGTTGCGGGCGACGCGAGAGGCGCGCCAAGTAACTCCTGGCACGCCAGCCGTCAACCAGTCCTCGGTAGTATAGTGGTCAGTATCCCCGCCTGTCACGCGGGAGACCGGGGTTCAATTCCCCGCCGGGGAGGGCTTCTTTTTCGCCCGCCCGCCTAACGTTATGCGGCCAGCGACCGCGAAGAACGGCGTGAAACGAAACACCAAAACAAAACAAAACCAAACAAAACGCGGCAAGGCGGCGGCGCACAAAGACGGGGGGAAAAAAAGAAAGAGATCCACGCCAGCATGAGAGAAAAGGACAACCAACGGGCTCCGTCCGACGTGCGCACAGGCAGCGACGGCCGGCGCCTCCCGACTCGGCGGCGAGATGCGCGAGGAAAAAAGGGGCGCGCGAACGCACCCGCGTGAATATCGGCGAGAAGGCACCAGGGGGAGTCGAACCCTCGACCTTCTGTTTACTAGACAGACGCTCTAACCAACTGAGCTATGGCGCCGACAGCGGGGCCTGGCGTGCCGCGATCTACACTGCCGATCCATAAATGAGAGGAAACGGTCGGGCACCGCTAGCGAGGGAGCAAAACCTGGGACCACCTCCGACGGGACTCGAACCCGCAATCCCCGGCTTAGGAGGCCGATGCCTTATCCATTGGGCCACGGAGGCTGGCTTCTGGGGTGGGGAAAATAGCCGTGGTCGACCTGTCGGAGGGACGACGCGCTCGTTCGAACGGTGTACACGCGGCACAGGGTGGCGGCGTGCTGCGATGCTACTAGGGGACCACTGGTACACCTGTCCACACCAACCAATTTTGCAAGTTTGCACGCAACTGAACGGTGCACGCCTGCGCGTCTCTGCTGGCCAGGGACCCTCGGTCCAGCGGCAAAAGGCGAGTGGCAACACCAGCCCGCCGCGCGCGCGACAACGGGACGCGGTCTGCCAGGAGTCCTCGGTAGTATAGTGGTCAGTATCCCCGCCTGTCACGCGGGAGACCGGGGTTCAATTCCCCGCCGGGGAGGCAACTTTTGCCCGACCGTCCCGCGACGGCGAGGAAAAAGCAATTGTTCCGATACCGGGAGTCGAACCCGGGCCGCCTGGGTGAAAGCCAGGAATCCTAACCGCTAGACCATATCGGAGACCTGGTCCCTCAGCGCACGTCTGTCGAGTCGCCGTTTCCGCCGCACGCCATTACAATAGAGAGAAAGGCACGCAGCACCACACATCACAAACACACACTGGCAGCCTCGACACGGGTCGGTCGATCGGCAGACGTGCAAAAGAAGCGTGCATCGACCGGGAATCGAACCCGGGTCACCCGCGTGGCAGGCGAGTATTCTACCACTAGACCACCGATGCTTGACGGCCAAACCGTGGCGGCGGCCGTACTGGTCTCGATGTCCCGATGGCGTTGCGGGCGACGCGAGAGGCGCGCCAAGTAACTCCTGGCACGCCAGCCGTCAACCAGTCCTCGGTAGTATAGTGGTCAGTATCCCCGCCTGTCACGCGGGAGACCGGGGTTCAATTCCCCGCCGGGGAGGGCTTCTTTTTCGCCCGCCCGCCTAACGTTATGCGGCCAGCGACCGCGAAGAACGGCGTGAAACGAAACACCAAAACAAAACAAAACCAAACAAAACGCGGCAAGGCGGCGGCGCACAAAGACGGGGGGAAAAAAAGAAAGAGATCCACGCCAGCATGAGAGAAAAGGACAACCAACGGGCTCCGTCCGACGTGCGCACAGGCAGCGACGGCCGGCGCCTCCCGACTCGGCGGCGAGATGCGCGAGGAAAAAAGGGGCGCGCGAACGCACCCGCGTGAATATCGGCGAGAAGGCACCAGGGGGAGTCGAACCCTCGACCTTCTGTTTACTAGACAGACGCTCTAACCAACTGAGCTATGGCGCCGACAGCGGGGCCTGGCGTGCCGCGATCTACACTGCCGATCCATAAATGAGAGGAAACGGTCGGGCACCGCTAGCGAGGGAGCAAAACCTGGGACCACCTCCGACGGGACTCGAACCCGCAATCCCCGGCTTAGGAGGCCGATGCCTTATCCATTGGGCCACGGAGGCTGGCTTCTGGGGTGGGGAAAATAGCCGTGGTCGACCTGTCGGAGGGACGACGCGCTCGTTCGAACGGTGTACACGCGGCACAGGGTGGCGGCGTGCTGCGATGCTACTAGGGGACCACTGGTACACCTGTCCACACCAACCAATTTTGCAAGTTTGCACGCAACTGAACGGTGCACGCCTGCGCGTCTCTGCTGGCCAGGGACCCTCGGTCCAGCGGCAAAAGGCGAGTGGCAACACCAGCCCGCCGCGCGCGCGACAACGGGACGCGGTCTGCCAGGAGTCCTCGGTAGTATAGTGGTCAGTATCCCCGCCTGTCACGCGGGAGACCGGGGTTCAATTCCCCGCCGGGGAGGCAACTTTTGCCCGACCGTCCCGCGACGGCGAGGAAAAAGCAATTGTTCCGATACCGGGAGTCGAACCCGGGCCGCCTGGGTGAAAGCCAGGAATCCTAACCGCTAGACCATATCGGAGACCTGGTCCCTCAGCGCACGTCTGTCGAGTCGCCGTTTCCGCCGCACGCCATTACAATAGAGAGAAAGGCACGCAGCACCACACATCACAAACACACACTGGCAGCCTCGACACGGGTCGGTCGATCGGCAGACGTGCAAAAGAAGCGTGCATCGACCGGGAATCGAACCCGGGTCACCCGCGTGGCAGGCGAGTATTCTACCACTAGACCACCGATGCTTGACGGCCAAACCGTGGCGGCGGCCGTACTGGTCTCGATGTCCCGATGGCGTTGCGGGCGACGCGAGAGGCGCGCCAAGTAACTCCTGGCACGCCAGCCGTCAACCAGTCCTCGGTAGTATAGTGGTCAGTATCCCCGCCTGTCACGCGGGAGACCGGGGTTCAATTCCCCGCCGGGGAGGGCTTCTTTTTCGCCCGCCCGCCTAACGTTATGCGGCCAGCGACCGCGAAGAACGGCGTGAAACGAAACACCAAAACAAAACAAAACCAAACAAAACGCGGCAAGGCGGCGGCGCACAAAGACGGGGGGAAAAAAAGAAAGAGATCCACGCCAGCATGAGAGAAAAGGACAACCAACGGGCTCCGTCCGACGTGCGCACAGGCAGCGACGGCCGGCGCCTCCCGACTCGGCGGCGAGATGCGCGAGGAAAAAAGGGGCGCGCGAACGCACCCGCGTGAATATCGGCGAGAAGGCACCAGGGGGAGTCGAACCCTCGACCTTCTGTTTACTAGACAGACGCTCTAACCAACTGAGCTATGGCGCCGACAGCGGGGCCTGGCGTGCCGCGATCTACACTGCCGATCCATAAATGAGAGGAAACGGTCGGGCACCGCTAGCGAGGGAGCAAAACCTGGGACCACCTCCGACGGGACTCGAACCCGCAATCCCCGGCTTAGGAGGCCGATGCCTTATCCATTGGGCCACGGAGGCTGGCTTCTGGGGTGGGGAAAATAGCCGTGGTCGACCTGTCGGAGGGACGACGCGCTCGTTCGAACGGTGTACACGCGGCACAGGGTGGCGGCGTGCTGCGAAGCTACTAGGGGACCACTGGTACACCTGTCCACACCAACCAATTTTGCAAGTTTGCACGCAACTGAACGGTGCACGCCTGCGCGTCTCTGCTGGCCAGGGACCCTCGGTCCAGCGGCAAAAGGCGAGTGGCAACACCAGCCCGCCGCGCGCGCGACAACGGGACGCGGTCTGCCAGGAGTCCTCGGTAGTATAGTGGTCAGTATCCCCGCCTGTCACGCGGGAGACCGGGGTTCAATTCCCCGCCGGGGAGGCAACTTTTGCCCGACCGTCCCGCGACGGCGAGGAAAAAGCAATTGTTCCGATACCGGGAGTCGAACCCGGGCCGCCTGGGTGAAAGCCAGGAATCCTAACCGCTAGACCATATCGGAGACCTGGTCCCTCAGCGCACGTCTGTCGAGTCGCCGTTTCCGCCGCACGCCATTACAATAGAGAGAAAGGCACGCAGCACCACACATCACAAACACACACTGGCAGCCTCGACACGGGTCGGTCGATCGGCAGACGTGCAAAAGAAGCGTGCATCGACCGGGAATCGAACCCGGGTCACCCGCGTGGCAGGCGAGTATTCTACCACTAGACCACCGATGCTTGACGGCCAAACCGTGGCGGCGGCCGTACTGGTCTCGATGTCCCGATGGCGTTGCGGGCGACGCGAGAGGCGCGCCAAGTAACTCCTGGCACGCCAGCCGTCAACCAGTCCTCGGTAGTATAGTGGTCAGTATCCCCGCCTGTCACGCGGGAGACCGGGGTTCAATTCCCCGCCGGGGAGGGCTTCTTTTTCGCCCGCCCGCCTAACGTTATGCGGCCAGCGACCGCGAAGAACGGCGTGAAACGAAACACCAAAACAAAACAAAACCAAACAAAACGCGGCAAGGCGGCGGCGCACAAAGACGGGGGGAAAAAAAGAAAGAGATCCACGCCAGCATGAGAGAAAAGGACAACCAACGGGCTCCGTCCGACGTGCGCACAGGCAGCGACGGCCGGCGCCTCCCGACTCGGCGGCGAGATGCGCGAGGAAAAAAGGGGCGCGCGAACGCACCCGCGTGAATATCGGCGAGAAGGCACCAGGGGGAGTCGAACCCTCGACCTTCTGTTTACTAGACAGACGCTCTAACCAACTGAGCTATGGCGCCGACAGCGGGGCCTGGCGTGCCGCGATCTACACTGCCGATCCATAAATGAGAGGAAACGGTCGGGCACCGCTAGCGAGGGAGCAAAACCTGGGACCACCTCCGACGGGACTCGAACCCGCAATCCCCGGCTTAGGAGGCCGATGCCTTATCCATTGGGCCACGGAGGCTGGCTTCTGGGGTGGGGAAAATAGCCGTGGTCGACCTGTCGGAGGGACGACGCGCTCGTTCGAACGGTGTACACGCGGCACAGGGTGGCGGCGTGCTGCGATGCTACTAGGGGACCACTGGTACACCTGTCCACACCAACCAATTTTGCAAGTTTGCACGCAACTGAACGGTGCACGCCTGCGCGTCTCTGCTGGCCAGGGACCCTCGGTCCAGCGGCAAAAGGCGAGTGGCAACACCAGCCCGCCGCGCGCGCGACAACGGGACGCGGTCTGCCAGGAGTCCTCGGTAGTATAGTGGTCAGTATCCCCGCCTGTCACGCGGGAGACCGGGGTTCAATTCCCCGCCGGGGAGGCAACTTTTGCCCGACCGTCCCGCGACGGCGAGGAAAAAGCAATTGTTCCGATACCGGGAGTCGAACCCGGGCCGCCTGGGTGAAAGCCAGGAATCCTAACCGCTAGACCATATCGGAGACCTGGTCCCTCAGCGCACGTCTGTCGAGTCGCCGTTTCCGCCGCACGCCATTACAATAGAGAGAAAGGCACGCAGCACCACACATCACAAACACACACTGGCAGCCTCGACACGGGTCGGTCGATCGGCAGACGTGCAAAAGAAGCGTGCATCGACCGGGAATCGAACCCGGGTCACCCGCGTGGCAGGCGAGTATTCTACCACTAGACCACCGATGCTTGACGGCCAAACCGTGGCGGCGGCCGTACTGGTCTCGATGTCCCGATGGCGTTGCGGGCGACGCGAGAGGCGCGCCAAGTAACTCCTGGCACGCCAGCCGTCAACCAGTCCTCGGTAGTATAGTGGTCAGTATCCCCGCCTGTCACGCGGGAGACCGGGGTTCAATTCCCCGCCGGGGAGGGCTTCTTTTTCGCCCGCCCGCCTAACGTTATGCGGCCAGCGACCGCGAAGAACGGCGTGAAACGAAACACCAAAACAAAACAAAACCAAACAAAACGCGGCAAGGCGGCGGCGCACAAAGACGGGGGGAAAAAAAGAAAGAGATCCACGCCAGCATGAGAGAAAAGGACAACCAACGGGCTCCGTCCGACGTGCGCACAGGCAGCGACGGCCGGCGCCTCCCGACTCGGCGGCGAGATGCGCGAGGAAAAAAGGGGCGCGCGAACGCACCCGCGTGAATATCGGCGAGAAGGCACCAGGGGGAGTCGAACCCTCGACCTTCTGTTTACTAGACAGACGCTCTAACCAACTGAGCTATGGCGCCGACAGCGGGGCCTGGCGTGCCGCGATCTACACTGCCGATCCATAAATGAGAGGAAACGGTCGGGCACCGCTAGCGAGGGAGCAAAACCTGGGACCACCTCCGACGGGACTCGAACCCGCAATCCCCGGCTTAGGAGGCCGATGCCTTATCCATTGGGCCACGGAGGCTGGCTTCTGGGGTGGGGAAAATAGCCGTGGTCGACCTGTCGGAGGGACGACGCGCTCGTTCGAACGGTGTACACGCGGCACAGGGTGGCGGCGTGCTGCGATGCTACTAGGGGACCACTGGTACACCTGTCCACACCAACCAATTTTGCAAGTTTGCACGCAACTGAACGGTGCACGCCTGCGCGTCTCTGCTGGCCAGGGACCCTCGGTCCAGCGGCAAAAGGCGAGTGGCAACACCAGCCCGCCGCGCGCGCGACAACGGGACGCGGTCTGCCAGGAGTCCTCGGTAGTATAGTGGTCAGTATCCCCGCCTGTCACGCGGGAGACCGGGGTTCAATTCCCCGCCGGGGAGGCAACTTTTGCCCGACCGTCCCGCGACGGCGAGGAAAAAGCAATTGTTCCGATACCGGGAGTCGAACCCGGGCCGCCTGGGTGAAAGCCAGGAATCCTAACCGCTAGACCATATCGGAGACCTGGTCCCTCAGCGCACGTCTGTCGAGTCGCCGTTTCCGCCGCACGCCATTACAATAGAGAGAAAGGCACGCAGCACCACACATCACAAACACACACTGGCAGCCTCGACACGGGTCGGTCGATCGGCAGACGTGCAAAAGAAGCGTGCATCGACCGGGAATCGAACCCGGGTCACCCGCGTGGCAGGCGAGTATTCTACCACTAGACCACCGATGCTTGACGGCCAAACCGTGGCGGCGGCCGTACTGGTCTCGATGTCCCGATGGCGTTGCGGGCGACGCGAGAGGCGCGCCAAGTAACTCCTGGCACGCCAGCCGTCAACCAGTCCTCGGTAGTATAGTGGTCAGTATCCCCGCCTGTCACGCGGGAGACCGGGGTTCAATTCCCCGCCGGGGAGGGCTTCTTTTTCGCCCGCCCGCCTAACGTTATGCGGCCAGCGACCGCGAAGAACGGCGTGAAACGAAACACCAAAACAAAACAAAACCAAACAAAACGCGGCAAGGCGGCGGCGCACAAAGACGGGGGGAAAAAAAGAAAGAGATCCACGCCAGCATGAGAGAAAAGGACAACCAACGGGCTCCGTCCGACGTGCGCACAGGCAGCGACGGCCGGCGCCTCCCGACTCGGCGGCGAGATGCGCGAGGAAAAAAGGGGCGCGCGAACGCACCCGCGTGAATATCGGCGAGAAGGCACCAGGGGGAGTCGAACCCTCGACCTTCTGTTTACTAGACAGACGCTCTAACCAACTGAGCTATGGCGCCGACAGCGGGGCCTGGCGTGCCGCGATCTACACTGCCGATCCATAAATGAGAGGAAACGGTCGGGCACCGCTAGCGAGGGAGCAAAACCTGGGACCACCTCCGACGGGACTCGAACCCGCAATCCCCGGCTTAGGAGGCCGATGCCTTATCCATTGGGCCACGGAGGCTGGCTTCTGGGGTGGGGAAAATAGCCGTGGTCGACCTGTCGGAGGGACGACGCGCTCGTTCGAACGGTGTACACGCGGCACAGGGTGGCGGCGTGCTGCGATGCTACTAGGGGACCACTGGTACACCTGTCCACACCAACCAATTTTGCAAGTTTGCACGCAACTGAACGGTGCACGCCTGCGCGTCTCTGCTGGCCAGGGACCCTCGGTCCAGCGGCAAAAGGCGAGTGGCAACACCAGCCCGCCGCGCGCGCGACAACGGGACGCGGTCTGCCAGGAGTCCTCGGTAGTATAGTGGTCAGTATCCCCGCCTGTCACGCGGGAGACCGGGGTTCAATTCCCCGCCGGGGAGGCAACTTTTGCCCGACCGTCCCGCGACGGCGAGGAAAAAGCAATTGTTCCGATACCGGGAGTCGAACCCGGGCCGCCTGGGTGAAAGCCAGGAATCCTAACCGCTAGACCATATCGGAGACCTGGTCCCTCAGCGCACGTCTGTCGAGTCGCCGTTTCCGCCGCACGCCATTACAATAGAGAGAAAGGCACGCAGCACCACACATCACAAACACACACTGGCAGCCTCGACACGGGTCGGTCGATCGGCAGACGTGCAAAAGAAGCGTGCATCGACCGGGAATCGAACCCGGGTCACCCGCGTGGCAGGCGAGTATTCTACCACTAGACCACCGATGCTTGACGGCCAAACCGTGGCGGCGGCCGTACTGGTCTCGATGTCCCGATGGCGTTGCGGGCGACGCGAGAGGCGCGCCAAGTAACTCCTGGCACGCCAGTCGTCAACCAGTCCTCGGTAGTATAGTGGTCAGTATCCCCGCCTGTCACGCGGGAGACCGGGGTTCAATTCCCCGCCGGGGAGGGCTTCTTTTTCGCCCGCCCGCCTAACGTTATGCGGCCAGCGACCGCGAAGAACGGCGTGAAACGAAACACCAAAACAAAACAAAACCAAACAAAACGCGGCAAGGCGGCGGCGCACAAAGACGGGGGGAAAAAAAGAAAGAGATCCACGCCAGCATGAGAGAAAAGGACAACCAACGGGCTCCGTCCGACGTGCGCACAGGCAGCGACGGCCGGCGCCTCCCGACTCGGCGGCGAGATGCGCGAGGAAAAAAGGGGCGCGCGAACGCACCCGCGTGAATATCGGCGAGAAGGCACCAGGGGGAGTCGAACCCTCGACCTTCTGTTTACTAGACAGACGCTCTAACCAACTGAGCTATGGCGCCGACAGCGGGGCCTGGCGTGCCGCGATCTACACTGCCGATCCATAAATGAGAGGAAACGGTCGGGCACCGCTAGCGAGGGAGCAAAACCTGGGACCACCTCCGACGGGACTCGAACCCGCAATCCCCGGCTTAGGAGGCCGATGCCTTATCCATTGGGCCACGGAGGCTGGCTTCTGGGGTGGGGAAAATAGCCGTGGTCGACCTGTCGGAGGGACGACGCGCTCGTTCGAACGGTGTACACGCGGCACAGGGTGGCGGCGTGCTGCGAAGCTACTAGGGGACCACTGGTACACCTGTCCACACCAACCAATTTTGCAAGTTTGCACGCAACTGAACGGTGCACGCCTGCGCGTCTCTGCTGGCCAGGGACCCTCGGTCCAGCGGCAAAAGGCGAGTGGCAACACCAGCCCGCCGCGCGCGCGACAACGGGACGCGGTCTGCCAGGAGTCCTCGGTAGTATAGTGGTCAGTATCCCCGCCTGTCACGCGGGAGACCGGGGTTCAATTCCCCGCCGGGGAGGCAACTTTTGCCCGACCGTCCCGCGACGGCGAGGAAAAAGCAATTGTTCCGATACCGGGAGTCGAACCCGGGCCGCCTGGGTGAAAGCCAGGAATCCTAACCGCTAGACCATATCGGAGACCTGGTCCCTCAGCGCACGTCTGTCGAGTCGCCGTTTCCGCCGCACGCCATTACAATAGAGAGAAAGGCACGCAGCACCACACATCACAAACACACACTGGCAGCCTCGACACGGGTCGGTCGATCGGCAGACGTGCAAAAGAAGCGTGCATCGACCGGGAATCGAACCCGGGTCACCCGCGTGGCAGGCGAGTATTCTACCACTAGACCACCGATGCTTGACGGCCAAACCGTGGCGGCGGCCGTACTGGTCTCGATGTCCCGATGGCGTTGCGGGCGACGCGAGAGGCGCGCCAAGTAACTCCTGGCACGCCAGCCGTCAACCAGTCCTCGGTAGTATAGTGGTCAGTATCCCCGCCTGTCACGCGGGAGACCGGGGTTCAATTCCCCGCCGGGGAGGGCTTCTTTTTCGCCCGCCCGCCTAACGTTATGCGGCCAGCGACCGCGAAGAACGGCGTGAAACGAAACACCAAAACAAAACAAAACCAAACAAAACGCGGCAAGGCGGCGGCGCACAAAGACGGGGGGAAAAAAAGAAAGAGATCCACGCCAGCATGAGAGAAAAGGACAACCAACGGGCTCCGTCCGACGTGCGCACAGGCAGCGACGGCCGGCGCCTCCCGACTCGGCGGCGAGATGCGCGAGGAAAAAAGGGGCGCGCGAACGCACCCGCGTGAATATCGGCGAGAAGGCACCAGGGGGAGTCGAACCCTCGACCTTCTGTTTACTAGACAGACGCTCTAACCAACTGAGCTATGGCGCCGACAGCGGGGCCTGGCGTGCCGCGATCTACACTGCCGATCCATAAATGAGAGGAAACGGTCGGGCACCGCTAGCGAGGGAGCAAAACCTGGGACCACCTCCGACGGGACTCGAACCCGCAATCCCCGGCTTAGGAGGCCGATGCCTTATCCATTGGGCCACGGAGGCTGGCTTCTGGGGTGGGGAAAATAGCCGTGGTCGACCTGTCGGAGGGACGACGCGCTCGTTCGAACGGTGTACACGCGGCACAGGGTGGCGGCGTGCTGCGATGCTACTAGGGGACCACTGGTACACCTGTCCACACCAACCAATTTTGCAAGTTTGCACGCAACTGAACGGTGCACGCCTGCGCGTCTCTGCTGGCCAGGGACCCTCGGTCCAGCGGCAAAAGGCGAGTGGCAACACCAGCCCGCCGCGCGCGCGACAACGGGACGCGGTCTGCCAGGAGTCCTCGGTAGTATAGTGGTCAGTATCCCCGCCTGTCACGCGGGAGACCGGGGTTCAATTCCCCGCCGGGGAGGCAACTTTTGCCCGACCGTCCCGCGACGGCGAGGAAAAAGCAATTGTTCCGATACCGGGAGTCGAACCCGGGCCGCCTGGGTGAAAGCCAGGAATCCTAACCGCTAGACCATATCGGAGACCTGGTCCCTCAGCGCACGTCTGTCGAGTCGCCGTTTCCGCCGCACGCCATTACAATAGAGAGAAAGGCACGCAGCACCACACATCACAAACACACACTGGCAGCCTCGACACGGGTCGGTCGATCGGCAGACGTGCAAAAGAAGCGTGCATCGACCGGGAATCGAACCCGGGTCACCCGCGTGGCAGGCGAGTATTCTACCACTAGACCACCGATGCTTGACGGCCAAACCGTGGCGGCGGCCGTACTGGTCTCGATGTCCCGATGGCGTTGCGGGCGACGCGAGAGGCGCGCCAAGTAACTCCTGGCACGCCAGCCGTCAACCAGTCCTCGGTAGTATAGTGGTCAGTATCCCCGCCTGTCACGCGGGAGACCGGGGTTCAATTCCCCGCCGGGGAGGGCTTCTTTTTCGCCCGCCCGCCTAACGTTATGCGGCCAGCGACCGCGAAGAACGGCGTGAAACGAAACACCAAAACAAAACAAAACCAAACAAAACGCGGCAAGGCGGCGGCGCACAAAGACGGGGGGAAAAAAAGAAAGAGATCCACGCCAGCATGAGAGAAAAGGACAACCAACGGGCTCCGTCCGACGTGCGCACAGGCAGCGACGGCCGGCGCCTCCCGACTCGGCGGCGAGATGCGCGAGGAAAAAAGGGGCGCGCGAACGCACCCGCGTGAATATCGGCGAGAAGGCACCAGGGGGAGTCGAACCCTCGACCTTCTGTTTACTAGACAGACGCTCTAACCAACTGAGCTATGGCGCCGACAGCGGGGCCTGGCGTGCCGCGATCTACACTGCCGATCCATAAATGAGAGGAAACGGTCGGGCACCGCTAGCGAGGGAGCAAAACCTGGGACCACCTCCGACGGGACTCGAACCCGCAATCCCCGGCTTAGGAGGCCGATGCCTTATCCATTGGGCCACGGAGGCTGGCTTCTGGGGTGGGGAAAATAGCCGTGGTCGACCTGTCGGAGGGACGACGCGCTCGTTCGAACGGTGTACACGCGGCACAGGGTGGCGGCGTGCTGCGATGCTACTAGGGGACCACTGGTACACCTGTCCACACCAACCAATTTTGCAAGTTTGCACGCAACTGAACGGTGCACGCCTGCGCGTCTCTGCTGGCCAGGGACCCTCGGTCCAGCGGCAAAAGGCGAGTGGCAACACCAGCCCGCCGCGCGCGCGACAACGGGACGCGGTCTGCCAGGAGTCCTCGGTAGTATAGTGGTCAGTATCCCCGCCTGTCACGCGGGAGACCGGGGTTCAATTCCCCGCCGGGGAGGCAACTTTTGCCCGACCGTCCCGCGACGGCGAGGAAAAAGCAATTGTTCCGATACCGGGAGTCGAACCCGGGCCGCCTGGGTGAAAGCCAGGAATCCTAACCGCTAGACCATATCGGAGACCTGGTCCCTCAGCGCACGTCTGTCGAGTCGCCGTTTCCGCCGCACGCCATTACAATAGAGAGAAAGGCACGCAGCACCACACATCACAAACACACACTGGCAGCCTCGACACGGGTCGGTCGATCGGCAGACGTGCAAAAGAAGCGTGCATCGACCGGGAATCGAACCCGGGTCACCCGCGTGGCAGGCGAGTATTCTACCACTAGACCACCGATGCTTGACGGCCAAACCGTGGCGGCGGCCGTACTGGTCTCGATGTCCCGATGGCGTTGCGGGCGACGCGAGAGGCGCGCCAAGTAACTCCTGGCACGCCAGCCGTCAACCAGTCCTCGGTAGTATAGTGGTCAGTATCCCCGCCTGTCACGCGGGAGACCGGGGTTCAATTCCCCGCCGGGGAGGGCTTCTTTTTCGCCCGCCCGCCTAACGTTATGCGGCCAGCGACCGCGAAGAACGGCGTGAAACGAAACACCAAAACAAAACAAAACCAAACAAAACGCGGCAAGGCGGCGGCGCACAAAGACGGGGGGAAAAAAAGAAAGAGATCCACGCCAGCATGAGAGAAAAGGACAACCAACGGGCTCCGTCCGACGTGCGCACAGGCAGCGACGGCCGGCGCCTCCCGACTCGGCGGCGAGATGCGCGAGGAAAAAAGGGGCGCGCGAACGCACCCGCGTGAATATCGGCGAGAAGGCACCAGGGGGAGTCGAACCCTCGACCTTCTGTTTACTAGACAGACGCTCTAACCAACTGAGCTATGGCGCCGACAGCGGGGCCTGGCGTGCCGCGATCTACACTGCCGATCCATAAATGAGAGGAAACGGTCGGGCACCGCTAGCGAGGGAGCAAAACCTGGGACCACCTCCGACGGGACTCGAACCCGCAATCCCCGGCTTAGGAGGCCGATGCCTTATCCATTGGGCCACGGAGGCTGGCTTCTGGGGTGGGGAAAATAGCCGTGGTCGACCTGTCGGAGGGACGACGCGCTCGTTCGAACGGTGTACACGCGGCACAGGGTGGCGGCGTGCTGCGATGCTACTAGGGGACCACTGGTACACCTGTCCACACCAACCAATTTTGCAAGTTTGCACGCAACTGAACGGTGCACGCCTGCGCGTCTCTGCTGGCCAGGGACCCTCGGTCCAGCGGCAAAAGGCGAGTGGCAACACCAGCCCGCCGCGCGCGCGACAACGGGACGCGGTCTGCCAGGAGTCCTCGGTAGTATAGTGGTCAGTATCCCCGCCTGTCACGCGGGAGACCGGGGTTCAATTCCCCGCCGGGGAGGCAACTTTTGCCCGACCGTCCCGCGACGGCGAGGAAAAAGCAATTGTTCCGATACCGGGAGTCGAACCCGGGCCGCCTGGGTGAAAGCCAGGAATCCTAACCGCTAGACCATATCGGAGACCTGGTCCCTCAGCGCACGTCTGTCGAGTCGCCGTTTCCGCCGCACGCCATTACAATAGAGAGAAAGGCACGCAGCACCACACATCACAAACACACACTGGCAGCCTCGACACGGGTCGGTCGATCGGCAGACGTGCAAAAGAAGCGTGCATCGACCGGGAATCGAACCCGGGTCACCCGCGTGGCAGGCGAGTATTCTACCACTAGACCACCGATGCTTGACGGCCAAACCGTGGCGGCGGCCGTACTGGTCTCGATGTCCCGATGGCGTTGCGGGCGACGCGAGAGGCGCGCCAAGTAACTCCTGGCACGCCAGCCGTCAACCAGTCCTCGGTAGTATAGTGGTCAGTATCCCCGCCTGTCACGCGGGAGACCGGGGTTCAATTCCCCGCCGGGGAGGGCTTCTTTTTCGCCCGCCCGCCTAACGTTATGCGGCCAGCGACCGCGAAGAACGGCGTGAAACGAAACACCAAAACAAAACAAAACCAAACAAAACGCGGCAAGGCGGCGGCGCACAAAGACGGGGGGAAAAAAAGAAAGAGATCCACGCCAGCATGAGAGAAAAGGACAACCAACGGGCTCCGTCCGACGTGCGCACAGGCAGCGACGGCCGGCGCCTCCCGACTCGGCGGCGAGATGCGCGAGGAAAAAAGGGGCGCGCGAACGCACCCGCGTGAATATCGGCGAGAAGGCACCAGGGGGAGTCGAACCCTCGACCTTCTGTTTACTAGACAGACGCTCTAACCAACTGAGCTATGGCGCCGACAGCGGGGCCTGGCGTGCCGCGATCTACACTGCCGATCCATAAATGAGAGGAAACGGTCGGGCACCGCTAGCGAGGGAGCAAAACCTGGGACCACCTCCGACGGGACTCGAACCCGCAATCCCCGGCTTAGGAGGCCGATGCCTTATCCATTGGGCCACGGAGGCTGGCTTCTGGGGTGGGGAAAATAGCCGTGGTCGACCTGTCGGAGGGACGACGCGCTCGTTCGAACGGTGTACACGCGGCACAGGGTGGCGGCGTGCTGCGATGCTACTAGGGGACCACTGGTACACCTGTCCACACCAACCAATTTTGCAAGTTTGCACGCAACTGAACGGTGCACGCCTGCGCGTCTCTGCTGGCCAGGGACCCTCGGTCCAGCGGCAAAAGGCGAGTGGCAACACCAGCCCGCCGCGCGCGCGACAACGGGACGCGGTCTGCCAGGAGTCCTCGGTAGTATAGTGGTCAGTATCCCCGCCTGTCACGCGGGAGACCGGGGTTCAATTCCCCGCCGGGGAGGCAACTTTTGCCCGACCGTCCCGCGACGGCGAGGAAAAAGCAATTGTTCCGATACCGGGAGTCGAACCCGGGCCGCCTGGGTGAAAGCCAGGAATCCTAACCGCTAGACCATATCGGAGACCTGGTCCCTCAGCGCACGTCTGTCGAGTCGCCGTTTCCGCCGCACGCCATTACAATAGAGAGAAAGGCACGCAGCACCACACATCACAAACACACACTGGCAGCCTCGACACGGGTCGGTCGATCGGCAGACGTGCAAAAGAAGCGTGCATCGACCGGGAATCGAACCCGGGTCACCCGCGTGGCAGGCGAGTATTCTACCACTAGACCACCGATGCTTGACGGCCAAACCGTGGCGGCGGCCGTACTGGTCTCGATGTCCCGATGGCGTTGCGGGCGACGCGAGAGGCGCGCCAAGTAACTCCTGGCACGCCAGCCGTCAACCAGTCCTCGGTAGTATAGTGGTCAGTATCCCCGCCTGTCACGCGGGAGACCGGGGTTCAATTCCCCGCCGGGGAGGGCTTCTTTTTCGCCCGCCCGCCTAACGTTATGCGGCCAGCGACCGCGAAGAACGGCGTGAAACGAAACACCAAAACAAAACAAAACCAAACAAAACGCGGCAAGGCGGCGGCGCACAAAGACGGGGGGAAAAAAAGAAAGAGATCCACGCCAGCATGAGAGAAAAGGACAACCAACGGGCTCCGTCCGACGTGCGCACAGGCAGCGACGGCCGGCGCCTCCCGACTCGGCGGCGAGATGCGCGAGGAAAAAAGGGGCGCGCGAACGCACCCGCGTGAATATCGGCGAGAAGGCACCAGGGGGAGTCGAACCCTCGACCTTCTGTTTACTAGACAGACGCTCTAACCAACTGAGCTATGGCGCCGACAGCGGGGCCTGGCGTGCCGCGATCTACACTGCCGATCCATAAATGAGAGGAAACGGTCGGGCACCGCTAGCGAGGGAGCAAAACCTGGGACCACCTCCGACGGGACTCGAACCCGCAATCCCCGGCTTAGGAGGCCGATGCCTTATCCATTGGGCCACGGAGGCTGGCTTCTGGGGTGGGGAAAATAGCCGTGGTCGACCTGTCGGAGGGACGACGCGCTCGTTCGAACGGTGTACACGCGGCACAGGGTGGCGGCGTGCTGCGATGCTACTAGGGGACCACTGGTACACCTGTCCACACCAACCAATTTTGCAAGTTTGCACGCAACTGAACGGTGCACGCCTGCGCGTCTCTGCTGGCCAGGGACCCTCGGTCCAGCGGCAAAAGGCGAGTGGCAACACCAGCCCGCCGCGCGCGCGACAACGGGACGCGGTCTGCCAGGAGTCCTCGGTAGTATAGTGGTCAGTATCCCCGCCTGTCACGCGGGAGACCGGGGTTCAATTCCCCGCCGGGGAGGCAACTTTTGCCCGACCGTCCCGCGACGGCGAGGAAAAAGCAATTGTTCCGATACCGGGAGTCGAACCCGGGCCGCCTGGGTGAAAGCCAGGAATCCTAACCGCTAGACCATATCGGAGACCTGGTCCCTCAGCGCACGTCTGTCGAGTCGCCGTTTCCGCCGCACGCCATTACAATAGAGAGAAAGGCACGCAGCACCACACATCACAAACACACACTGGCAGCCTCGACACGGGTCGGTCGATCGGCAGACGTGCAAAAGAAGCGTGCATCGACCGGGAATCGAACCCGGGTCACCCGCGTGGCAGGCGAGTATTCTACCACTAGACCACCGATGCTTGACGGCCAAACCGTGGCGGCGGCCGTACTGGTCTCGATGTCCCGATGGCGTTGCGGGCGACGCGAGAGGCGCGCCAAGTAACTCCTGGCACGCCAGCCGTCAACCAGTCCTCGGTAGTATAGTGGTCAGTATCCCCGCCTGTCACGCGGGAGACCGGGGTTCAATTCCCCGCCGGGGAGGGCTTCTTTTTCGCCCGCCCGCCTAACGTTATGCGGCCAGCGACCGCGAAGAACGGCGTGAAACGAAACACCAAAACAAAACAAAACCAAACAAAACGCGGCAAGGCGGCGGCGCACAAAGACGGGGGGAAAAAAAGAAAGAGATCCACGCCAGCATGAGAGAAAAGGACAACCAACGGGCTCCGTCCGACGTGCGCACAGGCAGCGACGGCCGGCGCCTCCCGACTCGGCGGCGAGATGCGCGAGGAAAAAAGGGGCGCGCGAACGCACCCGCGTGAATATCGGCGAGAAGGCACCAGGGGGAGTCGAACCCTCGACCTTCTGTTTACTAGACAGACGCTCTAACCAACTGAGCTATGGCGCCGACAGCGGGGCCTGGCGTGCCGCGATCTACACTGCCGATCCATAAATGAGAGGAAACGGTCGGGCACCGCTAGCGAGGGAGCAAAACCTGGGACCACCTCCGACGGGACTCGAACCCGCAATCCCCGGCTTAGGAGGCCGATGCCTTATCCATTGGGCCACGGAGGCTGGCTTCTGGGGTGGGGAAAATAGCCGTGGTCGACCTGTCGGAGGGACGACGCGCTCGTTCGAACGGTGTACACGCGGCACAGGGTGGCGGCGTGCTGCGATGCTACTAGGGGACCACTGGTACACCTGTCCACACCAACCAATTTTGCAAGTTTGCACGCAACTGAACGGTGCACGCCTGCGCGTCTCTGCTGGCCAGGGACCCTCGGTCCAGCGGCAAAAGGCGAGTGGCAACACCAGCCCGCCGCGCGCGCGACAACGGGACGCGGTCTGCCAGGAGTCCTCGGTAGTATAGTGGTCAGTATCCCCGCCTGTCACGCGGGAGACCGGGGTTCAATTCCCCGCCGGGGAGGCAACTTTTGCCCGACCGTCCCGCGACGGCGAGGAAAAAGCAATTGTTCCGATACCGGGAGTCGAACCCGGGCCGCCTGGGTGAAAGCCAGGAATCCTAACCGCTAGACCATATCGGAGACCTGGTCCCTCAGCGCACGTCTGTCGAGTCGCCGTTTCCGCCGCACGCCATTACAATAGAGAGAAAGGCACGCAGCACCACACATCACAAACACACACTGGCAGCCTCGACACGGGTCGGTCGATCGGCAGACGTGCAAAAGAAGCGTGCATCGACCGGGAATCGAACCCGGGTCACCCGCGTGGCAGGCGAGTATTCTACCACTAGACCACCGATGCTTGACGGCCAAACCGTGGCGGCGGCCGTACTGGTCTCGATGTCCCGATGGCGTTGCGGGCGACGCGAGAGGCGCGCCAAGTAACTCCTGGCACGCCAGCCGTCAACCAGTCCTCGGTAGTATAGTGGTCAGTATCCCCGCCTGTCACGCGGGAGACCGGGGTTCAATTCCCCGCCGGGGAGGGCTTCTTTTTCGCCCGCCCGCCTAACGTTATGCGGCCAGCGACCGCGAAGAACGGCGTGAAACGAAACACCAAAACAAAACAAAACCAAACAAAACGCGGCAAGGCGGCGGCGCACAAAGACGGGGGGAAAAAAAGAAAGAGATCCACGCCAGCATGAGAGAAAAGGACAACCAACGGGCTCCGTCCGACGTGCGCACAGGCAGCGACGGCCGGCGCCTCCCGACTCGGCGGCGAGATGCGCGAGGAAAAAAGGGGCGCGCGAACGCACCCGCGTGAATATCGGCGAGAAGGCACCAGGGGGAGTCGAACCCTCGACCTTCTGTTTACTAGACAGACGCTCTAACCAACTGAGCTATGGCGCCGACAGCGGGGCCTGGCGTGCCGCGATCTACACTGCCGATCCATAAATGAGAGGAAACGGTCGGGCACCGCTAGCGAGGGAGCAAAACCTGGGACCACCTCCGACGGGACTCGAACCCGCAATCCCCGGCTTAGGAGGCCGATGCCTTATCCATTGGGCCACGGAGGCTGGCTTCTGGGGTGGGGAAAATAGCCGTGGTCGACCTGTCGGAGGGACGACGCGCTCGTTCGAACGGTGTACACGCGGCACAGGGTGGCGGCGTGCTGCGATGCTACTAGGGGACCACTGGTACACCTGTCCACACCAACCAATTTTGCAAGTTTGCACGCAACTGAACGGTGCACGCCTGCGCGTCTCTGCTGGCCAGGGACCCTCGGTCCAGCGGCAAAAGGCGAGTGGCAACACCAGCCCGCCGCGCGCGCGACAACGGGACGCGGTCTGCCAGGAGTCCTCGGTAGTATATTGGTCAGTATCCCCGCCTGTCACGCGGGAGACCGGGGTTCAATTCCCCGCCGGGGAGGCAACTTTTGCCCGACCGTCCCGCGACGGCGAGGAAAAAGCAATTGTTCCGATACCGGGAGTCGAACCCGGGCCGCCTGGGTGAAAGCCAGGAATCCTAACCGCTAGACCATATCGGAGACCTGGTCCCTCAGCGCACGTCTGTCGAGTCGCCGTTTCCGCCGCACGCCATTACAATAGAGAGAAAGGCACGCAGCACCACACATCACAAACACACACTGGCAGCCTCGACACGGGTCGGTCGATCGGCAGACGTGCAAAAGAAGCGTGCATCGACCGGGAATCGAACCCGGGTCACCCGCGTGGCAGGCGAGTATTCTACCACTAGACCACCGATGCTTGACGGCCAAACCGTGGCGGCGGCCGTACTGGTCTCGATGTCCCGATGGCGTTGCGGGCGACGCGAGAGGCGCGCCAAGTAACTCCTGGCACGCCAGCCGTCAACCAGTCCTCGGTAGTATAGTGGTCAGTATCCCCGCCTGTCACGCGGGAGACCGGGGTTCAATTCCCCGCCGGGGAGGGCTTCTTTTTCGCCCGCCCGCCTAACGTTATGCGGCCAGCGACCGCGAAGAACGGCGTGAAACGAAACACCAAAACAAAACAAAACCAAACAAAACGCGGCAAGGCGGCGGCGCACAAAGACGGGGGGAAAAAAAGAAAGAGATCCACGCCAGCATGAGAGAAAAGGACAACCAACGGGCTCCGTCCGACGTGCGCACAGGCAGCGACGGCCGGCGCCTCCCGACTCGGCGGCGAGATGCGCGAGGAAAAAAGGGGCGCGCGAACGCACCCGCGTGAATATCGGCGAGAAGGCACCAGGGGGAGTCGAACCCTCGACCTTCTGTTTACTAGACAGACGCTCTAACCAACTGAGCTATGGCGCCGACAGCGGGGCCTGGCGTGCCGCGATCTACACTGCCGATCCATAAATGAGAGGAAACGGTCGGGCACCGCTAGCGAGGGAGCAAAACCTGGGACCACCTCCGACGGGACTCGAACCCGCAATCCCCGGCTTAGGAGGCCGATGCCTTATCCATTGGGCCACGGAGGCTGGCTTCTGGGGTGGGGAAAATAGCCGTGGTCGACCTGTCGGAGGGACGACGCGCTCGTTCGAACGGTGTACACGCGGCACAGGGTGGCGGCGTGCTGCGAAGCTACTAGGGGACCACTGGTACACCTGTCCACACCAACCAATTTTGCAAGTTTGCACGCAACTGAACGGTGCACGCCTGCGCGTCTCTGCTGGCCAGGGACCCTCGGTCCAGCGGCAAAAGGCGAGTGGCAACACCAGCCCGCCGCGCGCGCGACAACGGGACGCGGTCTGCCAGGAGTCCTCGGTAGTATAGTGGTCAGTATCCCCGCCTGTCACGCGGGAGACCGGGGTTCAATTCCCCGCCGGGGAGGCAACTTTTGCCCGACCGTCCCGCGACGGCGAGGAAAAAGCAATTGTTCCGATACCGGGAGTCGAACCCGGGCCGCCTGGGTGAAAGCCAGGAATCCTAACCGCTAGACCATATCGGAGACCTGGTCCCTCAGCGCACGTCTGTCGAGTCGCCGTTTCCGCCGCACGCCATTACAATAGAGAGAAAGGCACGCAGCACCACACATCACAAACACACACTGGCAGCCTCGACACGGGTCGGTCGATCGGCAGACGTGCAAAAGAAGCGTGCATCGACCGGGAATCGAACCCGGGTCACCCGCGTGGCAGGCGAGTATTCTACCACTAGACCACCGATGCTTGACGGCCAAACCGTGGCGGCGGCCGTACTGGTCTCGATGTCCCGATGGCGTTGCGGGCGACGCGAGAGGCGCGCCAAGTAACTCCTGGCACGCCAGCCGTCAACCAGTCCTCGGTAGTATAGTGGTCAGTATCCCCGCCTGTCACGCGGGAGACCGGGGTTCAATTCCCCGCCGGGGAGGGCTTCTTTTTCGCCCGCCCGCCTAACGTTATGCGGCCAGCGACCGCGAAGAACGGCGTGAAACGAAACACCAAAACAAAACAAAACCAAACAAAACGCGGCAAGGCGGCGGCGCACAAAGACGGGGGGAAAAAAAGAAAGAGATCCACGCCAGCATGAGAGAAAAGGACAACCAACGGGCTCCGTCCGACGTGCGCACAGGCAGCGACGGCCGGCGCCTCCCGACTCGGCGGCGAGATGCGCGAGGAAAAAAGGGGCGCGCGAACGCACCCGCGTGAATATCGGCGAGAAGGCACCAGGGGGAGTCGAACCCTCGACCTTCTGTTTACTAGACAGACGCTCTAACCAACTGAGCTATGGCGCCGACAGCGGGGCCTGGCGTGCCGCGATCTACACTGCCGATCCATAAATGAGAGGAAACGGTCGGGCACCGCTAGCGAGGGAGCAAAACCTGGGACCACCTCCGACGGGACTAACCAACTGAGCTATGGCGCCGACAGCGGGGCCTGGCGTGCCGCGATCTACACTGCCGATCCATAAATGAGAGGAAACGGTCGGGCACCGCTAGCGAGGGAGCAAAACCTGGGACCACCTCCGACGGGACTCGAACCCGCAATCCCCGGCTTAGGAGGCCGATGCCTTATCCATTGGGCCACGGAGGCTGGCTTCTGGGGTGGGGAAAATAGCCGTGGTCGACCTGTCGGAGGGACGACGCGCTCGTTCGAACGGTGTACACGCGGCACAGGGTGGCGGCGTGCTGCGAAGCTACTAGGGGACCACTGGTACACCTGTCCACACCAACCAATTTTGCAAGTTTGCACGCAACTGAACGGTGCACGCCTGCGCGTCTCTGCTGGCCAGGGACCCTCGGTCCAGCGGCAAAAGGCGAGTGGCAACACCAGCCCGCCGCGCGCGCGACAACGGGACGCGGTCTGCCAGGAGTCCTCGGTAGTATAGTGGTCAGTATCCCCGCCTGTCACGCGGGAGACCGGGGTTCAATTCCCCGCCGGGGAGGCAACTTTTGCCCGACCGTCCCGCGACGGCGAGGAAAAAGCAATTGTTCCGATACCGGGAGTCGAACCCGGGCCGCCTGGGTGAAAGCCAGGAATCCTAACCGCTAGACCATATCGGAGACCTGGTCCCTCAGCGCACGTCTGTCGAGTCGCCGTTTCCGCCGCACGCCATTACAATAGAGAGAAAGGCACGCAGCACCACACATCACAAACACACACTGGCAGCCTCGACACGGGTCGGTCGATCGGCAGACGTGCAAAAGAAGCGTGCATCGACCGGGAATCGAACCCGGGTCACCCGCGTGGCAGGCGAGTATTCTACCACTAGACCACCGATGCTTGACGGCCAAACCGTGGCGGCGGCCGTACTGGTCTCGATGTCCCGATGGCGTTGCGGGCGACGCGAGAGGCGCGCCAAGTAACTCCTGGCACGCCAGCCGTCAACCAGTCCTCGGTAGTATAGTGGTCAGTATCCCCGCCTGTCACGCGGGAGACCGGGGTTCAATTCCCCGCCGGGGAGGGCTTCTTTTTCGCCCGCCCGCCTAACGTTATGCGGCCAGCGACCGCGAAGAACGGCGTGAAACGAAACACCAAAACAAAACAAAACCAAACAAAACGCGGCAAGGCGGCGGCGCACAAAGACGGGGGGAAAAAAAGAAAGAGATCCACGCCAGCATGAGAGAAAAGGACAACCAACGGGCTCCGTCCGACGTGCGCACAGGCAGCGACGGCCGGCGCCTCCCGACTCGGCGGCGAGATGCGCGAGGAAAAAAGGGGCGCGCGAACGCACCCGCGTGAATATCGGCGAGAAGGCACCAGGGGGAGTCGAACCCTCGACCTTCTGTTTACTAGACAGACGCTCTAACCAACTGAGCTATGGCGCCGACAGCGGGGCCTGGCGTGCCGCGATCTACACTGCCGATCCATAAATGAGAGGAAACGGTCGGGCACCGCTAGCGAGGGAGCAAAACCTGGGACCACCTCCGACGGGACTCGAACCCGCAATCCCCGGCTTAGGAGGCCGATGCCTTATCCATTGGGCCACGGAGGCTGGCTTCTGGGGTGGGGAAAATAGCCGTGGTCGACCTGTCGGAGGGACGACGCGCTCGTTCGAACGGTGTACACGCGGCACAGGGTGGCGGCGTGCTGCGATGCTACTAGGGGACCACTGGTACACCTGTCCACACCAACCAATTTTGCAAGTTTGCACGCAACTGAACGGTGCACGCCTGCGCGTCTCTGCTGGCCAGGGACCCTCGGTCCAGCGGCAAAAGGCGAGTGGCAACACCAGCCCGCCGCGCGCGCGACAACGGGACGCGGTCTGCCAGGAGTCCTCGGTAGTATAGTGGTCAGTATCCCCGCCTGTCACGCGGGAGACCGGGGTTCAATTCCCCGCCGGGGAGGCAACTTTTGCCCGACCGTCCCGCGACGGCGAGGAAAAAGCAATTGTTCCGATACCGGGAGTCGAACCCGGGCCGCCTGGGTGAAAGCCAGGAATCCTAACCGCTAGACCATATCGGAGACCTGGTCCCTCAGCGCACGTCTGTCGAGTCGCCGTTTCCGCCGCACGCCATTACAATAGAGAGAAAGGCACGCAGCACCACACATCACAAACACACACTGGCAGCCTCGACACGGGTCGGTCGATCGGCAGACGTGCAAAAGAAGCGTGCATCGACCGGGAATCGAACCCGGGTCACCCGCGTGGCAGGCGAGTATTCTACCACTAGACCACCGATGCTTGACGGCCAAACCGTGGCGGCGGCCGTACTGGTCTCGATGTCCCGATGGCGTTGCGGGCGACGCGAGAGGCGCGCCAAGTAACTCCTGGCACGCCAGTCGTCAACCAGTCCTCGGTAGTATAGTGGTCAGTATCCCCGCCTGTCACGCGGGAGACCGGGGTTCAATTCCCCGCCGGGGAGGGCTTCTTTTTCGCCCGCCCGCCTAACGTTATGCGGCCAG
This sequence comes from Patella caerulea, assembly GCA_036850965.1. Classification (NCBI taxonomy): domain Eukaryota; kingdom Metazoa; phylum Mollusca; class Gastropoda; family Patellidae; genus Patella; species Patella caerulea. The sequence goes on along the minus strand of JAZGQO010000005.1, from coordinate 14,956,558 downwards.
CGACCGCGAAGAACGGCGTGAAACGAAACACCAAAACAAAACAAAACCAAACAAAACGCGGCAAGGCGGCGGCGCACAAAGACGGGGGGAAAAAAAGAAAGAGATCCACGCCAGCATGAGAGAAAAGGACAACCAACGGGCTCCGTCCGACGTGCGCACAGGCAGCGACGGCCGGCGCCTCCCGACTCGGCGGCGAGATGCGCGAGGAAAAAAGGGGCGCGCGAACGCACCCGCGTGAATATCGGCGAGAAGGCACCAGGGGGAGTCGAACCCTCGACCTTCTGTTTACTAGACAGACGCTCTAACCAACTGAGCTATGGCGCCGACAGCGGGGCCTGGCGTGCCGCGATCTACACTGCCGATCCATAAATGAGAGGAAACGGTCGGGCACCGCTAGCGAGGGAGCAAAACCTGGGACCACCTCCGACGGGACTCGAACCCGCAATCCCCGGCTTAGGAGGCCGATGCCTTATCCATTGGGCCACGGAGGCTGGCTTCTGGGGTGGGGAAAATAGCCGTGGTCGACCTGTCGGAGGGACGACGCGCTCGTTCGAACGGTGTACACGCGGCACAGGGTGGCGGCGTGCTGCGAAGCTACTAGGGGACCACTGGTACACCTGTCCACACCAACCAATTTTGCAAGTTTGCACGCAACTGAACGGTGCACGCCTGCGCGTCTCTGCTGGCCAGGGACCCTCGGTCCAGCGGCAAAAGGCGAGTGGCAACACCAGCCCGCCGCGCGCGCGACAACGGGACGCGGTCTGCCAGGAGTCCTCGGTAGTATAGTGGTCAGTATCCCCGCCTGTCACGCGGGAGACCGGGGTTCAATTCCCCGCCGGGGAGGCAACTTTTGCCCGACCGTCCCGCGACGGCGAGGAAAAAGCAATTGTTCCGATACCGGGAGTCGAACCCGGGCCGCCTGGGTGAAAGCCAGGAATCCTAACCGCTAGACCATATCGGAGACCTGGTCCCTCAGCGCACGTCTGTCGAGTCGCCGTTTCCGCCGCACGCCATTACAATAGAGAGAAAGGCACGCAGCACCACACATCACAAACACACACTGGCAGCCTCGACACGGGTCGGTCGATCGGCAGACGTGCAAAAGAAGCGTGCATCGACCGGGAATCGAACCCGGGTCACCCGCGTGGCAGGCGAGTATTCTACCACTAGACCACCGATGCTTGACGGCCAAACCGTGGCGGCGGCCGTACTGGTCTCGATGTCCCGATGGCGTTGCGGGCGACGCGAGAGGCGCGCCAAGTAACTCCTGGCACGCCAGCCGTCAACCAGTCCTCGGTAGTATAGTGGTCAGTATCCCCGCCTGTCACGCGGGAGACCGGGGTTCAATTCCCCGCCGGGGAGGGCTTCTTTTTCGCCCGCCCGCCTAACGTTATGCGGCCAGCGACCGCGAAGAACGGCGTGAAACGAAACACCAAAACAAAACAAAACCAAACAAAACGCGGCAAGGCGGCGGCGCACAAAGACGGGGGGAAAAAAAGAAAGAGATCCACGCCAGCATGAGAGAAAAGGACAACCAACGGGCTCCGTCCGACGTGCGCACAGGCAGCGACGGCCGGCGCCTCCCGACTCGGCGGCGAGATGCGCGAGGAAAAAAGGGGCGCGCGAACGCACCCGCGTGAATATCGGCGAGAAGGCACCAGGGGGAGTCGAACCCTCGACCTTCTGTTTACTAGACAGACGCTCTAACCAACTGAGCTATGGCGCCGACAGCGGGGCCTGGCGTGCCGCGATCTACACTGCCGATCCATAAATGAGAGGAAACGGTCGGGCACCGCTAGCGAGGGAGCAAAACCTGGGACCACCTCCGACGGGACTCGAACCCGCAATCCCCGGCTTAGGAGGCCGATGCCTTATCCATTGGGCCACGGAGGCTGGCTTCTGGGGTGGGGAAAATAGCCGTGGTCGACCTGTCGGAGGGACGACGCGCTCGTTCGAACGGTGTACACGCGGCACAGGGTGGCGGCGTGCTGCGAAGCTACTAGGGGACCACTGGTACACCTGTCCACACCAACCAATTTTGCAAGTTTGCACGCAACTGAACGGTGCACGCCTGCGCGTCTCTGCTGGCCAGGGACCCTCGGTCCAGCGGCAAAAGGCGAGTGGCAACACCAGCCCGCCGCGCGCGCGACAACGGGACGCGGTCTGCCAGGAGTCCTCGGTAGTATAGTGGTCAGTATCCCCGCCTGTCACGCGGGAGACCGGGGTTCAATTCCCCGCCGGGGAGGCAACTTTTGCCCGACCGTCCCGCGACGGCGAGGAAAAAGCAATTGTTCCGATACCGGGAGTCGAACCCGGGCCGCCTGGGTGAAAGCCAGGAATCCTAACCGCTAGACCATATCGGAGACCTGGTCCCTCAGCGCACGTCTGTCGAGTCGCCGTTTCCGCCGCACGCCATTACAATAGAGAGAAAGGCACGCAGCACCACACATCACAAACACACACTGGCAGCCTCGACACGGGTCGGTCGATCGGCAGACGTGCAAAAGAAGCGTGCATCGACCGGGAATCGAACCCGGGTCACCCGCGTGGCAGGCGAGTATTCTACCACTAGACCACCGATGCTTGACGGCCAAACCGTGGCGGCGGCCGTACTGGTCTCGATGTCCCGATGGCGTTGCGGGCGACGCGAGAGGCGCGCCAAGTAACTCCTGGCACGCCAGCCGTCAACCAGTCCTCGGTAGTATAGTGGTCAGTATCCCCGCCTGTCACGCGGGAGACCGGGGTTCAATTCCCCGCCGGGGAGGGCTTCTTTTTCGCCCGCCCGCCTAACGTTATGCGGCCAGCGACCGCGAAGAACGGCGTGAAACGAAACACCAAAACAAAACAAAACCAAACAAAACGCGGCAAGGCGGCGGCGCACAAAGACGGGGGGAAAAAAAGAAAGAGATCCACGCCAGCATGAGAGAAAAGGACAACCAACGGGCTCCGTCCGACGTGCGCACAGGCAGCGACGGCCGGCGCCTCCCGACTCGGCGGCGAGATGCGCGAGGAAAAAAGGGGCGCGCGAACGCACCCGCGTGAATATCGGCGAGAAGGCACCAGGGGGAGTCGAACCCTCGACCTTCTGTTTACTAGACAGACGCTCTAACCAACTGAGCTATGGCGCCGACAGCGGGGCCTGGCGTGCCGCGATCTACACTGCCGATCCATAAATGAGAGGAAACGGTCGGGCACCGCTAGCGAGGGAGCAAAACCTGGGACCACCTCCGACGGGACTCGAACCCGCAATCCCCGGCTTAGGAGGCCGATGCCTTATCCATTGGGCCACGGAGGCTAGCTTCTGGGGTGGGGAAAATAGCCGTGGTCGACCTGTCGGAGGGACGACGCGCTCGTTCGAACGGTGTACACGCGGCACAGGGTGGCGGCGTGCTGCGATGCTACTAGGGGACCACTGGTACACCTGTCCACACCAACCAATTTTGCAAGTTTGCACGCAACTGAACGGTGCACGCCTGCGCGTCTCTGCTGGCCAGGGACCCTCGGTCCAGCGGCAAAAGGCGAGTGGCAACACCAGCCCGCCGCGCGCGCGACAACGGGACGCGGTCTGCCAGGAGTCCTCGGTAGTATAGTGGTCAGTATCCCCGCCTGTCACGCGGGAGACCGGGGTTCAATTCCCCGCCGGGGAGGCAACTTTTGCCCGACCGTCCCGCGACGGCGAGGAAAAAGCAATTGTTCCGATACCGGGAGTCGAACCCGGGCCGCCTGGGTGAAAGCCAGGAATCCTAACCGCTAGACCATATCGGAGACCTGGTCCCTCAGCGCACGTCTGTCGAGTCGCCGTTTCCGCCGCACGCCATTACAATAGAGAGAAAGGCACGCAGCACCACACATCACAAACACACACTGGCAGCCTCGACACGGGTCGGTCGATCGGCAGACGTGCAAAAGAAGCGTGCATCGACCGGGAATCGAACCCGGGTCACCCGCGTGGCAGGCGAGTATTCTACCACTAGACCACCGATGCTTGACGGCCAAACCGTGGCGGCGGCCGTACTGGTCTCGATGTCCCGATGGCGTTGCGGGCGACGCGAGAGGCGCGCCAAGTAACTCCTGGCACGCCAGCCGTCAACCAGTCCTCGGTAGTATAGTGGTCAGTATCCCCGCCTGTCACGCGGGAGACCGGGGTTCAATTCCCCGCCGGGGAGGGCTTCTTTTTCGCCCGCCCGCCTAACGTTATGCGGCCAGCGACCGCGAAGAACGGCGTGAAACGAAACACCAAAACAAAACAAAACCAAACAAAACGCGGCAAGGCGGCGGCGCACAAAGACGGGGGGAAAAAAAGAAAGAGATCCACGCCAGCATGAGAGAAAAGGACAACCAACGGGCTCCGTCCGACGTGCGCACAGGCAGCGACGGCCGGCGCCTCCCGACTCGGCGGCGAGATGCGCGAGGAAAAAAGGGGCGCGCGAACGCACCCGCGTGAATATCGGCGAGAAGGCACCAGGGGGAGTCGAACCCTCGACCTTCTGTTTACTAGACAGACGCTCTAACCAACTGAGCTATGGCGCCGACAGCGGGGCCTGGCGTGCCGCGATCTACACTGCCGATCCATAAATGAGAGGAAACGGTCGGGCACCGCTAGCGAGGGAGCAAAACCTGGGACCACCTCCGACGGGACTCGAACCCGCAATCCCCGGCTTAGGAGGCCGATGCCTTATCCATTGGGCCACGGAGGCTGGCTTCTGGGGTGGGGAAAATAGCCGTGGTCGACCTGTCGGAGGGACGACGCGCTCGTTCGAACGGTGTACACGCGGCACAGGGTGGCGGCGTGCTGCGATGCTACTAGGGGACCACTGGTACACCTGTCCACACCAACCAATTTTGCAAGTTTGCACGCAACTGAACGGTGCACGCCTGCGCGTCTCTGCTGGCCAGGGACCCTCGGTCCAGCGGCAAAAGGCGAGTGGCAACACCAGCCCGCCGCGCGCGCGACAACGGGACGCGGTCTGCCAGGAGTCCTCGGTAGTATAGTGGTCAGTATCCCCGCCTGTCACGCGGGAGACCGGGGTTCAATTCCCCGCCGGGGAGCCAACTTTTGCCCGACCGTCCCGCGACGGCGAGGAAAAAGCAATTGTTCCGATACCGGGAGTCGAACCCGGGCCGCCTGGGTGAAAGCCAGGAATCCTAACCGCTAGACCATATCGGAGACCTGGTCCCTCAGCGCACGTCTGTCGAGTCGCCGTTTCCGCCGCACGCCATTACAATAGAGAGAAAGGCACGCAGCACCACACATCACAAACACACACTGGCAGCCTCGACACGGGTCGGTCGATCGGCAGACGTGCAAAAGAAGCGTGCATCGACCGGGAATCGAACCCGGGTCACCCGCGTGGCAGGCGAGTATTCTACCACTAGACCACCGATGCTTGACGGCCAAACCGTGGCGGCGGCCGTACTGGTCTCGATGTCCCGATGGCGTTGCGGGCGACGCGAGAGGCGCGCCAAGTAACTCCTGGCACGCCAGCCGTCAACCAGTCCTCGGTAGTATAGTGGTCAGTATCCCCGCCTGTCACGCGGGAGACCGGGGTTCAATTCCCCGCCGGGGAGGGCTTCTTTTTCGCCCGCCCGCCTAACGTTATGCGGCCAGCGACCGCGAAGAACGGCGTGAAACGAAACACCAAAACAAAACAAAACCAAACAAAACGCGGCAAGGCGGCGGCGCACAAAGACGGGGGGAAAAAAAGAAAGAGATCCACGCCAGCATGAGAGAAAAGGACAACCAACGGGCTCCGTCCGACGTGCGCACAGGCAGCGACGGCCGGCGCCTCCCGACTCGGCGGCGAGATGCGCGAGGAAAAAAGGGGCGCGCGAACGCACCAGCGTGAATATCGGCGAGAAGGCACCAGGGGGAGTCGAACCCTCGACCTTCTGTTTACTAGACAGACGCTCTAACCAACTGAGCTATGGCGCCGACAGCGGGGCCTGGCGTGCCGCGATCTACACTGCCGATCCATAAATGAGAGGAAACGGTCGGGCACCGCTAGCGAGGGAGCAAAACCTGGGACCACCTCCGACGGGACTCGAACCCGCAATCCCCGGCTTAGGAGGCCGATGCCTTATCCATTGGGCCACGGAGGCTGGCTTCTGGGGTGGGGAAAATAGCCGTGGTCGACCTGTCGGAGGGACGACGCGCTCGTTCGAACGGTGTACACGCGGCACAGGGTGGCGGCGTGCTGCGATGCTACTAGGGGACCACTGGTACACCTGTCCACACCAACCAATTTTGCAAGTTTGCACGCAACTGAACGGTGCACGCCTGCGCGTCTCTGCTGGCCAGGGACCCTCGGTCCAGCGGCAAAAGGCGAGTGGCAACACCAGCCCGCCGCGCGCGCGACAACGGGACGCGGTCTGCCAGGAGTCCTCGGTAGTATAGTGGTCAGTATCCCCGCCTGTCACGCGGGAGACCGGGGTTCAATTCCCCGCCGGGGAGGCAACTTTTGCCCGACCGTCCCGCGACGGCGAGGAAAAAGCAATTGTTCCGATACCGGGAGTCGAACCCGGGCCGCCTGGGTGAAAGCCAGGAATCCTAACCGCTAGACCATATCGGAGACCTGGTCCCTCAGCGCACGTCTGTCGAGTCGCCGTTTCCGCCGCACGCCATTACAATAGAGAGAAAGGCACGCAGCACCACACATCACAAACACACACTGGCAGCCTCGACACGGGTCGGTCGATCGGCAGACGTGCAAAAGAAGCGTGCATCGACCGGGAATCGAACCCGGGTCACCCGCGTGGCAGGCGAGTATTCTACCACTAGACCACCGATGCTTGACGGCCAAACCGTGGCGGCGGCCGTACTGGTCTCGATGTCCCGATGGCGTTGCGGGCGACGCGAGAGGCGCGCCAAGTAACTCCTGGCACGCCAGTCGTCAACCAGTCCTCGGTAGTATAGTGGTCAGTATCCCCGCCTGTCACGCGGGAGACCGGGGTTCAATTCCCCGCCGGGGAGGGCTTCTTTTTCGCCCGCCCGCCTAACGTTATGCGGCCAGCGACCGCGAAGAACGGCGTGAAACGAAACACCAAAACAAAACAAAACCAAACAAAACGCGGCAAGGCGGCGGCGCACAAAGACGGGGGGAAAAAAAGAAAGAGATCCACGCCAGCATGAGAGAAAAGGACAACCAACGGGCTCCGTCCGACGTGCGCACAGGCAGCGACGGCCGGCGCCTCCCGACTCGGCGGCGAGATGCGCGAGGAAAAAAGGGGCGCGCGAACGCACCCGCGTGAATATCGGCGAGAAGGCACCAGGGGGAGTCGAACCCTCGACCTTCTGTTTACTAGACAGACGCTCTAACCAACTGAGCTATGGCGCCGACAGCGGGGCCTGGCGTGCCGCGATCTACACTGCCGATCCATAAATGAGAGGAAACGGTCGGGCACCGCTAGCGAGGGAGCAAAACCTGGGACCACCTCCGACGGGACTCGAACCCGCAATCCCCGGCTTAGGAGGCCGATGCCTTATCCATTGGGCCACGGAGGCTGGCTTCTGGGGTGGGGAAAATAGCCGTGGTCGACCTGTCGGAGGGACGACGCGCTCGTTCGAACGGTGTACACGCGGCACAGGGTGGCGGCGTGCTGCGAAGCTACTAGGGGACCACTGGTACACCTGTCCACACCAACCAATTTTGCAAGTTTGCACGCAACTGAACGGTGCACGCCTGCGCGTCTCTGCTGGCCAGGGACCCTCGGTCCAGCGGCAAAAGGCGAGTGGCAACACCAGCCCGCCGCGCGCGCGACAACGGGACGCGGTCTGCCAGGAGTCCTCGGTAGTATAGTGGTCAGTATCCCCGCCTGTCACGCGGGAGACCGGGGTTCAATTCCCCGCCGGGGAGGCAACTTTTGCCCGACCGTCCCGCGACGGCGAGGAAAAAGCAATTGTTCCGATACCGGGAGTCGAACCCGGGCCGCCTGGGTGAAAGCCAGGAATCCTAACCGCTAGACCATATCGGAGACCTGGTCCCTCAGCGCACGTCTGTCGAGTCGCCGTTTCCGCCGCACGCCATTACAATAGAGAGAAAGGCACGCAGCACCACACATCACAAACACACACTGGCAGCCTCGACACGGGTCGGTCGATCGGCAGACGTGCAAAAGAAGCGTGCATCGACCGGGAATCGAACCCGGGTCACCCGCGTGGCAGGCGAGTATTCTACCACTAGACCACCGATGCTTGACGGCCAAACCGTGGCGGCGGCCGTACTGGTCTCGATGTCCCGATGGCGTTGCGGGCGACGCGAGAGGCGCGCCAAGTAACTCCTGGCACGCCAGCCGTCAACCAGTCCTCGGTAGTATAGTGGTCAGTATCCCCGCCTGTCACGCGGGAGACCGGGGTTCAATTCCCCGCCGGGGAGGGCTTCTTTTTCGCCCGCCCGCCTAACGTTATGCGGCCAGCGACCGCGAAGAACGGCGTGAAACGAAACACCAAAACAAAACAAAACCAAACAAAACGCGGCAAGGCGGCGGCGCACAAAGACGGGGGGAAAAAAAGAAAGAGATCCACGCCAGCATGAGAGAAAAGGACAACCAACGGGCTCCGTCCGACGTGCGCACAGGCAGCGACGGCCGGCGCCTCCCGACTCGGCGGCGAGATGCGCGAGGAAAAAAGGGGCGCGCGAACGCACCCGCGTGAATATCGGCGAGAAGGCACCAGGGGGAGTCGAACCCTCGACCTTCTGTTTACTAGACAGACGCTCTAACCAACTGAGCTATGGCGCCGACAGCGGGGCCTGGCGTGCCGCGATCTACACTGCCGATCCATAAATGAGAGGAAACGGTCGGGCACCGCTAGCGAGGGAGCAAAACCTGGGACCACCTCCGACGGGACTCGAACCCGCAATCCCCGGCTTAGGAGGCCGATGCCTTATCCATTGGGCCACGGAGGCTGGCTTCTGGGGTGGGGAAAATAGCCGTGGTCGACCTGTCGGAGGGACGACGCGCTCGTTCGAACGGTGTACACGCGGCACAGGGTGGCGGCGTGCTGCGATGCTACTAGGGGACCACTGGTACACCTGTCCACACCAACCAATTTTGCAAGTTTGCACGCAACTGAACGGTGCACGCCTGCGCGTCTCTGCTGGCCAGGGACCCTCGGTCCAGCGGCAAAAGGCGAGTGGCAACACCAGCCCGCCGCGCGCGCGACAACGGGACGCGGTCTGCCAGGAGTCCTCGGTAGTATAGTGGTCAGTATCCCCGCCTGTCACGCGGGAGACCGGGGTTCAATTCCCCGCCGGGGAGGCAACTTTTGCCCGACCGTCCCGCGACGGCGAGGAAAAAGCAATTGTTCCGATACCGGGAGTCGAACCCGGGCCGCCTGGGTGAAAGCCAGGAATCCTAACCGCTAGACCATATCGGAGACCTGGTCCCTCAGCGCACGTCTGTCGAGTCGCCGTTTCCGCCGCACGCCATTACAATAGAGAGAAAGGCACGCAGCACCACACATCACAAACACACACTGGCAGCCTCGACACGGGTCGGTCGATCGGCAGACGTGCAAAAGAAGCGTGCATCGACCGGGAATCGAACCCGGGTCACCCGCGTGGCAGGCGAGTATTCTACCACTAGACCACCGATGCTTGACGGCCAAACCGTGGCGGCGGCCGTACTGGTCTCGATGTCCCGATGGCGTTGCGGGCGACGCGAGAGGCGCGCCAAGTAACTCCTGGCACGCCAGCCGTCAACCAGTCCTCGGTAGTATAGTGGTCAGTATCCCCCCGCTGTCACGCGGGAGACCGGGGTTCAATTCCCCCGCCGGGGAGGGCTTCTTTTTCGCCCGCCCGCCTAACGTTATGCGGCCAGCGACCGCGAAGAACGGCGTGAAACGAAACACCAAAACAAAACAAAACCAAACAAAACGCGGCAAGGCGGCGGCGCACAAAGACGGGGGGAAAAAAAGAAAGAGATCCACGCCAGCATGAGAGAAAAGGACAACCAACGGGCTCCGTCCGACGTGCGCACAGGCAGCGACGGCCGGCGCCTCCCGACTCGGCGGCGAGATGCGCGAGGAAAAAAGGGGCGCGCGAACGCACCCGCGTGAATATCGGCGAGAAGGCACCAGGGGGAGTCGAACCCGTCGACCTTCTGTTTACTAGACAGACGCTCTAACCAACTGAGCTATGGCGCCGACAGCGGGGCCTGGCGTGCCGCGATCTACACTGCCGATCCATAAATGAGAGGAAACGGTCGGGCACCGCTAGCGAGGGAGCAAAAACCTGGGACCCACCTCCGACGGGACTCGAACCCGCAATCCCCGGCTTAGGAGGCCGATGCCTTATCCATTGGGCCACGGAGGCTGGCTTCTGGGGTGGGAAAATAGCCGTGGTCGACCTGTCGGAGGGACGACGCGCTCGTTCGAACGGTGTACACGCGGCACAGGGTGGCGGCGTGCTGCGATGCTACTAGGGGACCACTGGTACACCTGTCCACACCAACCAATTTTGCAAGTTTGCACGCAACTGAACGGTGCACGCCTGCGCGTCTCTGCTGGCCAGGGACCCTCGGTCCAGCGGCAAAAAGGCGAGTGGCAACACCAGCCCGCCGCGCGCGCGACAACGGGACGCGGTCTGCCAGGAGTCCTCGGTAGTATAGTGGTCAGTATCCCGCCTGTCACGCGGGAGACCGGGGTTCAATTCCCCGCCGGGGAGGCAACTTTTGCCCGACCGTCCCGCGACGGCGAGGAAAAAGCAATTGTTCCGATACCGGGAGTCGAACCCGGGCCGCCTGGGTGAAAGCCAGGAATCCTAACCGCTAGACCATATCGGAGACCTGGTCCCTCAGCGCACGTCTGTCGAGTCCGCCGTTTCCCGCCGCACGCCATTACAATAGGAGAGAAAGGCACGCAGCACCACACATCACAAACACACACTGGCAGCCTCGACACGGGTCGGTCGATCGGCAGACGTGCAAAAGAAGCGTGCATCGACCGGGAATCGAACCCGGGTCACCCGCGTGGCAGGCGAGTATTCTACCACTAGACCACCGATGCTTGACGGCCAAACCGTGGCGGCGGCCGTACTGGTCTCGATGTCCCGATGGCGTTGCGGGCGACGCGAGAGGCGCGCCAAGTAACTCCTGGCACGCCAGCCGTCAACCAGTCCTCGGTAGTATAGTGGTCAGTATCCCCGCCTGTCACGCGGGAGACCGGGGTTCAATTCCCCGCCGGGGAGGGCTTCTTTTTCGCCCGCCCGCCTAACTGTTATGCGGCCCAGCGACCGCGAAGAACGGCGTGAAACGAAACACCAAAACAAAACAAAACCAAACAAAACGCGGCAAGGCGGCGGCGCACAAAGACGGGGGGAAAAAAAGAAAGAGATCCACGCCAGCATGAGAGAAAAGGACAACCAACGGGCTCCGTCCGACGTGCGCACAGGCAGCGACGGCCGGCGCCTCCCGACTCGGCGGCGAGAGCGAGGAAAAAAGGGGCGCGCGAACGCACCCGCGTGAATATCGGCGAGAAGGCACCAGGGGGAGTCGAACCCTCGACCTTCTGTTTACTAGACAGACGCTCTAACCAACTGAGCTATGGCGCCGACAGCGGGGCCTGGCGTGCCGCGATCTACACTGCCGATCCATAAATGAGAGGAAACGGTCGGGCACCGCTAGCGAGGGAGCAAAACCTGGGACCACCTCCGACGGGACTCGAACCCGCAATCCCCGGCTTAGGAGGCCGATGCCTTATCCATTGGGCCACGGAGGCTGGCTTCTGGGGTGGGGAAAATAGCCGTGGTCGACCTGTCGGAGGGACGACGCGCTCGTTCGAACGGTGTACACGCGGCACAGGGTGGCGGCGTGCTGCGATGCTACTAGGGGACCACTGGTACACCTGTCCACACCAACCAATTTTGCAAGTTTGCACGCAACTGAACGGTGCACGCCTGCGCGTCTCTGCTGGCCAGGGACCCTCGGTCCAGCGGCAAAAGGCGAGTGGCAACACCAGCCCGCCGCGCGCGCGACAACGGGACGCGGTCTGCCAGGAGTCCTCGGTAGTATAGTGGTCAGTATCCCCGCCTGTCACGCGGGAGACCGGGGTTCAATTCCCCGCCGGGGAGGCAACTTTTGCCCGACCGTCCCGCGACGGCGAGGAAAAAGCAATTGTTCCGATACCGGGAGTCGAACCCGGGCCGCCTGGGTGAAAGCCAGGAATCCTAACCGCTAGACCATATCGGAGACCTGGTCCCTCAGCGCACGTCTGTCGAGTCGCCGTTTCCGCCGCACGCCATTACAATAGAGAGAAAGGCACGCAGCACCACACATCACAAACACACACTGGCAGCCTCGACACGGGTCGGTCGATCGGCAGACGTGCAAAAGAAGCGTGCATCGACCGGGAATCGAACCCGGGTCACCCGCGTGGCAGGCGAGTATTCTACCACTAGACCACCGATGCTTGACGGCCAAACCGTGGCGGCGGCCGTACTGGTCTCGATGTCCCGATGGCGTTGCGGGCGACGCGAGAGGCGCGCCAAGTAACTCCTGGCACGCCAGCCGTCAACCAGTCCTCGGTAGTATAGTGGTCAGTATCCCCGCCTGTCACGCGGGAGACCGGGGTTCAATTCCCCGCCGGGGAGGGCTTCTTTTTCGCCCGCCCGCCTAACGTTATGCGGCCAGCGACCGCGAAGAACGGCGTGAAACGAAACACCAAAACAAAACAAAACCAAACAAAACGCGGCAAGGCGGCGGCGCACAAAGACGGGGGGAAAAAAAGAAAGAGATCCACGCCAGCATGAGAGAAAAGGACAACCAACGGGCTCCGTCCGACGTGCGCATAGGCAGCGACGGCCGGCGCCTCCCGACTCGGCGGCGAGATGCGCGAGGAAAAAAGGGGCGCGCGAACGCACCCGCGTGAATATCGGCGAGAAGGCACCAGGGGGAGTCGAACCCTCGACCTTCTGTTTACTAGACAGACGCTCTAACCAACTGAGCTATGGCGCCGACAGCGGGGCCTGGCGTGCCGCGATCTACACTGCCGATCCATAAATGAGAGGAAACGGTCGGGCACCGCTAGCGAGGGAGCAAAACCTGGGACCACCTCCGACGGGACTCGAACCCGCAATCCCCGGCTTAGGAGGCCGATGCCTTATCCATTGGGCCACGGAGGCTGGCTTCTGGGGTGGGGAAAATAGCCGTGGTCGACCTGTCGGAGGGACGACGCGCTCGTTCGAACGGTGTACACGCGGCACAGGGTGGCGGCGTGCTGCGATGCTACTAGGGGACCACTGGTACACCTGTCCACACCAACCAATTTTGCAAGTTTGCACGCAACTGAACGGTGCACGCCTGCGCGTCTCTGCTGGCCAGGGACCCTCGGTCCAGCGGCAAAAGGCGAGTGGCAACACCAGCCCGCCGCGCGCGCGACAACGGGACGCGGTCTGCCAGGAGTCCTCGGTAGTATAGTGGTCAGTATCCCCGCCTGTCACGCGGGAGACCGGGGTTCAATTCCCCGCCGGGGAGGCAACTTTTGCCCGACCGTCCCGCGACGGCGAGGAAAAAGCAATTGTTCCGATACCGGGAGTCGAACCCGGGCCGCCTGGGTGAAAGCCAGGAATCCTAACCGCTAGACCATATCGGAGACCTGGTCCCTCAGCGCACGTCTGTCGAGTCGCCGTTTCCGCCGCACGCCATTACAATAGAGAGAAAGGCACGCAGCACCACACATCACAAACACACACTGGCAGCCTCGACACGGGTCGGTCGATCGGCAGACGTGCAAAAGAAGCGTGCATCGACCGGGAATCGAACCCGGGTCACCCGCGTGGCAGGCGAGTATTCTACCACTAGACCACCGATGCTTGACGGCCAAACCGTGGCGGCGGCCGTACTGGTCTCGATGTCCCGATGGCGTTGCGGGCGACGCGAGAGGCGCGCCAAGTAACTCCTGGCACGCCAGTCGTCAACCAGTCCTCGGTAGTATAGTGGTCAGTATCCCCGCCTGTCACGCGGGAGACCGGGGTTCAATTCCCCGCCGGGGAGGGCTTCTTTTTCGCCCGCCCGCCTAACGTTATGCGGCCAGCGACCGCGAAGAACGGCGTGAAACGAAACACCAAAACAAAACAAAACCAAACAAAACGCGGCAAGGCGGCGGCGCACAAAGACGGGGGAAAAAAAGAAAGAGATCCACGCCAGCATGAGAGAAAAGGACAACCAACGGGCTCCGTCCGACGTGCGCACAGGCAGCGACGGCCGGCGCCTCCCGACTCGGCGGCGAGATGCGCGAGGAAAAAAGGGGCGCGCGAACGCACCCGCGTGAATATCGGCGAGAAGGCACCAGGGGGAGTCGAACCCTCGACCTTCTGTTTACTAGACAGACGCTCTAACCAACTGAGCTATGGCGCCGACAGCGGGGCCTGGCGTGCCGCGATCTACACTGCCGATCCATAAATGAGAGGAAACGGTCGGGCACCGCTAGCGAGGGAGCAAAACCTGGGACCACCTCCGACGGGACTCGAACCCGCAATCCCCGGCTTAGGAGGCCGATGCCTTATCCATTGGGCCACGGAGGCTGGCTTCTGGGGTGGGGAAAATAGCCGTGGTCGACCTGTCGGAGGGACGACGCGCTCGTTCGAACGGTGTACACGCGGCACAGGGTGGCGGCGTGCTGCGAAGCTACTAGGGGACCACTGGTACACCTGTCCACACCAACCAATTTTGCAAGTTTGCACGCAACTGAACGGTGCACGCCTGCGCGTCTCTGCTGGCCAGGGACCCTCGGTCCAGCGGCAAAAGGCGAGTGGCAACACCAGCCCGCCGCGCGCGCGACAACGGGACGCGGTCTGCCAGGAGTCCTCGGTAGTATAGTGGTCAGTATCCCCGCCTGTCACGCGGGAGACCGGGGTTCAATTCCCCGCCGGGGAGGCAACTTTTGCCCGACCGTCCCGCGACGGCGAGGAAAAAGCAATTGTTCCGATACCGGGAGTCGAACCCGGGCCGCCTGGGTGAAAGCCAGGAATCCTAACCGCTAGACCATATCGGAGACCTGGTCCCTCAGCGCACGTCTGTCGAGTCGCCGTTTCCGCCGCACGCCATTACAATAGAGAGAAAGGCACGCAGCACCACACATCACAAACACACACTGGCAGCCTCGACACGGGTCGGTCGATCGGCAGACGTGCAAAAGAAGCGTGCATCGACCGGGAATCGAACCCGGGTCACCCGCGTGGCAGGCGAGTATTCTACCACTAGACCACCGATGCTTGACGGCCAAACCGTGGCGGCGGCCGTACTGGTCTCGATGTCCCGATGGCGTTGCGGGCGACGCGAGAGGCGCGCCAAGTAACTCCTGGCACGCCAGCCGTCAACCAGTCCTCGGTAGTATAGTGGTCAGTATCCCCGCCTGTCACGCGGGAGACCGGGGTTCAATTCCCCGCCGGGGAGGGCTTCTTTTTCGCCCGCCCGCCTAACGTTATGCGGCCAGCGACCGCGAAGAACGGCGTGAAACGAAACACCAAAACAAAACAAAACCAAACAAAACGCGGCAAGGCGGCGGCGCACAAAGACGGGGGGAAAAAAAGAAAGAGATCCACGCCAGCATGAGAGAAAAGGACAACCAACGGGCTCCGTCCGACGTGCGCACAGGCAGCGACGGCCGGCGCCTCCCGACTCGGCGGCGAGATGCGCGAGGAAAAAAGGGGCGCGCGAACGCACCCGCGTGAATATCGGCGAGAAGGCACCAGGGGGAGTCGAACCCTCGACCTTCTGTTTACTAGACAGACGCTCTAACCAACTGAGCTATGGCGCCGACAGCGGGGCCTGGCGTGCCGCGATCTACACTGCCGATCCATAAATGAGAGGAAACGGTCGGGCACCGCTAGCGAGGGAGCAAAACCTGGGACCACCTCCGACGGGACTCGAACCCGCAATCCCCGGCTTAGGAGGCCGATGCCTTATCCATTGGGCCACGGAGGCTGGCTTCTGGGGTGGGGAAAATAGCCGTGGTCGACCTGTCGGAGGGACGACGCGCTCGTTCGAACGGTGTACACGCGGCACAGGGTGGCGGCGTGCTGCGATGCTACTAGGGGACCACTGGTACACCTGTCCACACCAACCAATTTTGCAAGTTTGCACGCAACTGAACGGTGCACGCCTGCGCGTCTCTGCTGGCCAGGGACCCTCGGTCCAGCGGCAAAAGGCGAGTGGCAACACCAGCCCGCCGCGCGCGCGACAACGGGACGCGGTCTGCCAGGAGTCCTCGGTAGTATAGTGGTCAGTATCCCCGCCTGTCACGCGGGAGACCGGGGTTCAATTCCCCGCCGGGGAGGCAACTTTTGCCCGACCGTCCCGCGACGGCGAGGAAAAAGCAATTGTTCCGATACCGGGAGTCGAACCCGGGCCGCCTGGGTGAAAGCCAGGAATCCTAACCGCTAGACCATATCGGAGACCTGGTCCCTCAGCGCACGTCTGTCGAGTCGCCGTTTCCGCCGCACGCCATTACAATAGAGAGAAAGGCACGCAGCACCACACATCACAAACACACACTGGCAGCCTCGACACGGGTCGGTCGATCGGCAGACGTGCAAAAGAAGCGTGCATCGACCGGGAATCGAACCCGGGTCACCCGCGTGGCAGGCGAGTATTCTACCACTAGACCACCGATGCTTGACGGCCAAACCGTGGCGGCGGCCGTACTGGTCTCGATGTCCCGATGGCGTTGCGGGCGACGCGAGAGGCGCGCCAAGTAACTCCTGGCACGCCAGTCGTCAACCAGTCCTCGGTAGTATAGTGGTCAGTATCCCCGCCTGTCACGCGGGAGACCGGGGTTCAATTCCCCGCCGGGGAGGGCTTCTTTTTCGCCCGCCCGCCTAACGTTATGCGGCCAGCGACCGCGAAGAACGGCGTGAAACGAAACACCAAAACAAAACAAAACCAAACAAAACGCGGCAAGGCGGCGGCGCACAAAGACGGGGGGAAAAAAAGAAAGAGATCCACGCCAGCATGAGAGAAAAGGACAACCAACGGGCTCCGTCCGACGTGCGCACAGGCAGCGACGGCCGGCGCCTCCCGACTCGGCGGCGAGATGCGCGAGGAAAAAAGGGGCGCGCGAACGCACCCGCGTGAATATCGGCGAGAAGGCACCAGGGGGAGTCGAACCCTCGACCTTCTGTTTACTAGACAGACGCTCTAACCAACTGAGCTATGGCGCCGACAGCGGGGCCTGGCGTGCCGCGATCTACACTGCCGATCCATAAATGAGAGGAAACGGTCGGGCACCGCTAGCGAGGGAGCAAAACCTGGGACCACCTCCGACGGGACTCGAACCCGCAATCCCCGGCTTAGGAGGCCGATGCCTTATCCATTGGGCCACGGAGGCTGGCTTCTGGGGTGGGGAAAATAGCCGTGGTCGACCTGTCGGAGGGACGACGCGCTCGTTCGAACGGTGTACACGCGGCACAGGGTGGCGGCGTGCTGCGAAGCTACTAGGGGACCACTGGTACACCTGTCCACACCAACCAATTTTGCAAGTTTGCACGCAACTGAACGGTGCACGCCTGCGCGTCTCTGCTGGCCAGGGACCCTCGGTCCAGCGGCAAAAGGCGAGTGGCAACACCAGCCCGCCGCGCGCGCGACAACGGGACGCGGTCTGCCAGGAGTCCTCGGTAGTATAGTGGTCAGTATCCCCGCCTGTCACGCGGGAGACCGGGGTTCAATTCCCCGCCGGGGAGGCAACTTTTGCCCGACCGTCCCGCGACGGCGAGGAAAAAGCAATTGTTCCGATACCGGGAGTCGAACCCGGGCCGCCTGGGTGAAAGCCAGGAATCCTAACCGCTAGACCATATCGGAGACCTGGTCCCTCAGCGCACGTCTGTCGAGTCGCCGTTTCCGCCGCACGCCATTACAATAGAGAGAAAGGCACGCAGCACCACACATCACAAACACACACTGGCAGCCTCGACACGGGTCGGTCGATCGGCAGACGTGCAAAAGAAGCGTGCATCGACCGGGAATCGAACCCGGGTCACCCGCGTGGCAGGCGAGTATTCTACCACTAGACCACCGATGCTTGACGGCCAAACCGTGGCGGCGGCCGTACTGGTCTCGATGTCCCGATGGCGTTGCGGGCGACGCGAGAGGCGCGCCAAGTAACTCCTGGCACGCCAGCCGTCAACCAGTCCTCGGTAGTATAGTGGTCAGTATCCCCGCCTGTCACGCGGGAGACCGGGGTTCAATTCCCCGCCGGGGAGGGCTTCTTTTTCGCCCGCCCGCCTAACGTTATGCGGCCAGCGACCGCGAAGAACGGCGTGAAACGAAACACCAAAACAAAACAAAACCAAACAAAACGCGGCAAGGCGGCGGCGCACAAAGACGGGGGGAAAAAAAGAAAGAGATCCACGCCAGCATGAGAGAAAAGGACAACCAACGGGCTCCGTCCGACGTGCGCACAGGCAGCGACGGCCGGCGCCTCCCGACTCGGCGGCGAGATGCGCGAGGAAAAAAGGGGCGCGCGAACGCACCCGCGTGAATATCGGCGAGAAGGCACCAGGGGGAGTCGAACCCTCGACCTTCTGTTTACTAGACAGACGCTCTAACCAACTGAGCTATGGCGCCGACAGCGGGGCCTGGCGTGCCGCGATCTACACTGCCGATCCATAAATGAGAGGAAACGGTCGGGCACCGCTAGCGAGGGAGCAAAACCTGGGACCACCTCCGACGGGACTCGAACCCGCAATCCCCGGCTTAGGAGGCCGATGCCTTATCCATTGGGCCACGGAGGCTGGCTTCTGGGGTGGGGAAAATAGCCGTGGTCGACCTGTCGGAGGGACGACGCGCTCGTTCGAACGGTGTACACGCGGCACAGGGTGGCGGCGTGCTGCGAAGCTACTAGGGGACCACTGGTACACCTGTCCACACCAACCAATTTTGCAAGTTTGCACGCAACTGAACGGTGCACGCCTGCGCGTCTCTGCTGGCCAGGGACCCTCGGTCCAGCGGCAAAAGGCGAGTGGCAACACCAGCCCGCCGCGCGCGCGACAACGGGACGCGGTCTGCCAGGAGTCCTCGGTAGTATAGTGGTCAGTATCCCCGCCTGTCACGCGGGAGACCGGGGTTCAATTCCCCGCCGGGGAGGCAACTTTTGCCCGACCGTCCCGCGACGGCGAGGAAAAAGCAATTGTTCCGATACCGGGAGTCGAACCCGGGCCGCCTGGGTGAAAGCCAGGAATCCTAACCGCTAGACCATATCGGAGACCTGGTCCCTCAGCGCACGTCTGTCGAGTCGCCGTTTCCGCCGCACGCCATTACAATAGAGAGAAAGGCACGCAGCACCACACATCACAAACACACACTGGCAGCCTCGACACGGGTCGGTCGATCGGCAGACGTGCAAAAGAAGCGTGCATCGACCGGGAATCGAACCCGGGTCACCCGCGTGGCAGGCGAGTATTCTACCACTAGACCACCGATGCTTGACGGCCAAACCGTGGCGGCGGCCGTACTGGTCTCGATGTCCCGATGGCGTTGCGGGCGACGCGAGAGGCGCGCCAAGTAACTCCTGGCACGCCAGCCGTCAACCAGTCCTCGGTAGTATAGTGGTCAGTATCCCCGCCTGTCACGCGGGAGACCGGGGTTCAATTCCCCGCCGGGGAGGGCTTCTTTTTCGCCCGCCCGCCTAACGTTATGCGGCCAGCGACCGCGAAGAACGGCGTGAAACGAAACACCAAAACAAAACAAAACCAAACAAAACGCGGCAAGGCGGCGGCGCACAAAGACGGGGGGAAAAAAAGAAAGAGATCCACGCCAGCATGAGAGAAAAGGACAACCAACGGGCTCCGTCCGACGTGCGCATAGGCAGCGACGGCCGGCGCCTCCCGACTCGGCGGCGAGATGCGCGAGGAAAAAAGGGGCGCGCGAACGCACCCGCGTGAATATCGGCGAGAAGGCACCAGGGGGAGTCGAACCCTCGACCTTCTGTTTACTAGACAGACGCTCTAACCAACTGAGCTATGGCGCCGACAGCGGGGCCTGGCGTGCCGCGATCTACACTGCCGATCCATAAATGAGAGGAAACGGTCGGGCACCGCTAGCGAGGGAGCAAAACCTGGGACCACCTCCGACGGGACTCGAACCCGCAATCCCCGGCTTAGGAGGCCGATGCCTTATCCATTGGGCCACGGAGGCTGGCTTCTGGGGTGGGGAAAATAGCCGTGGTCGACCTGTCGGAGGGACGACGCGCTCGTTCGAACGGTGTACACGCGGCACAGGGTGGCGGCGTGCTGCGATGCTACTAGGGGACCACTGGTACACCTGTCCACACCAACCAATTTTGCAAGTTTGCACGCAACTGAACGGTGCACGCCTGCGCGTCTCTGCTGGCCAGGGACCCTCGGTCCAGCGGCAAAAGGCGAGTGGCAACACCAGCCCGCCGCGCGCGCGACAACGGGACGCGGTCTGCCAGGAGTCCTCGGTAGTATAGTGGTCAGTATCCCCGCCTGTCACGCGGGAGACCGGGGTTCAATTCCCCGCCGGGGAGGCAACTTTTGCCCGACCGTCCCGCGACGGCGAGGAAAAAGCAATTGTTCCGATACCGGGAGTCGAACCCGGGCCGCCTGGGTGAAAGCCAGGAATCCTAACCGCTAGACCATATCGGAGACCTGGTCCCTCAGCGCACGTCTGTCGAGTCGCCGTTTCCGCCGCACGCCATTACAATAGAGAGAAAGGCACGCAGCACCACACATCACAAACACACACTGGCAGCCTCGACACGGGTCGGTCGATCGGCAGACGTGCAAAAGAAGCGTGCATCGACCGGGAATCGAACCCGGGTCACCCGCGTGGCAGGCGAGTATTCTACCACTAGACCACCGATGCTTGACGGCCAAACCGTGGCGGCGGCCGTACTGGTCTCGATGTCCCGATGGCGTTGCGGGCGACGCGAGAGGCGCGCCAAGTAACTCCTGGCACGCCAGTCGTCAACCAGTCCTCGGTAGTATAGTGGTCAGTATCCCCGCCTGTCACGCGGGAGACCGGGGTTCAATTCCCCGCCGGGGAGGGCTTCTTTTTCGCCCGCCCGCCTAACGTTATGCGGCCAGCGACCGCGAAGAACGGCGTGAAACGAAACACCAAAACAAAACAAAACCAAACAAAACGCGGCAAGGCGGCGGCGCACAAAGACGGGGGGAAAAAAAGAAAGAGATCCACGCCAGCATGAGAGAAAAGGACAACCAACGGGCTCCGTCCGACGTGCGCACAGGCAGCGACGGCCGGCGCCTCCCGACTCGGCGGCGAGATGCGCGAGGAAAAAAGGGGCGCGCGAACGCACCCGCGTGAATATCGGCGAGAAGGCACCAGGGGGAGTCGAACCCTCGACCTTCTGTTTACTAGACAGACGCTCTAACCAACTGAGCTATGGCGCCGACAGCGGGGCCTGGCGTGCCGCGATCTACACTGCCGATCCATAAATGAGAGGAAACGGTCGGGCACCGCTAGCGAGGGAGCAAAACCTGGGACCACCTCCGACGGGACTCGAACCCGCAATCCCCGGCTTAGGAGGCCGATGCCTTATCCATTGGGCCACGGAGGCTGGCTTCTGGGGTGGGGAAAATAGCCGTGGTCGACCTGTCGGAGGGACGACGCGCTCGTTCGAACGGTGTACACGCGGCACAGGGTGGCGGCGTGCTGCGAAGCTACTAGGGGACCACTGGTACACCTGTCCACACCAACCAATTTTGCAAGTTTGCACGCAACTGAACGGTGCACGCCTGCGCGTCTCTGCTGGCCAGGGACCCTCGGTCCAGCGGCAAAAGGCGAGTGGCAACACCAGCCCGCCGCGCGCGCGACAACGGGACGCGGTCTGCCAGGAGTCCTCGGTAGTATAGTGGTCAGTATCCCCGCCTGTCACGCGGGAGACCGGGGTTCAATTCCCCGCCGGGGAGGCAACTTTTGCCCGACCGTCCCGCGACGGCGAGGAAAAAGCAATTGTTCCGATACCGGGAGTCGAACCCGGGCCGCCTGGGTGAAAGCCAGGAATCCTAACCGCTAGACCATATCGGAGACCTGGTCCCTCAGCGCACGTCTGTCGAGTCGCCGTTTCCGCCGCACGCCATTACAATAGAGAGAAAGGCACGCAGCACCACACATCACAAACACACACTGGCAGCCTCGACACGGGTCGGTCGATCGGCAGACGTGCAAAAGAAGCGTGCATCGACCGGGAATCGAACCCGGGTCACCCGCGTGGCAGGCGAGTATTCTACCACTAGACCACCGATGCTTGACGGCCAAACCGTGGCGGCGGCCGTACTGGTCTCGATGTCCCGATGGCGTTGCGGGCGACGCGAGAGGCGCGCCAAGTAACTCCTGGCACGCCAGCCGTCAACCAGTCCTCGGTAGTATAGTGGTCAGTATCCCCGCCTGTCACGCGGGAGACCGGGGTTCAATTCCCCGCCGGGGAGGGCTTCTTTTTCGCCCGCCCGCCTAACGTTATGCGGCCAGCGACCGCGAAGAACGGCGTGAAACGAAACACCAAAACAAAACAAAACCAAACAAAACGCGGCAAGGCGGCGGCGCACAAAGACGGGGGGAAAAAAAGAAAGAGATCCACGCCAGCATGAGAGAAAAGGACAACCAACGGGCTCCGTCCGACGTGCGCACAGGCAGCGACGGCCGGCGCCTCCCGACTCGGCGGCGAGATGCGCGAGGAAAAAAGGGGCGCGCGAACGCACCCGCGTGAATATCGGCGAGAAGGCACCAGGGGGAGTCGAACCCTCGACCTTCTGTTTACTAGACAGACGCTCTAACCAACTGAGCTATGGCGCCGACAGCGGGGCCTGGCGTGCCGCGATCTACACTGCCGATCCATAAATGAGAGGAAACGGTCGGGCACCGCTAGCGAGGGAGCAAAACCTGGGACCACCTCCGACGGGACTCGAACCCGCAATCCCCGGCTTAGGAGGCCGATGCCTTATCCATTGGGCCACGGAGGCTGGCTTCTGGGGTGGGGAAAATAGCCGTGGTCGACCTGTCGGAGGGACGACGCGCTCGTTCGAACGGTGTACACGCGGCACAGGGTGGCGGCGTGCTGCGATGCTACTAGGGGACCACTGGTACACCTGTCCACACCAACCAATTTTGCAAGTTTGCACGCAACTGAACGGTGCACGCCTGCGCGTCTCTGCTGGCCAGGGACCCTCGGTCCAGCGGCAAAAGGCGAGTGGCAACACCAGCCCGCCGCGCGCGCGACAACGGGACGCGGTCTGCCAGGAGTCCTCGGTAGTATAGTGGTCAGTATCCCCGCCTGTCACGCGGGAGACCGGGGTTCAATTCCCCGCCGGGGAGGCAACTTTTGCCCGACCGTCCCGCGACGGCGAGGAAAAAGCAATTGTTCCGATACCGGGAGTCGAACCCGGGCCGCCTGGGTGAAAGCCAGGAATCCTAACCGCTAGACCATATCGGAGACCTGGTCCCTCAGCGCACGTCTGTCGAGTCGCCGTTTCCGCCGCACGCCATTACAATAGAGAGAAAGGCACGCAGCACCACACATCACAAACACACACTGGCAGCCTCGACACGGGTCGGTCGATCGGCAGACGTGCAAAAGAAGCGTGCATCGACCGGGAATCGAACCCGGGTCACCCGCGTGGCAGGCGAGTATTCTACCACTAGACCACCGATGCTTGACGGCCAAACCGTGGCGGCGGCCGTACTGGTCTCGATGTCCCGATGGCGTTGCGGGCGACGCGAGAGGCGCGCCAAGTAACTCCTGGCACGCCAGCCGTCAACCAGTCCTCGGTAGTATAGTGGTCAGTATCCCCGCCTGTCACGCGGGAGACCGGGGTTCAATTCCCCGCCGGGGAGGGCTTCTTTTTCGCCCGCCCGCCTAACGTTATGCGGCCAGCGACCGCGAAGAACGGCGTGAAACGAAACACCAAAACAAAACAAAACCAAACAAAACGCGGCAAGGCGGCGGCGCACAAAGACGGGGGGAAAAAAAGAAAGAGATCCACGCCAGCATGAGAGAAAAGGACAACCAACGGGCTCCGTCCGACGTGCGCACAGGCAGCGACGGCCGGCGCCTCCCGACTCGGCGGCGAGATGCGCGAGGAAAAAAGGGGCGCGCGAACGCACCCGCGTGAATATCGGCGAGAAGGCACCAGGGGGAGTCGAACCCTCGACCTTCTGTTTACTAGACAGACGCTCTAACCAACTGAGCTATGGCGCCGACAGCGGGGCCTGGCGTGCCGCGATCTACACTGCCGATCCATAAATGAGAGGAAACGGTCGGGCACCGCTAGCGAGGGAGCAAAACCTGGGACCACCTCCGACGGGACTCGAACCCGCAATCCCCGGCTTAGGAGGCCGATGCCTTATCCATTGGGCCACGGAGGCTGGCTTCTGGGGTGGGGAAAATAGCCGTGGTCGACCTGTCGGAGGGACGACGCGCTCGTTCGAACGGTGTACACGCGGCACAGGGTGGCGGCGTGCTGCGATGCTACTAGGGGACCACTGGTACACCTGTCCACACCAACCAATTTTGCAAGTTTGCACGCAACTGAACGGTGCACGCCTGCGCGTCTCTGCTGGCCAGGGACCCTCGGTCCAGCGGCAAAAGGCGAGTGGCAACACCAGCCCGCCGCGCGCGCGACAACGGGACGCGGTCTGCCAGGAGTCCTCGGTAGTATAGTGGTCAGTATCCCCGCCTGTCACGCGGGAGACCGGGGTTCAATTCCCCGCCGGGGAGCCAACTTTTGCCCGACCGTCCCGCGACGGCGAGGAAAAAGCAATTGTTCCGATACCGGGAGTCGAACCCGGGCCGCCTGGGTGAAAGCCAGGAATCCTAACCGCTAGACCATATCGGAGACCTGGTCCCTCAGCGCACGTCTGTCGAGTCGCCGTTTCCGCCGCACGCCATTACAATAGAGAGAAAGGCACGCAGCACCACACATCACAAACACACACTGGCAGCCTCGACACGGGTCGGTCGATCGGCAGACGTGCAAAAGAAGCGTGCATCGACCGGGAATCGAACCCGGGTCACCCGCGTGGCAGGCGAGTATTCTACCACTAGACCACCGATGCTTGACGGCCAAACCGTGGCGGCGGCCGTACTGGTCTCGATGTCCCGATGGCGTTGCGGGCGACGCGAGAGGCGCGCCAAGTAACTCCTGGCACGCCAGCCGTCAACCAGTCCTCGGTAGTATAGTGGTCAGTATCCCCGCCTGTCACGCGGGAGACCGGGGTTCAATTCCCCGCCGGGGAGGGCTTCTTTTTCGCCCGCCCGCCTAACGTTATGCGGCCAGCGACCGCGAAGAACGGCGTGAAACGAAACACCAAAACAAAACAAAACCAAACAAAACGCGGCAAGGCGGCGGCGCACAAAGACGGGGGGAAAAAAAGAAAGAGATCCACGCCAGCATGAGAGAAAAGGACAACCAACGGGCTCCGTCCGACGTGCGCACAGGCAGCGACGGCCGGCGCCTCCCGACTCGGCGGCGAGATGCGCGAGGAAAAAAGGGGCGCGCGAACGCACCCGCGTGAATATCGGCGAGAAGGCACCAGGGGGAGTCGAACCCTCGACCTTCTGTTTACTAGACAGACGCTCTAACCAACTGAGCTATGGCGCCGACAGCGGGGCCTGGCGTGCCGCGATCTACACTGCCGATCCATAAATGAGAGGAAACGGTCGGGCACCGCTAGCGAGGGAGCAAAACCTGGGACCACCTCCGACGGGACTCGAACCCGCAATCCCCGGCTTAGGAGGCCGATGCCTTATCCATTGGGCCACGGAGGCTGGCTTCTGGGGTGGGGAAAATAGCCGTGGTCGACCTGTCGGAGGGACGACGCGCTCGTTCGAACGGTGTACACGCGGCACAGGGTGGCGGCGTGCTGCGATGCTACTAGGGGACCACTGGTACACCTGTCCACACCAACCAATTTTGCAAGTTTGCACGCAACTGAACGGTGCACGCCTGCGCGTCTCTGCTGGCCAGGGACCCTCGGTCCAGCGGCAAAAGGCGAGTGGCAACACCAGCCCGCCGCGCGCGCGACAACGGGACGCGGTCTGCCAGGAGTCCTCGGTAGTATAGTGGTCAGTATCCCCGCCTGTCACGCGGGAGACCGGGGTTCAATTCCCCGCCGGGGAGGCAACTTTTGCCCGACCGTCCCGCGACGGCGAGGAAAAAGCAATTGTTCCGATACCGGGAGTCGAACCCGGGCCGCCTGGGTGAAAGCCAGGAATCCTAACCGCTAGACCATATCGGAGACCTGGTCCCTCAGCGCACGTCTGTCGAGTCGCCGTTTCCGCCGCACGCCATTACAATAGAGAGAAAGGCACGCAGCACCACACATCACAAACACACACTGGCAGCCTCGACACGGGTCGGTCGATCGGCAGACGTGCAAAAGAAGCGTGCATCGACCGGGAATCGAACCCGGGTCACCCGCGTGGCAGGCGAGTATTCTACCACTAGACCACCGATGCTTGACGGCCAAACCGTGGCGGCGGCCGTACTGGTCTCGATGTCCCGATGGCGTTGCGGGCGACGCGAGAGGCGCGCCAAGTAACTCCTGGCACGCCAGCCGTCAACCAGTCCTCGGTAGTATAGTGGTCAGTATCCCCGCCTGTCACGCGGGAGACCGGGGTTCAATTCCCCGCCGGGGAGGGCTTCTTTTTCGCCCGCCCGCCTAACGTTATGCGGCCAGCGACCGCGAAGAACGGCGTGAAACGAAACACCAAAACAAAACAAAACCAAACAAAACGCGGCAAGGCGGCGGCGCACAAAGACGGGGGGAAAAAAAGAAAGAGATCCACGCCAGCATGAGAGAAAAGGACAACCAACGGGCTCCGTCCGACGTGCGCACAGGCAGCGACGGCCGGCGCCTCCCGACTCGGCGGCGAGATGCGCGAGGAAAAAAGGGGCGCGCGAACGCACCCGCGTGAATATCGGCGAGAAGGCACCAGGGGGAGTCGAACCCTCGACCTTCTGTTTACTAGACAGACGCTCTAACCAACTGAGCTATGGCGCCGACAGCGGGGCCTGGCGTGCCGCGATCTACACTGCCGATCCATAAATGAGAGGAAACGGTCGGGCACCGCTAGCGAGGGAGCAAAACCTGGGACCACCTCCGACGGGACTCGAACCCGCAATCCCCGGCTTAGGAGGCCGATGCCTTATCCATTGGGCCACGGAGGCTGGCTTCTGGGGTGGGGAAAATAGCCGTGGTCGACCTGTCGGAGGGACGACGCGCTCGTTCGAACGGTGTACACGCGGCACAGGGTGGCGGCGTGCTGCGATGCTACTAGGGGACCACTGGTACACCTGTCCACACCAACCAATTTTGCAAGTTTGCACGCAACTGAACGGTGCACGCCTGCGCGTCTCTGCTGGCCAGGGACCCTCGGTCCAGCGGCAAAAGGCGAGTGGCAACACCAGCCCGCCGCGCGCGCGACAACGGGACGCGGTCTGCCAGGAGTCCTCGGTAGTATAGTGGTCAGTATCCCCGCCTGTCACGCGGGAGACCGGGGTTCAATTCCCCGCCGGGGAGGCAACTTTTGCCCGACCGTCCCGCGACGGCGAGGAAAAAGCAATTGTTCCGATACCGGGAGTCGAACCCGGGCCGCCTGGGTGAAAGCCAGGAATCCTAACCGCTAGACCATATCGGAGACCTGGTCCCTCAGCGCACGTCTGTCGAGTCGCCGTTTCCGCCGCACGCCATTACAATAGAGAGAAAGGCACGCAGCACCACACATCACAAACACACACTGGCAGCCTCGACACGGGTCGGTCGATCGGCAGACGTGCAAAAGAAGCGTGCATCGACCGGGAATCGAACCCGGGTCACCCGCGTGGCAGGCGAGTATTCTACCACTAGACCACCGATGCTTGACGGCCAAACCGTGGCGGCGGCCGTACTGGTCTCGATGTCCCGATGGCGTTGCGGGCGACGCGAGAGGCGCGCCAAGTAACTCCTGGCACGCCAGTCGTCAACCAGTCCTCGGTAGTATAGTGGTCAGTATCCCCGCCTGTCACGCGGGAGACCGGGGTTCAATTCCCCGCCGGGGAGGGCTTCTTTTTCGCCCGCCCGCCTAACGTTATGCGGCCAGCGACCGCGAAGAACGGCGTGAAACGAAACACCAAAACAAAACAAAACCAAACAAAACGCGGCAAGGCGGCGGCGCACAAAGACGGGGGGAAAAAAAGAAAGAGATCCACGCCAGCATGAGAGAAAAGGACAACCAACGGGCTCCGTCCGACGTGCGCACAGGCAGCGACGGCCGGCGCCTCCCGACTCGGCGGCGAGATGCGCGAGGAAAAAAGGGGCGCGCGAACGCACCCGCGTGAATATCGGCGAGAAGGCACCAGGGGGAGTCGAACCCTCGACCTTCTGTTTACTAGACAGACGCTCTAACCAACTGAGCTATGGCGCCGACAGCGGGGCCTGGCGTGCCGCGATCTACACTGCCGATCCATAAATGAGAGGAAACGGTCGGGCACCGCTAGCGAGGGAGCAAAACCTGGGACCACCTCCGACGGGACTCGAACCCGCAATCCCCGGCTTAGGAGGCCGATGCCTTATCCATTGGGCCACGGAGGCTGGCTTCTGGGGTGGGGAAAATAGCCGTGGTCGACCTGTCGGAGGGACGACGCGCTCGTTCGAACGGTGTACACGCGGCACAGGGTGGCGGCGTGCTGCGAAGCTACTAGGGGACCACTGGTACACCTGTCCACACCAACCAATTTTGCAAGTTTGCACGCAACTGAACGGTGCACGCCTGCGCGTCTCTGCTGGCCAGGGACCCTCGGTCCAGCGGCAAAAGGCGAGTGGCAACACCAGCCCGCCGCGCGCGCGACAACGGGACGCGGTCTGCCAGGAGTCCTCGGTAGTATAGTGGTCAGTATCCCCGCCTGTCACGCGGGAGACCGGGGTTCAATTCCCCGCCGGGGAGGCAACTTTTGCCCGACCGTCCCGCGACGGCGAGGAAAAAGCAATTGTTCCGATACCGGGAGTCGAACCCGGGCCGCCTGGGTGAAAGCCAGGAATCCTAACCGCTAGACCATATCGGAGACCTGGTCCCTCAGCGCACGTCTGTCGAGTCGCCGTTTCCGCCGCACGCCATTACAATAGAGAGAAAGGCACGCAGCACCACACATCACAAACACACACTGGCAGCCTCGACACGGGTCGGTCGATCGGCAGACGTGCAAAAGAAGCGTGCATCGACCGGGAATCGAACCCGGGTCACCCGCGTGGCAGGCGAGTATTCTACCACTAGACCACCGATGCTTGACGGCCAAACCGTGGCGGCGGCCGTACTGGTCTCGATGTCCCGATGGCGTTGCGGGCGACGCGAGAGGCGCGCCAAGTAACTCCTGGCACGCCAGCCGTCAACCAGTCCTCGGTAGTATAGTGGTCAGTATCCCCGCCTGTCACGCGGGAGACCGGGGTTCAATTCCCCGCCGGGGAGGGCTTCTTTTTCGCCCGCCCGCCTAACGTTATGCGGCCAGCGACCGCGAAGAACGGCGTGAAACGAAACACCAAAACAAAACAAAACCAAACAAAACGCGGCAAGGCGGCGGCGCACAAAGACGGGGGGAAAAAAAGAAAGAGATCCACGCCAGCATGAGAGAAAAGGACAACCAACGGGCTCCGTCCGACGTGCGCACAGGCAGCGACGGCCGGCGCCTCCCGACTCGGCGGCGAGATGCGCGAGGAAAAAAGGGGCGCGCGAACGCACCCGCGTGAATATCGGCGAGAAGGCACCAGGGGGAGTCGAACCCTCGACCTTCTGTTTACTAGACAGACGCTCTAACCAACTGAGCTATGGCGCCGACAGCGGGGCCTGGCGTGCCGCGATCTACACTGCCGATCCATAAATGAGAGGAAACGGTCGGGCACCGCTAGCGAGGGAGCAAAACCTGGGACCACCTCCGACGGGACTCGAACCCGCAATCCCCGGCTTAGGAGGCCGATGCCTTATCCATTGGGCCACGGAGGCTGGCTTCTGGGGTGGGGAAAATAGCCGTGGTCGACCTGTCGGAGGGACGACGCGCTCGTTCGAACGGTGTACACGCGGCACAGGGTGGCGGCGTGCTGCGATGCTACTAGGGGACCACTGGTACACCTGTCCACACCAACCAATTTTGCAAGTTTGCACGCAACTGAACGGTGCACGCCTGCGCGTCTCTGCTGGCCAGGGACCCTCGGTCCAGCGGCAAAAGGCGAGTGGCAACACCAGCCCGCCGCGCGCGCGACAACGGGACGCGGTCTGCCAGGAGTCCTCGGTAGTATAGTGGTCAGTATCCCCGCCTGTCACGCGGGAGACCGGGGTTCAATTCCCCGCCGGGGAGCCAACTTTTGCCCGACCGTCCCGCGACGGCGAGGAAAAAGCAATTGTTCCGATACCGGGAGTCGAACCCGGGCCGCCTGGGTGAAAGCCAGGAATCCTAACCGCTAGACCATATCGGAGACCTGGTCCCTCAGCGCACGTCTGTCGAGTCGCCGTTTCCGCCGCACGCCATTACAATAGAGAGAAAGGCACGCAGCACCACACATCACAAACACACACTGGCAGCCTCGACACGGGTCGGTCGATCGGCAGACGTGCAAAAGAAGCGTGCATCGACCGGGAATCGAACCCGGGTCACCCGCGTGGCAGGCGAGTATTCTACCACTAGACCACCGATGCTTGACGGCCAAACCGTGGCGGCGGCCGTACTGGTCTCGATGTCCCGATGGCGTTGCGGGCGACGCGAGAGGCGCGCCAAGTAACTCCTGGCACGCCAGCCGTCAACCAGTCCTCGGTAGTATAGTGGTCAGTATCCCCGCCTGTCACGCGGGAGACCGGGGTTCAATTCCCCGCCGGGGAGGGCTTCTTTTTCGCCCGCCCGCCTAACGTTATGCGGCCAGCGACCGCGAAGAACGGCGTGAAACGAAACACCAAAACAAAACAAAACCAAACAAAACGCGGCAAGGCGGCGGCGCACAAAGACGGGGGGAAAAAAAGAAAGAGATCCACGCCAGCATGAGAGAAAAGGACAACCAACGGGCTCCGTCCGACGTGCGCACAGGCAGCGACGGCCGGCGCCTCCCGACTCGGCGGCGAGATGCGCGAGGAAAAAAGGGGCGCGCGAACGCACCCGCGTGAATATCGGCGAGAAGGCACCAGGGGGAGTCGAACCCTCGACCTTCTGTTTACTAGACAGACGCTCTAACCAACTGAGCTATGGCGCCGACAGCGGGGCCTGGCGTGCCGCGATCTACACTGCCGATCCATAAATGAGAGGAAACGGTCGGGCACCGCTAGCGAGGGAGCAAAACCTGGGACCACCTCCGACGGGACTCGAACCCGCAATCCCCGGCTTAGGAGGCCGATGCCTTATCCATTGGGCCACGGAGGCTGGCTTCTGGGGTGGGGAAAATAGCCGTGGTCGACCTGTCGGAGGGACGACGCGCTCGTTCGAACGGTGTACACGCGGCACAGGGTGGCGGCGTGCTGCGATGCTACTAGGGGACCACTGGTACACCTGTCCACACCAACCAATTTTGCAAGTTTGCACGCAACTGAACGGTGCACGCCTGCGCGTCTCTGCTGGCCAGGGACCCTCGGTCCAGCGGCAAAAGGCGAGTGGCAACACCAGCCCGCCGCGCGCGCGACAACGGGACGCGGTCTGCCAGGAGTCCTCGGTAGTATAGTGGTCAGTATCCCCGCCTGTCACGCGGGAGACCGGGGTTCAATTCCCCGCCGGGGAGCCAACTTTTGCCCGACCGTCCCGCGACGGCGAGGAAAAAGCAATTGTTCCGATACCGGGAGTCGAACCCGGGCCGCCTGGGTGAAAGCCAGGAATCCTAACCGCTAGACCATATCGGAGACCTGGTCCCTCAGCGCACGTCTGTCGAGTCGCCGTTTCCGCCGCACGCCATTACAATAGAGAGAAAGGCACGCAGCACCACACATCACAAACACACACTGGCAGCCTCGACACGGGTCGGTCGATCGGCAGACGTGCAAAAGAAGCGTGCATCGACCGGGAATCGAACCCGGGTCACCCGCGTGGCAGGCGAGTATTCTACCACTAGACCACCGATGCTTGACGGCCAAACCGTGGCGGCGGCCGTACTGGTCTCGATGTCCCGATGGCGTTGCGGGCGACGCGAGAGGCGCGCCAAGTAACTCCTGGCACGCCAGCCGTCAACCAGTCCTCGGTAGTATAGTGGTCAGTATCCCCGCCTGTCACGCGGGAGACCGGGGTTCAATTCCCCGCCGGGGAGGGCTTCTTTTTCGCCCGCCCGCCTAACGTTATGCGGCCAGCGACCGCGAAGAACGGCGTGAAACGAAACACCAAAACAAAACAAAACCAAACAAAACGCGGCAAGGCGGCGGCGCACAAAGACGGGGGGAAAAAAAGAAAGAGATCCACGCCAGCATGAGAGAAAAGGACAACCAACGGGCTCCGTCCGACGTGCGCACAGGCAGCGACGGCCGGCGCCTCCCGACTCGGCGGCGAGATGCGCGAGGAAAAAAGGGGCGCGCGAACGCACCCGCGTGAATATCGGCGAGAAGGCACCAGGGGGAGTCGAACCCTCGACCTTCTGTTTACTAGACAGACGCTCTAACCAACTGAGCTATGGCGCCGACAGCGGGGCCTGGCGTGCCGCGATCTACACTGCCGATCCATAAATGAGAGGAAACGGTCGGGCACCGCTAGCGAGGGAGCAAAACCTGGGACCACCTCCGACGGGACTCGAACCCGCAATCCCCGGCTTAGGAGGCCGATGCCTTATCCATTGGGCCACGGAGGCTGGCTTCTGGGGTGGGGAAAATAGCCGTGGTCGACCTGTCGGAGGGACGACGCGCTCGTTCGAACGGTGTACACGCGGCACAGGGTGGCGGCGTGCTGCGATGCTACTAGGGGACCACTGGTACACCTGTCCACACCAACCAATTTTGCAAGTTTGCACGCAACTGAACGGTGC
Organism: Patella caerulea; assembly: GCA_036850965.1. Classification (NCBI taxonomy): domain Eukaryota; kingdom Metazoa; phylum Mollusca; class Gastropoda; family Patellidae; genus Patella; species Patella caerulea. The sequence goes on along the minus strand of JAZGQO010000005.1, from coordinate 14,923,642 downwards.
ACGCCTGCGCGTCTCTGCTGGCCAGGGACCCTCGGTCCAGCGGCAAAAGGCGAGTGGCAACACCAGCCCGCCGCGCGCGCGACAACGGGACGCGGTCTGCCAGGAGTCCTCGGTAGTATAGTGGTCAGTATCCCCGCCTGTCACGCGGGAGACCGGGGTTCAATTCCCCGCCGGGGAGGCAACTTTTGCCCGACCGTCCCGCGACGGCGAGGAAAAAGCAATTGTTCCGATACCGGGAGTCGAACCCGGGCCGCCTGGGTGAAAGCCAGGAATCCTAACCGCTAGACCATATCGGAGACCTGGTCCCTCAGCGCACGTCTGTCGAGTCGCCGTTTCCGCCGCACGCCATTACAATAGAGAGAAAGGCACGCAGCACCACACATCACAAACACACACTGGCAGCCTCGACACGGGTCGGTCGATCGGCAGACGTGCAAAAGAAGCGTGCATCGACCGGGAATCGAACCCGGGTCACCCGCGTGGCAGGCGAGTATTCTACCACTAGACCACCGATGCTTGACGGCCAAACCGTGGCGGCGGCCGTACTGGTCTCGATGTCCCGATGGCGTTGCGGGCGACGCGAGAGGCGCGCCAAGTAACTCCTGGCACGCCAGTCGTCAACCAGTCCTCGGTAGTATAGTGGTCAGTATCCCCGCCTGTCACGCGGGAGACCGGGGTTCAATTCCCCGCCGGGGAGGGCTTCTTTTTCGCCCGCCCGCCTAACGTTATGCGGCCAGCGACCGCGAAGAACGGCGTGAAACGAAACACCAAAACAAAACAAAACCAAACAAAACGCGGCAAGGCGGCGGCGCACAAAGACGGGGGGAAAAAAAGAAAGAGATCCACGCCAGCATGAGAGAAAAGGACAACCAACGGGCTCCGTCCGACGTGCGCACAGGCAGCGACGGCCGGCGCCTCCCGACTCGGCGGCGAGATGCGCGAGGAAAAAAGGGGCGCGCGAACGCACCCGCGTGAATATCGGCGAGAAGGCACCAGGGGGAGTCGAACCCTCGACCTTCTGTTTACTAGACAGACGCTCTAACCAACTGAGCTATGGCGCCGACAGCGGGGCCTGGCGTGCCGCGATCTACACTGCCGATCCATAAATGAGAGGAAACGGTCGGGCACCGCTAGCGAGGGAGCAAAACCTGGGACCACCTCCGACGGGACTCGAACCCGCAATCCCCGGCTTAGGAGGCCGATGCCTTATCCATTGGGCCACGGAGGCTGGCTTCTGGGGTGGGGAAAATAGCCGTGGTCGACCTGTCGGAGGGACGACGCGCTCGTTCGAACGGTGTACACGCGGCACAGGGTGGCGGCGTGCTGCGATGCTACTAGGGGACCACTGGTACACCTGTCCACACCAACCAATTTTGCAAGTTTGCACGCAACTGAACGGTGCACGCCTGCGCGTCTCTGCTGGCCAGGGACCCTCGGTCCAGCGGCAAAAGGCGAGTGGCAACACCAGCCCGCCGCGCGCGCGACAACGGGACGCGGTCTGCCAGGAGTCCTCGGTAGTATAGTGGTCAGTATCCCCGCCTGTCACGCGGGAGACCGGGGTTCAATTCCCCGCCGGGGAGGCAACTTTTGCCCGACCGTCCCGCGACGGCGAGGAAAAAGCAATTGTTCCGATACCGGGAGTCGAACCCGGGCCGCCTGGGTGAAAGCCAGGAATCCTAACCGCTAGACCATATCGGAGACCTGGTCCCTCAGCGCACGTCTGTCGAGTCGCCGTTTCCGCCGCACGCCATTACAATAGAGAGAAAGGCACGCAGCACCACACATCACAAACACACACTGGCAGCCTCGACACGGGTCGGTCGATCGGCAGACGTGCAAAAGAAGCGTGCATCGACCGGGAATCGAACCCGGGTCACCCGCGTGGCAGGCGAGTATTCTACCACTAGACCACCGATGCTTGACGGCCAAACCGTGGCGGCGGCCGTACTGGTCTCGATGTCCCGATGGCGTTGCGGGCGACGCGAGAGGCGCGCCAAGTAACTCCTGGCACGCCAGCCGTCAACCAGTCCTCGGTAGTATAGTGGTCAGTATCCCCGCCTGTCACGCGGGAGACCGGGGTTCAATTCCCCGCCGGGGAGGGCTTCTTTTTCGCCCGCCCGCCTAACGTTATGCGGCCAGCGACCGCGAAGAACGGCGTGAAACGAAACACCAAAACAAAACAAAACCAAACAAAACGCGGCAAGGCGGCGGCGCACAAAGACGGGGGGAAAAAAAGAAAGAGATCCACGCCAGCATGAGAGAAAAGGACAACCAACGGGCTCCGTCCGACGTGCGCACAGGCAGCGACGGCCGGCGCCTCCCGACTCGGCGGCGAGATGCGCGAGGAAAAAAGGGGCGCGCGAACGCACCCGCGTGAATATCGGCGAGAAGGCACCAGGGGGAGTCGAACCCTCGACCTTCTGTTTACTAGACAGACGCTCTAACCAACTGAGCTATGGCGCCGACAGCGGGGCCTGGCGTGCCGCGATCTACACTGCCGATCCATAAATGAGAGGAAACGGTCGGGCACCGCTAGCGAGGGAGCAAAACCTGGGACCACCTCCGACGGGACTCGAACCCGCAATCCCCGGCTTAGGAGGCCGATGCCTTATCCATTGGGCCACGGAGGCTGGCTTCTGGGGTGGGGAAAATAGCCGTGGTCGACCTGTCGGAGGGACGACGCGCTCGTTCGAACGGTGTACACGCGGCACAGGGTGGCGGCGTGCTGCGATGCTACTAGGGGACCACTGGTACACCTGTCCACACCAACCAATTTTGCAAGTTTGCACGCAACTGAACGGTGCACGCCTGCGCGTCTCTGCTGGCCAGGGACCCTCGGTCCAGCGGCAAAAGGCGAGTGGCAACACCAGCCCGCCGCGCGCGCGACAACGGGACGCGGTCTGCCAGGAGTCCTCGGTAGTATAGTGGTCAGTATCCCCGCCTGTCACGCGGGAGACCGGGGTTCAATTCCCCGCCGGGGAGCCAACTTTTGCCCGACCGTCCCGCGACGGCGAGGAAAAAGCAATTGTTCCGATACCGGGAGTCGAACCCGGGCCGCCTGGGTGAAAGCCAGGAATCCTAACCGCTAGACCATATCGGAGACCTGGTCCCTCAGCGCACGTCTGTCGAGTCGCCGTTTCCGCCGCACGCCATTACAATAGAGAGAAAGGCACGCAGCACCACACATCACAAACACACACTGGCAGCCTCGACACGGGTCGGTCGATCGGCAGACGTGCAAAAGAAGCGTGCATCGACCGGGAATCGAACCCGGGTCACCCGCGTGGCAGGCGAGTATTCTACCACTAGACCACCGATGCTTGACGGCCAAACCGTGGCGGCGGCCGTACTGGTCTCGATGTCCCGATGGCGTTGCGGGCGACGCGAGAGGCGCGCCAAGTAACTCCTGGCACGCCAGCCGTCAACCAGTCCTCGGTAGTATAGTGGTCAGTATCCCCGCCTGTCACGCGGGAGACCGGGGTTCAATTCCCCGCCGGGGAGGGCTTCTTTTTCGCCCGCCCGCCTAACGTTATGCGGCCAGCGACCGCGAAGAACGGCGTGAAACGAAACACCAAAACAAAACAAAACCAAACAAAACGCGGCAAGGCGGCGGCGCACAAAGACGGGGGGAAAAAAAGAAAGAGATCCACGCCAGCATGAGAGAAAAGGACAACCAACGGGCTCCGTCCGACGTGCGCACAGGCAGCGACGGCCGGCGCCTCCCGACTCGGCGGCGAGATGCGCGAGGAAAAAAGGGGCGCGCGAACGCACCCGCGTGAATATCGGCGAGAAGGCACCAGGGGGAGTCGAACCCTCGACCTTCTGTTTACTAGACAGACGCTCTAACCAACTGAGCTATGGCGCCGACAGCGGGGCCTGGCGTGCCGCGATCTACACTGCCGATCCATAAATGAGAGGAAACGGTCGGGCACCGCTAGCGAGGGAGCAAAACCTGGGACCACCTCCGACGGGACTCGAACCCGCAATCCCCGGCTTAGGAGGCCGATGCCTTATCCATTGGGCCACGGAGGCTGGCTTCTGGGGTGGGGAAAATAGCCGTGGTCGACCTGTCGGAGGGACGACGCGCTCGTTCGAACGGTGTACACGCGGCACAGGGTGGCGGCGTGCTGCGATGCTACTAGGGGACCACTGGTACACCTGTCCACACCAACCAATTTTGCAAGTTTGCACGCAACTGAACGGTGCACGCCTGCGCGTCTCTGCTGGCCAGGGACCCTCGGTCCAGCGGCAAAAGGCGAGTGGCAACACCAGCCCGCCGCGCGCGCGACAACGGGACGCGGTCTGCCAGGAGTCCTCGGTAGTATAGTGGTCAGTATCCCCGCCTGTCACGCGGGAGACCGGGGTTCAATTCCCCGCCGGGGAGGCAACTTTTGCCCGACCGTCCCGCGACGGCGAGGAAAAAGCAATTGTTCCGATACCGGGAGTCGAACCCGGGCCGCCTGGGTGAAAGCCAGGAATCCTAACCGCTAGACCATATCGGAGACCTGGTCCCTCAGCGCACGTCTGTCGAGTCGCCGTTTCCGCCGCACGCCATTACAATAGAGAGAAAGGCACGCAGCACCACACATCACAAACACACACTGGCAGCCTCGACACGGGTCGGTCGATCGGCAGACGTGCAAAAGAAGCGTGCATCGACCGGGAATCGAACCCGGGTCACCCGCGTGGCAGGCGAGTATTCTACCACTAGACCACCGATGCTTGACGGCCAAACCGTGGCGGCGGCCGTACTGGTCTCGATGTCCCGATGGCGTTGCGGGCGACGCGAGAGGCGCGCCAAGTAACTCCTGGCACGCCAGCCGTCAACCAGTCCTCGGTAGTATAGTGGTCAGTATCCCCGCCTGTCACGCGGGAGACCGGGGTTCAATTCCCCGCCGGGGAGGGCTTCTTTTTCGCCCGCCCGCCTAACGTTATGCGGCCAGCGACCGCGAAGAACGGCGTGAAACGAAACACCAAAACAAAACAAAACCAAACAAAACGCGGCAAGGCGGCGGCGCACAAAGACGGGGGGAAAAAAAGAAAGAGATCCACGCCAGCATGAGAGAAAAGGACAACCAACGGGCTCCGTCCGACGTGCGCACAGGCAGCGACGGCCGGCGCCTCCCGACTCGGCGGCGAGATGCGCGAGGAAAAAAGGGGCGCGCGAACGCACCCGCGTGAATATCGGCGAGAAGGCACCAGGGGGAGTCGAACCCTCGACCTTCTGTTTACTAGACAGACGCTCTAACCAACTGAGCTATGGCGCCGACAGCGGGGCCTGGCGTGCCGCGATCTACACTGCCGATCCATAAATGAGAGGAAACGGTCGGGCACCGCTAGCGAGGGAGCAAAACCTGGGACCACCTCCGACGGGACTCGAACCCGCAATCCCCGGCTTAGGAGGCCGATGCCTTATCCATTGGGCCACGGAGGCTGGCTTCTGGGGTGGGGAAAATAGCCGTGGTCGACCTGTCGGAGGGACGACGCGCTCGTTCGAACGGTGTACACGCGGCACAGGGTGGCGGCGTGCTGCGATGCTACTAGGGGACCACTGGTACACCTGTCCACACCAACCAATTTTGCAAGTTTGCACGCAACTGAACGGTGCACGCCTGCGCGTCTCTGCTGGCCAGGGACCCTCGGTCCAGCGGCAAAAGGCGAGTGGCAACACCAGCCCGCCGCGCGCGCGACAACGGGACGCGGTCTGCCAGGAGTCCTCGGTAGTATAGTGGTCAGTATCCCCGCCTGTCACGCGGGAGACCGGGGTTCAATTCCCCGCCGGGGAGGCAACTTTTGCCCGACCGTCCCGCGACGGCGAGGAAAAAGCAATTGTTCCGATACCGGGAGTCGAACCCGGGCCGCCTGGGTGAAAGCCAGGAATCCTAACCGCTAGACCATATCGGAGACCTGGTCCCTCAGCGCACGTCTGTCGAGTCGCCGTTTCCGCCGCACGCCATTACAATAGAGAGAAAGGCACGCAGCACCACACATCACAAACACACACTGGCAGCCTCGACACGGGTCGGTCGATCGGCAGACGTGCAAAAGAAGCGTGCATCGACCGGGAATCGAACCCGGGTCACCCGCGTGGCAGGCGAGTATTCTACCACTAGACCACCGATGCTTGACGGCCAAACCGTGGCGGCGGCCGTACTGGTCTCGATGTCCCGATGGCGTTGCGGGCGACGCGAGAGGCGCGCCAAGTAACTCCTGGCACGCCAGTCGTCAACCAGTCCTCGGTAGTATAGTGGTCAGTATCCCCGCCTGTCACGCGGGAGACCGGGGTTCAATTCCCCGCCGGGGAGGGCTTCTTTTTCGCCCGCCCGCCTAACGTTATGCGGCCAGCGACCGCGAAGAACGGCGTGAAACGAAACACCAAAACAAAACAAAACCAAACAAAACGCGGCAAGGCGGCGGCGCACAAAGACGGGGGGAAAAAAAGAAAGAGATCCACGCCAGCATGAGAGAAAAGGACAACCAACGGGCTCCGTCCGACGTGCGCACAGGCAGCGACGGCCGGCGCCTCCCGACTCGGCGGCGAGATGCGCGAGGAAAAAAGGGGCGCGCGAACGCACCCGCGTGAATATCGGCGAGAAGGCACCAGGGGGAGTCGAACCCTCGACCTTCTGTTTACTAGACAGACGCTCTAACCAACTGAGCTATGGCGCCGACAGCGGGGCCTGGCGTGCCGCGATCTACACTGCCGATCCATAAATGAGAGGAAACGGTCGGGCACCGCTAGCGAGGGAGCAAAACCTGGGACCACCTCCGACGGGACTCGAACCCGCAATCCCCGGCTTAGGAGGCCGATGCCTTATCCATTGGGCCACGGAGGCTGGCTTCTGGGGTGGGGAAAATAGCCGTGGTCGACCTGTCGGAGGGACGACGCGCTCGTTCGAACGGTGTACACGCGGCACAGGGTGGCGGCGTGCTGCGAAGCTACTAGGGGACCACTGGTACACCTGTCCACACCAACCAATTTTGCAAGTTTGCACGCAACTGAACGGTGCACGCCTGCGCGTCTCTGCTGGCCAGGGACCCTCGGTCCAGCGGCAAAAGGCGAGTGGCAACACCAGCCCGCCGCGCGCGCGACAACGGGACGCGGTCTGCCAGGAGTCCTCGGTAGTATAGTGGTCAGTATCCCCGCCTGTCACGCGGGAGACCGGGGTTCAATTCCCCGCCGGGGAGGCAACTTTTGCCCGACCGTCCCGCGACGGCGAGGAAAAAGCAATTGTTCCGATACCGGGAGTCGAACCCGGGCCGCCTGGGTGAAAGCCAGGAATCCTAACCGCTAGACCATATCGGAGACCTGGTCCCTCAGCGCACGTCTGTCGAGTCGCCGTTTCCGCCGCACGCCATTACAATAGAGAGAAAGGCACGCAGCACCACACATCACAAACACACACTGGCAGCCTCGACACGGGTCGGTCGATCGGCAGACGTGCAAAAGAAGCGTGCATCGACCGGGAATCGAACCCGGGTCACCCGCGTGGCAGGCGAGTATTCTACCACTAGACCACCGATGCTTGACGGCCAAACCGTGGCGGCGGCCGTACTGGTCTCGATGTCCCGATGGCGTTGCGGGCGACGCGAGAGGCGCGCCAAGTAACTCCTGGCACGCCAGCCGTCAACCAGTCCTCGGTAGTATAGTGGTCAGTATCCCCGCCTGTCACGCGGGAGACCGGGGTTCAATTCCCCGCCGGGGAGGGCTTCTTTTTCGCCCGCCCGCCTAACGTTATGCGGCCAGCGACCGCGAAGAACGGCGTGAAACGAAACACCAAAACAAAACAAAACCAAACAAAACGCGGCAAGGCGGCGGCGCACAAAGACGGGGGGAAAAAAAGAAAGAGATCCACGCCAGCATGAGAGAAAAGGACAACCAACGGGCTCCGTCCGACGTGCGCACAGGCAGCGACGGCCGGCGCCTCCCGACTCGGCGGCGAGATGCGCGAGGAAAAAAGGGGCGCGCGAACGCACCCGCGTGAATATCGGCGAGAAGGCACCAGGGGGAGTCGAACCCTCGACCTTCTGTTTACTAGACAGACGCTCTAACCAACTGAGCTATGGCGCCGACAGCGGGGCCTGGCGTGCCGCGATCTACACTGCCGATCCATAAATGAGAGGAAACGGTCGGGCACCGCTAGCGAGGGAGCAAAACCTGGGACCACCTCCGACGGGACTCGAACCCGCAATCCCCGGCTTAGGAGGCCGATGCCTTATCCATTGGGCCACGGAGGCTGGCTTCTGGGGTGGGGAAAATAGCCGTGGTCGACCTGTCGGAGGGACGACGCGCTCGTTCGAACGGTGTACACGCGGCACAGGGTGGCGGCGTGCTGCGATGCTACTAGGGGACCACTGGTACACCTGTCCACACCAACCAATTTTGCAAGTTTGCACGCAACTGAACGGTGCACGCCTGCGCGTCTCTGCTGGCCAGGGACCCTCGGTCCAGCGGCAAAAGGCGAGTGGCAACACCAGCCCGCCGCGCGCGCGACAACGGGACGCGGTCTGCCAGGAGTCCTCGGTAGTATAGTGGTCAGTATCCCCGCCTGTCACGCGGGAGACCGGGGTTCAATTCCCCGCCGGGGAGCCAACTTTTGCCCGACCGTCCCGCGACGGCGAGGAAAAAGCAATTGTTCCGATACCGGGAGTCGAACCCGGGCCGCCTGGGTGAAAGCCAGGAATCCTAACCGCTAGACCATATCGGAGACCTGGTCCCTCAGCGCACGTCTGTCGAGTCGCCGTTTCCGCCGCACGCCATTACAATAGAGAGAAAGGCACGCAGCACCACACATCACAAACACACACTGGCAGCCTCGACACGGGTCGGTCGATCGGCAGACGTGCAAAAGAAGCGTGCATCGACCGGGAATCGAACCCGGGTCACCCGCGTGGCAGGCGAGTATTCTACCACTAGACCACCGATGCTTGACGGCCAAACCGTGGCGGCGGCCGTACTGGTCTCGATGTCCCGATGGCGTTGCGGGCGACGCGAGAGGCGCGCCAAGTAACTCCTGGCACGCCAGCCGTCAACCAGTCCTCGGTAGTATAGTGGTCAGTATCCCCGCCTGTCACGCGGGAGACCGGGGTTCAATTCCCCGCCGGGGAGGGCTTCTTTTTCGCCCGCCCGCCTAACGTTATGCGGCCAGCGACCGCGAAGAACGGCGTGAAACGAAACACCAAAACAAAACAAAACCAAACAAAACGCGGCAAGGCGGCGGCGCACAAAGACGGGGGGAAAAAAAGAAAGAGATCCACGCCAGCATGAGAGAAAAGGACAACCAACGGGCTCCGTCCGACGTGCGCACAGGCAGCGACGGCCGGCGCCTCCCGACTCGGCGGCGAGATGCGCGAGGAAAAAAGGGGCGCGCGAACGCACCCGCGTGAATATCGGCGAGAAGGCACCAGGGGGAGTCGAACCCTCGACCTTCTGTTTACTAGACAGACGCTCTAACCAACTGAGCTATGGCGCCGACAGCGGGGCCTGGCGTGCCGCGATCTACACTGCCGATCCATAAATGAGAGGAAACGGTCGGGCACCGCTAGCGAGGGAGCAAAACCTGGGACCACCTCCGACGGGACTCGAACCCGCAATCCCCGGCTTAGGAGGCCGATGCCTTATCCATTGGGCCACGGAGGCTGGCTTCTGGGGTGGGGAAAATAGCCGTGGTCGACCTGTCGGAGGGACGACGCGCTCGTTCGAACGGTGTACACGCGGCACAGGGTGGCGGCGTGCTGCGATGCTACTAGGGGACCACTGGTACACCTGTCCACACCAACCAATTTTGCAAGTTTGCACGCAACTGAACGGTGCACGCCTGCGCGTCTCTGCTGGCCAGGGACCCTCGGTCCAGCGGCAAAAGGCGAGTGGCAACACCAGCCCGCCGCGCGCGCGACAACGGGACGCGGTCTGCCAGGAGTCCTCGGTAGTATAGTGGTCAGTATCCCCGCCTGTCACGCGGGAGACCGGGGTTCAATTCCCCGCCGGGGAGCCAACTTTTGCCCGACCGTCCCGCGACGGCGAGGAAAAAGCAATTGTTCCGATACCGGGAGTCGAACCCGGGCCGCCTGGGTGAAAGCCAGGAATCCTAACCGCTAGACCATATCGGAGACCTGGTCCCTCAGCGCACGTCTGTCGAGTCGCCGTTTCCGCCGCACGCCATTACAATAGAGAGAAAGGCACGCAGCACCACACATCACAAACACACACTGGCAGCCTCGACACGGGTCGGTCGATCGGCAGACGTGCAAAAGAAGCGTGCATCGACCGGGAATCGAACCCGGGTCACCCGCGTGGCAGGCGAGTATTCTACCACTAGACCACCGATGCTTGACGGCCAAACCGTGGCGGCGGCCGTACTGGTCTCGATGTCCCGATGGCGTTGCGGGCGACGCGAGAGGCGCGCCAAGTAACTCCTGGCACGCCAGCCGTCAACCAGTCCTCGGTAGTATAGTGGTCAGTATCCCCGCCTGTCACGCGGGAGACCGGGGTTCAATTCCCCGCCGGGGAGGGCTTCTTTTTCGCCCGCCCGCCTAACGTTATGCGGCCAGCGACCGCGAAGAACGGCGTGAAACGAAACACCAAAACAAAACAAAACCAAACAAAACGCGGCAAGGCGGCGGCGCACAAAGACGGGGGGAAAAAAAGAAAGAGATCCACGCCAGCATGAGAGAAAAGGACAACCAACGGGCTCCGTCCGACGTGCGCACAGGCAGCGACGGCCGGCGCCTCCCGACTCGGCGGCGAGATGCGCGAGGAAAAAAGGGGCGCGCGAACGCACCCGCGTGAATATCGGCGAGAAGGCACCAGGGGGAGTCGAACCCTCGACCTTCTGTTTACTAGACAGACGCTCTAACCAACTGAGCTATGGCGCCGACAGCGGGGCCTGGCGTGCCGCGATCTACACTGCCGATCCATAAATGAGAGGAAACGGTCGGGCACCGCTAGCGAGGGAGCAAAACCTGGGACCACCTCCGACGGGACTCGAACCCGCAATCCCCGGCTTAGGAGGCCGATGCCTTATCCATTGGGCCACGGAGGCTGGCTTCTGGGGTGGGGAAAATAGCCGTGGTCGACCTGTCGGAGGGACGACGCGCTCGTTCGAACGGTGTACACGCGGCACAGGGTGGCGGCGTGCTGCGATGCTACTAGGGGACCACTGGTACACCTGTCCACACCAACCAATTTTGCAAGTTTGCACGCAACTGAACGGTGCACGCCTGCGCGTCTCTGCTGGCCAGGGACCCTCGGTCCAGCGGCAAAAGGCGAGTGGCAACACCAGCCCGCCGCGCGCGCGACAACGGGACGCGGTCTGCCAGGAGTCCTCGGTAGTATAGTGGTCAGTATCCCCGCCTGTCACGCGGGAGACCGGGGTTCAATTCCCCGCCGGGGAGGCAACTTTTGCCCGACCGTCCCGCGACGGCGAGGAAAAAGCAATTGTTCCGATACCGGGAGTCGAACCCGGGCCGCCTGGGTGAAAGCCAGGAATCCTAACCGCTAGACCATATCGGAGACCTGGTCCCTCAGCGCACGTCTGTCGAGTCGCCGTTTCCGCCGCACGCCATTACAATAGAGAGAAAGGCACGCAGCACCACACATCACAAACACACACTGGCAGCCTCGACACGGGTCGGTCGATCGGCAGACGTGCAAAAGAAGCGTGCATCGACCGGGAATCGAACCCGGGTCACCCGCGTGGCAGGCGAGTATTCTACCACTAGACCACCGATGCTTGACGGCCAAACCGTGGCGGCGGCCGTACTGGTCTCGATGTCCCGATGGCGTTGCGGGCGACGCGAGAGGCGCGCCAAGTAACTCCTGGCACGCCAGCCGTCAACCAGTCCTCGGTAGTATAGTGGTCAGTATCCCCGCCTGTCACGCGGGAGACCGGGGTTCAATTCCCCGCCGGGGAGGGCTTCTTTTTCGCCCGCCCGCCTAACGTTATGCGGCCAGCGACCGCGAAGAACGGCGTGAAACGAAACACCAAAACAAAACAAAACCAAACAAAACGCGGCAAGGCGGCGGCGCACAAAGACGGGGGGAAAAAAAGAAAGAGATCCACGCCAGCATGAGAGAAAAGGACAACCAACGGGCTCCGTCCGACGTGCGCACAGGCAGCGACGGCCGGCGCCTCCCGACTCGGCGGCGAGATGCGCGAGGAAAAAAGGGGCGCGCGAACGCACCCGCGTGAATATCGGCGAGAAGGCACCAGGGGGAGTCGAACCCTCGACCTTCTGTTTACTAGACAGACGCTCTAACCAACTGAGCTATGGCGCCGACAGCGGGGCCTGGCGTGCCGCGATCTACACTGCCGATCCATAAATGAGAGGAAACGGTCGGGCACCGCTAGCGAGGGAGCAAAACCTGGGACCACCTCCGACGGGACTCGAACCCGCAATCCCCGGCTTAGGAGGCCGATGCCTTATCCATTGGGCCACGGAGGCTGGCTTCTGGGGTGGGGAAAATAGCCGTGGTCGACCTGTCGGAGGGACGACGCGCTCGTTCGAACGGTGTACACGCGGCACAGGGTGGCGGCGTGCTGCGAAGCTACTAGGGGACCACTGGTACACCTGTCCACACCAACCAATTTTGCAAGTTTGCACGCAACTGAACGGTGCACGCCTGCGCGTCTCTGCTGGCCAGGGACCCTCGGTCCAGCGGCAAAAGGCGAGTGGCAACACCAGCCCGCCGCGCGCGCGACAACGGGACGCGGTCTGCCAGGAGTCCTCGGTAGTATAGTGGTCAGTATCCCCGCCTGTCACGCGGGAGACCGGGGTTCAATTCCCCGCCGGGGAGGCAACTTTTGCCCGACCGTCCCGCGACGGCGAGGAAAAAGCAATTGTTCCGATACCGGGAGTCGAACCCGGGCCGCCTGGGTGAAAGCCAGGAATCCTAACCGCTAGACCATATCGGAGACCTGGTCCCTCAGCGCACGTCTGTCGAGTCGCCGTTTCCGCCGCACGCCATTACAATAGAGAGAAAGGCACGCAGCACCACACATCACAAACACACACTGGCAGCCTCGACACGGGTCGGTCGATCGGCAGACGTGCAAAAGAAGCGTGCATCGACCGGGAATCGAACCCGGGTCACCCGCGTGGCAGGCGAGTATTCTACCACTAGACCACCGATGCTTGACGGCCAAACCGTGGCGGCGGCCGTACTGGTCTCGATGTCCCGATGGCGTTGCGGGCGACGCGAGAGGCGCGCCAAGTAACTCCTGGCACGCCAGCCGTCAACCAGTCCTCGGTAGTATAGTGGTCAGTATCCCCGCCTGTCACGCGGGAGACCGGGGTTCAATTCCCCGCCGGGGAGGGCTTCTTTTTCGCCCGCCCGCCTAACGTTATGCGGCCAGCGACCGCGAAGAACGGCGTGAAACGAAACACCAAAACAAAACAAAACCAAACAAAACGCGGCAAGGCGGCGGCGCACAAAGACGGGGGGAAAAAAAGAAAGAGATCCACGCCAGCATGAGAGAAAAGGACAACCAACGGGCTCCGTCCGACGTGCGCACAGGCAGCGACGGCCGGCGCCTCCCGACTCGGCGGCGAGATGCGCGAGGAAAAAAGGGGCGCGCGAACGCACCCGCGTGAATATCGGCGAGAAGGCACCAGGGGGAGTCGAACCCTCGACCTTCTGTTTACTAGACAGACGCTCTAACCAACTGAGCTATGGCGCCGACAGCGGGGCCTGGCGTGCCGCGATCTACACTGCCGATCCATAAATGAGAGGAAACGGTCGGGCACCGCTAGCGAGGGAGCAAAACCTGGGACCACCTCCGACGGGACTCGAACCCGCAATCCCCGGCTTAGGAGGCCGATGCCTTATCCATTGGGCCACGGAGGCTGGCTTCTGGGGTGGGGAAAATAGCCGTGGTCGACCTGTCGGAGGGACGACGCGCTCGTTCGAACGGTGTACACGCGGCACAGGGTGGCGGCGTGCTGCGAAGCTACTAGGGGACCACTGGTACACCTGTCCACACCAACCAATTTTGCAAGTTTGCACGCAACTGAACGGTGCACGCCTGCGCGTCTCTGCTGGCCAGGGACCCTCGGTCCAGCGGCAAAAGGCGAGTGGCAACACCAGCCCGCCGCGCGCGCGACAACGGGACGCGGTCTGCCAGGAGTCCTCGGTAGTATAGTGGTCAGTATCCCCGCCTGTCACGCGGGAGACCGGGGTTCAATTCCCCGCCGGGGAGGCAACTTTTGCCCGACCGTCCCGCGACGGCGAGGAAAAAGCAATTGTTCCGATACCGGGAGTCGAACCCGGGCCGCCTGGGTGAAAGCCAGGAATCCTAACCGCTAGACCATATCGGAGACCTGGTCCCTCAGCGCACGTCTGTCGAGTCGCCGTTTCCGCCGCACGCCATTACAATAGAGAGAAAGGCACGCAGCACCACACATCACAAACACACACTGGCAGCCTCGACACGGGTCGGTCGATCGGCAGACGTGCAAAAGAAGCGTGCATCGACCGGGAATCGAACCCGGGTCACCCGCGTGGCAGGCGAGTATTCTACCACTAGACCACCGATGCTTGACGGCCAAACCGTGGCGGCGGCCGTACTGGTCTCGATGTCCCGATGGCGTTGCGGGCGACGCGAGAGGCGCGCCAAGTAACTCCTGGCACGCCAGCCGTCAACCAGTCCTCGGTAGTATAGTGGTCAGTATCCCCGCCTGTCACGCGGGAGACCGGGGTTCAATTCCCCGCCGGGGAGGGCTTCTTTTTCGCCCGCCCGCCTAACGTTATGCGGCCAGCGACCGCGAAGAACGGCGTGAAACGAAACACCAAAACAAAACAAAACCAAACAAAACGCGGCAAGGCGGCGGCGCACAAAGACGGGGGGAAAAAAAGAAAGAGATCCACGCCAGCATGAGAGAAAAGGACAACCAACGGGCTCCGTCCGACGTGCGCACAGGCAGCGACGGCCGGCGCCTCCCGACTCGGCGGCGAGATGCGCGAGGAAAAAAGGGGCGCGCGAACGCACCCGCGTGAATATCGGCGAGAAGGCACCAGGGGGAGTCGAACCCTCGACCTTCTGTTTACTAGACAGACGCTCTAACCAACTGAGCTATGGCGCCGACAGCGGGGCCTGGCGTGCCGCGATCTACACTGCCGATCCATAAATGAGAGGAAACGGTCGGGCACCGCTAGCGAGGGAGCAAAACCTGGGACCACCTCCGACGGGACTAACCAACTGAGCTATGGCGCCGACAGCGGGGCCTGGCGTGCCGCGATCTACACTGCCGATCCATAAATGAGAGGAAACGGTCGGGCACCGCTAGCGAGGGAGCAAAACCTGGGACCACCTCCGACGGGACTCGAACCCGCAATCCCCGGCTTAGGAGGCCGATGCCTTATCCATTGGGCCACGGAGGCTGGCTTCTGGGGTGGGGAAAATAGCCGTGGTCGACCTGTCGGAGGGACGACGCGCTCGTTCGAACGGTGTACACGCGGCACAGGGTGGCGGCGTGCTGCGAAGCTACTAGGGGACCACTGGTACACCTGTCCACACCAACCAATTTTGCAAGTTTGCACGCAACTGAACGGTGCACGCCTGCGCGTCTCTGCTGGCGTAGATTAGTTTCATATAATTATACAACTCATGTTTATTTTGCAATAACAGTTAATGTCCCATAACGGTTTTTTTATTATTATTATTTTATAACAGGCCTTGTTCTGGTTTCCGTCAAGAATTGTATCATCTTAATTGGAAGCGGGCGCTAAACCCCACTAGAACGGGCTGCTTCTATTACCTGCACTATTGATTTTTCTTCGTCATGAAATGTTGTTCGGATGGGACGAAAAACTGAGGTTCCTTGTATACATTGGTGTGCACGTCAAGGAACCCCTGACAGCTGGCATTGGATTTTAGAGTAAGGTCAGAATTTACCTCATGTATCCTATGTCCGTATTAACAGTCGGAACAATGGCCACGGTATTGTTGATATTTTGGGGGGGTGATGAGGGGGGGGGGGGGGTCACGTAGATATGTGGGTAAGATACAACTCGCTCGCTAGCCTGGAGATCGGGTGTTCGATCCCTGCATTGGTCGCGAAAGTTCGTCTCGATTGTCGGTGATGCAGAACGGAGGGTCTGCCAAGAACCGAGTTCCTTTGTACACATTGGAGTGTTCTCGTAAAAGCTCCCGTGGCAGTTGGAATTCGCTATTAGTAGAGTAGGCCATAGCGCCGCTGTCAGGCCAAAATTTCCCTAGTAGCACACTGTATGGCGTATGTCTGTCTTGTATTAGCCATGTTAGGTGCAGAAGAGTGGGACGTTAAACCCCATTTCATTTTGTTGCATTAATATGTTTATTGTAGGCCTACACTGAACTCAAATGAATCCGTTAAATTTTTTAGCCTTTATCTGACGCAGGTTTTTTTCGGTAAAGGGGACATAACTCTTAATAACTTTAATCCTTGTTAAGACATATGGACACAGCACACCAAATATTTCTACGTCGTCACATGCTACGCACAGAGTAAAACTATTTTTACCCTGTGTGCTGCGTTTCGATACACATCCATATATGGTTATCAAGCAAATAATGATATTTAACAAAAACGTGGTGCAATATACGTCGTCACATGCTACGCACAGAGTAAAACTATTTTTACCCTGTGTGCTGCGTTTCGATACACATCCATATATGGTTATCAAGCAAATAATGATATTTAACAAAAACGTGGTGCAATATATAGATAAAAATTATTATTTGCTTGACAACGATATATGGGTGTCTCTGATTTCTGGAAGTGACATTTCATTTTTCTATCAGCCAATACATGTTCACAAATTATTCAAATGTAATACTAACAATATAAACTTACCGAATCACAAGTGCATATGGTAATTGAAGATCGCCATTATACTGAAAACCTTTTCTGAATACATGAAACATCAACCCCTAAAACAAAATTAAAATTTTCAGCATTAACAGAACAGGGCAAGGATAGGTTAGCAATGAATAAAATCAGAGGGGATGTGAGTTGGTTTGTTTTGTTGTTTTTTTGTTTTTTTTTGGGGGGGGGGGAATGCTTTCAGAACGTATTTAGGCCTACTTTTCATTTGAAGTTAGCCATAGCTCCACGAGTCAACCCCCTACCCTCACCCATTTTTTGTCGATGCTAAAATGCCTATGTGTCTATACCAAATTGGTATTTAGTCGGGGAACTATTAAACATGCCCTGGCGCCGACATTGAACATGCTATCCCTACGATTCTTTATTTATGTTCGTTCGGGGATGATAAAAAAAATCTCTCAGTTTTTGGAACCACAGCAGCAAAATATAAATTGTTAGGCCATTGCACTTACACCTGGAAAAGAACAGCGTCTAGTCCTTCGGGTGGATAATAAAAAAGAGGTACCGCGTGCGCGTTGGTGAATACATAACGAACCATGCAGCACACTGTAAATTGTATGCCCGCCATCATTATCCCTGTTGGTGCAGAAAAGTAGGAAGTTAAGCCCCATTTCGTCCATGGTCCCTTTGGCATGCTCAGTCAGCCCATGCAAGCTCAATCGTGTCCTGGTCGTACAACCGCTTTATCTTAAATAACTAATACATGTACTTCATTTGATAACAAATTAATAAACATACCTTGGAGCTAATGCACCACCCATACCTTTAGACATTCATGTCGCTTCCCCGCCAATTTTCACCCTAGCCTCGTCGGCCCTGTCTAACAGTTTTATAACTGCATCGACCACGCGTAAAGCACGTGTTTTTCCCATACTAGGATGGTTGATGCTATACCGTATCTATCTAAATATAAAAAAGAGGAGGAGCTACCAATAACTAGATGAGCAGTAATTCTAACGCGTTTGTTGGAGGGAATTAAGAAGCATAACCACGTCTTGACATGATCGGTGAAGGTCGCGTTAGCAGCTCGCCTCACCAGCGAATTGATATATTGATCATCAATTTGAATTTGATGGCGATACCCATTTACCTACCGACAATTGACATAAGCTGTTTAATGCATTTAGGAAGCTGAGAAATAAATGAAAGCGACAAAAGTACACGTGACGACACAATGTATAACTCGAAACACCAGGAATTTCAATAATGTACCAGGTAGGAAGTGTCTTTTGATATCGATCGATATACGGTCGTTTGGTTCGTAAATATGTCTTTCCATATTGTAATACAATAATTGTACCGGGCGGTATTGGTCAGTGGGCGAGAATTGAGAAGTTCATCGAGATTTTCCGACGTTACTTCCCCTTGTGAGTGCTGATCGACGGAGGGTCTGACAGGGACAACTGTGTAGTCTTTCCGATGGGATGAAAAACAGTCAAACTGCGATTTCTTGTAGTTCAAAAACCAATGTTCAAATGTTGACATTTTTTCTGGATAGGGCATAAACTAGTAAAATGCAATGGCATGCTATGCCATTACCCGAAGAGTGGCGTTAAAATTCCATTTTTATTTTTATTTTCACCTTCACCTAATTTGTAATGTTACCCAAGGTATCAATTGTTATTTGGCACTATTATTATTGACAGGGGTCATGGCTGATGGGTCAAGTTAAGCAAAGCTTAAATAGTCTAAGTAACAATGCATCTTTATAAAGATTCATTTATTTAATTTTGTTCTATTTTCATTTTTCTTCAGGATGATGCTCTGATAGTCTATTAAAAAATCTAATGTCAAAGTAGAAATTGATGTAAGTGGTTTTATCCTTTGACAGCAATTCAGCCTATAATACTAAAAATGATAAAGTACCCATCATTAGTTCCCAGTGTTGACCAAGAAAATTCATCTCGATTTTCCGGCGTGGTTTCTCCTTGTTAGTGAGTGGTGCAGAACATAGGGCCTGACAAGGACAACTGCCTAGTTGTTGGGATGCAAAGATTAACAGAGGTCCAGTGTACACATTGATGTTCCTTTGCCAGTTGGAATTGGATATAAGTGTAGGCCCTGACACCACTGTCTAGGCAAAATATCCCTCATAGCAGTCAGAGCAGTACAGTAGGACGTTATACCTCATTTTATTTCTATAATATTGGGAGCCCCAAAGTCTCAATGTGTAAAGTGTGTGCAATAGCTAGACATGGTCATCCTGTGTTTGATAGCACCTATGTCCAAGCAAAAGAGAGAGAGAAAGAGAGAGAGAGAAATGGGGTTTAACATCCACTCAACATAAACTAGGTCATTTTGGGATTAACATATGGTTTCATTTTATTTCAATAATTCGCTTGCGTGTAGGGGTCTTTAGCAGTGGGAGGAAACCGGAGTTGCTGGAGGAAACCCACGTGGTTGAGAAGGCGCCCCTATCTCCATGCCACATACGCTCACACCAGGACTTGGAACCACAGCCGCAAGCCAGAGGTGACCGGCCAGCTAGAGGTCGAAGCGCGGCACTCTAGACCACTAGGCCATCCCACCCCCCACAGTCCCCCCATGTCCAGGCAAAATTTCCCTCAAACCTCATTGCATGGGGTTTGCCTGTTTTCATTAGCTCCATATTGGAAATTAAAACCCATTTAAGTTTATTTCATGTAGTATATAACATTGACAATAACAATCGTTAACATTATAGGCGTGCGGTCCTGAGAAAAGAAAAGCAGAAAAGAGGCTGCAGATTTAACGTTGTCAGCAATAAGGTAATTTCTTGTTCTTGTAAAACCCTTTTATACTGAGCCGAATATAGTACGAGGTTTGTCCGCCCAGATTTCATTTACAAAGCATTATCTCATAAACCATATAACGTAACTTTCAGACTGGCTATTTTGGGTTTTTCCTGGGTTTTCTGGATTCTCCTGGTTTCCTTCCGGTGCTAAAGACTCCCAATGCGCAAGCAAATTGTTGAAATCCTGATTCTCCTGGTTCCCTTCCACTGCTAATATTGAACCCTATGTTACTCCCAAAATGACCTAGTTTGTGTCATGTGGAGGTGTATTTATAAAATTTCATTACATTGTGTTGTAAACCTGCATCTGGAACTGTCTCCAATTTGTTGATTCTTTGATGGTAGTGGTGGTAATTTGTAATTTTAGTTAATTTATGTACACATACACTATGATTAAATTCATTTATTAAAGAAGACTATTTACCATTATTCTTTCAGGCACTGGGATTCCAATTAGTTGTATATCTATGTAC
Organism: Patella caerulea; assembly: GCA_036850965.1. Taxonomy (NCBI): domain Eukaryota; kingdom Metazoa; phylum Mollusca; class Gastropoda; family Patellidae; genus Patella; species Patella caerulea. Next base: position 14,903,530 of record JAZGQO010000005.1, on the reverse strand, counting down.
AAAACTATTAAAAAGAAGATTCAAGAAAAACTCTCTATTTGCAATGCTACATTTACCATATCTCCAGAATTGCAACTTCCATGTTTATAATCTTGACAATTTATATGCAACATTTTGTTGAAAGAATCCTCAGTATTTGTTGTGGTGAACAAAATAAATATATGCTGTGGAGAGGCAAATTTTATGTTGACCAAATATGAAAAATAAAGTTATACATCTGCATGTTTCAATCACTCTTTTTGTTATGCCTCTTTTCTTTTACAAATTAAGGTCCCAATGTTTTCTGCGGTATGGGGAAATGCTGCATTTGGGCCCAATCTGATGTAAAGAAATGAAATGGGGTTTAACATCCTAGTTTTTACACCTACCTGGCATATTAGGACAGGTATACACCATGCAGTGTGATATGATTGAAATTCCAAGCCCCCACCCCCTTCTCCTTCCTAACCTATTCACAAGAGAGAACATCATCAGAAAAGCATGCCATTATGACCTTTGCAAAATACTATTCTTTATTTCAAATTCCAAGCCCCCCGCCTCCGTCCTAACCTATTAGGGGGAACAACATTGGAAAAGCATGCCATGATGACCTTTGTCAGTCTACACTGAGTGGAACATTGAGCCACCGTGGCCCCTCTAAAGGAAACACCCAATGTGTAGGCAAATATTTTCTGTAACACAAGAAAGCATAACACTTTATGATGATTTTATCATACAAAATCCTCCTATCATAACCAAGCTGAAAACAAATGCTGCTGTCATGGCTATTGTGACCAAAATATTCTGCTCTGTTGAATAATCTAACTACAATTCCTGCTGTTGGGACTAATCTATATAAAATTCTCCTGTGGTATCTTTTCTGACGAAAAATTCTATTTTGTGGCTATCTACCGAAAAATTTTGCTGTGATGGATAATCTAACGAAATTCCTTATTTGATGGATAATCTGAAGAAAAATCCAGCTTTTTAAACTAATCTATAGAAGATATCCAAGCAGAAAACAACTTCTGCTGTCATGGCTATCGTGATAAAAATAATATTCTGCTGTAATCGCTACTGTGACGAAAATTTCAGCTCTGATCAATAATCTAACCGCAATTCTTCCAGTTATGACCAGTATATAGAAAATTCTGCTGTGATAGCCATCCTGCAGAATAAGTCTGCCGTGCTGGCTATTCTGTCGAATAAACCTGTTGTGATGGATATTCTAACGAAATTCCTTATATGATGGATAATCTAAAGAAAAATCATGCTGTTTTACCAATCTATAGAAAACCCTTCTGTTGGAGCCAAGCTAAAAACAAATTTTGCTGTTAGCTGTTGTGATGAAAATGTTATGCTGTCATGGTTATTATGACGAAAATATTCTGCCTTCATGGATTTTCTTACGGCAATTCCTGCTCTGCTGAATAATCTAACCACATTCCTGCTGTTGGGACCAATCTATAGAAAATTCTGCTGTGATAGCTATTTTAACGAAAACTCTGTTTTGGTGGTTATCAGCCGAATAACATTGCTGTGATGGATAATCTTACGAAATTCCTTATTTGATGGATAATCTGTAGAAAAATCCAGCTGTTCAAACCAATCTATAGAAAATATCCAAGCAGAAAACAATTTCTGCTGTCATGGCTATTGTGATAAAAATATTCTTCTGTAATCGCTATTGTGACGAAAATTCCAGCTCTGTTGAATAATCTAACCACAATTCTTCCAGTTAGGACCAATCTGTAGAAAATTCTGCTGTGATAGCTATTCTGGCGAATAAGTCTGCTGTGTTGACTATTCTGACGAATAAGTCTGCTGTGTTGACTATTCTGCCGAATAAACCTGTTGGGGTGGATATTCTAACAAAATTCCTTATATGATGGGTAATCTAAAGGAAAACCCTGCTGTTTTACCAATCTATAGAAAATCCTGTTGTTGGAACCAAACTAAAAAGAATTTGCTGTATAGGACTGTTGTGGTGAAAACATACTGCTGTCATGGCTATTGTGAGGAAAATATTCTGCTGTCATGGATTTTCTAACGACAATTCCTGCTCTGCTGAATAATCTAACCACAATTCCTGCTGTTGTGCATCAATCAATAGAAAATTCTACTGTGATAGCTATTCAGACGACAAATTCTGTTTTGGTGGCTATCTGTCGAATAATATTGCTGTGATGGATAATCTAACGACATTCCTGATATGATGGATAATCTGAAGAACATTCCAGCTGTTTAAACCAATCTATAGAAAATATCCAAGCAGAAAAAAAATTCTGCTGTCATGGCTATTGGGGTAAAAATATTCTGCTGTAATCGTTATTCTGACGAAAATTTCAGCTTTGTTGAATAATCTAACCACAATTTTTCCAGTTAGGACCAATCTGTAGAAAATTCTGCTGTGATAGCTATCCTGCAGAATAAGTCTGCTGTGCTGGCTATTCTGTCGAATAAACCTATTGTGATGGATATTCTAACGAAATTCCTTGTATGATGGATAATCTAAAGGAAAATCCTGCTGTTTAAACCAATCTATAGAAAATCCTACTGTTTAAACCAATCTATAGAAAATCTTGCTGTTGGAACCAAGCTAAAAACAAATTTAGCTGTATATGGCTGTTGTGATGAAGACATTCTTCTGTCGTGGCTATTGTGACGAAAATATTCTGCTGTCATGGATTTTCTAACGACAATTCCTGCTCTGCTGAATAATCTAACCACAATTCCTGTTTTTTGGACCAATCTATAGAAAATTCTGCTGTGATAGCTAATCTGACGAAATATTCTGTTTTGGTGGATATCTGCCGAATAATATTGCTGTGATGAATACTCTAACGAAATTCCTTATTTGATGGATAATCTGAAGAAAAATCCAGCTTTTTAAACTAATCTATAGAAAATATCCAAGCAGAAAACAACTTCTGCTGTCATGGCTATTGTGATAAAAACATTCTGCTGTAATCACTACTGTGACGAAAATTTCAGCTCTGATGAATAATCTAACCGCAATTCTTCCAGTTAGGACCAGTATATAGAAAAGTCTGCTGTGATAGCCATCCTGCAGAATAAGTCTGCCGTGCTCGCTATTCTGTCGAATAAACCTGTTGTGATGGATATTCTAACGAAATTCCTTATATGATGGATAATCTAAAGAAAAATCCTGCTGTTTAAACCAATCTATAGAAAATCCTGCTGTTTAAACCACTCTATAGAAAATCCTGCTGTTGGAACCAAACTAAAAACCAAATTTTGCAGTTATGCTTATGTGATGAAAATATTCTGCTGTCATGGCTATTGTGACGAAAATATTCTGCTGTCATGGATTTTCTAACGGCAATTCCTGTTCTGCTGAATAATCTAACCACATTCCTGCTGTTGGGACCAATCTATAGACAATTCTGCTGTGATACATGTAGCTATTTTAACGAAAACTCTGTTTTGGTGGTTATCTGCCGAATAACATTGCTGTGATGGATAATCTTACGAAATTCCTTATTTGATGGATAATCTGAAGAAAAATCCAGCTGTTTAAACCAATCTATAGAAGATATCCAAGCAGAAAACAATTTCTGCTGTCATGGCTATTGTGATAAAAATATTCTTCTGTAATCGCTATTGTGACGAAAATTCCAGCTCTGTTGAATAATCTAACCACAATTCTTCAATTTAGGACCAATCTATAGAACATTCTGCTGTGATAGCTATTCTGACGAAAAAGTCTGCTGTGCTGGCTATTCTGCCGAATAAACAAGATGTGATGGATATTCTAACGAAATTCCTTATATGATGGATAATCTAAAGAAAAATTCTGCTGTTTAAACCGAACTATAGAAAACCCGTCTGTTGGAACCAAGCTAAAAACAAATTTTGCTGTTAGCTGTTGTGATGAAAAAAAAATATTCTGCTGTAATCGCTATTGTGACGAAAATTTCAGCTCTGTTGAATAATCTAACCACAATTCTTCCAGTTAGGACCAATCTGTAGAAAATTCTGCTGTGATATCTATTCTGACGAATAAGTCTGCTGTGTTGACTATTCTGCCGAATAAACCTGTTGGGGTGGATATTCTAACAAAATTCCTTATATGATGGGTAATCTAAAGGAATATCCTGTCTATAGAAAATCCTGCTGTTGGAACCAAGCTAAAAAGAATTTGCTGTATAGGACTGTTGTGGTGAAAAGATACTGCTGTCATGGCTATTGTGAGGAAAATATTCTGCTGTCATGGATTTTCTAACGACAATTCCTGCTCTGCTGAATAATCTAACCACAATTCCTGCTGTTGGGCACCAATCAATAGAAAATTCTGCTGTGATAGCTATTCTGACGAAAAATTCTGTTTTGGTGGCTATCTGTCGAATAATATTGCTGTGATGGATAATCTAACGAAATTCCTGATATGGTGGATAATCTGAAGAACATTCCAGCTGTTTAAACCAATCTATAGAAAATATACAAGCAGAAAACAACTTCTGCTGTCATGGCTATTGGGGTAAAAATATTCTGCTGTAATCGCTATTCTGACGAAAATTTCAGCTTTGTTGAATAATCTAACCACAATTCTTCCAGTTAGGACCAATCTGTAGAAAATTCTGCTGTGATAGCTATTCTGGCGAATAAGTCTGCTGTGTTGACTATTCTGACGAATAAGTCTGCTGTGTTGACTATTCTGCCGAATAAACCTGTTGGGGTGGATATTCTAACAAAATTCCTTATATGATGGGTAATCTAAAGGAAAACCCTGCTGTTTTACCAATCTATAGAAAATCCTGTTATTGGAACCAAACTAAAAAGAATTTGCTGTATAGGACTGTTGTGGTGAAAACATACTGCTGTCATGGCTATTGTGAGGAAAATATTCCGCAGTCATGGATTTTCTAACGACAATTCCTGCTCTGCTGAATAATCTAACCACAATTCCTGCTGTTGGGCATCAATCAATAGAAAATTCTACTGTGATAGCTATTCAGACGAAAAATTCTGTTTTGGTGGCTATCTGTCGAATAATATTGCTGTGATGGATAATCTAACGACATTCCTGATATGATGGATAATCTGAAGAACATTCCAGCTGTTTAAACCAATCTATAGAAAATATCCAAGCAGAAAAAAAATTCTGCTGTCATGGCTATTGAGGTAAAAATATTCTGCTGTAATCGTTATTCTGACGAAAATTTCAGCTTTGTTGAATAATCTAACCACAATTCTTCCAGTTAGGACCAATCTGTAGAAAATTCTGCTGTGATAGCTATCCTGCAGAATAAGTCTGCTGTGCTGGCTATTCTGCCGAATAAACCTATTGTGATGGATATTCTAACGAAATTCCTTGTATGATGGATAATCTAAAGGAAAATCCTGCTGTTTAAACCAATCTATAGAAAATCCTGCTGTTTAAACCAATTTATAGAAAATCTTGCTGTTGGAACCAAGCTAAAAACAAATTTAGCTGTATATGGCTGTTGTGATGAAGACATTCTGCTGCCATGGCTATTGTGACGAAAATATCCTGCTGTCATGGCTCATCTGACGAAAAATTATGTTTTGGTGGACATCTGCCGAATAATATTGCTGTGATGAATAATCTAACGAAATTCCTTATTTGATAGATAATCCGAAGAAAAATCCAGCTTTTTAAACTAATCTATAGAAGATATCCAAGCAGAAAACAACTACTGCTGTCATGGCTATTGTGATAAAAAATATTCTGCTGTAATCACAACTGTGACGAAAATTTCAGCTCTGATGAATAATATAACCGCAATTCTTCCAGTTAGGACCAGTATATAGAAAATTCTGCTGTGATAGCCATCCTGCAGAATAAGTCTGCCGTGCTGGCTATTCTGTCGAATAAACCTGTTGTGATGGATATTCTAACGAAATTCCTTATATGATGGATAATCTAAAGAAAAATCCTGCTGTTAAAACCAATCTATAGAAAATCCTGCTGTTTAAACCACTCTATAGAAAATCCTGCTGTTGGAACCAACCAGTTATGCTTTTGTGATGAAAATATTCTGCTGTCATGGCTAGTGTGACGAAAATATTCTGCCTTCGTGGATTTTCTAACGGCAATTCCTGTTCTGCTGAATAAACTAACCACAATTCCTGCTGTTGGGACTAGTCTATAGAAAATTCTGCTGTGATAGCTATTTTGGCGAAAGTACTGTTTTGGTGGTTATCTGCCGAATACCATTGCTGTGATAGATAATGTAACGAAATTCCTGATATGATGAATAATCTGAAGAAAAATCCAGCTGTTTAAACCAATCTATAGAAGATATCCAACCAGAAAACAACTACTGCTGTCATGGCTATTGTGATAAAAATATTCTGCTGTTATAACCGCTGCTGTGACGAAAATTTCAGCTCTGTTGAATAATCTAACCACAATTCTTCCAGTTAGGACCAATCTGTAGCAAATTCTGCTGTGATAGCTATTCTGACTAATAAGTCTGCTGTGTTGGCTTTTTTGCCGAATAAACCTGTTGTGATGGATATTCTAACGAAATTCCTTATATGATGGATAATCTAAAGGAAAATCATGCTGTTTAAACCAATCCATAGAAGCGCATGCTGTTTATACCAAACTATAGAAAATCTTGCTGTTGGAACCAAGCTAAAAACAAATTTAGCTGTGTATGGCTGTTGTGATGAAAATATTCTGCTGCCATGGCTGTTGTGGTGAAAATATTCTACTGTGATGGATATGCTAATGACTATTCCTCCTCTGCTGAATATACTAAATAATCTAATGACAATTCCTGCTGCGGGAACAATCTATAGAAAATTCTGCCGTGATAGCTATTCTGATGAAAAATTCTGTTTTGGTGGCTATTATGCCGAATAATTCTGCTGTTCAGATGAATAATCTAACCACAATTCCTGATACGAATGGTTATCTTCGAAAAAATAATGTTGTTGGGTGCAATGTATAGAAAATCCTGCTGAGAACGAATTATTCCTGTCGGGACCAATCGAAAGAAAATTCAGCTGTGATAGCTATTTTGACCCAAAATTTGTGATGGCTATTGTGCCTAATAATACTGCTGTGATGGATAATAATCTAAAGAAAGAAATTCCTGATATAATTGATATTCTAAAGAATCTAACGGGGAACTCCTGATATGATGGATATCTAAACAAAAACCCTCTGTTGGGACCAATCTATAGAAAATCGTGTTGTGGGAACTAATCTGAAAACAAATTGTGCTGTGATGGCTATTCCGACGAAAAATTCTGCTGGCCCGAACATTCGCAGTTTCTGTAAGACTCTTATGGGGGCTGTTTTAGTTTTCAACTGTATGTTTTATAGAATAATATTCCATGCAGTATAAAAAAAAAACGTTTTAAAATGTTTATTTAAAGCCGCTTTAACAGACACTGCATACAACTGATATGTCTATAATTTGGTTGTTGTTTTTTTTTGTGTTTTTTTATACGATTACATTGTCACTTTGTAAAGTGCCCCTAAACACGGAATATGAAAGGGTGCACTATAAATATGCTGTAATAATAATAATAAATATGATGTAATAGTAATAAATATGCTGTAATAATTTAGTAATATATATACTGTAGTAATCTAGAGAAAATCTTATTGTTGAGACTAATCTATTGAACATCCTGCTGTGAGGGCAAATCGGAACCATTATAAATAATTACTGCTTTGAGGGGTGGGGTGGGGCAATCTTTAGAGAATAATGGTGGGGGCATTAATCTTAAGAAAAATTTTGCTGTGAAAGCCAAACTGAACAAAGCACTCTCAGACTTTAGTTTATAATTTACTCAAAATTGTTCGCCTTATTTTAACTAAAATATAGCCCTTGGCTGTTTTAATGTATCAAATAGGCATACATGAATAAGAAACAATGTGCAAAGTTTTGAGTTTGGGGATCAAAGATATTTCTTATAAACAGTAATTGAAAGTTGAGTAAATTATTAACTTAAGCCTGAGAATGCTTAGTGAACTCGAGGCCAGATCGCGATGTGATGGATAATCTAAAGAAAACTTTGTTGTGGGGGCTAATGCGAATAAAAATTCTGCTGTGACGGCAATCTATATAACATCATTGGGACCACAGAAATACTAATATTATTATAACATGCAATATTTAAAAAATTGTGCCGTGGGCGCTAATAAAAAAAATCATGTTGTTGGGACCAATGGAGAAAATACTGTTGGGGACATTCTAAATAAAAACAATCCTGCTGTGAAAGCCAATATAACTATCGTGTGTGTGTGTGTGGGGGGGGGGTATATATAGAAAAATTAAAACATTGAATGTTTATCTATTTCTTTCGTGACTTTTTGTGAATGTGCGGGGAGGGGGATTAATGGCATTATGGGCGAAAGACAGATTGTCAAAGTTAGGGATATAAATATGGCTATATTAGTTTATGGTTCTACTTTAAATTCGTGGCCTGGAATAGCAGTAGAACAGGTTTTAACATTTATGTGGTCTGCCTCCAGTTGTTAGAATTATTTCCCTTGATATTTCTAAGGTGAAGGCTGACAGCTGTCAATCATTCTGCACTGGTGTGTATGATGCCTGTCACTTTGTCGTAGCTCTGAAAGAGTGTTCACCTAGGTAAGTGCTAAATGATATGAAGCCGGGACGATTTTGCTAAATAGTATAAAGCGAGTATAGTTTAAGCCCCGCCCATCTGTTGTTTAGGCCCTTCCCACTTTTATGAAGGTTAAGGTTGCAGGGGGCGGTTTATTATTATTATTTTATGATGAACATAAAACTTATTCTCCCTGAAGTTGAGAATACTATCGTTGGATCTGTCTCTGAGGCAGGACGATTTCCAATACCACCTAATACGTCTAGAGAAGTATTTCAATCTGATGAAAATTTTAATAAGTTTGTCGAAAATTTTGAAGTTAATTCCAAAACACGTTTTGTCGTGTCATATAACAGAAACTTTAATTTAACAAGTACAGTAATTTGTTTATAACTCAGTTGCGTTCGGAGTCGTGTGCGTATTTTTAATATAACAGAAACTTTAATTTAACAGGTACAGTAATTTGTTTATAACTCAGTTGCGTTCGGAGCCGTGTGCGTATTTTTAATTTTTAAAATTTATGTAATCACTATAAAGCCAGGTCGATTCGGTTCTATGTGGCGTATAAGGCGATGATGATTTTCTCTATTTCTAGGATATATAGATAATATTTTTAATTTATATAATAAAATCATTCAAATATCCTTTTTTTTTTAAAAAAAAAAAAATTAATTGAACAAAAATAATCCACAATACTTTCAAGCAAGGCCGATTGGGTTATATATGTGGTATAAGACAACCATTTTCTCTATATGTAGAATATAGAGGATGATATTCTTAATTTATATAATCTTATCATCTTAATATCGATTTTATTTTAATAGAAATTAATTGAAAAAAATACTCAAAAATCTTTTAAACATAAAAAAGATTAACTATAAGGCGAACCGATTGAGTTCAATGTCCGGTATAAGGCAATGATTATCTCTACTTCTGGGATATATAGGGTCATATTCTTAATTTATACAATAAAATCACCATATCTTTTTTTATAGGAAATTAATTGAAATAAATAACCCAACATCTTTTACACATAAGAAAAAGACTCACTGTCATTGGGTTCAATGTGCCGTATAAGGCAACGATTTTCTCTATATCCAGGATACATGTATATAGGAAAATATTCTTAATTTATATAATAAAATCACCCTAATTTCTACAAAGCGAGGCAAATATTTTCTCGTTTTTTGAATGGAAATTAATTGAAAAAATACTCCAACATCTTTTAAACATAAGAAAAAGACTCACTATAAAGCGAGGACGATTGGGTTCAACGTGTGATATAAAGCAACGATATTCTATATATCTAGGATATATAGGATAATTTTCTTAATTTATATAATCAAATCGCCATAATATAGATTTTATTTTAATAGAAATTAATTGAAAAATATACTCCAAAATCTTTTAAACATAAGAAAAAGACGACGATTGGGTTCAATGTGTCATATATTTATAAGGCAACGATTTTCTCTATATCTAGGATATATAGGATAATATTCTTAATTTATATAATCAAATAACCCTAATATCATTTTGTGAATGGGAATTAATTGAAAAAAAAATACTCCAACATCTTTTGAACATCAGAAAGACTCACTATAAAGCGAGGACGATTGGGTTCTATATGTGGTAAAGGGCAACCATTTTGTCTATATCTAGGATATATAGGATAATATTCTTAATTTAGATATTCAAATCACCCCATTATAGTTTTTTTAATGGAAATTAATTGAAAAAATACTCCACAATCCTTTAAACATAAGAAAAGAATTCGTTATAAAGCGAGGCTGGCTTGGTTCCATGTATGGTATAAAGCAACGATTTTCTCTATTTCCAGGATTTATAGGGTAATGTGCCTCATTTATATAATAAAGTCAAGCTAATATCGCTTTTTGAATGGAAATTAATTGAAAAAAAATACTCCAACATCTTTTTAACATAAGAAAAAGACTCACTATAAAGCGAGGACGATCGGGTTGAATGTGTGTTATAGGGCAACGATTTTCTCTATATCTAGGATATACAGGATAATATTCTTGATTTATATAATCAAATAACCCTAATATCGTTTTTGAATGGGAATTAATTGAAAAAATACTCCAACATCTTTTAAACATCAGAAAAAGACTCACTATTGAGTTCTATATGTGGTAAAGGGTAACCATTTTGTCTATATCTAGGATATATAGCATAATATTCTTAATTTATATAATCAAATAACCCTAATATCATTTTTGAATGAGAATTAATTGAAAAAATACTCCAACATCTTTTGAACATCAGAAAAAGACTCACTATAAAGCGAGGACGATTGGGTTCTATATGTGGTAAAGGGCAACCATTTTGTCTATATCTAGGATATATAGGATAATATTCTTAATTTAGATATTCAAATCACCCTAATATAGTTTTTTTTATGGAAATAAATTGAAAACAAGCCAACAGTGAGGCTGATGTCCCCCGCCGAAATCCCAAAATAAATAGATGACACATATTAATTAATCGCACATTTATTTTTTTCAAACGTATCGAGCAATCAAACTGTACACGAAATGTCATCCAAAAGAGTTATAAAAAGAAAAATGCTAAAACCGACGAAAAAAATGAAAATGTATCCTAGTTAGGGGGACCCAAAAGGCAGATCAAAGGGTCCCCACGCTTGACAAAAGGGCTCCTCTGGCCAAGGGAAAGGGCCCTTGTGTCCGAGTCAATCGTTTCTATACACTGTTACTGTCGAATCCATAACTGAATGAGAATGCAGTCATTGTATTGGCATAAAAAATCATCAATCAAGATGAACCTAAGTTATCTTGTCCCAAAGTATCAACCAATCAAATTGCTTATCTCTGCTAGAGATTTCCTAGGCAGAAAATGCTCATCTTCCAACTCCATCAAGGCATTGACCTAATAAGCATATACACCAAGTTATCGTGTTCCAAAGCATCAACCAATCAAATTGCGTATCTCTGCTTACCCTAAGCGGAAAATGCTCATCTTCGAACACAAAGTCTCGACCAATCAAATTGCGTATCGCTCTGCTTACCAGGCGCGGATCCAAAATATTTTGCAGGGGGGGGGGGTCAAGGTTTGATAATTGCTTAACTAATTGCGCTCAACCGATTAATTTGGTAAATTAGATTCAATTTGGTTCATTCTGACGTATTTCCGGAAGGTAAATTCCAAAATTACAGGTCTAAATCGCCAATAAAATCGCATAAAAAAAATTTCAAGCCTGAGCAGCGGGGGAAGGGGGGTCCGGACCCCCTGGACCCCCCCCCCCCCCTCTGGATCGGCGCCTGCTTACCGTGAGCAGAAAAGGTATTACTGTAATGAAACTATACACCAAGTTTCACCATTCTCACTTAATTAGAACTAAAGTTATCGTGTTCCAAAGCATCAACCAATCAAATAGCTTATCTCTGCTTACCCTAAGCGGAAAATGCTCATCTTCGAAGTCCATCAAGGCATTGACCTAATAAACACATACACCAAGTTTGAACATTCTAGCTCAATTAGGAAGAGAGTTATTGTGTCCCAAAAAGTGTGACGGACAGACGGACAGACAGACAGACAGACAGACGAACCCATTTTAATAGTCCCCCAACTTTCTCCGAAAGGCGGGGGACAAAAAATACTCCACAACACTTTAAACATAAGAAAAGAACTCGCTATAAAGCGAGCCGGATTGGGTTCCATGTATGGTATAAGGCAACGATTTCTCTATTTCCAGGATTTATAAGGTAATATTCCTCATTTATAAAATAAAATCAAGCTAATATCGTTTTTGAATGGAAATTAATTAAAAAAAAATACTCCAACATCTTTTTAACATAAGAAAAAGGGTCACTATAAAGCGAGGAAGATCGGGTTGAATGTGTTTTATAAGGCAACGATTTCTCTATATATATGATATAAAGGAAAATATTCTTGATTTATATAATCATTATATAATCAAATCACCCTCATATAGTTTTTGAATGGGAATTAATTGAAAAAAATACTCCAACATCTTTGAAACATCGGAAAAAGACTCACTATAAAGCGAAGACGATTGGGTTCTATATGTGGTAAAGGGCCACCATGTTCTCTATCTAGGATATATAGGATAATATTCTTTATTTATATATTCAAATCGCCCTAATATAGTTTTTTATGGAAATTAATTGAAAAAATACTCCACAATCCTTTAAACATAAGAAAAGAATTCGCTATAAAGCGAGGCCGACTTGGTTCCATGTATGGTATAAATCAACGATTCTCTCTATTTCCCAGGATTTATAGGGTAATGTGCCACATTTAAATAATAAAATCAAGCTAATATCTTTTTTTGAATGGAAATTAATTGAAAAAAATACTCCAACATCTTTTTAATATAAGAAAAAGACTCACTATAAAGCGAGGACGATCGGGTTGAATGTGTGTTATAGGGCAACGATTTTCTCTATATATAGGATTTACAGGATAGTATTCTTGATTTATATAATCAAATCACCCTCATATAGTTTTTGAATGGGAATTAATTGAAAAAATACTCCAACATCTTTTAAACATCAGAAAAAGACTCACTATAAAGCGAGGACGATTGGGTTCTATATGTTGTAAAGGGTAACCATTTTGTTTATATCTAGGATATATAGCATAATATTCTTGATTTATATAATCAAATAACCCTAATATCGTTTTGGAATGGGAATTAATTGAAAAAATACTCCAACATCTTTTAATCATCAGAAAAAGACTCACTATAAAGCGAGGACGATTGGGTTCTATATGTTGTAAAGGGTAGCCATTTTGTCTATATCTAGGATATATAGCATAATATTCTTAATTTATATAATCAAATAACCCTAATATCGTTTTTGAATGGGAATTAATTGAAAAAATACCCCAACATCTTTTAAACATCAGAAAAAGACTCACTATAAAGCGAGGACGATTGGGTTCTATATGTTGTAAAGGGTAGCCATTTTGTCTATATCTAGGATATATAGCATAATATTCTTAATTTATATAATCAAATAACCCTAATATCGTTTTTGAATGGGAATTAATTGAAAAAATACTCCAACATCTTTTGAACATCAGAAAAAGACTCACTATAAAGCGAGGACGATTGGGTTCTATATGTGATAAAGGGCAACCATTTTGTCTATATCTAGGGTATATAGGATAATATTCTTAATTTAGATATTCAAATCACCCTAATATAGTTTTTTTTATGGAAATTAATTGAAAAAAATACTCCACAACACTTTAAACATAAGAAAAGAACTCGCTATAAAGCGAGCCCGATTGGGTTCCATGTATGGTATAAGGCAACGATTTCTCTATTTCCAGGATTTATAGGGTAATATTCCTCATTTATAAAATAAAATCAAGCTAATATCGTTTTTGAATGGAAATTAATTGAAAAAAATACTCCAACATCTTTTTAACATAAGAAAAAGGGTCACTATAAAGCGAGGAAAATCGGGTTGAATGTGTTTTATAAGGCAACGATTTTCTCTATATATAGGAAAATATTCTTGATTTATATAATCAAATCACCCTCATATAGTTTTTGAATGGGAATTAATTGAAAAAAATACTCCAACATCTTTGAAACATCGGAAAAAGACTCACTATAAAGCGAAGACGATTGGGTTCTATATGTGGTAAAGGGCAACCATATTCTCTATCTAGGATATATAGGATAATATTCTTAATTTATATATTCAAATCACCCTAATATAGTTTTTTTATGGAAATTAATTGAAAAAATACTCCACAACAGTTTAAACATAAGAAAAGAATTAGCTATAAAGCGAGGTCGACTGGGTTCCATGTATGGTATTAGGCAACGATTTTCTCTATTTCCGGGATTTATAGGGTAATATGCCTCATTTATATAATAAAATCAAGCTAATATCGTTTTTTGAATGGAAATTAATTGAAAAAAATACCCCAACATCATTTTAACTTAAGAAAAAGAGTCACTATAAATCGAGGAAGACCGGGTTGAATGTGTGTTATAAGGGATTTATAGGGTAATATGCCTCATTTATATAATAAAATCAAGCTAATATCGTTTTTTGAATGGAAATTAATTGTAAAAAATACTCCAACATCATTTTAACTTAAGAAAAAGAGTCAATATAAAGCGAGGAAGACCGGGTTGAATGTGTGTTATAAGGCAACGATTTTCTCTATATCTATGATATATAGGAAAATATTCTTGATTTATATAATCAAATCACCCTCATATAGTTTTTGAATGGGAATTAATTAAAAAAAATACTCCAATATCTTTGAAACATCGGAAAGAGACTCACTATAAAGCGAGGACGATTGGGTTCTATATGTGGTAAAGGGCAACCATTTTGTCTATAATATTCTTAATTTAGATATTTAAATCATCCTAATGTAGTTTTTTTATGGACATTAATTGAAAAAATACTCCACAATCCTTTAAACATAAGAAAAGAATTCGCTATAAAGCGAGGCCGACTTGGTGAAACGGTGATCTAATCAAACGTTTTTTTAAATCGGAAAATAATTGTGACTTCCAGAGGGACCACAAGCTAAAAGGGCGAGTTTTCGTACAATAAGGGGCCATAATTCAGGAAATTACGAATCAATGAGCGCAAATATCGAAAGCAACCAAGATCTTCGGGTTATAAACATGCATGTCAAGTTTCATCAAAATCGGTTCAAAATTGTGACCTATATAGGGTCCACAACCTTGATATAACATATTTTCACACTATTCACGTACAAACGGCGGCCATTTTGTCCGTCAATTCTGGTTCGATTTTCACGAAATTCGAGGTCAGCCTTCATTACCATGTAACGGTGATGTAATCAAACGTTTTTTTTAAATCGGATAATAATTTTGACCTCCAGAGGGACCATCAGCTAAAGAGGGCGATTTTTCGGACAATCAGGGGCCATAATTTAGGAAGTTACGATCCGATTAGCGCAAATATCAAAGGGAACCAAGATTTTGGGGTTTTAGACATGCATGTCAAGTTTCATCACAATCGGTTCAAAATTGTGACCTCTATAGGGTACACAAGCTAAAAACATGATATTTCGTACAATCAGGGGCCATAATCCACGAAGTTTCGATCCGATACATGCCAATATCGAAAGGAACCGAGATCTTATGGGGATAAACCTATATTTCAAGTTTCGTCAAAATCGAATAGGAATTGTGACCTGTAGAGAGTCCACAAACAAATTGTGGACGGACGGACGTCCGGACGGACAGGGGCGACGACATAATACGTCCACATGAAAATGTGGGCGTATAAAAAATACTACAAAATTTTTTAAACATAGAAAAAGACTCACTATAAAGCGAGGACCATTGGGTTCAATGTGTGGTATAGGGCAACGGTTTTCTCTATATCTAGGATATATAGGATAATATTCTTAATTTTTATAATAAAATCACACTAATGTCGTTTTTTGAATGGAAATTAATTGAAAAAAAAAATACTCCAACATCTGTTAAACATTAGAAAAAGACTCACTTTAAAGCGAGGACGATTGGGTTCAACGTGTGATATAAGGCAACCATTTTCTCTCTAAATAGGATAATATTCTTAATTTATATAATCTAATCACCTTAATATCAATTTTATTTTAATAGAAATTAATTGAAAAAAATAATCCAAAATCTTTTAAACGTAAGATAAAGACTAACTGTAAAGCGAGGACGAATGTGGTACAAGGCAACCATTTTCTCTATATATAGAGTATAGAGAATAATATTCTTAATTTATATATTCAAATTACCCTAATATCGTTTTTATTATGGAAAGTGATTGAAAAAATACTCCACAATAAAATCCCTCTAATATCTTTATTTTATGGAAATTAATTGAAAGAAATACTCCAAATTTCTTTCAAATATAAGATAAAGCGAAACCGATTTTCTCTATTTCTAGGACATTTAGGATAATATTCTTAATTTAAAATAATATAATCACTCAAATTTCGTGTTTTTTATGGAAATTATTTGAAAAAGTATTCCAAAATCTTTTAATTTAAACAGACGCACTTACAGCGAGGCCAAACAAATTAATATTTACAAGTAGATCCAACATCTGATTTTAGCCTCTACTATACATAATGTCAAGGCCGTACATTGAACTGTCAATCAAATTGACTGACATGTTCCTCGCTCTATATCGTCCTCGCTTTATATGATTTAGCATTTGCCGTTCACCTACTAGGTAGGTTGCACTCGATAGTCAAAGTTGTCAAGACGTCCAGTAGCGCTATCCAATGCTTTACATTCACACACTTTATATTCGACCTCATTTATTGCAAAAATGATAAAGAAATATTAAAAAGTACATAGCTCTACATATTATTGAAGGGCTTTGTTACTGTTGTAGTTCACACATCTGCTCTTTAATAGATATAAACATGATTTTCTCATTGTCGACGCCCAAGCAATCCAAGGTTGCAACGTATTACCCTTTGCACCAATGTATGCCCCCCCCCTCCCCTGGACAAAATCCTGGATCTGGGCCTGTTCCTAACGGTATTTTAACTAATTTGCACTTACATCTAAATATTGATAAATCTGATATAACGTTTTAGATCAATTTACGACTTGAAAATCTACATTTTTTTCTTAATAATTTAAACCTTTACACAATTCATGATTGAAGTTTTAAACAGAGTATTTATATTTTGAAAATAATTTCTCATTGGAGATGAATAAAATATTGAAGTCTATACATCAGTATTAATAACTACATTATTCATTAATAACTTCATTATTTATTGATAACTTCATTATTTATTAATAACTTCATTATTTATGACGAAGTATATATTAATATTTTCATTATTTATGACGAAGTATGTATTAGTATCTTCATTATTTATGGTGAATATATATATATATATATATATATATATATTAATATCTTCATTATTTATGGTGAATATATATGGTGAATATATATATATATATATATATATTAATATCTTCATTATTTATGGTGAATATATATATTAATATCTTCATTATTTGTGATGAGGTATATATTAATATCTTCATTATTTATGACGAATTATATATTAACGTCTTCATTATTTAAATATTAATATCTTCATTATTTATAACAAAAGTACATCTTAATATCTTTTTTATTTATGACGAAGTGTATATTAATATCTTTATTATTTATGACGATGTATATATTAATATCTTTATTATTTATGACGAAGTATATATTAATATCTTTTTTTTTTATGACAAAGTACGGCCAATATTATTTATGACGAAGTATTAATATCTTCATTATTTATGACGATATTAATATCTTCATTATTCATGACGAAGTAGATATTAATATCTTCATTATTTATTATTTCTGACGAAGTATATACATGTATTAATATCTTCATTATTCATGACGAAGTATATATTAATATCTTATTATTTATAACGAAGTATATATTTTTTTATTTTTTTTTATATAAGCAGTATTTTTTATTCAGATTTGTATCTGAATAGGGATTGGGGAACAGGCATAGCCTATATTAAACCCCTCTCCCTATATATATATTAATGTCTTCATTATTTGTTAATAACTTCATTGTTTATGACAAAGTACGGCCTGTATTATTTATCACGAAGTACAGCCTATATTATTTATGACGAAGTATTAATATCCTCACAATTTCTGACGCAGTATATATTAATATATCCATTATTTGTGATGAGTTATATATTCATATCTTCATGATTTATGACGAAGTATGTATTAATATCTTCATTATTTATGACGCAGTATATATTAATATCTTCATTATTTATGATGAGTTATATATTAATATCTTCATACTTTATGACTAAGTATATATCCATAGGCTATTTAAATTTGATATTTAAGTATCTATTAATATCTTCATTATTTGTGACAAATTATATAATATCAATATCTTCATTATTTATGACTTCTTTATTTAGGACGAAGGACAGTAGGACGTTAAACCCCATTTCATTTATCTAGGACGAAGTATATATTAATATCATCAATATTTATGACGAAGTATATACCCATAAGCTAGTTAGATATATTATACAGAAAAAACACATTACATAGAGATAACCATGCAAAATTCAGAGAGAGAGAGAGAAATGGGGGTTAACGTCAACTCAACACAAACTAGGTCATTTCGGGACTAACATATGGTTTTTAATTTTATTTCAATAATTCGCTTGCGCGTAGGGGTCTTTAGCAGTGGGAGGAAACCGGAGTGCCCAGAGGAAACCCACGAGGTTGGGAAGGCGCCCCTATCTCCATGCCACATACGCTCACACCTGGGCTCGAAACCACAGCCGCAAACCGGAGTGCCCAGAGGAAACCCACGAGGTTGAGAAGGCGCCCCTATCTCCATGCCACATAAGCTCACACCTGGGCTCGAAACCACAGCCGCAAGCCAGAGGTGACCGGTCAGCTAAAGGTCTAGACCACTAGGCCATCCAACGCCCCCCCCCACAACCCATGCAAAATTCAAGTGCCGATACAGAGGTTTTTTAATTATTTATTGGGAGTGCTTTTTGGTTTGTTTGTTTGTTTTTTGTTTTGTTTTTTTTTTGGTAAGGATAAGGATCCCTTTTGAAATGTTTCTGTAATGTTTGCTGGTTTTCATCGATTTTCCCTGAAGAGCAGATGACATATAACTATAATTCAATAATTCTGTACTTGTATTTTTGTCATGAATGCATCTGTTTCTTAGAATATTAGTTAAATAAATAAAAAAATAAATAAATAAGAGGACCCAAAATGAAATGTATTGTATGCTTCGCTGCGCTTGACATCACTGTTGCCCCACCCCACCCACACCTTCGTCCCGTCCCAGTAACTCAATTTGAATTCCCATTATATATTCCATAGGTCATGATGGAAAATTCCATTGACTTTGTGGCAATGTCAACTTGTGTGAAACTATATAAAAATTCCGTAACAAATTATGTTAAGTTTGATGAGGGAGGAGATGGGGTGGGGGCTTTGCGCATGCCAAAACGGACCAGATTTAGGCGCCATTGCAAATATTCAGCGAATGTGAAAAACTCAGGAGTTCTGCTTAAAATGAAGAAAAGAAAGGTAAGTGGCACAGTATGCTGTTTAAATACAAATTATTTTCATTTGCTAGTCTTATAATGATGACCGAAAGATTGTGTTGACAGACATTTCCAGCGGTTTCAGTTTTACGCTGAACTTCAGCAGGTGAACTTGATTGTGAATTTTTTCATGACACAAGACATTTTGAAAATGATTTTGCGTCCCTGCTTAACGAATGATTAATTTATTTAGATTTGATCTCTGTACTGGCGAAATATTTTTATAGATGATTGGAATGATGAAATTAAATTCCACATTTTTATTGCTATTTTTTATTTTTAAATAATTCGTGTTAGGTAACAATAGTATTTAGACCAGTGCAACCTTATTGCAGTACATGATTCACATTTCGGTAAGTTATAACTCGATGAATATCGAAGAATTCAAATTATCGATGGCTCAATCGCACTCATGATTTGAGTTTGGATGAACGAGGCTATTTGCAGGCACTCGGCAAACCTCGGTAGATTCCGGAATCAGCCGAAGTTGGCCGAGTGTATGTCGGTTGTCAAAAATTAAAATAAGTTCATTATTTGATCGAGACTACCAAAATAATAACCTCGTTTTCAAAAAGGAAGTAGATGTGATAAAAACGTCAAAATAAAAGAGGGAAGATAATAATGAAAAGGGTCCACGAATAACAGTATGAACTTTATTCCTTTTTACTTAAAATTGACCTGTTACAAATGAAGAACTGGGCATTGATTGCCACAGTATTCCTGCCACAATAGATAACATTGAAAGTATCAAGGTCTGTAGAGAGTTGTGACCGTGTGGTACACATCACTTCACTCAGTCTGTCTCAGTGACAGTGTCAATGTAAACAGGTGTTAATTTGTTAAGTAAAAAAAATATCAAAGGGTGTCAATTTGATTAACACAACTAAAATTAATATTACATTTAGTAATATAAAGGGGTCCCTTGCTATGTGCTATTGTCAAATTATCAGGTCCGTTAAAAGTGCCTAGGTGGTGATGAGAGTATCATAGTATGACTGTCGGAAAATATTGATATTGCCAATCATTTCTGAAAGCATTTAGAAGATGGCTAACCAAGACACATCGACAATCGCACAATTACAGGTAGTCACTTGTGAGAAGAAAAATCTGTAAAAGATAATCTTTCTTTGCAATGCATGGTTTTGACCTGGTGATCATAGTTAAACAAAAAAGACATTCAACACTGCACACATAAAAAAATGACAGCGTAAAGAATTGTTGCCCACTTATGATGAGAGCAAATGACGTAAATTATTGTTGAATACTGAAATTATATAGATCTCATAATCATATAGGCCTATTCACTACTAAGACTTAAATTCAAAAACACGAATTAAGCCACTATACACAGCAGTTGGAATTTAATATAAGAGTAGGTCATAGTGCCACTGCATGGCGTATGCTTGTCTGCATTAGCCCAGTTGGAGCAGAACAGTAGGATGTTAAACCCCATTTCATTTCATGTTACTGTTTTAAAGGGTAATAATACAACTAACTATATTTTACTCTTGACATTATTATTGGCCAGGTCATAAGAGAAAGATAAATCGACCAGTGACAGTTCTGATGAAGTTGACAGAGTTTTGACACTTTGATGAAATGCTATTATTTTATTGTTAAATCACTGAAGTATATTGTTCATGTATGCATAATGTTAATAATACAGCATAAATTCATATATAATTTGTTACCGGTGTTCATGTTCAAAATAATTCGCAGATATTATCAATTATTGATCAGCATATAAATATCGATTGCCTTCCCTAGAACTAGGAAATAAAATAAAACACGTACTCAGCAGGAAATAAAAAAATAATAAACACGTGCTCAGACATGATGGATCAAGACCAGCTGTGTCAAATATACTGAGTGCCATACAAAACGTATCACTTAGTTTTTGGTATAACAAAATGATCCTGTAAACATATCTTATTTATTTTGCTTCTTATTGTGAACAATTTGACTAAAATTTTCACCAAATTCTCTTTAGATTATCTAGTTTTAAACTATTATAGTGAGAAGTGACGGCTCTTTATATAATCTCCCATAATGAATGGATCTTTAATATATTGATATTTATGTATTATTAAATAACAGAGTAGTGAACAAAACTTCAAATAATTAATTTTTATTAAATCAGCAAGACAGCAATTTTGTAACAGAATAACACACACTTACACACTGGACCCTTTGTTCCCACTCGGGTGTTCAAGTTACTGATCAACCTGTATTGTGTTGTTTTAGCACCTACACAGGTGATCATTTGAGGAAAAGTGGGTGTTCATATAAATGAACACCCCAATGAACACCCCAACATACTAACCCGGTGATTGTCAAAACAGACAGCCGCGCATTTTCGTGCGTGCACTGTGTATTAGCAATAACAAGAAACACCGTGTTAATTTTAAAAAGATAAACACATGTACATGTAGTTAAAACGACACATAAATATTTTATCACAGTAGATTGTGAAATAATATCATTAGCTAGAAAACGCAACCAACATTATAAGAAACAAATGCGCGAAACCTAGCGAATTGGGATGAATTTCTGTTTGAACATTTTTTTTAGATAATTGTCAGCTTGTGAAATACCAATCCTACATCATCACACATGATATTTTTTTTTCGCACATGGATAGTTTGTGGCTGACAATTCGCGAATGTAAAACGTATTCCAGTCAACGCAGCATACCCCATTCGCACAAATTAAATATTACAGTGAATGAAGGGTGTTGCATATTTTTTCTTTTGTCGATAAGGAGAGAGAGAAATGGGATTTAACGTTCATTCGACGTAGAGGTCTTTAGCAGCCGGAGGAAACCGGAGGCCCTACACCTTGTCACGTACCACCGAGGAATCGAAACCACACCAGTTGACTGAATGGTAGACTTTATGACAACACGCAAGCGCTAACCATTCGGACATTTATCCATATACCAATCCAACTTTCTTAAAATTGTTTTTCAAAAACCTGACATTTGAATAATCTGATTTCTATGCATCGTAAATAAACCGGTATACACCTATTCAGTTATTTACCCACTCCCCAATTTGCTGAGTAAACAACAATATATGACGTGCAAAATAAAGCATATTGGTACCTGTTATAGACGAATTGGTAAAACAATTGTGTGTGATAAAGAGTCTGTGATAATAATGCGTCTCTCTCGTATTCGTCCATTTTCATTCACTCGTTCAACTTCTTACACAAAGAATCCAGTGTGTAAGTCAGTTATCAACTTTGACCTCGGGGTCAAGTTAGATAAACACCCGCGCCCGTGCATTGAACACTTCGAACGCTGCACGTTCTCAGTGTACAACTTTGCACGAGCCCGTGTGTTCATCTAACTTGAACCCCTCTGTCTCAGTTGATAACCCTTACATATCAATATTGTTAATTTCAAATTAGATATTATTTCTTAAATTTAAAATTGAAAATTTTATAATAAAAAGGTAACATGTGCATACCAGGCAGTATTATTGCAGGTTCTGTATGCTGTCATCTTACACAACCATCACACAGTACAACCTTCTGTTTAGAACTGACTCAAAAACTATTTTGACACTACTCAGATAAAATGTAATAGTTTTCTGTGATATGCTTCATCAATTTGATTAGCTTACATTGTACCTGTTCATGATTGTATAAGGACCGGTCAGATCAGTAATGAGTACAAGAAGTACTCAGGTCACTTTAATTGAAATAATAACAACTTTTGGTCTTTTGTTAATTTATATTCTTTGATGTGGCTTCATCACAGGTGTTGTAGAACACCTATATTATTTCAAAGAAAATAATTAAACCTAATACAATAATTAATTGATTAAAATAACACTCTATTATTTTAAAAACATATTGTCTTTCAGAGTGGTCCAACTTTTCTTTTTGTAGGACAGATTGGTCTGGGTCAGAGTACAAGTAGCCCGACCTTTCATTGATTCTAATCCCCCCCCCCCCCCCCCACAAAAAAAAAAAAAACACAATAAAAAAAGACAGAGCTACCATACCATTAAATTAAATTGATGAAAGCGAAGCACAGTAAAGCAAAAAATTAAAGATAAAGAAGCTAAAATCTCTAGTTGATAAGGAAAAATGTCAACGAACTACCCAAGCCTTATTAAAGGGGAAGTATGAGAGTTAGATAAAGAGTTGACATTTCTTTGTATATACTGTAGCTGTAGTATAAGTTAAAAAGATAGATAACGTAGATTATAGAATATGCGGAAACTTCCAGTCAAATTGCTCCACGCTGAACCAAGATATTAGCGATTAGCAATTGAATTTTAATTATAGCCTCAATCATTATTACTAAAGTCGGTACAATAAAATTTAAAAAAAAGTCTTGATTATCCAATTTTATGTTTAATTGATTTTAACAAAAAATGTATTCCAATCCGCTGAATATTGCAGGCAAGCGATGGCATCGAGAGTTGATTATCTTCTGGATATGTTAATTAATATCTAAGTTTTATTTTTCTAACACTATTTATTCAGTAAATAATTTACATGATATAAATATAATATATATAAATCTAGGATCTGAAAACAAGCCAAGGGCTTATATAAATTCATCTCCCTATTTACAACAATATAAATACAGTGTTTGGAATTATAATCATAAATTATATAACGGTTTAAATTACGAAGAAAATGTATATTCTCAATGTTGCAATATTATATAGGACATATCGTAGTTTAAGTACAAAGGGGGTTAATATACAGAAAGTAATGTATTGTAATATAATGTAGTGTAATGTAATGTGGTGCAATTGTGGTTAGCGAAGCAATTATTTGATGATGTTGATAGTAGTGGGGAGGTGTGCGAACCCCAAATTATGGATGGGGGAGAGAGAGAGAGAAATCTTGAAGTCTAAATATCTAAAACGAGAAATGAAAAGCATCCGAGGGTAACACCGCAATCAAAAGACGATAGGAAAAAGTTAGTATCTAAGCATCTAAGTTAGTAATAATTTCGAGCATTTCAGGCCTAAAGAAAGACCTGCAATAGGCAGACTTAGCTATGTACATGTGTATGTTTAATATTAATAATTGATTAACAATTTTCTTTTAAATTTTTTCATTCAGGCTTATAGGAAAGCTACTGTATATGTATGCATTCATTTATGAACAACTCAATATAACTTGTTATAAAATTTTCAGAGAGATTAATTCGGTTATTTCTCTGTATTTAGTTGTTTGTATCAAAGCGGGGTTGGATGGCGGAATGGTTAGCATGTACCCTCTGTATCATAAATTCTGTCATTGAGTCAACTGATGTGGTTTCGATTCCCCGGTTGTACGTGACAAGGGTCCCTCAGTTTCCACCAGCTGCAAAAGACCCCTAAGCATGAGCGAATTATTGAAATGAAATTGAACCATGTATATTGTAGTCCCGAAATGATCTGGTTTGTGTCGAGTGGACGTTAAACCCTGTTTCTCGAGTTAAAGACTACATGCGCCATTTACATTTTCGTTCAAATACCAAATTTCTAACGGCTATGAGATTTTCTGTTTTGTATTCAATTGGATTTAAACAGGTCTATCAATAAAAAGAGAGAGAGAGAGAAATGGGATTTAACGTCCACTCGACACATACAAGGTCATTTCGGGACTAACAAATGATTTAATTTT
This sequence comes from Patella caerulea, assembly GCA_036850965.1. Classification (NCBI taxonomy): domain Eukaryota; kingdom Metazoa; phylum Mollusca; class Gastropoda; family Patellidae; genus Patella; species Patella caerulea. Next base: position 14,878,209 of record JAZGQO010000005.1, on the reverse strand, counting down.
ATTTCAATAATTCGCTTGCGCGTAGGGGTCTTTAGCAGTGGGAGGAAACTGGAGTGCCTGGAGGAAACCCCGAGGTTGAGAAGGCGCCCCTATCTCCATGCCAAATATGCTCACACCATTGATCCAAACCACAGCCGCAAGCCAGAGGTAGCCGGAGCTAGAGGTCTATCAATAAAAGACGTTGGCTCACTTACTTGGACTTTAAGGGACAGTGATAGTCAAACGGTCCCGTGTACACATTGGCATGCACATACATGTAAAAGAAACCTTTACAGCTTAATAAAGGCTATAGTGCTGCTGTATGCAAAATTTCCCTCATACACCGAGTGTAGTACACTATATGGCGTATGTCCGTCTTTATCAGGCTCCCAATCAGAGCAGAAAACTAGGACCTGACGTTAAACCCCATTTCTATTTCATTTACATTTCAAGGGAAGATCAAGCACTATTTTTTTGATAATCAAAAACAAGAATGAACTATGTATACACCAATATCATACATACGGTAGCTTAAAGGGACATTGTGAAAGATAGGATAGAGAGCTAGCACTGCTGGCTTTTCTCACTATTATAGTTAAAAACTATATAACGTAGAGGAAATATGGTGAAAATTTAAGTCAAATTGCTTAACTCTGAACCAAGAGACTCTATTTAATTTTAAGCCTAGCCTTGATCGTCATTACTAAAGTCGGTACGATAAGAAACAGTCCTGATAATCCATTGTTGGATTAAATCATCAGTAAACGTTGAGCAACAATTCGGATTGAAATCCAATGAAAATCCGAAACATAAAATGGCATCGGCAGTTGATAAAGGTCTTTTCGCGTTAAATAATGTCTAATAAAAGTTTAAATAACATTTTAAGCCTAAAGAAAGACCTGCTATTAGTGCTATAGGCAGATTTAGCACTTGCATAATGTATGTTTAAGGACAGAGTTGACAGATCATTTATATTAATACGTAAAAGTAGATTGTCAAATTCATCTTTTTGTTGGAAAAAACTATTACAGATACTCTATTTTTTCCTTGCTTGTCTTTTCATTCTGTCAATCAAAAGAATTATGCTGTCAGAACTAGAGTTGAGAATGGAATGAAATGGGGTATAACATCCGACTGCTATTACATGTAGAGACAGGGAGAGATGAGGTTGAAAGTCCCAATGTGTTGAGTGTTGCCAATGAAAAATTAGAGAAAAAAATAGATATTTCTAATTGTTAATTTTATTTACAGATGAAATTGGGCTGACTCATGGTAACTTATTATTTAAGGGACAAAGCAGGAATGAAATCATGGAAAAAATCTCTGAAAATACCAAACTGAATCTTGTAAAGAAAGATCTGAACAATGGCAACAGTTCAGAAATCAAGAAACATTCTGAACCAGCCATTGATCTGTTCCTGGAGAACAATTTGAATAGCCAAGAACGTGAAGCTTTTCTTCAGGAGCAAATACCAGAAACTTCAGAAGAACAAGCAAGCACATCGTCAAGCGAGCAAGTTGAAAGAAGGTTAGGCCCTTTGTCACCTAGGAAACAGAAAACTCAAACAGCTGTGGTGAGTGAAGCCTTCAATTTTCTGCGCATTGAGGATGATGCAGAAAATAATGTAGAACTGGTTCGTATTCCTCCAGAGGGATGCGAGTCTGTAGAAAATGTAGCGCAAATTGTCTCAAATCACACGAGTGATGAATTAAATAATTCTGTCATATACCATTCACATTCGTATCAAGAAATAGGATCAATCACAGCGGATAACTTGGTTTGTTACGAAGACGATGTTGTTAATTGTTCTAGAAGTAGCATTGAAATAGATGGCTGTGAATCAGAATCTGATGTTCCAATTCCCAAGAGTGCTTCCATTACTACCGATTTAGATAATACGGCTAAGAACATTACTACTGATTCAGTTAGTACTGCTAAGAACATTACTACAATATCTGTTTCGAATCATAAAATAGCTAAAGCTAAAAATGTTGATTTAGAAAAGACAGACAGCAAAGAAAGAGAAAATCTTGAGGGTTCTCCATTCAATTCTGATACTGTAGCGGACATTAAAAATGTTGATTTGAAAAATACAGGCAGCAAAGAAACCAAGAGACAAAATTTTGATGGTTGTGAATCAAATTCTGATACTTCAGCACCTGGCAGCATTGTGAAGATTAGTGCTTCGGATGATACTAAAGATATTAAGACAACTTGTGCTTCAAATCATAAAATAACTGACATTAACAATGTTGGCAGCATCAAAGAATGTGAAGTCAATCATGATACAGTAAAACGTAATAACACAGAAAAAGATTTATCAAATAATTCAGTTGATCTGCAAGACTCTTCAGAATCTCCCAAGTCGGAGAATTTGGACATATTAGGAAGTTCGATAACAACACCTTCTGATCAAAAGGAGACAAGTGCAATCAGTGAAAAAGAAGTGGTACTGCGTCGACAATCTGATAAAAAGCTTAAACCGATATCGAATGCTGAATTAAGTGATGACTCTTCAGATGAGGACTCAGGTTTGTATATTTACTTATTTACGTTTTGACATGCCTTTGTTGTCATATAAGACATTATTTTCCCTTCCAAATTTTTAATCTCTTTCATTGTTATTTTACTTGCAATCTTCCGTTGGCATCCATTACACATCTCCTCAGCTCAGAAGGCTGTGTTGATTGTGATTTAGCAAAAATAGGACCTAAAGAGAGATAAATGGATGCTGTTCTGGCATGCTACCATCCCATTTTTTAAAACAAACCTATCCTTCTCAGCTCTGAGAAGGCTGTGTTACTATCGAGAAGGCTGTGTTACTATCGACGCGTGAAATGATAAAGTTCTAAATGGACCATAAAAGGAAGACCCAGTCTTGTCAGCTCAGAGAAGACTGTGTTACTTGGATTCACCCAATTTAAACAACTACAGCTTCTCCACTCAAAAAGTGGAAAAAGAGACAAATAGAAGTTGTCCTGACTTCCGTCAATTTTTTTCCCTGATTTAAATAACCACAGCATCTCAGCTCAGAGATGATTGTGGTACATGGACTCTTGGAAGAATAAAATCTGAATGATTGTTGAACTGGTATGCTTGCATAGATGTGACACTGCATCTGAAATATGAAAAAAACCCACTGGTATATTTGATATTGAATAGGCGAGAGGGAAACTGATTGGATGTTGTCCTGACATTCCACCAGATTCCAAATTTTGGTAAATAAAACACAACATCTCAGCTCTGAGATGGCTATGTTAATTGATATCTAGTCAGAAAAAGAGATTAATGTAAGTTATCCTGGCATCCTATCATCATGTTTGTGCAGTATCCAAAGGTACATTAACAATAGAAGCCCTCTCAGCTCAGAGAAGGTTGTATTACTAATTGGACGCTTGGAATGATAAAGTGGATGGATATGATTCCTCCAGGAGTCAAATTTGGGTACCGGTAAAAAAAATCTGCGTTATTTGTGATCAAGTCAGACTAAGAAATGAATGGATGTTGTCCTGGCATCCTACCATCATACACCGGTAATGTCTAATTCTAAAAAAACAAATCAGTCCTGCTCAGCTCAGGTTTTGTTACTATATGAACGCTTGGAATATTAAGATTCAGAATGGACCTTCACAGCTCAGTGATGACTATGTTAATTGTGGTGCAGCTAGAATAAGAGGTGAATGGATGTTGCTCTGGCATCCTACCATCATATTCCATCAGCATCCAAAGCTAATTGTATATATTTAGAACAAAAACCTTCTCAGCTCAGAGAAGGCTGTATTACTTGGAATAATAAAGTGGAAAGGTGATGTTCCTCCAGGATCCGAATTTTGGGAAGGCTGCGTTAATTGTGAACTAGATAGAAAAGGAAATGAATGGATGTTGTCCTGGCATCCTACCATCATATATCGGCAGCATCTGAAAAAAAAAAAACCCAACCTGTACTTCTCAGCTCAGAGAAGGCTGTATTACTTCATATTACATAGGGGATTGGAATATTAAAGTTATGAATGGATTATTAGAAGGAAAATCCAGCCTTCTCAGCTCAGAGATGGCTGTGTTAATTGTTATTGAGTCAGAAAATGAGATGAATGGATGTTTGATGTTGTCCTGACTTATCCACAGCAGCTCAGTTCAGAGATGATTGTGGTACATGTACATCGGCTCTTGGAAGAAGAAATGTTGTACTGGCATCCTTACATCAGCATCTGATATTAGAAAAATATATCCAAATTTTAAAAAAACCTTCCTCTGTTTATTTTACACAACCAAGGCATCTTGGGTCAGAGACAACTGAAATACTTACAGAAGAATAAAAGCTGAATGGATATTGTCCTGACATTCCACCAGAATCCAAATTGTGGTAAATAAAAAACAACATCTCAGCTCAGAGATGGCTGTGTTAATTTATATCTAATCAGAAAAGGAGATGAATGGATGTTGTCCTGGCATTCTACCATCACATCTATTAAAAAAATAACCTTCCGAGCTCAGAGAAAGCTGTATTACTACTTGGACGCTTGGAGGAATAATAAAGTGGATGGATATGATTCCCCCATTAGCCGAATTTGGGTACCGGTTAAAAAAATGGGTGCGTTATTTGTGATCGTCAGACTAGAAATGAATGGATGTTGTCCTGGCATCCTACCATCATAGCAGGAGCATCTAATTCTAAAAAAAACAAACCTATTCTTCTCAGCTCAGGGAAGGCTGTGTTACTATATGACTTAATTGTGATCAAGTCAGAAAAAGAAATGAATAAATGCTGTCCTGGCATCTTACCATCATGTAACGGTAGCATCTGATTCTGAAAAAACAAACATGTCCTTCTCAGCTCAGAGAAGGCGGTGTTACTACATATTACATGGGGGATTGGAATATTAAAGTTATGAATGAATTGTAAAAAGGAAAATCCAGTCTTCTCAGCTCAGAGATGGCTGTGTTAATTGTTATTGAGTCAGAAAATGAGATGAATGGATGTTTGATGTTGTCCTGACTTATCCACAGCAGCTCAGTTCAGAGATGATTGTGGTACATGTACATCGGCTCTTGGAAGAATAGATGTACATGTAGTACTGGCATCCTTACATCAGCATCTGATATTAGAAAAATATATCCAAATTTTAAAAAAACCTTCCTCTGTTTATTTTACACAACCAAGGCATCTTGGGTCAGAGACAACTGAAATACTTACAGAAGAATAAAAGCTGAATGGATGTTGTCCTGACATTCCACCAGAATCCAAATTGTGGTGAATAAAAAACATCTCAGCTCAGAGATAGAGATGGCTGTGTTAATTTATATCTAGTCAGAAAAGGAGATGAATGGATGTTGTCCTGGCATTCTACCATCACATCTATTAAAAAAATAACCTTCCGAGCTCAGAGAAAGCTGTATTACTACTTGGACGCTTGGAGGAATAATAAAGTGGATGGATATGATTCCCCCAGAGCCAAATTTGGGTACCGGTAAAAAAAATGGGTGCGTTATTTGTGATCAAGTCAGACTAGAAATGAATGGATGTTGTCCTGGCATCCTACCATCATGTAACGGTAGCATCTGATTCTGAAAAAACAAACATGTCCTTCTCAGCTCAGAGAAGGCGGTGTTACTACATAATACATGGGCGATTGGAATAATAAAGTTACGAATGGATTGTAAAAAGAAAAAAACATGGAATAATAAAGTTACGAATGGATTGTAAAAAGAAAAACCCAGTCTTCTCAGCTCAGAGATGATTGTGGTACATCGGCTCTTGAGAGAATAAATGTTGTACTGGCATCCTTACATCAGCATCTGAAATTAGAAAAATTAAGCCACCTACTCGGCAGCATTCAAATTTAGAAAAATCCTTCCTCTGTCTGTTTTACACAACCAGAGAAAACCTTAATTAATTAGGATAATAAAAGCTGAATGGATGTTGTCCTGGCATTCCACCAGAATCCAAATGGTGGTAAATAAAACATCTCAGTTCTGAGATAACTGTTAATAATTGATATATCTAGTAAAGATAAAGAGATGAATGGATGTTGTCCTGGCATCCTACCATCTTGTTTGTGAAGCATTAAAAGGTACATGAAAAATAGAAACCTTCTCAGCTCCGAGAAGGATTGGAATAATAATATTAAGTGGTAATAAAAACACCCCAACCAATCCCACCTCATTTCAGCTCCGGGAAGGCTACGTTAATTGTCATCTAGTCAGAATAAGAAATGAATGGATGTTGTCCGGGCATCCTACCATATAGCAGGAGCATCTCATTCTAAAAAAAAACAAACCTGTTCTTCTCAGCTCATATGGAATAATAAACTTATGAATGGACGGTCTAAAGGAAAACCCAGTTTTCTCAATTCAAAGATGACTGTTAATTGTGTTCAAGCTAGAATAAGAGTTAGAAGACTGTGTTACTACGAGGATGCTTGGAATGATAAAGTTACTACAGACATCATTCCAGCAGCAGTCCAAATTTTGCTATGGCTATGTTAATTGTTATATAGTCAGAAAAAGAGATGAATGGATGTTCTCCTGACTTTGTTCACTCTTGTTTCCAAATTTAAACACCCAGAGCATCTCGGCTCAGAGATGATTGTGGTACATGGGCTCTTGGAGTTGGGAAAGTAAATGTTGTACTGGTATCCTTAGATCAGCATCTGATATTAGAAAAATAAAGCCATCTTCTCAGCTCAGAGAAGACTGTGGTACTTGGAATATTGCAAGAGCAGGCTAGAGGATTTTGGTAATTGTGATCTATTCTAGCAGCATCCAGATGTAAAAAAGAACTTCCTCTGTCTATTTTACCCAACTCAGGGAAGGCTGTGTTACCCAGAATCCAGCTAATTTAAAAAAAAAACTAGGCATCTCGGCTCAAAGAAAGCTATAATAAATGGTCCCTTGGAAGAACAGTTGAATGGAAGTTCTCCTGACTTTACACTCTTTTTCCTAATTAAACAACCAAAGCATCTCAGGGATGATTATGGTATGTGGGCTCCAAGAAGAATAAATTTTGTACTGGTATCCTTACATCAGAATCTGAAATTAGAAAAATCAAGTCACCTTCTCAGCTCAGAGAAGACTGTGGAACTTGGAATATTGCAAGAATCAGCAAAAGTTCTTTTTTATTTGTGATCTATTGTAGCAGCATCCAAATTTAGAAAAAATACCTTCCTCCCTTTATTTCACACAACCAAAGCATCTCGGGGTCAGAGAAAACCTTAATTATTTATAATGATAAAAGCTGAAATATTTAGAATAATAAAAGCTTAAAGGGACAATAACATTCTTGCTGGCTTGGTAGCTCCAGAAAATAAATAATACCCTTATTCTAAGTACTAATGTTTAAGTGTCCTACCTGTTGTGTAAATTATCCATTACATCTTATTTTACTTGTCCAGAGGGTTCGAAAATATTCTAAAATCCAAGTCACATTTGAAAAGGTTTACGTTAGACTTTTCAAATCAATTAGTTGAATTTTTCCAATTTTTTAAAATAGGTGTGTTAAGATGAAATTTATATCATCATTTAATTGGAATATTCTAAAATAATACGATTTGTTGACCAGAATGAAGATTGGGACATATTATTCAGTTACAACAAGAGTGTTATTGGGGCTTTAATGGACGTTGTACTGACATCCTCCCAACAGAATCCAAATTATGGTAAATAAAACACTGCATCTCAGCTCAGAGACGGATGTGTTAATTGATATCTAGTCAGAAAAAGAGATGAATGGGGCATCCTGCAATCATATTCTAGCAGCGTCCGAAGAGGAATCTGTCCTTCTCAGCTCAGATGAGGCTATGTTAGTACATAGTACATGGACACTTGGAATAATAAAGTTCTGAATGCACAGTGAAAAGGAAAACACAGTCTTGTCACCTTAGAGAAGGCTTTGTTATTTAGAATCCAGTCAATTTAAATACATAACTATAGCATCTTGGCCCGGAGAAAGCTGTAGCAAATAGTCTCTTGGAAGAAGAGTTAAGTGGAAGTTGTCCAGGCTCCCTTGACTTTTTTTCTTATTTTAAAAAAGTACCACATCTCAGCTTGTACATGAGCTCTTATTACTCTTAAAAGAATAAACAACTACATCAGCATTGGAAATTATATACTGGTAGCATTTAATTCTAATTATTTAGAATAATAAATGCTAAATGGATGTTGTCCTGATATCCTTCCTCCAGAATCCAAATTTTGGTAAATAAAACACTACATCTTAGCTTTGAGATGGTGTTATTGTTATGAAGTCAGAAAAAGAAATAAATGGATTTTGTCTCGGCATCTTACCATCTTTTTTGTGCAGCATCTAAAACTAAATGCACATATTTAAAACAAAAACCTTCTCAGAGAAGGTTGTATTACTTATTGGAAGCTTGGAATAATAAAGTGGATATATGATGTTCCTACAGGATCCAAATTTTGGTAAAAAAAAAAAAAACATTCCAAAAACCCTACCTAATTTCAGCTCAGGGATGGCTGAGTTAATTGTGATAAAGTCAAAATAAGAAATGAATGGATGTTCTCCTGGCATCCTGACATCCTATACCGGTATCATCTTATTCGTTAAAACAAACCTGCCTTCTCAGGTGGTATTCCTACATAGTAAATGGGCGATAAGTGATGTTCCTCCAGGATCCAAAGTTTGGAGGAAAAAACTCCACTCCTCATTTCAGCTTTGAGATGTATGGATGTTGTCCTGATATCCTACCACCATATATCAGCAGCCTCTGATCCTAAAAAAAAATCCCCAAAACCTGTTCTCCTCAGCTCAGAGAACGCTGGGGTACTACATGACTTAATTGTGATCACGTAAGAATAAGAAATGAATGAATGTTGTCCTGGCATCCTACCATCATATATCGGCAGCATCTCATCATCCTAAGAATAAAAACCTGTCCTTCTCAGCTCATAGGCTATGGTCTCTGGGAAGTACTGGTGGCATCCTTACATCAGCATCTGAAATTAGAAAAATAAAGAAGGCTATATAATTTATATTACTAATTTGAATAATAAATTGGATATATGATGTTCCTTCAGGATCCAAATTTTGGTTAAAAACACCTACCTTTTTAGCTCAGGGAATGCTGTGTTAATTGTGATCAAGTCAGAATAAGAAATGAATGAATGCTGTCCTGGCATCCTACAATCATGTATCGGTAGCATCTAATTCTAAAAAACAAACCAGCCCTTTACAGCTGAGAGAAGGCGGTGTTACTACATAGTAGTTCATGGACAGTAAAAAGGAAGACTCAGTCTTGTCAGCTCAGAAAAGGCTGTGTTACTACATAATACATGGGCGATTGTAATAATTAAGTCACATGTATGAATGGATTGTAAAAAGGGAAACCCAGTCTTCTCAGCTCAGAGATTACTGTGTTAATTGTTATTGAGATGAATAGATGTTGTCCGGACTTCCTATGCTTTTGTTTCCTAATTTAAACATCCAAAGTAACTCAGCTCAGAGATGATTGTGGTATATGGGCTCCTGGGAGAATAAATGTAATGGCATCCTTACATCAGCATCTGAAATTATAAAAATAAAGCCACCTTCTCAGCTCAGAGAAGACTATGGTACTTGGAATATTGCAAGAATCAGCAATTGTGATCTATTCCAGAATAATAAAAGCTGAATGGATGTTATCCAGACATTCCAGGTACTTGGAATATTGCAAAAATCAGAGAAAGGTTTTCCTCAATTGTTATCTATTCCAGCAGCATCCCAATTGTAAAAAAAAAAAAAATCTATGTCTATTTTACACAAGCAAAGCATTTCACATGGCTGTGTTAATTGATATCTTCTCAGAAACAGAGATGAATTTGGCATCCTGCAATCATATACTAGCAGCATCCAAAAAGGAGTCTGCCCTTCTCAGCTCATAGAGCCTATGTTAGTTCATAATACATGGACGCTTTGAACAATAAAGTTCTAAATGGACAGTTAAAAGGAAAACAGTCTTGTCACCTTAGAGAAGGCTTTGTTACTTGAAATCCAGCCAATTCAAATAACTATAGCATCCCAGCTCAGAGAAACCCGTAGTATACGGTCTCTTGAAAGAAGAGTTGAATGGAAGTTGTCCTGACTTCCTTTACTTTTTCCCCCAATTTAAATAACCAAAATAATTAAGTGAATAGATGTTGTTCTTGTACCATTCCTCCAGGATATAAATTTTGGTATAAAAAAAAAAAAAAAGAGGAAAAAGAAACTTCTCGAAGGCTGCGTTGATTGTGATCCAGTCAAAATAAAAAGTGAATGGATGTTGTCCTGGCATCCTAGCGTCATATACCAACAGCATCCCATTCTAAAGTATCCTTCTCAGCTCAGAGTAGCTCATATTACTACTGGGATGCTTGGAATAATAAAGTTTGGACTGACATCATTCTATTGGGATTCAAATTTAGCTAAAAGAAATCCCACCCCTTCTCAGCTCAGAGATGGCTGTGTGAATTGTTATGGAGTCAGAAAAAGGGATGAATGGAAGTTGTGCTGCCTTCCAACACTTTTTTTTTCAAATTTAAACATCCACAGCATCTCAGCTCAGAGATGATTGTGGTAAATGGGCTCTTAGAAGAATAAATGTTATACTGGCATCTTTACATCATCATCTGAAATTAGATACGGTAATAAAACCACTGTCTCAGAATCACTGAAAGGTCTTTTTTAATTGTGATCTATTCTAGCAGAATCCAAATTTGAATAAAACCTTCCACTGTCTACCTACATGTATTGTACACAACCAAAGCATGTCAGGCCATATAGTATATTTGGTGCAGCCTGTGTTAAACTTGTTAATGTTATTATCTTGCATCTTTACTACCTGTTCTCTTTAAAGGCATTGAAGTGGTTAGAAGGCTTATTTGTAGCAGTCACATTTTGGTCTAGAAAATTTTGTGTCGTTATTGAAATGGTTGTTGGTGATATGGTTCTTAATCCAAAAAATAAACAATAATGATTGCAAGATAGTATAAATTAACCAGTGCATGAATGGATTTTGTCCATGCATCCCTCTGTCAACATCTTATAGTCAAAAATATCTTGGCTCAGAGATCGCTGTGGCGCTTGGTATCTTGCAGGAAAAAATAAAATAAATGGATGTCTCGATGTTGTCCTGACATTTTACAATCTTATCATTAACCTTTTAATGTCAGCAACAATAGCATCTCAACTCAGAAATATCGGTGGTACATGACCAAAGAGAAGGAAAAGAGATGATATCTTTCAAAAGGCTATTTAAAAAAGATAAACAGTATTTGAGATAAATGAATGTTTTGTATGGTAATTCTGTAATTCTCAGTTCAGAGAAGGTTGTTGTACAGAGAGATATTTTTCAGGCATGCCACTATCATACTTCTCCATGAATTATTGTCGAACATAAAGAAATGATACAGTATGTGCTTGGATGTATATACAGGCTGTTTGCTGTAAATAGAAGATGTTTTGTTAATAGAGAATTTTCAGTCAGTGAGATAATTAACAGCAGAAGCAATTTGGTCAAGATAGTTTTCTAGAGTTATAGAGATGGTTGCCGGTCTCCTTCTACCTGATGCTTTAACAGTAATGAGTTGACACTTTGTGGCCTGATAGTATATTTTGTGCAGCTACTGCTAACCTCATTAGGCCTGATAGTATATTTTGTGCAGCTACTGCTAACCTCATTAATGTTATTGTGTTTTGTTGAGGGGAAGGATGGCACCAGAATTTATATCGCTTCTCTGTTTAACTATAGATACTGTTTTGCCTCATCACCACCGGCTCTTTACAAGGCACTGAAGCAGTCAGAAGGCTTGGGATCATTACATCTGACCTCTCGTCCAGTCACTGCACTCTGTTCCATGATTCAGATTTATTCACAGCATTGGAGATTTGGTCAAGATAGTTTTCTGGAGTTATAGAGATGGTTGCCGGTCTCCTTGTACTTGATGCTTTAACAGTAATGAGTTTACACTTTGTAGTCTGATAGTATATTTCATGCATCTACTGCTAAACTCATTAATGTTATTGTGTTTGGTTGAGGGGAAGGATGGTACCAGAATTTATATCTCTGCTCTGTTTAACTCTAGATACTGTTTTGCTTCTTCACCACTTGTTCTTAGAAGGCACTGAAGCAGTCAGAAGTCTTGGGATCACTATATCTGATCTCTTGCCCAGTCACTGCACACCATTCCTTAAGTCCAAAAAATTAGTTATTGGATTTATTCATAGCAGGGGAGATTTGTTCAAGGTGGTTTTCTGGAGTTATAGAGACGGTTGCCGGTCTCCTTGTACTTGATGCTTTAATAGTAATGAGTTTACACTTTGTGGCCTGATAGTATATTTCGTGCAGCTACTGCTAAGCTCATTAATGTTATTGTGTTTGGTTGAGGGGAAGGATGGTACCAGAATTTGTATCTCCAGATACTGTTTTGCCTCATCGCCACCTGCTCTGTACAAGGCACTGAAGCAGTCAGAAGTCTTGGGGTCATTACATCTGATCTCTTGTCCAGTCACTGCACTCCGTTCCATGATTCCAAAATATCGGTTATTAGATTTATTCACAGCAGTGGAGATTTTGTCAAGGTAGTTTTCTGGGGTTAAAGAGATGGTTGCCGGTCTCCTTGTACCTGATGCTTTAACAGTAATGAGTTTACACTGTTTGGCCAGGTAGTATATTTCGTGCAGCTACTGCTAAACTCATTCATGTTTTTGTGTTTAGTTGAGGGGAAGGATGGTACCAGAATTTGTATCTTCAGATACTGTTTTGCCTCATCACTACCTGCTTGGCACAAGGCACTGAAGCAGTCAGAAGTCTTGGGATCATTACATCTGATCCCTCGTCCAGTCACTGCACTCTGTTCCATGATTCCTTACGTCCCAAAAATTAGTTATTGGATTTAATCACAGGAGTGGATATTTGCCCAAGATAGTTTTCTGGAGTTATAGAGATGATTGCCGGTCTCCTGCTTGATGCTTTAACTGTAATGAGTTTACACTTTGTGGCCTGATGATAGTAAATTTCGTGCATCTACTGCTAAACTCATTAATGTTATTGTGTTTGGTTGAGGGGAAGGATGGTACCAGAATTTATATCTCTGCTCTGTTTAACTCTAGATGCTGTTTTGCTTCTTCACCACGTCTTCTTTAGAAGGCACTAAAGCAGTCAGAGGGCATGGAATCATCCACAATTCAATAAAATCAGATATTAGAATTATTGGTAGTGGTTACGTTTTGGTCTAGAATGTTTTGTAGCATTATGGATGTGGTTGCTGGTCATATGGTTCTTGGTTTAAAAAACAATGATGGCCAGATAGTAAAAATAAACCAGTGCTTAAAACCAGAGATTTACGATGGATGTTCTCCTGACATCATACCATCAACATCTTGGCTCGGAGAAGGTTGTGACACTTGGTATGTTGCAAGAAAAAAAGATGAATGGATGTTGTACTGACATCCAACCGTCATATTTCTAATCCTGTAAAGAGTTTTTAAGTTTAAACAACACAGTATCTTAGCCAAGAGAAGATTGTGGTACATTGTATCTTTGATAATACTTTAGTTCTGGCAGAGCAATATCATATGATAATGGACAAACAATAATTTAAAAACAAAAAACCAACATAAATGGATGGTGTGCTTGCATCTTAGGCACAACTCCTTATGGTCAGCAGTGTCTTGGCTAAGAGAAAGCTGTGGATTTTGGTATCTTGCAAGAATCTTGTGTATTTGGTTGAGGGGAAGGATGGCAGCAGTCTAATTTGAATCTTTGATCTGTTTAACTTGAGATGCTGTTTTACTTCATCACCACCTGTTCTTTATATCTTGAAAGAGTAAGAGATGAATGGATGGTTACAACAACATGAATAAAATCATGACCCAGAGAAACCTGTGGTGGATGAGTTCAGAAAAGTGTAAAGGAGGATTCAATGCTGTCCTGGCATCCTACCACCACCTTCTTATTGTCAGCAGCATCTCAGTTCAGTGATTATTGGATGTTTTCCTAGCATCCTACCCTCAAATTCCTACAGTCAAAAGGAATCTCTGCTCAGATAAAGCTTTGGTATGTGATATTTTTTATGAATAAGAGATAAATGTATGCTGTCTTGGCATTCTACAATCAAGTCCTTATGGTCAGCAGCAACACGGCTCAGAGAAAGCTTTTTTATTTGGTATTTTGTAGAATAACAGATGAATGCAGTCTCTTGTTAATATCAGCAGCATTTGGTATCTGGATGGTACCAGAATTTGAATTTGTATCTCTGTTTACCTCTAGATACTGTTTTATCTTGTTACCACATGTTCTCGGCTCAGAGAAAGTTGTGGTACTTTAATTCTTGTGTATGAATAAGAGGTGCATGGATGTTGTCCTGGCATAAACTGTTTAAGGTCAGCAACAGTAAAATTTTGGCCCAGAGAAATCTGTGGTACCTGACAGAAAAGAATAAGGAATGATTCAGTGATGTCCTGGCATCCTACCATCATTTTCGTCAGCATCTCAGCTCAGAGAAAGCTGATGAACTTGATATCTTAGAATAAGTGATGATAGGATGTTGTCCTGACATCCTACCCTCAAATTCTTATCCTCGAAAAGCATCTCTGCTCATTGAAAGCTTTGGTATGGGGTATATTTTGAGCTTTGGTATGTGGTATATTTTGAGAATAAGAGACTTATGTATGCTGTCCTGGCATTCTACCATCATCTCCTTATGGTCAGCTGCATCACATCCCAGAGAAAGCTTTTTATTTGGTATCTTGTAAGAATAAGAGATGTATGCATGAATGCGTCCTTTTCTTTGTGTCATCAACATCTTGGCTCAGAGAAAGATTTGGTTGTGGGAGAGCATTGCACCACAATCTCTGATCTGTTGAACTCAAGATATTGTTTTACCTTGTCACCACCTGTTCTCCACTCCGTGAAAGCTGTAGTACTTTATATCTTGTAAGGATGAGAGGTGAATAGATGCTGTCCTGGCATCCTACATTCAACTTTAAGGCCAACAAGAATAAAATTGTGACCCAGAGAAATCTGTCATCTGTGGTACTTGTGTAGCAGGGTGTGATTGAATGCTGTCCTGGCATCCTACCATAAATTTCCTGATCTGAACAGCCATTAGTATATGGTCTCAAGCCTTGCTACACAATACACATGTTCTTTAAATAATAGCGTTGTTGCTAGATGTTTAGAATCTTGGATAATGCTTAGTTCAGTTCTGAAAAGGATAAATACTAGGAGGTGTGTCTGACTTCTGAATCAGTCAATCAAATTTTGAAGTCGGTCCCCTTGACATTTGTACAAACTATAAATTGGTTGTTTTGTCTGATTCATAGGTATTTACGCAGAAAGTCACCGTAATTCAACCTGGATTCAAGTGCTAGATGATGAATATTTGTTAAATGACACAAAAAATGAGAAAATTGCAGATGAGGCAAAAACTGGAGAGCTGACTAATCAACGAAATTCCAGCACATTACTACGTTTAATATCTGGTAAGTTTTAATTTTTTTTGATCATGAAGGGAAATATTTTGTTTTGTGTTTTTAATATAAGCAGGTGATTATTTAGATAAGTTCATCGATAAATCGTAAATAAAGGAAGGTTAATCATTCATGAAATTGTGACTTAAGATGTTCTACATCTAATCAATGAAAGTGATTTTAGTTTTCCTTAAACGATGAGCTTTCTGTGTTCTATTGTGATTTGGTCTGTATTTAAATGGGTTAGTAAAGACGATAAGGCTTTAGACATATAGTAGCCTTAGTATTGAAAGCATGGTTAAAGAAAGTAATGAATGCTCTTCACCGGAAACATGCACATATTAATACATAGTATAAATTACATGTGTATAAATTACAGTTATCAAACTGCATAAGATAATTGATGACATGATAAAATTAATTTGTAAAGAGACCACGTTCATTTTCTGAATATATATGACACAGGCCACGATAAGGTGTAGAACTAACATATGGTTTTGCAAAAATTGATTTTTCCCAAAGCTAGGACAAATCCAATGTAATTTTTGGTATGGTTATACACAAAATATAATAAAGAGATAATAAACACAACTTCATGATCAAAATAGTACAAATAAAGTATTTATTGCGAGACAAAAATAAAAATACCCCCTTTTTATACGCCCACATAGAAATGTGGACGTATATTGCCGTCGCCCCCGTCCGTCCGTCCGTCTGTCGGTCCGTCCGTCCGTTGGTCCGTCCGTCCATCGTCCACAATTTTTTGTGAACGCACTAGAGGCCAGGGTTCATATCCGATTGACTTTAAATTTATACACAGTGTTTAAGGTCATGAGACGAAGAAGCCTATTGATTTTCAGCAATATCCGATAATTACTGCCAGAGTTATGACCCTTGATCACTTTGAAAAATCTTGTGAACGCTCTAGAGGCTAAAGTTAATATCCGATTGACCTTAAATTTACACACAGTGTTTAAAGTCATGAGACGAAGAAGCCTATTGATTTTCAGCTATATCCGATAATTACTGCCAGAGTTATGACCCTTGATTACTTTGAAAAATCTTGTGAATGATCGAGAGGCTAAAGTTAATATCCGATTGACTTTAAATTTATACACAGTGTTTAAGGTCATAAGACGAAGAAGCCTATTGATTTTCACGGATTTCCGATAATTAGTGCCAGAGTTATGGCCCTTGATCACTCCAAAAAATCTTGTGGATGCTCTAGAGAACAAAGATGATGTCCGATTGACTTCAAATTTATACACTTATACACAGTGTTTAAGGTCATTAGACGAAGAAGCCTATTGATTTTCAGCGATTTCTGATAATTAGTGCCAGAGTTGTGTCCCTTGATCACTTCAAAAAAATCTTGTGGATGCTCTAGAGGCCAAAGTTAATATCTGATTGACTTTAAATTTATACACAGTGTTTAAGGTCGTGAGACGAAGAAGCCTATTGATTTTCAGCGATCTCTGATAAGTATTGTCAGAGTTATGGCCCTTGATCATATCAAAAAATCCTGTGGACGCTCTAGAGGCCAAAGTTAATATGCGATTGACTTTAAATTTACACACACTGTTTAAGGTCATGATACGAAGAAACCTACTGATTTTCAGCGATTTCAAATAATTACTTCCAGAGTTATCTCCCTTGATCACTTCAAAAAACCTTGTGACACTATAGATGCCAAACTTATCATCCGATTGACTTCAGACTGATACACAGAGTTTAAGGTGTTGAAACGAACAAGTATTTTGATTTTCAATGAATTTTGATAACTGAACAGCTAAATCCATGACATTAAATGTTTCCTATACTAATTGTTAGCGTGGGGCAAAACTTTATAAAAAGCTAACAAATTCTAATGATTTTCAGATAATTACATAATGAGTTGTTACTCTTAATCAGATTTTAGTGTATTACAAATGTTTCATTCCCCAAAAAAGTAAAAATATGCGACAACCCTTGTTGACTGCCCGGACGATTTAGCTGCTGTGGGCGTATGTTTTGTTGCCTGGCAACCTATCTTTTGATGTCTAAATTTGTCCCTCTCGGTGGTGTTGAAAAAGGGTAAGTATTTTGATACTGAAGACATGGATTGAAATCTACAAGTTGTTTCTTAAATTGAAGATAAAGGATGTTTCTATCCATCAGAAGTGTCAAATTCCAAAAATCTTAATATTTTTCAATAAAAAAAATTGTTTAAAAAGTGTGTAACGGTCGGACGTGACAAATTCCGTCCAAAAAAAACGATTTTTTAATGCATTGAAAGAGTTGCTCACCACCTGCATCTATATGTATGTTTATGTTACAAATCAAGAGGCATAATTGAGTGATATGATGTAAGTATTTCTGTTGATTTAGAGACGTTTGAGAAGAAACTATTCGCATTTTCGATCGTCCACTCGAGATTCCGTCAAAGAATCACGTCCGTTATTTGCGTTTACAATGATCGATATTTCCCCTCCCGTTTCAAATCCATGGCTCTTCCGCGGTTATTAGCTCCCTTGTTCTACACACAGTTCGTATACCTCACCATTTTGCGAGTAATTAAAAATGGTCGACGCCGGGACCCCCACAAGGAAATTCCGTCCTCAAACTTTTGTTGTCGTCACGTCCGTTATATCAAAATCACGTCCGTTATATTATTACAAGAATTTGGCAAAAACTGAGGATATTAAAGATGTCAAAGCCGCCTGCTTTGCGCTCAAAATCAAGAGGCGTTCCACACATTCGGGTGACCGAAAAAAAATGAAAGAATCATGCAAATTTGATTGATAACAGTTTGACTTTCGGTTTTACGTGTAACGGACGTGATGGTGGACGAAATTGATAATGTCAAACATCACTACCATTACACAAGGAGCTAAGATGACCCAAAGAAAATTACGACTCTATATTAAATTTAATAAAATTACATAGATTGCCTTCTTTTTTAAATGTCCTCAAACTATGCATGGAAAGGATCGTTAAACACCTCAGATACACCTCACACTGTTAATTGGGTCAATAGTGACGTCCGTTACAAAAGGTCACGTCCGTTACATAGTAGGGAGTCACGTCCGTTACAAATATTTTGTGCAATATTGACAAAACAGTACACAGAAGTAAAATTTAATAACAAAATAATAATTGATCAAATATTGTAACATAATGGCTAAGAATGACAATGAAATCATGCCCAAGAAAGACTGTAAAAGAGTTATCAGTTCAGACATTTCACACTGTTTTGAAACCAGATGTCCATGAAAGATCTTTGCCAATTTTGTGGGGTAAACAGTGCACAAAGACATTTTTTTACATTCTAGAATATAGATTTTGATATTATCACACTCAAATCAACTGGGCTGGTAGTTATTAGCAAATTTGGGGCAAATATTAATTGGACATGTAACGTCTGTTACAAGCTTATATGGTCCGCAAAATATGTATTTGCACAAAAACAGAACAACAAGTTATCTTTTCCTTTACAAAATTTGAAAGATGAATTATTAATACAAGTTTTTAACCCCCAAAGAATTCGTAAAAATTTATTTAAATTTAAGTGCTTTTTCATCTGAAGTTCTACACCTTTTCGTGGCTTGTGTCATATATATTTTGTTTGTTGATATTTAGAAGATGACACTGTCTTTAGTGATGGCTCTCGGTCTCTCCCAATTATGGGACACAAAAGATCGGACTCTAACACAACAACCCTTTCGGAAACTGAGTTTAAGCGGGAGAGATCTTTCAAGTCACGCAGAAGATGTTTAATACAAAGACAAGAGAGTCAACAAGAATATCATCGCCTTTCTGCCAAGGTTTATGGTAAGTACATTTCAGTTCTTTATTTATTGGTGAGGGGAGTCAGATGGCCGATTGGTTGGTACATGCAGGCTGCATCTTAAGCTCTGTCATTGAGTCAACTAGCATGGTTTCAATTCCCAGGGTGTATGTGACGAGAAGTAGGGTCGTTCCGGGTCCTCCGGTTTCCTCACGTTGCTAAAAGAACCTTACCTGTAAGCGAATTCTTGAAATGAAATAGAATCATAGTTTAGTCCCAAATTGACATAGTTTGTTTTGAGTGGATGTAAAACCCCATCTCTCTATACATGTATGTTATTTCAAAATGACCTAGTTTGTGTTGAGTGGACTTAAAAATATCTCTCTCTCTCTCTCCCTCTCATGTATTGTTCACGGCATTTTTTCAGGAGATTGTGTAAGAATTTACTTGGAAGTAGAATTCAATATAAGAGAAAACATGTCCCAAACCTAGGTATAGGGACCAAAATCACTATTCTAGATACAATAGAATAATAGTTATGAGGCGTAATGCAAAAAAAAGCTTGGCAGTCATCTTGGATTTAGACGGCCATTTTGTTTTTATTGCATCTGAATGCTTGACACTCGAACCACAATTGTTCAAATTAGTTCTGAAAACAAAACTTTTCCATCAATTTGAAATGAAAACAAAAAAAAACATGCACGGCGCCCAACTATTACACTAACTCTAAAACTGAGGCTTTGTCAGCATGCACATGACAAACTACATTATAATGGTAAATCTTGAAACATTGGAACAATGAGAGGATAAGCCCTATTGATTTTCCTTGTTCTCTGTCCATCTCTCGCACAATGTGGGCGTTATCTTGCATGGCAAGTGCTTGTGTTGTCATTGTGCACTTAATTTATAAAAAATATTTGAATGTTATATTTATTGTAGATCAAGAGAAACTTATAGTTGTAGAGAAAAAACCTACAGACACAGATTTTGGTTTACATATTTTAGACAGTCATCCTGCATTTATTACATCAGTAGATCCAGGTATGTTTTATTTTCATACTTGAACCCAGATCTATTCTTTTTTATCTAGGTGGTTGTCTCTCCTTAGGAAACTATGGGAATGCTCGCTTCATAGTTCCGGAATTAAATTCCAAAACTGGTGTCGATCGAGTGAAAAGGAGAATTTCGGAGTACAACGCATGTGTCGACTGAATAAAAAATATCCCTACCAATAATGACAGCTGAAACATATTTTTTACCTAGGAATACGTCACGATTCTACTCACTCCACCTCAGCTCTTTGGACTGGCAGAACTGTGACAGGACTGAATTCCACGTCTGTCGATTAGGGACATTGTGGACTGTGAATCGAGAATCCCCTATATAATTTAGATGATTGAGGTAGGCAAAGGTTGTAAAAGTTTGTAATACCAAGGTTGAGGACCCTCTAACTTAAAATATATGTTTATATCCCAAAGATCTCAGTTCCTTTCGATATTCACACATGTCAAACGGTAACTTGCTGGATTTTGGCCCCTGATTGTACGAAAAATTTCTGTCTTTTTTTTTTAGCTTGTTCATCTGTTAACAAATGTGGGCATATCTTGCATGGCAACTGCTTGTTTCTGTGATTATGACGTGTTTTTATAATGATTTCAGGTAGTCCTGCCGAAAAATGTGGTATTCAAGAAGGACAGATCGTTATATCTGTCAATGGTGTGAATACTTTAGAACTGTCTCATGAAGAAATTGTCACATTGGTGCAAAAATGTAAGTTTTATATGAAGAATTTCGATCTGCATGATAGCGGGGATTATTTTAGAAATGAAATGGGGTTTAACGAAAAGACGGGCATACACCATACAGTGTGTTAAGACTAAGACAGAAATTTTGCCTACTCTTGTCTCGAATACCAACTGTCAATGAGTTAAGTGACGTGATTTTGATTCCCGCTTACCTCCAGCTGCTATAGACACTCATGCACAAGCCAATTATTGACATAAACTAAAACATTGTGTTAGTCCTGAAATAATCTCTCTCTCTCTCTCTCTCTCTCTCTCTCTCTCTCTCTCAAATAAACCAATGATGCAATAATGGAATACACCAAATAAATGTTCACTGTTCACAATAACAGCATGGCTGCGATCAGAATGTAAGTCTTTCACACTTTTTTTGTTTTTAATACATATGTCCATGATTTACAAATAAGGAGAGGGATTTTCAATTTTAAGAAGATGAAGAAAAACCTCCACCTCATCTCGGTTAACATTCAGGAGGGAGCAGTAGGCGCTCGCGAGCTAGTGCACGCCTCAAAAAACATTGACTACTTGAATTTAAAATAGGATGTAGTGCCACTATAACCAGGCAAAATTTTTTTGGCATAGCACACTGTATGGCGTATGCCTGTCTTCATTAGCCCAGTAGGTACAGAACAGTAGGACGTTAAACTCCACTTCATTTCATTTATTTGATTTTCAGATAATAAGATAGTGAAGCTGGAAGTGGCTTACAGTGATTTTCAGCCAGTTCGTGATCTACAGAAGACTGTAATGGGTGGTTATATGTTAAAGCTAGGAACATCAACGCTTGTTAAAATGTGGAAGAAAAGATACTTTGTTCTACGACAAGATAATTGTCTCTACTATTATAAAACTGAACAGGTATATATCTACATTCATGTTGTTTAGCCGTATGATTTGTTAGACGAGAAGATCTGTCATTTAGACAAGTTGTGTGGTTTCGATTCATTTGCTTGTACATGATAAGGAGTGGAGTTTTCTCCCACTTCTAAAGACCCCAAAGTTCAAGGGAATTATTGATATAAATATGAGCCATATTTTAGTCCTATAATGAACTAGTTTATGTTGAATGGAAGTTAAACCCCATTTCTCTCTCTTATTGAATAAAAAATACCAATGAAGACAAAATTCCTACTATTACCAGAAGTGAAATGCTTTGTTGATATGCAACCTTTCGCATGTGAATGTGAAACCATAATGTCTGTCATTGAGTTATGTGGCAAGTTTTCGATTCACCGCTTGACCAGGAGTAGCGTTGCCTGTCCAACATTGTGGATTTTCTCTAGGTCCTCCTGTTCCCTCCCACAGCGAAAGACACAAGTGAATTAATGAAATAATTGAACCATATGTTAATTGTGAAATGACCTAGTAATTGTCAAGTGGATGTTAAACCCCATTTCTCTCTCTCTAGTTTGCGAGTGATTACTAAAGTGAAGGTTAATGTTTTGTCCTACCTACTATACTACATCTTAATGCAGGGGATCATGTGACTAAGTGGGTAATGCACTGGCTCGCTAGTCTGGAGGTCGGGTGTTCGATCCCTGCATTGGCCAAGAAAGTTCATCATCCGGTGTGGTTTCCCTTTGTCAGTGATGCAGAACAGAGGGCCTGACAAGGACAGCTGTCTAGTCGTTGGGAAGGGATGGAACTCCGAGGTCCCGCGTACACGTTGGCATGTATGTAAAAGATCCCTTGACAGTTGGAATTCGATAAAAGATTAGGACATAGCGCTGCTGCCCAGGCAAAATCTCCCTCATTAGCCCAGTTTGGAGGAGAACAGTAGGACATTATACCTCATTTCATTACAGGAATTGGATCCACTTGGTGCTATACCCCTATCAGGATATTGTATATCACGATATACAGATACAACAAAAGAATTCTGTTTTAAAGCTGAGAAATATGGAGCACGTACTTATTATTTTATGACAGACAACAGAGAAGAAATGTCACAGTATGTATGATTTTATACTTTGTCCATTACTATTATTATCATCCCTGAGGTAGAAAAAGGTGTCCTCTCCCAAACCCCTATCTTCAAATTGTTTCTGGTGGCCATATATTCATTGCTTGGGCTTTTGATGATCATAGATAATTTATAGTAGTAAAGTAAAAGTACAAATCCTTCACAATTGAGTGTTGCAAAAAATGTGAAATTCCAAATTGATTTTAATTTAAAATGTATATGCCTTTATTCATAAGCCCAGTTAGAGCAGAACAGTAGGATTTTAAACCTTGTCTCGTTTCATTTTTGTTTACATTTGCCTTTATAATCAATGGAATAAAACTCTAGTGTGATGTATTACACCTAAATATTTGATGATTTTCAGGTGGGTTGGTGTACTAACAGAAGCTGCAGCAAGATGCAAGAAACGAGTAAGTAGATTCTTTTGTTAAAGATGCACATTAAATAATCAAACTAAATTATATGTATTTAAAGATGCATTATGTAAGATGTAAATCCAATTGAATCAATCTGAAGTCAATTGGACGATAAGTTTGTCCTCTAGAGCGTAACAAATGGGAGATAACTCTGGAAGTAATGATCAAAATCTGCTGAAAATCAATAGGATTATTCGTCTCATGACCTTTAACACTGTATATAAATTTAAAGTCATCGGATATTAACTTTGGCCTTTAGAGCGTCCACAAGATTTTCGGAGGTGATAAAGGGACATAACTCTGGCAGTGATTATCAGAAATCGCTGAAAATCAATAGGCGTCTTTGTTTCATGACCTTAAACACTGTGTATAAATTTAAGGCCAATCGGATATTAACTATGGCCGCTAGAGCGATCACAAGATTTTTGAAGTGATCAAGGGCCATAACTCTGGCAGTAATTATCAGAAATCGCTGAAAATCGATAGTCTTCTTCGTCTCATGACCATAAACACTGTGTATAGATTTAAAGTCAATCAGATATTAACTTTGGCCTGTAGTGCGTCCACAAGATTTTTTAAAGTGACGAAGGGTCATAACTCTGGCAGTTATTATTGGAAATCGCTGAAAATCAATAGGTTTCTTCGTTTCATGATCTCAAACACTGTATAAATTTAAAGTCGGATATTAACCTTAGCCTGTATTGCTTAAGTGGACGACGGACGGGGGCGACGACAATATACGACCACATTTCAATGTGGCCGTATAAAAACAGATTTCTACTTTTGACAATTCACACAGTTGAATATATACTGAGCTCCATAGAAAACGCATCACTTAGTCAGAGGGGTCAAAACCAAAAGATGGTTAATTCCATGCTACACATCGCTGCACAGCGTGTGTAAGAGCCAGTGGAGGACACACGCGCTACTGACATCTGTGTCGTACCTTTGGTTTTGACCCCTCTGACTTTGTACTGTTGATTACAGATTAAACATCCATAAGTGTACAAATTTGTTGTTATTGATGTGTTCCCATTTGAATATTGTTTACAATAAGAAGCAAAATAAATAAGGTATGTTTACAGGATCATTTTGTTATATGAAAAACTAAGTGAGGCATTTTCTATGGTGCTCAGTATATTTCATTCTATTATTGCTTATTTTTACAGAAAGATTCTTGGTTAGAAGTGAGCAGTCATAATGTAGGATTACCTGCCCTTGAGATACGTAAACCAGAATGTACAGGCCATCTGACTAAACTAGGTCAACAACATAAAACATGGCAGAAACGTTACTGTGTGTTGAAAGATGGATGTATATATTATTATAAATCAATGAGTTCACTTAGTGCTAAAGGTGAATATATTAATATCCATTGATTATGTTGTCATACCACCTGTAGAGTTGTCTTGGCTGAACAAAGACAATACCCTGTAGTTTATTCAAGTACAAGGGAGTTGGATGGTCGATTGGTTAGTATGTGCACGCTGTATCATTAGGTCTGCCTTTGAGTTAACTGGTATCGTTTGTAGGGGCGACTGTCCAACCTAGTTGGTTTTCTCCGGGTCTGACGGTTTCTTCCCATTGCTAAAGACCCCTACAGACAAGAGAATTATTGAAATGAAGATATTATGCCCACCAAAATTCTTTTAGAACCAACATGGTAACCAAAAATGATCCGAAGGTCCAATTACACACAGAAGCTAACATAATGATGTAAAACATTTTATTCTAGGTGTTGTTCATCTCCATGGTTACACTGTAGATGGATGTGGTTTGAATAATAAAAGATTCAGTTTGGTACTTCATCCTCCTAGTAAAAATATGCGGACATTTTACTTCTGTGCAGATAATCAGACTGATAAACAAAGGTAAAACTGCTAAAAAATTTCAAAATAAGAATGAATGAATGAATGGCAATGGTTCATAGGTAAAACTGCTAAAATGGATGCTATTTTTAGGAAAAATAAAATAAAATGACAAGCAACTAAGAGTATTACTTTATCGGAAATAAGGGGTCTTGTGGCCTACAGTGTAGGCCTACAAAGTTAGTGGGATTTTATAGCATGGTTTCCCCTATCAGCGGTGCAGGGCCTGATAAGGAACAACAAGTACCTGAGTACACATTGGTGTATGACAATCAGAATTTGCAACAAGAGAAGGCTGTATCACACATTTTCATTATCCCATACATTGCAGAAAAATACAACATTAAACCCCATTCCATTTATAGAAGGGGGGTTAGGATGGTCTAGAGTGCTGCGCTTCGACATCTAGCTAGCTGGTAACCTTTGACTTGCAAATTTGGGTTCGAGCCCTGGTGTGAGCGTATGTGGCATGGATATAGGGGTGCCTTCTCAACCTTGTGGGTTTCCTCCGGGCACTCCGGTTTCCTCCCACTGCTAAAGACCCCTACGCACAAGTGAATTATTGAAATAAAATTAAAACCATATGTTAGTCCCGAAATGACCTAGTTTGTGTTGAGTGGACGTTAAACCCCATTTCTCTCTCTCTCTCCATTTATAGAAACTGTATCAATGGCATTTAGTAATTGAACTAGAGTATACAGGTCACAATTCTATGGAATACAATTACTGCGCTGTACTTTTGACCCATCTGCTAAATATTCAGCCAATGGTAGAATTATTCTAGGTTTTGATATTCTAAATTAGTAAAATTTTTCATACCTCACCTATAAATTGGTTTAGGTTTCTGATACAGTGAGTGCCGTCAGTTCGTTAGTTGAGTTGGGTTTGGAAGCTCACCAGCGAGAAGCTGAACAGCTCAAAAGAGAACCATGAAGGCAGACGTGAATTAACACGAAGGCCGTAAAGATCACAATATTATTATGATATCTATTGTTTGTTATACATGTAGTATAGTTTAATATTTTGTTGCCGTTAATATTTTGTTGCTGTCGTGCTGAATTAAAGAAGTCCAATCCACAGTTGTTAGCTTATCTGATTATGTTACATTTTTAGTGAGCGACCTTTCGACTAGGCTTCAGTAAAGAGCACAATTGTATTCCTAAGAATTGTGACCTGTATACTCAAATTATGCAAATTGTCAGATAATAACAGTAGAATTTCATGATTAATGTGCAATTATTTTTTCGTGTTTCTTTCAGATGGGTGGATGCTCTAACAAGATCTATACAACGATGGATACGAGTAGACAATTAATTCTTCAATGTTTATCATGTTACCATAGAAACCATAAAGTATAAAGCTCACACTTACTACTCAATGTTCATCAGTTACCATAGAAACCATCAAGTATAAGAAGACAAGTCTTTCTTTTTCGGCGGTATCACTTCAGTGGAAGCAGACATTAAATAAAGCAATTTCACACACATTTGTCAAAACTCAGACTTGAAATCTAAATGTATAAATTCTATTGATTCATGTTGATATTGATAATTATGAAATAATGGAAATTACGCAGCATGTTTGTATTCTCGTTAGAACACGTAACCATAAAAAAATTGCAAGTATTGAGTGCTATTAAAATCTTCAGTTGCAAATTCTAATTGATAATTATAAAATTACCAAAATAAAATTTTTGTTAGAACGCATAACAAATTGCGGGTCCAATTTATTTTGTGAAAAAGTTTTCATTTTAAAATTGGCTTAATCATGATGTCATTTTCTGTCCGTTAGTAAAATTTAGGCGAACTATGTTTATGAATGAAATCGGCATTCAAAATGTGCACCTTTAGTTTCAAGTCTTAAAGCAGTTTGTTGTAACATTTGCTGCCTTTGATGTAGTGTTTTGTCAATGGTTGCAATTAGGTTACAATAACAATGCTATTGGCTGTGAGTTGCAGAAATTATTCTATCATTTTTTCCCCCGAAAGTCTGTACTCTTTCAAATTTGAAGGTTAGCTTCTATATTAACACAATTGATCTCAAGTTTTGTAAACAATTTGATTTTGTTTTTAAATTATTTGCTGTACATGTCAATGATCCCTTGGTAGTTGGAAATTGATATAAATGTAGGCCGTAGCGCCGCTGTCTGGGCAAAATTTCCCTAATAGCACACTGTATGGTGTATGCTGGTCTTCATTAGCCCAGTTTAGGAGCGGATAGTAGGACATTAAATCCCATTTCATTTCCAAGAAGGACCAGCTCTTTCTCTGATCGTTACAGAATGCAACTTTAACTGAAATAGAAAGAACTGAAAGCTGTTTTTCTAAATCTTACATAAAGCATCTTTAGATTTAGATATAATATATTTGTATTAACTTTTAACACTTTAATTATCACCTAATATTTTTTCTTGGAATGTCTCAATTATATTTCATATTTAATTCAACTATTGTTTTTACCATTATGTTCTGAATAACTAATATCACATGAAGCTGTTGATGAGCTTATATTTTGTTGCCTGGCAACCAATTTTTAAAATGTTTTTGTAAAAGAAAATGTGTCGAGGTGGCATGATGCATTGTTTAAATGAGATTACAAGATGATTGTTTTTAACCTTTTATCACTTGGTGCATGTAAATCAGTCTACCCTTGTTCATTGAAGAAAAATTACAGTTTATAATGGCATGTTCCTGGACAGCCCCAAACTGCGGTTTCTAATCAGCCCCGTGTTTTAGGATCATACCAGTTGTTGGTAACTTTGGTGGTTTGTGGCGGTCTAAGGAGCACTTGTGAAACTAGTCAAGCCAGAACAAGGCACTTGTCAGACACAAATTATCACACAGTGTATATATAATACAAGCATGGACCATAAGGCACCTGTCACAGAGTTTGTCGGACACAAATTAAAACACAACATGTCTTGGACATATGGCACCTGTGCACAATGTATATATAATACAAGCCTCGTCAGATGCAAATTATCACTCAACCTATCCTATATACACGCAAGCAAACTATTGAAATTAAATTGAACCATGTGTAAGTCCCGAAATGACTTAGTTTGTTTCGAGTGACGGGTGCCTTATGTTCAGGCTGTTTCGAGGGTGATTCCAAGTGATAAAGGGTTATTTTTGTTTCGACTATGTTTTGAATAACCTACAATCAATATTTGTAATGAGTGTATAAATTTTATTTAATTTGATTTCATGATGAAAAAATAATGTCAAATTGTCTGTTATAATTATTTGTTGATATTAGCATTTGTTTGTTTATTTTTGATTGTTTAATTTTGTTGAAAGTGCTATGGACAGTATTTAAACATAAAGCCTCTGATCGTCAAAAACCTTTGGGGCAATATATATTTTTGAAGTAATATATATTTTGGGGGGGGTGACAATATATAAAAAATTTTGTGACAATGTGTAATGTACTCAATTAAGAAAAAACAATCAATATATCAGTGGTACATATATCTCCTGGTATTGATTTGTTCCATCAAAACATTTACCCAGGGGATGCTGGCTTGTCTATATTGTTGAATGTTGACAAATTTGCAATTCATCTGATCTATGTAAATACCACTTTTACAAGGCAGATTTAAAATTCTGCCCCCCCCCCAACAAATGACGATCAGTGACTTTAATGTAACCTTAAATTAAATAATAAAGTTATGGTTGTGATTTTACCCCAAATTCTTACATTATACAATACATTATATTTTACTATACAAGACTCGATGTCTATTTTCCACACAATGAAATGAGACCTGCTCCCAATAAACCAGGTACTTGTGGCACAGCTTCATTTTTTACTTCAGGCACAAAAGCATAAACTGTGTGCCCTCTTGTTGCTGTGAAAGAGCAGAACTCAACTCCCGATGACATGTCATATTTAACAGAATTGTATTTTTGGAAAGCTTACGTTGTGAACTATTCAAATATGCTGCCCGGTCTATTTTTATAATAATGGCCAAGAACCTGGTTTTTGGGAGCAGCTCACATATTTATGTATCTGATTCACGATATTTTTGCTATATACATAAAACACCCACATAGATCTAAGTATGACATTAAAGATCTTATTCATTTAAGTATTCAGATTACTTATGTACAAGTTTGAAAATAATGAATTTCACGGCTACATTGGTATATTTCTCATATATTTTCAAACAGTTTTTATTTTACTAATTTTTAGGTGACATTCAGCGTTCAGATCCACAAAAATAAAAAATATGTACCCAAATCAGAATATTTTTGCTACATTCATAGAACAACCATATATATTTAAGTTCGAAACCAAACAGTTTACTGATTTTAGGTCTTCAGATCTGCAAAAATACTTTTACCGGATTAAGAATGTTATTGCTACATTCAGAGCTAAATTTTAAACTAAAAAGTCAACTCCTTTTTAGGTCTTTGTACCTGCAAAAATATGATAAATTCCATAAGATGTAAATGGCCTGTCAATTATTTTAATAAATGTTTGATGTGTTAGTACATTCCATTTAGATCAAAACATTCCAATATTCATAATATATTGATACTGAAAACTGATGCAGAGATACCTAAAGACTCTGATGAAATTATTTCTTGTAGCTCATGTTTAATGGTAGAGAGGGAAACATTAAGTAATATATTGCAAGAACACGAGTAATGTTAGTCACAAGTTGTTGTTTTAAAGGGACAATACCGATAAGAACAGAGTCTCAAAAATTAAAGCCCGAGTATTTATGATATTTATGGACCAAAATATAGTGGCATGGTGTATTTACCTTGTCTCAAAATTTCAGCTAAAAATATTGAGTCGTTTGGACGTGAACGTCAACACTGCTTATCCGGACACATAACCTTTTAAGATTTTGGGTCAATTTTTTCATTGGGTGACCTGATAATCGATTAATGTTTCTTAAGAGGTCTATACAGTAAATGACCCATGCCCTGTACTTGATAACAAAAGGTAAATTTCACCTACATATTATTTTTATAGAAAAAAGTCTGGTTTTATCCAGATACTGTATAATAAAGCGTTCTCCATTTCCAGATGAAGCTGTCAGGTTTAAGTTATTTACAAGCGTATCACAAATATCGGATTAGTAGGTGGGCCTTAGGTTATGGATTTTAAAGGATTTTAACACAAAATTAAGCAGTTTTATTCCCCAAAAATTTATCAGGATTGGCACTTTAATATATATATGTCTTAAGCTCTAGACCATTATAAACAACTTAAAATACAGACACTCGCACATACTTTGCAATGAAATACACCACACAGGTCCAACATTTCAATTATATAAATAATGTACACATGGCACATTGTTAGACAATGATTATTACTTCTGTTAAAGTTCATGAAACATCTTTGACTTAAAACAAAGAATATTTTAAGGGGTTTTTGTTTTATTAAAGTAAACTGTTTGTATTGTTTATAATTTTTTTGTACTTAAGCTAACAAGGAATATTAGTATATGTGATAATTTGTCTTCAGTGATGTTTGTACTAATGTGATGTGATGTTTTGTGATGTGATTTGTTTTTATTTCAATGCTGGAAATAAGGCACCTGTCATAGTTATTGTCGGATACAAACTCAGATTTGTCAGACACAATCCCTAGGGTGTCTGTCATTGTTGAACCAGGAACTGTTCGCTAACCGGTACTCATCTTGTTCTTGGGCTGATGCTCTTCGAAAAAGCCTAAGGCTTTGTAAATTCAAGTTCAATCGACATGAAAATTGGCATGCTTCTTCTTTGAACAATTCTACATCGATTTGGTGAATTAGATTTTTGAATCTCATCCTACAAAATGGTCAGTTTCTGGTCCACAGAACTATTGTACTTGTTTCTAGCACAGATTTGTATTTTGTCTGATTTTTTTGTGATATCAATACATGTTCAAAATGTCAAGAACCAATTCATTATGTCTGAAGATTTAGACCACACCAATTTGAATTTCGTTTTGTTGTTTGGATGTGGTGGAAAACCAAGGTCCTGTGTACATTGGTGTGCATGTAAAAGATCCCTTGGCTGCTGGAATTTTCTGCCGCTGTTCGGGCAAAAGCACACTGTGTTGCATTATGCCTGTATTCTTTAGCTCAGTTGGAGCAGAACATGTCTGACATTTTGACACATACGATTATAATGATTATATCCAGCCGTTTTTTTTTTTATTGAGCTTCGCTAAAGTTATATGGTTGTGAATTTAAAAGATATTTTGTAATTATTTTTTGTCCATGGTTTAGGGCAAAGGATGTTTTAAGAAATTATTTATATGTTTGATATTGTTGCGATGCAGAATATATAAGCTTTAAAATTTATGTATACATATCAATGGAATGTATATAGTTGAAATTGTTGTCTGTATTGTCCGATTTATATGTTTGGAGTCATTACTTGTATGTCACTTGCTGTTCTTAGATTCTTTTATTCTCTGTATCCTCAGTGGTCCCATTGTATCCTCAATGGTCCCTACTTCACTAACCTCTGGGTTAATTCGTGTAGGAGACACATATTCAAGTAATCTACTCTTGATGATAGTGCTATATTTATCGACCAATCCAATAAATTGTTGATTGCAAAGAATTTGGCAGAGGGGAAATAACTCTCATTGTGTTGCAACAAGCCGCCATATTGTTGTGAACGTAAACAAAGAGTCTTTGTAAGACTGGTTTTGATTGGTTCGCAGACTCAAGTTACGATTAAGTCCAGAGCAGTTAATTTCAATCTAATTAAAATATAGATCTATATTTCGTTTCGTTTTTTTATACTTTTGATGGCCTACACTAGATGTAGATCTAACAAGTTATAGTGGGAGCTCACGTTCTATGACCTCAGGTATCAAGCACGGGACATTTGACCCGATAACGTCAGTCATTCGATTAATTAGCGACCGACATGCTTTTTAAGATCTACTTTTGATTTCTATCTGCTGGTAATATTTACCCACAGTTCCACGCATGAAAAGGTCAAACGGTCGATTCGACAGACCATTTGATTGGCTGACCCCTCATTTCAGACAGAACACGACTTAAATAACAAGTCTTCCAGATCCAAGAGTAGTGAAGACAAGTGAAAACGAAATTTTAAACTATAAAAAACAAAACGAAATTGGATCTGTGTTTTAATCAGATTGAGATAATTTGAAATCATGGAAACCCCATGGATTAACCTAGGGTATAGTGCAGTAGAATGGAATAAGACCGCTGGGGAAACAGAGGATGAGATTCTTTAGTCGTATCTTAAAGACACGATTATTGAGGTGCTCAATATTTACCTATCACAGTTCATTTAACGTTTTTCATGTTTTACAAGTTTTTCTCAAGATATCGTTTCACTTTGACTAGTTTGCATTTGTTTAAAAATGTTATATGAAGACTACTTATATTGGATTAATTTTAAACAAAAAAATTAGTATGACTGAATAAACAAGAGCAGGGCTGACAAAGTTTTAAAGTCAAAGCCCTGCAATAGCGAGACTCCTATCTCTGTAACCCAGGTATCATTTAATATTGTGTATTTCGCACTAATTTCTTTCACATTCATTCAATATCAAATCTATTTTTAAAAATTTGTGAAAATCATTTAAAATAATCCCAAATCATCTAGTTTGTACTTGTGTCCAATTTAAAGCGTCCAATTTACACGCGTTTAATTACTTAATTGCTGTTAAAAAAAAATACAACCCAATTGATTACTGATGTGTAATGATTAATTTTTGAACAGTGATCGTCGATCGAGAAATAAAACAGATGTGAGAGAAATTAGTGCTAGATACACAAGATTAAAGGGACAATAACATTCTTGCTGGCTTGGTAGCTCCAGAAAATAAATAATACCCTTATTCTAAGTACTAGATGTTTAAGTGTCCTACATGTTGTGTAAATTATCCATTACAACCTATTTTACTTGTCCAGAGGGTTTGAAAATATTTTAAAATCCAAGTCACATTTGAAAAGGTTTACGTTAGACTTTTCAAATCAATTGGTTGAATTTTTCCAATTTTTTAAATTAGGTGTGCTAAGATGAAATTTATATCATAATTTAATTGAAATATTCTAAAATAATACAATTTGTTGACCAGAATGAAGATTGGGACATATTATTCAGTTACAACAAGAGTTTATTGGGGCTTTAAATGATACCCGGGTTACAGTGTATTATCATTATACAGTCAATCGCAGTCACAGCGATAACTTTACACTTCGTATAACTCTTGTAAAACTCACCGGCCATTAATCAGTGTGAAATCAGAACTTCCTTAGATCTGCCCCCAGTGGCTACTGACTGCCATTACAAAATGTCTGGCGATTTTTATCAGAGAACAACAAAGTGTAAACTTGGATCGAGATTGTTATAACTAGGACTCACTTTTAACCTGGTTAGAAGCCATCATGCTGTTTTGAACTTAAAAGCTTAATATTCATGTTCTTTTAAAAATCATGGGATCTATATATAAAGAAAAATTCTGAATGAAGTCAAGACCCTGTCATGCAGTGTATAGTCTTGTAGCACTCAATATTTATGAGGAGCTGTTGTAAATTTCAACACTTGGGTCCAAATGAATAGACCATGGATAGATTGAGAACTTTAACCCTTTGAACACTGACTATACATGGGGTGTTGCACGTCCCTGCCTGGATTTACATGACGTCATATTAATTATGACGTCAACGTAATTGGAGCTTGACACGCCCTAAGCAGCAAAACCGACATTTCGGGTATATGCGATACAACGTCAAGCCGGTTTTGCGGGTTCTAAGGGTTAAAGCTCAAGGAGCAATAAGTGAATGAAGCAAAAAAATGCGACACAGATTTATTTTGATGTGAGTTCAAGACTCAATAACCAACATTTAATTGATCATTTTCTGTGTGTGGTGTTTTTCAACCCAACCACCCAGTTTATCCGTTTGGAATGCAGGTGTTGAAAATTGGTGAGGGATTCTAAATCATCATCATCATTTGAATTAACATAAGATGGTCACTTCAACCAGGTTTTTGTTTTTCTGATATGACAGTATATTGTATATGTATTTTATTATGATTTCAACATCGAATTTCTTATTCAGACTCTTAGCCAAGAAAATGTTTATTTGAAAACAGCTCTTTCAGTTGTCAGAAGAGCACTTTTTATAGTCTAACATGGTTCTTTTTTGGCTATGAAAATACACTGTACATTAAACCCGATTTCTGTCTCTATTCGTTGCGACACGTGTTCAAATTTTTGGACAGAAATTTTGCAACAGTTCTTACCAATTCCCAGATTCAGAAAAACAAATGTTGGCCGTTCAGTTCAGATGCGTCAAGATAATTACATGTATACTAATAATTACGTTTAGTATAGTTAATAATGTTTAATAATGCTTTTCTGACCGTATTTGCTCAGCAGTTTTAACTAATTTACATGTTTTATTATTCTGTTGTTTATTTAAATTTGATTGTTGGAAAAATAAAAATGATTGTGCTATTTAGTTCTGTGTTAATTTATGCTTTTTCACCGACCCTGTCTATGGCGTGCACGTAAAAGTTCCCTTGGCAGTTAGAATTTGATATAAGATTAGGCCCGAGTGCCACTGCCTGATTAAAATTTCCCTCATAGCACAATATGGCGTAGGCCCGTCTTCATTAGCTCAGTTCAGTGCAGAACAGTCGGACGTTTAACCCCCATTTCATTTCATTTCGTCCGTTTCAAGAACCTGCACTGACCCTATCTGTTCTTAGAACTTACACTGGCCCAATATGTTCCCAGAACTTGCACTGGCTCTGTCTCTAGGTCTTGTGCTGGCCCTGTCTCAAGATTTTGCCCTGGCTCTAGATCTTGCACTGGCCCTATCTGTTCCTAGATCAAGCACTGGCCCTATATGTACCTAGAATTGCACTGGCCCTAACTGTTCCTAGGTCTAGCACTGGCCCTAGATCTTGTACTGGCCTTATCTGTTACTAGAACTTGCATTCAATCCCTGTGTTCGCTGAATCAGATTTTCAGTGTGATTTGGAACAGACAGCTTCGTCACATGTTGTTCTTAGCGTTTAACGTCCGCTTCCACCAAAGTTGATATCGAAGACAAGTCTTATACTTCACCTTTATTATCTTAGCACACGTGCAGGGGTCTTTGCTGTAGGAGTGCCCGGAGGAAACCCACGAGTTTAAGAAGGAACATATGCTCATACCGGGGATCGAAACCACAGCCGCAAGCCAGAGGTGACCGGCCAGCTAGAGGTCTAAACGCGGCACTCTAGACCACTAGGCCATCTCAAATTGCTATCTTTTTAATTAGAAAGCCCAGATATTAAACCAGCATTATGCAAGAGCTATGTACCAACGCTAGATATTGTTCCGCCTTGAGTCAACCGGGTTTAAAACAGGCCTACCAGTAAATGTTTGCGGACACTAACATGGCAGTGGGCTTAATTATATAGCGAAATGAACCATTTTTGGACTGATATTCTGATTAGAGATACAATACGCAATTTGCAAGTGATTCCTATAGGACTAAAATTGAGTGTCAGGACTTTAAGCTGGCTGGACTAAAAAAAATGAACAAACAGAAAAACAAGATGAATAAGCAATTTTAAAATTTAAATTTTAATTCATTTGGACATAAAGTTCTCAATTATGATACAATCATTCAAAGTTGTAAAATAAATAATAGCCATAACAAATATATACATGTATATATACATGACATTAAAATACCATAAGTAATAAAATAAATCCATTGAATGCTTATGATTTAGAGGTAAAATAGAAGGAAATATCATTTATTTAAGGTGTAGGCCTACTTGGAATATTTCAAAATTATAAGAAATGAAAAATCTGCACCAAATTTTAACTAAGATAAAATTCAAGTTTTAGTCATTTGATTGGATAATATTAGCTTGATTTTAGTGTTAGCCAATCAAAATTGGTGTATCTACTAAAATTTTGAGAAACCAAGCCCTGAAGACATATACTGGCCTAACTGTAACAAACTTCAATTTACAAGTACCATTCATTTTAGGTGAACTTGTAATATATTTGGAAATTTTGAGAAATAACCTAACTGAATTATTTAGGCCGACATCTAATGACATATACTGGCTGATTTATAATGGGATTTTTCTAACCAAATGAAATGGGGTTTAACGTACTACTGTTCTTCTGGAACTGGGCTAATGAAGATGGGCATATAGCATACAGTGTGCTATGATGGAAATTTTGCCTGGACATCAGCGCTACTCTTATATCGAGTTCCAACTGCCAAGCAATTTTTAGGTGCAGGCCAATGTGTGCACAAGGCCCTGATTCACGAAATATTAACTTACAATAAAATCCAAATTTTAGTAGATACTTCAGTTTTGATTGGCTTAGCACTAAAATCAATCTAATATTATCCAATCATATAACTAAAATTTGGATTTTATCTTAGTTAAATTTCGTGAATAAGGCCCCAGGACATCAGACTTTTTACCTATCCAAACGACTATAAATCTTGCCAGACCCTATGTTCTGCATGACTGAAAAGGGGGAACCACGCCAGAATTCCAGATAACTTTTGAGGGAAATGCAGGGATTGAACGTCTTAACTCACTTGAAATTGGTTTCTAACCAACTGGGTGACTTGTATGAGGGACTTAAAGTGGCTTAGAGGGTATAAGGCTACCTCACTAACCAGGAGGGCTTAGGTTTTGATCCTGATGATGATTGATAAATTTCCAGTTTGGTTTTCGCTTGTCAATGGTGCAGAACGAAGGGCCTGGCATCGAAAAGCGTCTAATTGTTTGAATGTTTGCGAAGAAAATAGCCTGGGGATCGGTACATAAAATAACACTTGGCAGTTTGAATTCAACAAAGCACAGGTGGAAAAGCCATCATTGTTTGGGCAATATTTCCCTCATATTCCTCAGCACGCAGCATGACAGTAGTACAGTAAGTTCAAATCTGATTAAAACACAGATCCTATTTCGTTTTGTTTTTTTAAAGTTTCAAAATTTTGTTTTATATGTCTTTACTAGTATACTACACTAGGACCTGGAAGAGTTGTTATATAACCGGCATTTTGATTGATGTGTGGGATTAGAAAATGAAACGGTCCGATACGATGGGTATCCTACCAGACATATCAACTCTGATTGGTTAATCAAATGTCTGCTATCACAGGGTCAAAAGCCACTCATATAATCCCTGACCCGACCTCCAACTACAACTAATCAGATCTTTATATAGTAGAGGCCATCAAGAGTATTAAGAAACCAAATGAAATATAGATCTGCATTTTAATCGAATTGGCTTAGTTCAGAAAAAATAAACCCGCTAAACCCATTTTCCTTTCATCTACATGTACTTGTACAAATTATCATATAAATAGGCATTACCGGGCTTACTGTTTGAATGAATACTACAAATAAAAATTTTAAGCAGCGGATCTGTATTTACATTTTGCAGACAACATCCAACTTAATAAACACTGAACTGATGGTAACTATTTCTTGTTTTATCTGATTTCTGTTTGAATTATTTCAAAGAAAAATAGATTTTAGTCGCTTTCTTTTTATTTGAATTTACTTGTGTTGCCTATATTTATAAATTTGCTGGGAGCCGCGGCAGGGAACAGGATTTTTGGGTGCGGCTCACTACATGTATGTCACTTATGTCAGTCGTTCGAATGGGACGAAAAACCTGAGGTCCTGTGTACACATTGGAGCCGTGTTACATTTTTGGACTGATATTCCGTCTAGAGATTCAACTTAATCATATTTTAGACTTTAAGGGATTGTAAACTCTTTCAGTGACTTTAATGAATGATGGGTTGCCAGGAAACACAAAACGCAAGCTGCCTAAGTCAGACAACCAAAACTACTGTCGCGATCATACACCTGTTACTGTACTGTCCATTAATGTCAAATCGTTTCATTAGATATAACAAATTTTGACTGGCTTCTCAGGATTTTTCTAAATATCTTTTACTAAAAAATTCTTATCTGAATGGCTTCCCAAGTATTTTTTTTAATGATATTTATTTAGTAAACATCCACTAATCTGAAATGACTGGCCTCTCAAGTATTTTCTAATGATATTTAGTAAACATTAACCGATCTTATTTACTTAGTAAACATCCACTAATCTGAAATGACTGACCTCTCAAGTATTTTCTAATGATATTTAGTAAACATTCACCGATCTTATCTAATCGCCTCATGCAGTAAGCATCGCACTTATCTTATCTGACGGACTTCTCAAGTATTTTTTAATGATATCATTTAGGAAACAATGTTTTCTGATCTGATCTGACTGGCTTTTTTAGTATATTCTGATAATATCATTTAGTAAACAGCATTCTGATCTGTCCTTATCCAAAGGGCTTCTCAGACTATGAACAAACAGAACATTGTATATACATGTGATGGAGCAGGACACAGAGATGCTTGACGTGGGCCTTTTAGTTCTGCCCTTTGTCCTAAATGTTCTTGTCCATGGCTAATTTAATTTAATTTCATTCACCATTCCAGCAGTTTCTACTAGCCAATTGTCTTATTCAATGAAATATTCTAAGAATCCAACATTTTCATTGGCTGAGAATTAAAATCTTAGAAACAATTGAAGCTTTTAGCCAATGAAATATCAACACTCTTGAAATATTTTAGTTTCAGAATTTGAGAATAATACCCAGGTACTGTATCAAAATCTACTTGTTAAAAGAATTGTTCCATATTTAATATATTCTTTTAAAAGTATTGTTCAATATGTACTACATTCCTTTAAAAGTAAAGTTCAATATGTACTACATTCCTTTAAAAGAATTGTTCAATATGTACTACATTCTTTTAAAAGCATTGTATATTATGTACTACATTCCTTTAAAAGTAAGTCAACATTGTTCAATATGTTCAACATTCCTTTAAAAGTATGGTTCAATATGTACTACATTCCTCGAAAAGAATTGTTCCACATGTACACTATTCCTTTATATGTATTGTTCAATACGTACTACATTCCTTTAAAAGTATGGTTCAATATGTACTAGATTCCTTGAAAAGAATTGTTCCACATGTACACTATTCCTTTATATGTATTGTTCAATACGTACTACATTCCTTTAAAAGTATGGTTCAATATGTACTACATTCCTTGAAAAGAATTGTTCCATATGTAATTCATTCCTTTAAAAGTATTGTTCCATATGTAATACATTTCTTTAAAAGTATTGTTCTATATGTAACAGAGTTGGGATTTCGCCCGTATATTCCGGACTTGTCCGAATTTTTTTCCCAAACGCACAATATTGTCCGACCGGGAATATGCCCAATCGGACATCAAGACATAGTGAATAATATTCAAAATTCCAAAATTAATATAGTGTACTGTGAGTATAACTACCACTCAACCCGATTATCGTTGACAATAGGCAGGATTGATTAGGTAATTGAGTGATCAACGTATTTATTGTGTTATACCGTCAATAAACCGAACTTGATTAACTACTTAATCTGCCTTGATTGATTGACTTAATCCTTTGTCGGACCATTCATCAATCTAATCGTCAACAGAAGTCATTGCTTTCCCTTTGTCAGACTATTCGAAAATCCAATAAGAGTGATTATAATTTTAATCCACCTGTTTACCTCGTGGTCTTCAATTGTCGGGCATTTTAATCGCATTGATGTGAGCCGACAGCATCTATCACCTAATCATAGATGTCACATATCGTAAGAGTATATTATTTTATAACACCCTAATTCATTTTGTCAACGATATCCTTTACGTCTTTTAAGAATCCATATATAAATTCTCATCCACAGTGGCACTTTCCCGTGATCTCAAGCGCCGCACGAATATTGCTTAACATATTAGGCAGTGCTTTAACTATGAAGCTGTGTGCTGTAAGTCACGTACGCCATAGCGGCAATACGCTGAAGTCAGCTATGCCTTTTGTCACCACCACAAGTATTATTTCGAACGCTTTCCTTTTATTTGCTGCCGTGTTCTTATTTCTATTACGCACAGATAAATCTAACGGAATATTACGGTTGTGAATTTTATGCCGAAGCAGGATCGGCAAGCTTTCATTCAATGTATTACGAAAATGCTTAATTTTGTACGGCATTTACTGACATAAATTTGAATGCCGTACGGGAATTAGGTGTGAAAAATAGCGAGGTTCACCAATTTTTATTACATACGGGATTTGAATATTTTGTTGACATGTGATTTTTAGTTGTGGTATGAATTGAATACCGTACAGGAATTAAATATGAAAAATAGCGAGGTTCACCTAATTTTGTTATGCACGTGATTTGAATATTTTGACATGTGACTTTTAATTGTGGTATGAATTCGTCTGCTTAAATAACGATAAGAGTTATGCCCCTTTACTTTCGGTAAAATGTCCGACACGAAAAATTTTGAAATCCCAACTCTGATATGTAATCAATTCCTTTTAAAGAATTGTTCAATATGTACTACATTCTTTTAAAAGAATTGTCCAATATGTACTGCATTCTTTTTAAAATATTGTTCAATATCGTTCAATATGTATTACATTCCTTTAAAAGTTAAGAAAGACAATAAAATAATTGATTAATCCTAATTTTACTATCTATTAGCTAACTTGTAAATTTGTTAAATCTAATGATACTTGATCTATATCTTGTCGATCATCCACACTTTCTTGACAGAATTCAGTTAGTTTTAACCGAGTAAGATCTAGATTGTCCAACGACTTTGACCTCACTAAAGGTCCAGACAACAGTTTATTCGGAGAATTTGAGTTTGACTTTGAAATATGTCTGGGTGAAACTTCATCTTTCGGAATGTCAGATTCTTGCATGGAATGGTACAATCTTCCCGGAACATTATAAGGCTTTCTAAATCGCCTTTGCCGGGCCAACTTGATTCTCGATAAACGACTTTGACGTGCCTCTTCTTCAAAACTTCCAGCTTGATTACGGTAATTGAATCTCCAATTTGAACTGATCGCCTCGGAGCACCCAGCTCCACTTACGTTTAAATTTTTGCCATTTAGGTTAGGGGAAGAATGTTTTCTACGAGGTAAATAGGAGGGATTATCAGAGGACACACCGGTCACAAATTTAGTGTCGATCTGAATAATTTTATACCCTCTTGACCCACTAGAAAGATTAGTATTTTCCATTAAGGAGTAAGACGTACATTGATTATTTCTGTGCTTCATCTCCTGAAGATATTCGCTGCGACTAGGTGTTACACAACTCAGCATACCAAGCTCATTTAACGCCATGTCCAGTTCGTTTAGATCTGATTTTGATGGCTTACAGCAACAGTAACACTTACTGCTTTTTACATCTGATGATAATGGCCTGAAATATAAAAAAATATACACAAACTGTTAAATCCAGATACAAGATCATAGACTCCTATAAGTTAGCACTATTTTGTCTTTTTTAATAAAGAATATTTATATTCAGGTTGCATGAATGGGATTGGGGAACAGACTTAGCCTATGTAAAACCCCTCTCCCTCTCCTACTAGATAATAAACCTCATCTCTAAGTGTTTCGAGATAAGAGATGGTCCGATTAAGTTCAACGTAGCACAGGTGAGCGTGAATCGCATCGGGGATTAGTAAGCAAAATTGACAATATTTTTCATAAAAACAACGATTGATTATTGTTATTTATAATATTTCTGCCATCCCCTACTACAATTAAGCATATAATTATATATATAATCCTACCACGTATTTAAAATCGAGGCGTTAAGCCATTAATCAGACCTTCATCTTTTTAGACGGGAGATGTATGACGCTGTCACCATGAGGGTTCAATGTAATGTTTTTATAAGAGCCAATCAAAAAAGCAATCGCAAGTGAAGAAAATTCTTAAATAAACAAAATGACATCCATGTAACTATGAAAGGATTTTGATGGCACTGTTTGTCGGACAAAAAGAAAGCTTCATTAATCTAAACGCGAATATTTGGAGTTAGGCAATAGTTGTGCCTTAAAGCCCCAATAACACTCTTGTTGTAACTGAAAAATGTGTCCCAATCTTCATTCTGGTCAACAAATCGTATTATTTTAGAATATTCCAATTAAATGATGATATAAATTTCATCTTAACACACCTACTTTAAAAAATTGGAAAAATTCAACCAATTGATTTGAAAAGTCTAACGTAAACCTTTTCAAATGTGACTTGGATTTTAAAATATTTTCGAACCCTCTGGACAAATAAAATAGGTTGTAATGGATAAGATAAACAACAGGTTGGACATTTAAACATCTTGTACATAGAATAAGGGTATTATTTATTTTCTAGAGCTGCCAAGCCAGCAAGAGTGTTATTGTCCCTTTAACAATGGCCTCTGTTAGTTTAATTAGTCATAATAATATAAACTTATCTTATTGCAAAGATATTACAAGCATTATTAAAGAAATTAAGCTTTTCAATTCGAACTAAAGGAATCCAATCGTAGCTAAAAAACAACACATCTGGGCCCTGTTTCACGAAATTTTAACTTAAGATAAAATCCAATTTTAGTAGATACTTCAATTTTGATTGGCTAAGCACTAAAATCAATCTAATATTATCCAATCAAATTACTAAAATTGGGATCTTATCTTAGTTAAAATTTCGTGAAATAGGCCCCCGATCAGTATACATGTATATCTCAACGTTATGAGCTACTTCCTCGTAGCTACCTCCCTTACTAGTTGAGTTCTTCCTTGCGCTAACATAAACAAAGCCTGTACCGTACCGTTTAACTATTATAGAAAATCAATAGGATTATGAACTTGAGAGAGTGGGGTTGAAAGATTATGATTTTTTTTCCCCTGGTAAATCTATAAAAAAAGAAAAATCCCATCATTGACTGATTGAGATTGATGACATTGTTGTCTGAGATCGTTTCATCTTAACAAATTTGGGTGGTAATTTGTTTACAAAACTCAAGATTCTATCATTTCCGAAATGTTTATTTAGGACGTGTTTTATTTTGGGTTATGTGTTTTGCCGTGTTTTGGGTACGTGTTCCACCTTTTCATGACTGAACCAGACTAACCGGTGGCGCAGTCGTTGAAAAGTGGTTTATCACCAAATTAAATCAAGACCAAAATTATCAAGGTCGTAAAACCATAAAAAGATTTAAACATTTGTCAGG
The DNA here is from genome assembly GCA_036850965.1 of Patella caerulea. Classification (NCBI taxonomy): domain Eukaryota; kingdom Metazoa; phylum Mollusca; class Gastropoda; family Patellidae; genus Patella; species Patella caerulea. The sequence goes on along the minus strand of JAZGQO010000005.1, from coordinate 14,834,868 downwards.
AATAACATAAAGATTTCAGCCGTAAGAGCGCCAAATGTACATGGAATAATCATAAAAATAAAAGCAATTTTACCGATACATTTTGACTTTCTGTCCATGCCAAGTCAAATCAAAACAAAACAAACCACATCTCCTCCCACAATACCCCGCAAGTCTAAAAAAATATAGAACGTCAAACGAAATACAATGTTTCAGAGTTATCATATTTAATTCGGTTTTGCATATAAATATGTTTCTTGTACCTATCCAATGACGTTGTTTTGTAGGAATACATACAGTTACACAAAATTAAAAAGAAAATAATCATTTAATTTCTGCTCTGTTTGCAAAAAAAGTAAATCATTCCTAAATTTTAAAAACCCTAAAGACGGCGCTACAGATGTTTCAGTCAAATATTCAGAAAAGAGATTACGTAAACATTGCAAATTATTTTTTTTACATAAATCAACAGCATAAGCTTTAACACATGTTAGCCTACTGTGTATGTAAATTTGATAGCAAGAAGTTATCTCGCTATTTAACGGATACCCCAATTTATTAGTGCATTTGGTATGTTTTAGTCTATATTTCTATGTGTTTTAGTGTCGATCGTAGCGCCCCCCTTTTGACAACTTTGCCGGTGTTTATGAAATCAGACTGCTGTGAAATGTACCGTATTTTTCAATTCCTGGCAAAGTCCCCAATAAGAAATGTCGCGCAAAAAGACTATACCAGGAGAAGCTGACATCAAAACATTAATTACTAATATAACGGGATTTGAGGTCTCTATAGATGTCTATTATTTTATAATTGAATGAAGTGAAAACAACTGCCAGTTTCCATTCTTAGTTATTCCAACTTCTGACAGTTGATGAAATTTATGACAACTTAATTATATTACCCGAGGCCTATTACCCCGCCCCCCCCCCCCACACACATACACACATACACCACCTTTAAATAGTTATATTGAACAACAATTACTGATTTATATAAGTTTCTCAATTTCTAAGACAAGTTGGCAGATATTTATAATTATAATTATTCGTATAATTTGCAAATGTGTATGCCAGAATTAATAAAACTGTAAAACATCCCTTAATAATAGTCTCTTAATTAGCTGTTAAAGATGTCACCTCTGTGTAAAAGCTTGACTGATTTCAATACACATCCCGCTAAATAGTGGTGACATTTAATAGTCACGGTTTTAACACCTTAGTGACAGTAACACCTTCTTAATGACTACTGTCTGATTAAGAACAATTTTAATTAACTGACTAATATGAGAATAAACATTATGTATATATGAAGTGGGGGTTGGGATGGCCTAGTGGTCTAGAGTGCCGCGCTTCGACCTCTAGCTGGCCTGTCACCTCTGGGTTGCGGCTGTGGTTTCGAGCCCTGGTGTGAGCGTATGTGGCATGGAGATAGGGGCGCCTTCTTAACCTCGTGGGTTTCCTCCGGGCACTCCGGTTTCCTCCCACTGCTAAAGACCCCTACGCGCAAGTGAATTATTGAAATAAAAATTTTAAAAAACATATGTTAGTCCCGAAATGACCTAGTTGTGTTGAGTGGACGTTAAACTACATTTCTCTCTCTCTATATATATGAAGTCCATGTCCACTGAATGCATCATGGTTAGAAACAATTATTTGTAGGAGACAGCGCTTTCTAGCCAGTCATGCATTAGCTCATTTACAGTTTGATTCAACATTTGGAAGGTCTGTCGTTAATCAATCGGCATGGCTTTGAATCCCTGCTTGTACACTACAAGGAGTAAGATCATCTGTCCAACATCATCCTGGGTTTCTCCGGTTTCGTCTCACTGCTAAAGACCCCTGTGCGCTAGTGAATGATTGAAATAAAATTGAACCTGGTGTTAGTGCCGAAATGACCTAGTTTGTGTCAAGTGGATCTTATACTCGATTTGTCTTTACTCTCTTTCTCTCTCTTCCCAACATTGCGATTATTTTGGTTTAAAATTTAAAGTCATTTTTAGTTATTCTTTATTTTTTGTTTAAAGAGGGATGATGTGAACTTTGACCTGTGCCTACAGTTTGTACAATCTCATGTAAAGTATCACCGATTTCTGAGTGTTGACAGTCACAAGATAATCAAGACACTAAATGGGTAAATTATATTTGTACCACTTCTCATATAGACATCAATAAAAACACAGAAAAAATCTCAAATCTGTTCCAGACAAAATGACAGGCAACATCACAAAGTAGGGGTTCAGGGTTCGATCATTGTGTCAAGTGGTGTTAATTAGCACTTCTCATAGACATCCGTAAAAACATGGAAAAAATCCCAAATCTGTTCCAGACAAAGTGACAGGCAATAGAGGAATTCTTTCTCACAAAGCGAGGGTTGGGTGGCCGAATAAATCATGATCTGTCATTGAGTCAAGTTAGGTGGTTTAAAATCCGCTTCTGTAGGTGACAAGGAGTAAGGTCGTCTGTTCGACCCCACATGTTTTCTCTGTGTCCGGATCACGGACTACCATGAGACATTGACAATCACAATCAGTCTACGGATACTCTTGATATAGTTGGCATTATTTGTATTTCGGCCTTATTAAGATAAATGTCAATAAGAAAATCAAGGAGGTCTTCAATTTCCTCTCGCTACCAAATACACCTATGCACAAGCAAACTGTTGTAATAAAATTGAACTATATGTTAGTCCCCAAATGACTTAGTTTGAATCAAGTGGAACAAGATGAAACAATGAAACTAACTTTTCTGTGTATATTAATGGTAGATGAAAATTTAACCTGTATTATTGCAAGATAATCCTCATCCAGCTAGGTGGTTAGAATTAAGATTTGATTAATTCATTAGCACTGTTTCCTGCAAAAGAATGTCTGAATTTTAATTGCAATAAATTTCAGGATATGCACCAAGTTTTCAGTTCATTGCCAAAATGATAAAGCTGAAGCATTGAAGAGACTTATTGAGAAATTTGAGTTGTCCCCCTTGTCAAAGCAGACTACACAAACAAAGGTACATATAAAATGTTGAATCGCAAAACGTCTTTATTTTCCTCGTTTGATGATTTTTATGAATTGAACATTATATTTTAAATTGAACATTATATTTTAAATTGAACATTCTATTTTAAATGGAACATTCTATTTTAAATTGAATATTCTATTTTAAATTGAACATTCTATTTTAAATTGAACATTCTATTTTAAATTGAACATTCAATTTTGAGTTGGAACATTCTCTCAAATTCTGTGTCTTATGGTTTAACTACGGTATCTTGTGTACTGCTATTGAATTAATGCATCTGATTGTTGGTCGGTGTAAGGCCAACTATAATATGATAGATACAAGTGCTGTGGTTTCAAACGAATGCATGTATCAGGATATCTGTTTCTACCACCACCATTAACCCATTTTTAAAGACCCCAGCAAATGAATTTGTGAAAATATACTGGGGGACTGCACAATGCACAAAACAATATACCAGACAAATCTACATACATGACATCATAAACAACAAAAGTATACATCAGATCAAATAAATGAATCCATGGTCTAGTCATAGTCGTAGACGTCCACTGTGCTTTACACTCCTGGGCCTGTGGTGATATAGACTTCAATCGTGTTAGTTCCAAAATACAGTAACTTTTAAGAAACATAATGTATTATTATTTACAGACAGATGGTCATTATGCTGTGTTGTCCTTGCTATTAGAATTATCTAATTGTCCAACGGAAAATGTGTTTAAAGAAAAGCAAGTTGTTCAACCAGGTAATCAATATCGAAATGAAATGCAGTTTAGCGTTCTACTTTAAGGCACAGACTGGGGGAATGAAATGAAATGGCTTTTAATGTCCTGGACTGGGATAATGAAATGACATGGGGTTTAATGTCCTGGACTGGGATAATGAAATGACATGGGGTTTAATGTCCTGGACTGGGATAATGAAATGACATGAGGTTTAATGTCCTGGACTGGGATAATGAAATGACATGAGGTTTAATGTCCTGGACTGGGATAATGAAATGACATGAGGTTTAATGTCCTGGACTGGGATAATGAAATGACATGGGGTTTAATGTCCTGGACTGGGATAATGAAATGACATGAGGTTTAATGTCCTGGCCTGGGATAATGAAATGACATGAGGTTTAATGTCCTGGACTGGGATAATGAAATGACATGAGGTTTCGCGTCCCACTATACTGCACTGCTGATTGGGCTGATTAAATGAAATGAGGTTTTTAACATCCTACTATTTTGCACCGCCTGGGCTAATGAAATGAAATGGGATTTGACGCCCTACGTCCTACTATTCTGCACCAACTGGGCTATACAATGTACTATGAGATAATTTTGCTCGGACAGTGGCGCTACAGACTACTCTTATATCGAATTCCAAAGGTTCTATTAAACATGAGGTCTCTGTAATCGGAGGGGTTGGGTGGCAGAATGGTTGAGTGTGAGCGTTGGACCAGAAGGTCTGTCATTGAGTCAACTGGCGTGGTTTAGATTCAGTGTTTGTAAATGACAAAGAGTATGATTACCTGTCCAACTACATATACTTAGGTTTTCTTCGGGTCCTCCTACAGCTAAAGACCCCTATGCGCAAGGCAATTATTGAAATAAAATAGAAATGACCTAGTTTGTGTTGTGTGGACGTTAAACCCCATCTCTGTTATTCACATTTTTTCTTTGGGGTGGATATTGATAGGCTGGTTTCATTTATATATATTTTAACTGTATATAATCCTTTTCTTAGAAGTGGAGCCAGAGTTTGACTGGGCAGGATATTTATTGGCTGATGAGGATTATTGCAGAAGTCATTATTTAGATTCGACGGTAAGTTTAAATAATTCATATCATTTTAAGTCAGTGTCGAATAGTAGGATGTTACGACCTTTTCCATTCATATCATTGTAACTTGGGAACAAAATGTAAATTTTGTAGCCTGATTGACTTTCAATCCCGGCCTCTTTTTTTTGGTCGACTGTGAATCTCAACCTCTTGGTCGAATCTGAATCTCAACCTGTTGGTCGAATCTGAATCTCAACCGCTTGATCAACTCAGAAAATCTACTTCTCGGTCAACCTCAGTCAACTGGCGTAGTTTGCCAGGTTGTACGTGACAACCTTGCCTGTCCAACCTCGTGGGTTTTCTCTGGTTACTCTGTTTCCTCCCAGTGCTAAAGATGTTTATGTGCAAGCAAATTATTGAAAAAACAAATTGTACTTGTTAGTCCCGAAATGACCTAGTTTGTGTCAAGTGGATGTTTAACCTCTTCTCTCTCTCTCGTATAGTATTCAGTTTTAAAACCACAGTTAATTTCTATTTTATAGGATGACTCTGAAGATGAAGAAGACACCAATGACTTCAACCAAGGCACCACCCACTTAGAAACCATTGCAACAGAATCAAATGATTACACTGGTTCGATTGAAACTCAGAAGAATTGGTTGCTAAGAAACCTGGTAATTCAGTATTGGAACAATGACAGCAAAGAAGATAATTTTACTGGAAGGTTCCCCTGTTCAAATTTACATAGAAATTGGTGAGATTTTAGATATAGTTTTTTGTCACTCGTTAATCTATATTTTTCAAGCAGTTTTATCGACATTTTTCCATTCATTATTCAAGATATATTAAGCTGAAATTAGATCCGTAGATAGTTTGATTCATTGTCAACTGGGAAAGTTCCTTGAGATTTTACATCTGTGGTTGCTCTTGTCAAAGTGTTTTATTGTTTCTAGTGCTGTATGAGAAAGTACCTCAGGAGTTTCTGCCTGTCACGGAAAAAGTATCTTGTTGTTTGGATGGTACAGACAAATGAGTTTCATCCGAGAACTAGGGCTGGGTAAAATATCGATATAAATCAATAGTATCGATTGGACGGCCCAGAAAAGCACTATCGATAGCGGTGGGTTACTATCGATTATCGCTCTTCGTCTAATTTTTCTTGCGTCTGAAATGTCAATGTTTTCTTTCAGTTAATCATAATACACCGCTCACTTTAATTACTATGAAGTATCAATGTAACACATAACAAAATTGTGACTGCTTATTGAACAGCCGTTTTCATAAATTCACTCATTGAAACGTTACTTTAGTTTTGAAGAAATTATTGTTGACTATCGCTAAATCGGAGATACCCGGATGTGTAAATAAAGTTAGAGTTATTGAAATAAAATGAAACCATATGTTAGTCCCAAAATGACCTGGTTTGTGTCGAGTGGACATTAAAACCCATTTCTCTCTCTTTCTCTGTAAGGGATGAATTATTTTGATAATAGTCTCAAATTACTTGTTGCATTTCATTTTTACTCTTAAGCTTCGATAAAGACTCTTTTTATTTTTTTTTCAAGGGACAGATGTTTAGTTGAGGGTAATCCATTCCATGTATCCCGACATAGTTTTATTACAGAGGTTCAACTGATCAGAGAAATATTATGGTTAGTTGTTGTACTTCAAAACTACCATGTTCGCTTTCACATCATTTAAATACTGGGTTCCCTGGTGGCTAAGTGGGTAAGATGCTGACTGGCTAGCCTGGAGGTTGCTTTTTAGATCCCTGCATTTGACGACAAAGTTCATCTGGATTTTCTGGCTTGGTTTTCCCTTGTCTGTGGTGCAGAACAACCCATGTATACATTGCTGTGCATGTAAAAGATCCTTTGTCAGTTTGAATTCTATATAAGAGTAGGTCATAGTGTCGCTGCCTTGTCAAAATCCCCTCATAGGCATATACCCATCGTCATTAGCCCAGTTCGGAGCAGAACAATAGGATGTTAAACCCCATTTCATTTCATTTAAATACTTTTGATCTTTACACTGGTGCATAAGTATTAAATTTAACAGAAAATGGTGTTTAGGCTCCTGACTTTTGTCTCATTTCAAATAATTTCAAATATTTTTCCGTTATATATGGTGTTTGATTTCTTGTTTCAGGATGTTGTCAGGTGTTAGTAAATCGTATGTTTTTATTTTTGAAGAGCGAAGATTTACTGTTAATCCTGATGTTTATTTATCACACCTGACTGACGTAAGTTTAACAGGTTTTACACGATACAGACCAGGGTTCTTACTTCATTTTGAAATGAACCGGCCACGGGTCGCCCTAACAGATAGTCGTCTTTATGCATATTCTATTCACGACCATAATTGCATATCGTATTAAGAATAATATTACCTTAAACCCTGAATATAAACCCTTACTAAACAAAACCTTTGTTTTAATAGCATACTTGTATTCATAAGTCGATATATTCACACTTTTACAGTCAAATTTTAGTACTTTGCAAAATGCATATTCCTAGTCCTACTTTTGCTTTCATTGTTTCGTCCAACCAAACGGAAGTTATAATTTAATAATAAAAAAAAATACGAGTAAATACAAATATGTTTTTTAAAACTAGTTTTATTCTTAATCACTGGTAAATATATAAAAACAACAAAATATATAAGCACATATCAATAGTATAACAAGTTAACAACGTAGCACAAATTTATTTCCGTGTATAGTCGGAAAGATGCCGATCACGTGACCAATTGTCTCGATTCAGATTAATTTATTTTTAGTGTCACCTGCATACAGTCGTCGGGATCTACTGTCTTTCCACTTTAGTAAACAATTATGTGGATCGAAGGAAGATAGAGGGGGGCCTTCTAAACTTATCCGCATCAAGTTATCTAAAGTTTCTACGTTTAGACGGCACCTAAGCTTAGTTTTGATAACGTTCTGCTTAGAAAAACCCCTCTCACACTCGACACTACTAACTCGTAGCGTCCTCCCTATTTCCATCAGATTTATTACATTTGGAAATTGTTCTTTCATGGAATTGTTATGACAGCTCACCAGTAATTCGGAATTAATAACTTAGTTAGACAAAACATTTTCTGTGAATTTTTGTCAAACGAAAGCCATTTGAAAGTAGTTAACCATTCGGATTTAAAATATCTTCCCGACTTTGGTTGACCTATATTGGACGTGGGGGGATCTGCAGCTTTTGGAATTTCCAATGACGACGTGCGTGCTTGAAGTTCAAGGTCAGCGCCGCCATCACTATCTTCGGCTATATCTCGTTTACGTTTTCTATTGTCATTCTGCGAGGTGTTCAAGTACTTCAACATTGTGTTAGATATAAATGATTGAACCGACATTGGATTATATACATTCTTTTACTTGGCATGATTAATTCAACTAAATTGTTTATTTAGGAAACAAGCCGATAAGGATTGAAGCTGAAGGTAATCAGATTGTATTGACGGACTCTGTGATGGGTTTCTTAATCGACGAGTAATAATTAACTCTTTGTAATCGGCCGAAAGTTGATTGTTTAATGATACCATAGTGGCCGATTCATGATAATTAACTCTTTGTAAATCGGCCGACGTAGATTGATATATGATACCATAGTGGCCGATTCATTGTTTTATCAATCGGCTAGATTAAAGATCAATCGGCTAAAGCCGACAAAAAACAGCCAAATAAGATCCCTGATACAGACATTCCATACACCCGTCAGATTTAACATGTTTATTTATCACATCTGACTTACGTAAGTTAAACAAGGTTTACACTACACAATCATTCTATTGAAGGTGGTTTACACAATATATTTGTTTGTTCTTAGTAAATAGAAAAATGGCATCGTTTGACGTGTGTATAGAAGCCTATATCGACCATTCATAATTTCTACTTTTCATCTCTTCAAAACACGAAAGTCGAAAAGTAGAAGTTTGTCATATGTGAGGCGACAACACGGTATACATGCAAAAATGAACTTGAATATAGGAAATTATGAAATAATACACTGTGATAATAGCGCCCCTCGTTTTTTTTCTAATTTCTTATTTTCGACTTGCATTTTGGTTTGTGTGTCGTCTTGTTGACTTTCGACTTAGTCATATTTTTGTATTTATTGATGTCAGTAAGAAGGCGACAACACACATACCAAGCCTCAATGCAATTCAAAAAGTAGAAATTAGGAAATAAGCACAATACGCTATTGGTGACCTGTCAGTTTAGCTTGCTGTCATACTGTCGATTTATTGAGTTTATTTTATTTTATTTCTTTACAGTATTGTATGGAGAATAGTCTTCAAAAGTTTATGAAATATGGTAGTCAAGTGATGGCTTTAGAAACTTTCTGTCAAGATGTCGTCAATTACAGTTGTGACAGCATTGACATGTCTTCTGTGACACAAACGTACCAGGCTTTCGTTAGTAGTCTGTCACAGTTCTTGAAAGATTTTAAGAAATTTTTATCGGGTAGAGAAATAGAAGTAAGAAATCAAGGTAATAAAAATTATTGATGCATTTGTTCCGGGGATTGGGTGGCCGTATGGTTGAAGGCATGGTCTTTCATTGAATCAAGTGACATGGTTTTTCTTCCCCACTTGTATGTGACAAGAAGTAGGGTCACATTGTGCATCCTCATGGGTTTTCTCCGGGTCCTCTGTTTTCCCCACTAGTAAAGACCCATAGGTACAAGCAAATTATTGGAATGTAAAATGGGACCATGCTAGTCCCGAAATGAATAGTTTGTGTCAAGTAGATGTTAAACCCCCATCTCCCCCTCTCTCTTTTTTCCCCACTACTAAATCTTCATATGGAAGATTGAAATGAAAATTGGGACCGTGCTAATTCCGAAATGATCTAGTTTGTGTCAAGTAGACGTTAGACCCCATCTCTCTCTCTCTTTCCAGAAACACCAATGACAATGAGTATACTTTACAATCAACTTGAGCCATGGTTCCAGAAGATTGAACTTGTATATTCTATTTATATCTCTGGTATAGCCGCTGCAGCTGAACTTGATAGCAGTATATTGAAGGCTTCTCATTTGTTAAATGTCATGTTTAAAACCTTAATAGACTGTGATACACTTGGAGAGCCTGACAGAGATAAGGTAGGTCTTTAATGGCATAATTTTGCTCGGACAGTGACGCTACGGTCTGCTCTTATATTGAATTCCCGACTATCAAGGGATCTTTTACGTGCATGCCAATGAGTGCATGGGACCTCGTTTTTTGTCCCATACAAATGACTAGACAGCTGTCCTGCATCTCTGACAAGGGGGAACCACACCGAAAAATCTGGATGAACTTTCTCTGCCAATACAAGGATTGAACACCCAACCTCCAGGCTAGCAAGCCAGTATCTCTCCCGTGACACCCAGCCAGCAACTGCAGTGTCTTAGTGAGTAAGGGGAGTTGGTGAGCCGGTTGGTTAATGTATGTCTGTCATTGAGTCAAGTGGCATGGTTTTGATTCCTAAAGGCCTGTTCTCACGGTGCGACTTGTAGTAACTACTTGTAGTATCTACGTGTAGTATCTACATGTAGATTACAAAATCGTACTTAAATGAGTTGATACGACTTGGAATCTCCCGATAATATCGTCTTGTCTTAGCATAATGGCATCATCAAGAGACACTGGCTAAATTTAGTCTAGTCAGAGTCTGTCGTCTGCTGCTATAGGCCCACTCACCTGTCATCGCTCGACCACAGCTCTCCTGCATCTGCATGGCGATCATCGCCAATGCAGCCTGTCGCACGTCTCTCTTGGAATAAGTCTTATGACTCACATCCCATAAGCAAGGTTGTGCGAGGTAAAAATTGACAAAATTATCTGTCTCAGTTTTGCTGCGCGGCTCTTGATGGTGCGCTGATTACAAACAGCAAGGGGAGAGAACTCGTGTTTGTACTAATACTTGCCGTCTCTGATTGGTCAGTTTCATACGATCTTTTTACTGAAATAGGGAAGTGTCTATTTCACCCAACTCGCTTTCAACTGGTTGGGAGCTTGTAAAAGTTGGTACGACTATGGTGTTCTCACGCTGCAACTCGGGTCGATACTACAAGTAGCTACTACAAGTCGCACTGTGAGACTGGGCCTTAACCTGTATGTGATAAGGAGTAGGGTTGCCTGTCCAACCTCGTGAAACAAAAGGAAACCATATGTTGGTCCCAAATGACCTAGTGGACCTCTCTCTCTCTCTCTCTCTCTCTCTCTCTCTCTCTCAGTAAGAAAGATGCTGGCTCGATAACCAGGAGGTCTCTGATTTGCCCCCAATGTTGGCTTGGATTTTTCTCAGTATTAATTTGTATTATAAGACCTCCACCCAAACCAAGTGCCTAATCGTTAGCATGTTTTGTATTTTGTAGATGAGTTTATTATTAGTTATCTGGATACAAACATGTCGGCCATATTTTGACATCCTTTCTGATTGGATAACAAGCGGAAATTTGATCGATCCTCGAGAAGATTTTCTTATTCAGAGGTAATTATAATTTTACCAACAGAGTATAATCAGATATTGTACAGTAGTTATTTGCTAAACAGGAACTACGAGGGCTGGCTCAAAAATTCTAAGCCTATCTGTGAAAGACCTGTATGTAGTCCACTTCAAGGTGTACACAAGGCCTTGATGTCGAAGAGGAAGAAATTTTTGTTCAACCACCCTAAAAAAAGTCATTCTCAGCTGACGTGACGTTATCTTTTCTAGGAAAATTATGACTTGTTTGTTCCTGTTTCATTAAGGGAAACAAATTTCACACATGGCCATGGTTACAAATCTTGCCAAAGAATTCTTGCGATGTGCTTTGAATCGCTGATGTGCTGTCAGGTGCTTCGGCACCATTCTTGCAGAAACTTCTGTCATTCCCAATTTGTCGAAGATAATGTGCTCAACCCTTTCATTGTGGATCAGTTTGTGTCAAGTGGTCGTTAAACCCCATTTCTCTCTCTCTCTCTAAACCTTAGTTCATAAATGTAAATGTTTTTCTTTAGGAATAAAACAGCCCAATCCTTTGATGAGACATTTTGGGAAAATGCCTTCCTTTTGAGGCTCGATAACAAAATGGACATCAGTTCCTCGAAGATAAGCCGTGACATCAATATAGCAGATGCCACAACCATTCCACGTTTTTTACGTCCAGTTCTGAAAGAGATAGCACTTACTGGAAAATCCATGGAATTGTTATTCAGTATGGGTCAAGTGGAAAAAGTACTTGATTCAGATGTTTTAGGTAAGCTTTAAAGCATTGAAAAGTTGGAATTTGTGTTCGGACCTTGTTCACTTTCAGGTAAGGTTTGCACATTCCTTTAAATTTGCTCACATTCTGTTAGGGGTTATTTAATTTCGTATTTGTTAGAGACAAATCCAGCTTAAAAGAGTTGTAAACGAGGTCCTGTGTCTATTGATGTAATTTGTCTAATGTTGTAATTTGTCTATTTTTTGTAATTTGTCTAATTGGGTAATTTGTCTACTGGGTAATTGGGTAATTTGTCTATTGATGTAATTTGTCTTTTTGTATGTAATTTTTCTAATTTTGTATTTTGTCTATTGTTGTAAATCGTCTAATTGTGGTAATTTGTTTAATTGTGGTAATTTGTCTAAGGTTGTAATTTGTGTTGTAATTTGTCTAAGGTTGTAATTTGTCTAAGGTAGTAATTTGTGTTGTAATTTGTCTAAGGTTGTAATTTGTGTTGTAATTTATCTACGGTTGTAATTTGTCTAAGGTTGTAATTTGTCTAAGGTTGTAATTTATCTCGTGGTGTAATTTGTCTAATTGTGTAATTTGTCTAATTGTGTAATTTGTCTAATGTTGTAATTTGTCTAATGTTGTAATTTGTCTAATGTTGTAATTTGTAATGTGTCTAATTTTCTTCACAGAATGTAAACAGAAGAGTCTGTATGAGATATTTGTAGAGAACCTGGCGAAGATGTTAGGAACGAAGTCTGGTCATGAGGCTCCAGAATCGGTAGAAAGGGAGGTCACTCCTGAACCTAATATCACAAAACAAAGAGTTGAAGAACAACTACAAGTAAAGGGTGTCTATGATCCATTGTTAAGGATTAATTTTGAAACAGTTTTTGATACTCAACAAATGAAGAATGTTTTACATCAAAGAAAAGAAGATGAACACTTAAAGTAAGTCATACTTCTGAAGCAATGGCCCGAGAACTTTCTCTCTGGCCATTGATGGATTGACTTATACTTTTGAGGGAGTGTGTCTAAAAGTGATGTATTGTTTACATTGTATTTGTTTTGAAAACCTCGTTTGTCATGCAATTAATTTTTTTGCGATATTCTGCTGGTTAATTGGGCATGATAAAATCATGAGTCATGACGTAACGTTATTTTGTCCAATTTGGAGCTCTGTTTAAAGCTTAATGATATTGTTACACAGTTAGTTATTGACCAGTCACAATTTGGAACAGAAATTTGCTTCCATTACAGCAGTGTTAAGTGAGATTAGGTATGAAAGTAAGTTAGAGTAATAAGGTCTGTCATTCAGTCAAGTGAGTCAAGTGTCATGGGTTTAATTCCCTTCTTGTCTGTGACAAAAAGTAGGAGTTGGTTTTCTCTGGGTCCTCCTGTTTCCTCCTACTACTAAACACTGGTATACTGGCATTGTTTAAAATGGGGTTTTTAGCCTTTAAAAAATGGTATAGAGTTTAATTTCAAAACATCGTTTGATAATTGATTTTAATTGTTTGAAAATTACAAAAATGGTTTAATTAGTACTATGGCTTAATTTAATGGTACAGCGTTTAATTTAATGTTAGTTCAGAAATCACTTAGTTTATATGAAGTGGATGTTAAACCACATTTCTCTCTATTTCAGATTGTTATTTTCATTAGAAGTTGTCAGTTTATAGCCATTAGATATAAATATTTTGTAGTTAGAAGTTGATACTTTATTGGTTTGTTGTTATTTTCAGATTGTTGTATTCGTTAGAAGTTGATAGTTTACAACCATTAGAGATTATACTACAGCATTGTTTATATCCATATATACAACATAGATATAATCATGTCTGTTCACATCTAATAAATATCATTAAACACCAATACCATCTATTTCAAGATATGAAAGCAATGAGGGTATGTATTACTTTTACACATAATAATATAAAAATAATAATAACTGATTTATATAGCGCAAGATTACACTAAAGTTTCTAATGCGCTTCCAATTAACTAACACTATGAAAGAACTAATTGTTGAATAAGTGTGTTTTCAACTCCCGTTTGAATTGGTCAACGGATTTAATCATTTGTAATTCTTATTCCATAGCTTAGTCTTGCAAGGAAGGGGGTTGGGGGTGGGCGCAGGGTTAACATGTGCACGTTGCATCATAAAGTCTATCAATGAGTCAAGTGGTGTGGTTTCGATCCAGTTGTTGGTTTGAGAAAGTTTCTCAGGTTTTTATGACGCGGTTTCTCCTTGTCAGTGATGAAGGACGAAGGGATTGACAAGGGCTGTATTTAATTGATCGGAACGGACGAAATATGGAGGTCCCGTGAAAAAATTTGGCATCCACGTAAAAGAAACCTTGAAGTTGTAGTTTGATATAAGAGTAGGCCATAAAAATTTAGCTTGGCCACAACAATTTGATTTTCTGTTCTTAGTGAGCACCTGTAAAATTTTCCTTATTACTTCTTCGAAAAAAAAAATTAATTAAATACCAATAGTACTTGGTTGCTCTGTGCAAAAGCTTTTAGTTCCCAATTTCCAAGTTTGGGAATTTGGAACAAAACATCTTTCATGTGATTCAAGTGGCTATTTTTTTATCAAGATCCAAGAAGAAGTGAAAATTTGATTGTCGTGGCCATCATAGAGTTAAATTCAGTTGATGGTGTTTGATAGTGTTTTATGAAACAGAATTGCTCCTGTCCGCCTTCCGTGCTCCGGTTCCCAATGTCTCTATACAGAGAACAGTCCTACAATCATACTTAAGTCTGAAGAGTTTGCATTAGAACGAAGCTTGTAGCCTCATGAGAGAAATCTGGGACGGCTACCCACCACTTATAGATTTCAAATTGTGTTTTACAGAGTTTTTTCTTGATGGAAGCTGGAGGTACATTGTATGATTTTTATTCTAATCTGTTTGAAAGAGTAAGTACACCCATTATTACCATTATCTTAACCCAGTAGCACTTAGATCACCCCAGACTGTCCTAATTACACTCCTTAAAGCCCCAATAACACTCTTGTTGTAACTGATTAATATGTCCCAATCTTCATTCTGGTCAACAAATCGTATTATTTTAGAATATTCCAATTAAATGATGATATAAATTTCATCTTAACACACCTATTTTAAAAAATTGGAAAAATTCAACCAATTGATTTGAAAAGTCTAACGTAAACCTTTTCAAATGTGACTTGGATTTTAAAATATTTTAAAACCCTCTGGACAAGTAAAATAGGTTGTAATGGATAATTTACACAACAGGTAGGACACTTAAACATCTAGTACTTAGAATAAGGGTATTATTTATTTTCTGGAGCTACCAAGCCAGCAAGAATGTGATTGTCCCTTTAAGACTGCACTGTCATATTCACAGGGGAGGGGGGAGCTGAATGTTTTGAAATATGTGTTTAAGTTTAAGCCTTGTGTATGTATTTTGTTGATCAAGAAAGGAGGGTTGGGTGGACAAATGATTGAACGCATTAGTCCCAAATGATCTAGTTTGTGTCGAGTGGACGTTAAACTCCATCTCTCTCTCTCTCTCTCTCTCTCTCTCTCTCTCTCTCTCTCACTCTCTCTTTATTTTACTAGTTCATTATAGTATATAATTTTTAAAGCATGTGTTTAAACCTTGTGGACAGTTTGTATTTTATCCGAAGCGACTTAGTTTGGGTCAAGTCATGTTCCTTAAGCAATGACCACGAGTTTTACAACATCTAACCATTGCTTCAATACTCAGCAATTTCCATGTAACCTTGACATTGATTGACCTTTGAACTTTGCAAATCAATTATCACATGTAAACATTTTAGCTAGAACAGCGAGACTTGGTATTCACGACGACCGATGAATCTGATAGGCTCCCTAGCTGGGCTTTTTACCCAATCAAACTTAGCGGCGAGCTATGCCGGGTATTATGTGAAGGGCTTGATAAGATGTACCCAGTTAAGCTGAGATCAATTATATTGAAGATCGGGTCAAGTGGACATTAAATCCCATCTCTCTCTCTGTGTAGATCAAGAAACATGAAGAATGGCGAGATGATTCTATATTAGGTTTTATTTTAGAAGAAGCTTTAGAGTCTAAATTCTCCGATATATCACACAGGTAGGTCATCCATACTAAACTTAGGCTGTCTGTCAACAGTTAGCTCCCCTTGACAACAGTCACTAAGCTAGTTGACTGACATTTATGTCTTAAAGCGACGATATTAGTCGAAATTGTTAAGTGAGATAAGATCAATGGGGCAGATGGGCAATTGGAAGTTGGAAGGTGACATAAAATGAAGGAGGGACCGTTTGATAACCGCATTTGTCACCAAGGGGGAGATAGCCCCAAATAGTTTGGGATTGAAAATAATCATATTCCATAACACTCAATCGAGTATCGCATATAATGAATCAGATTACAAACAGATCTGTATTTCATTTTATTTTTTATACTTTGGATATCCTACGCTGCATGAACATCTAACCAGAAGAAGTGGGAGGTTTGCATCAGACTATGATGTCAGACTTTTGATTAACCAATCAGCATTGATGTTTTCTCCTGGGATTTACACAGTCCTGTGCATTGCACTCTAAGAACTCGCCATTTTATAGGCTAATCCCTCACATAAACCAAAAAGTGGTTTAAAATAAAGTGGTTTAAGATAAGAACGTTGAGCAGTTAATTACCTCATCATTCCAGCCTATTATCAACGATAATCGGTTTGATTGGTAGTAATACACTCAGTAAACTATATTAAATTTGGAATTTTGAATATTATTCACCTTGTCTTGATGTCCGATTGGGCATATTTTGGATCTGACAATTTGGGGCGTTTGGAAAATAGCGTCGGACAAGTCCGGAATATATAGGCGAAATCCCATCCCTGGTTTATGTCTTTCAGATTCTAGTGTAGTAAATAAAGACAAGTAAAAACGAAATTTTGAACTTTAAAAAATCTGTGTTTTAATCAAATTGTGTTTAATAATCATTGTCTAATGACTTATGGAATATTTATTGTAGATTAACTGTTGAAGTGGAACCACCATCACCTAAAGATAAATATCCAATCTCACTCACAGACTGTATTAAACTACACTATCAGGTATTTATCATATCTCTCTAACAGACTAGTGTGGTTGAATGGCCGAGTAACTTAAGTATTCTCAGACTTAAGTTAAGAAGTTACTCAACTTTCATTCACTATTTATGAGAAATATCTTTGATCCAGAAACACAAAACTTTGCACATAGTTTTATATTGATTTATTTGATACATTAAAATAAAAAATGATTTATAAAGGCCTATATATTAGCTAAGAGAAGGCAAACAATTTTGAGTAAATTCTCAACTTATGTCTGAGAATGCTTTGTGAACTTGGGGCCAGGTTGGATAGGTGACCCTACTCCTTGTCACGTACAAGCAGGGAATCGAAACCACTCCACTTGACTCAATCACAGACCTTATGATACACAATCCCCCTGTTTCTGACATGGTTTCCCCTTTTCAATGGTGCAGCTGTCTAGTCATTCAGAATCAGATGGAACAAAAAAAACCTGAGGTCCCGTGTATACATTGGCATGCACGTAAAAGATCCCTTGGCAGTTAAAATTTTCCCCATAGCACAATGTATGACATATGTCTGTCTTGATTAGCCCAGTCAAAGCAGAACAGTAGGAAGCCAAAAGAGAATATTTAACTTATAAATAATTATCACAAGCCTTACAAAAAATATTTCATTTTTAAGTCTAATATATAATTTTTTGTGTACCTCATGCTGACAAAGTGGTATAGACACGTGAATTCACAATACCCGACCGTGAATATAAAACATGAAATATGGATTTATCTTTCAAAGTTTTCGTGCGTTATCAAAAATGACCGGTAGTAAAAATTTTGAAGTGGAAGCCCAGGGTTAAACCCTATTTCCTTTCCAATCCCCATGCTTTCTATAGAACTTTGGTGTTTATTTTTGATATGTTTACTTCAGCAGATTGTGGAAACGGTTCAAATGAGCTATTTATATACTTTCAGGTAGCATGGCCAGCTAATATGGTGATCAGTCAGAAATATCAAGAACGATACAATGAGATATTTTCATTTATTTTACAAATAAAACGAGCCAAGTATTGCTTAGAACATTGTAATTTCAAAGGTAAAATATTTTTTGTGTTATGCATGGTTTCGATTCGCTGTTTGTACGTGTCCTCTAGTTTCCACCCACTGCTAAAGACCCCTACGCGCAAGCTCATTATTGAAATAAAATTTAACCATATGTTAGTCCCAAATTAACCTAGTTTTTGTTGAGTGGAGTTGGGGGAGACATGGTGGCTAAGTGAGTAAGTTACCAAGTTACCTAGGTCCCATGGACACATTGGCGTTACAGATCCCTTAGCAGTTGGAATTCGATATAAGAGTAGGCTGTAACACTGCTGTACAATCATAATGTCCATCATAGCCCATCTTTATGGACACATTGGCGTTCACATTAAAGATCTCTTAGCATAGCAGTTTGATTTGGATATAAGAGTAGGCTGTTAATGCCACTGTACAAGCAAAATGTCCATCATAGCACACTGTATGGTGGCATGCCTATCTTCAGTAGCTCAGTCGGAGCAAAATAGTAGGATGTTAAACCCCATTTCATATTTTTTAAATTTTTTTATTTAATTCTTGGCAGTTTGAATTTGATATAAGAGTAGGGCATAACGCTGCTGTACAAGCAATATGTCGGTCATAGCCCACTGTCTGGTGGTATGTCCATCTTCATTAGCTTAGGAGTTTTTTTTATTCATTGCGGATCCCATTCCATGTGATTTCACTTTTTCATCTTTATTATTTTGAGGATAAGTAGAGCTTCAATATACAAATCTTTTTTTATTATTTTGTAGCCTTGGAGCGGAAAGATTTTTTTAAATCACTAAGTATAAGTCACATGGCTGAAGTTGCTATAGAAACAGATCTTCCAGCTGCTGTTAAAATTCATCGTATGCAAATTCTGAGATTTCGACTTTTATATTTTGTCAACAGTTTACATAATTATATTATGACAAGGGTGAGTATCCATTAAAATATCCTTATGCAAGAGCAAAATCTGTTTATTACAGGTCTTTCTTTAGGCCCGAGATGTTATCTAAATAATCAATTAGACATTAATTAACCTATCCACACCATAATAAACTCTTGATGTCAAGGCTAGCCTTCGATGTTGGCGGATTAAATTCTTATATGCCGCTTAATGGCCGTTGATAATTAAATCAATCAAGAGGACAATCGAGACTATGCTGTTTATATTAATGTTTTGAGTAATGATGACCGAGGCTATGTGAATATTTCAAACACTTTTTTCTCGGCTAATAATGGATCAATTTAACTGAAATTTTCAGCAAATAATCTTTACACAATCTAGTTTTTAACTATCATAGTGCGAACTGCCAACTCTTTATCTTATCTCCCATAATGTAACTTTAATTATACTATGACAAGGGTGGGTATGCGTTGATTCTATGCTGCGAATGCCCAGTTGGACAAGAAAGTTCATTGTGATCTTGGATGGTATGAAAAACCGAGGTCCCGTGTACGCATTAGCAGTTGGAATTCGATGAAAGAATAGGTCATAGTGCCGCTGCTTGGGCAAGTCCCTCATAGTCTGGAGGTCGTGTGTTCGATCGCTGTATTTGCCGAGAAAGTTCAGCTGGATTTTCTGGTATGGTTTCCCCATGTCCATGTGCCGGATGGAGGGCCAGACGTGACAAGGACTGCTGTCTAATAGTTCGAATAGACAAATTAACAACGTTCTGTGTACACATTGGTGTGCACATTAAAGATTGACCTGGCAGTTGGAATTTGATGAAAGAGTGAGTCGTAGCGCTGCTTTCCGGTCAAAATTTATCTTGTAGCATACTATATGGCGTAAGCCCGTTTTCATTAGCACAGTTGGGGCAGAACAGTAGGATGGTAAACCCCAAATTTTATATTGGGGGGGTTGGATGGCCGGATAGTTAGCCCATGCGTGCTGTATTATGACGCCTGTCATTGAGACAACTGGCGTGGTTTTGAATCCCTGATTGTAAGTGACAAGGAGTAGTTTCACCTGTCCAACCCCATTTCTATCTCTCTCATTTCATTTTGCTCTGTTGCCTGCCAACCTAAATTTTGTTGTTATGTGTTTTACAGATTTTACACAGTACAGGGATAGAGTTTGAAGAGAATCTAGAGAAAGCTCAGGATTTAGATCAGATTATAGCAGCACATGTGAATTATCTCCATAAGATCTACCACCATTGTCTTCTAGATACCAGTCTCGTTACCCTCAAATCAGCCATTACTAAAGTTCTCAATCTCATCCTCGTGTTCGAGAATTACTGGCAGATGGGCGTTGATGAAATAAGGTAACCACTTTTTACTTTATCGATACTGATATTTGTGACTATTGTCAGTTCGTCAATTGGCTTGGTTTCGATTCCCGGGTTGTATATGACTAGGAGTAAGGTCATCTGTCCATCCTCTTGAGTTTTTTTCCTCGTCCTTCAGTTTCCTCCCACTGATAAAAAAAATCCTATGCGCAAGTGATTTATTGAAATAAAAGTGAACCATATGTTAGTCTTGAAATGACCTAGTTTCTCTCTCTCTCTCTTTATAGTGCTACAGCTTTAGAAGATATGGAAATGGAATTCTCAAGATGTGTTCAATTTCTTGGATCTTTTTTAAACTCTGTTATAAAAAGAGGATCTTTTCCCCATTGTAAGTACAGTTCCAATGTTTGTCATGGAGTGCCGCGCTTCGACCTCTAGCTAGCCGGTCACCTCTGGCTTGCGGCTGTGATTTCGAGCCCTGGTGTGAGCATATGTGGCATGGAGATAGGGGCGCCTTCTCAACCTCGTGGATTTCCTCCGGGCACTCCGGTTTCCTCCCACTGCTAAAAGACCCCTACGCGCAAGCGAATTATTGAAATAAAATTGAACCATATGTTAGTCCCGAAATGACCTAGTTTGTGTTGAGTCGACGTTAAACCCCATTTCTCTCTCTCTCTCACACCTCTGCTGTACTGGCAAAATCCCCCCCCCCCCAGTTGTATTTCTGTCTTCATTACCCAGGTTGGTGCATAATAGTAGGACGTTACACGGCTAGATCTAAATATTAAGGCCAACTGCAGAATTTCCTGAGGAACATTTGGTACAGCATACTCGAATTCCAACTGTCATGGGTTCTTCTACATGCACAACGTGTTCAAAAGATCTCGGGTTCTTCATACTGTCAAAACAACCAAATGTCGTTTTGAATTGGGTGCTCATGATCATAGGTTAATTCCAAACAGTAACCATTGACATAGTTATCTTTAATTGATTTCTGGGGTAAATGGCTGAATGGTTAGCACATGTATGCTGTATCATAAGCGTTATCATTGCGTCAACTGGCATGGTTTCAATTCCCTAGTTGTACATGACAAGGACTACTATCGCCTGTCCAAACTCGTGGGTTTCCTCCGGGACCTACGGTATCCTCCCACTGCTAAAGACCTCTACGCGTAAACAAATTATTAAAATAAAATTAAATCATATGTTAGGTCTGAAATGACCTAGTTTATGTCGAGTAGACGTTAAACCGCATCTGTCTGTCTCTCTTAAATTGATTTCATTTTTATATTTCAGTGGAATCCTTGGCTTTTGCCATGGTAACATCAATGGGAAAAACATAAATCATGTAAAAATATGACCTAAAGTTTGTGGTTTCTAAAACGACTAGAGATGCTATCTGGTCCTCAAAACTTAGGCATTGTGGGGGGAAATCTCAGTTGGGGGAGGGGCAGCTGAGGCTCTGTGAGGGAAAATTTCTTTGTGACCCAAATTTTCATAATTTTCCGCAAAGTTGTGATGGTTGTTTATTATTAAATAATTACACGAGAATATAAATTTACAATACGCGCGAAAAACAAATTGCCAAAAAAATGGATGATTGACCAAATCCAGCCACCCCCTCCAATGATTCTCGAAAGTGAATACGGTCTGCCATTACCCCTGCCAAATTGAAATTTCTGTCAACGATTCAGATTCTGTCATAACTATTCCATGTCAGTAATGTTTAAAAGAAATAAACACGATCTTCATAAGGCATCTCAAAGCTTGTCTAATGTAATGCAAAAGAAGCACTGGTAAGCTGATACAGTTGACTTGTGTGAAATAGCTTTATTTATCGAAGTGATATCGCAGACAGTTAACTCATAAGTGGTCATTATTCTAAACTAATGTTTAGTAGTATGTATAGAAATTGGTTAGTGATTATCTGTAAAAGACGTCACTACTGGTGTAAATGCGTGACTATTGAATATACAAACCAGGACATTAGTGGTGTATATCATTTAATACTCACAGTTTTAACACCTTAGTGACAAAACACCTACTTAATGATTATTGCCCGATTACTAACAATTTTAACTAACTAATACACATTTTGTATTTAAACTGATGACGTTGATTCATTTAAAACAATTATTTGTTACAGTAAAGGAAGTTGTTGTATCATATTTTATGTTATTTTTTGTATTACTTGAGAAATAAATTGTTATATTTCTTTTTTGATCAGACATTTTTGTCATTTTCTGTTGTCAGGGAAAATTTATGATCCACACTGGTTGCTATCTAAATAGTGGAAGATCCTTGGTAAATTTGCAACTGTTTTAGAAAATGTTGCACAAAAGCCCCCCTAAAAATAGTTCTATAAATTTTAGAAGCCCCAGCAGATTATGAGACCCTCTGTCCAGTTCTGGGGTTGATGGCATTTTCTTATCATTCGAAATGTCATTTACTGTGAAATAGATTTCAAAAGTTCCACATAGGCATCCACTTGACACAAACTAGGTCATTTTGGGATAAACATGGTTCAAATTTATTTAAATAATTTGCTTGCGCATAGGTGCGTTTAGCAGTGGGAGGAAACCGGAAGACCCGGAGAAAACCCATGAGGTTGGACAGGCGACCCCGCTCCTTGTCACGTACAACCAGGGATTCAAAACCCTACCAGTTGACTCAATGACAGATGTTATGTTCTAACGCGCACACATTAACCCCATGAGCCAATCCCCAAGCGGGATGGATCGATGCATAAGGTGTTGGCTAACTGGGCATAAATTCTCAGGCTGACCAAGAGGTTTTTCAGGATTTTCAGGCTGAATTTTCCCCTTGTCAGTGGTGCCGACTGAAGGGCCTGGCAAGCCACTATGTTCAGTCATTCAAATGAAAAAAAAAAGAAAAAAAAGCAGCTTAATAACATATAACATCCATATTATTTTGCTATGGGGATAACTGTGCCTGGATAGTGAACAATGGCCATCATGCAGTAATCGCTCAAAATCAATTGACTCTTCATCTCATGATCTTAAATAATGTTTATGAATTTAAAACCAGTCAGATGAAAGCAATTCTGGACAACGATGGGGGTGAAAACAATACAAGACCACTTTCACTGAGAGAAATGAAATGGGTTTTCACGTCCTACTATTTTTCTCCTAACCTGGGCTAATGGAGACGGGAATACAGTGTGCTTTAAGGGAATTTTGCCCTGGCAACAGCGCTACGGCCTACTCTTATATCGAATTCCAACTGCTAATGGATCTTTAACATGCACGGTAATGTATACATGGGACCTGGGTTTTTCATCCCATCCGACAACTAGACAGCTGTCCTTATCAGGCCCTATGTCCTGCATCACTGACAAGGGGGAACCAAGAGCACAGGTTCCACTTGCCTTAACAATAATATTATTCATCGTACAAAATGGTATTAAATACAACCATTGTGGGCATATAAAAATAAATCGAACAAAATGAACTATTAATACTATTATGATAATTTTATTACTGGTATTACATAATTTATATAGCACACATTCCACTTGGCTTAACAATATTAGTATAAATCATACAAAATGGTATAACACTGTTAATATAAATCGTACAAAATGGTATAAAGTCACATTTAAAAAAATCTAAATATTATGCACAAAATTATTCCAAAATGAATTTTTAACAAAAATAAGGCACCGCTATAATACAGATAAATTATGTAAAAGTTTATGGCTTAAGAATATTAGTATAAATCATATAAAATGGTATAAAGTCATATAAAAATAGGTTGCTAGGGTCCACTGCAGCTAAACCGTCAGGGCAGTAATTATCAGAAAATCATTAGAATTTGTTTGGTTTTTATAAAGTTTTGCCCCATGCTTACGTTTAGTATACGAACATTTAATATTATGGATTTAGCTGTTCAATTATCGATTTTCAAGAAATTCAAACTCAATCATCATTAATGTGTTACAGGGATATAGTCAAAGGTTTTTTTAATTCGGAATAAAATTGTGACCTCCACAAGTTAAAAAACATGATATTCCGTACAATCAAGGGACATAATTCAGGAAGTTATGATCCAATGTACCTTAATATTGAAAGGAAGAGTCCACAACCTTGATATACCATATTTTTACACCATTTGTGTAAAAGTGGCGGCCATTTTGTCCTTCAATTTTGGTCCGATTTTCACGAAATCCTAACTCAACCTACATTACCTTGTAACGGTGATATAATAAAACTTTTTTATAAATCCGGTAATAATTGTGACCTCCAGAGGAACCACATTGCAAGCTAATAAAGGCGATTTTTCGTACAATCAGGGACCATAATTAAGGAAGTTACAATCCGATATGCGCAAATATGGAATGGAACCAAGATCTTTAGGTTATAAACATGTATTTCAAGTTTCATCAAAATCGAATTAAAATTATGACGTCTATAAGGTCCATAACCTTGATATAACATATTTTCACACTATTCGCGTACAAAATGCACTGTTAATTGGGCATAATAAAATCGTGAGTTTTTGCATTACGCTATGTAAACATACTTGGTCCAATTTGGAGCTCTGTTTAAAGCCTAATGATATTGTTACGCAGTCAGCCTAATTTTTGGAACAGAAAATTGTTTCCATTATAGCAGTGTTAAGTGGAATTAGCTTTAATCAAGCGAAACACTGTGAAGAGTGTGGGGGGGAGGAGGTTAACTCTGAACATCGATAGGATTCATTTTACCATGAAAAGAGTCGACGGAGTGATAACATGAAATGTATGATGTTTAACGTCCTACTGTTCTGCTCCTAAACTTGGCTAATGAAGACGGGCATACAGTGTGCTATTAGGGAAATTTTGTCTGGGCAGCGGCGCTACGGCCTACTCTTATACCAAATCCAACTGCCAAGAGATCTTTTACATGCATGGGACCTCAGTTTTCCGTCCCATCAGAACAACTAGACAGCTGTCCTTGTCAGGTCCCCCGTCCTAGATAACTGACAAGGAGAAACCACGCCGGAAAATCGGGTTGAACTCTCTCAGCCAATACAGGGATTTAACACCCGACCTCCAGACTAGCGAGCCAGCGTCTTACACACTTAGCCACCATGATCCCCGCACAAGTGAAAAGAGACGACAGAGGGAGAGAAATGGAGATTAACGTCCACTCGACACAAACTAGGTCATTTCAGGACTAACATATGGTTTAATTTTTTTTCAATAATTCACTTGTGCGCAAGGGTCTTTAGCAGTGGGAGGAAACCGGAGTGCCCGGAGGAAAACCATGAGGTTGAGAAGGCCACATACACTCACACCAGGGATCGAAACCACGGCCGCAAGCCAGAGGTGACCGGCCAGCTAGAGATAGCGAGAGAGAGAGAAATGGGGTTTAACGTCCACTCAACACAAACTAGGTCATTTTGAGACTAACATATATTTTCATTTTATTTCAATAATTCGCTTGCGCGTAGGGGTCTTTAGCAGTGGGAGGAAACCGGAGTGCCCGGAGGAAACCCACGAGGTTCAGAAGGCGCCCCCCTATCTCCATGCCACATACGCTCACACCAGGGCTCGAAACCACAGGCGCAAGCCAGATGTTACCGGCCAGCTAGAGGTCGAAGCGCGGCACTCTAGACCACTAGGCCATCCCAACCCCCCGCTAGAGGTAGCATGATGACAATATATACACCAAACTAGGCCATCCCAACCCCCCGCTAGAGGTAGCATGATGACAATATATACACCAAACTAAAGAGAAGATAAACACAATATCGAACTGATTTACTTTATTTAAACCAGAAATTCAAATTCAGCATCATTAAAATCATCTACTTGAAATACAGGCGTTATATCACGTTTAGTATCTGTCTGGGGGTGTAATACATGTGATATATCACGTTTAGTATCTGTCCGGGGGTGTAATACAGGCGTTATATCACGTTGAGTATCTGTCTTGGGGTGTAATACAGGCGTTATATCACATTTAGTATCTGTCCAGGAGTGTAATACAGGCGTTAAATCACGTTTAGTATCTGTCTGGGGGTGTAATACAGGCGTTAAATCACGTTTAGTATCTGTCCGGGGATGTAATACAGGCGTTATATCTCTTTTAGATCGAACAATAACTGTTTGTGATTCAAATACAGGCGTTATATCACGTTTTGGCTGTATAACAACTGGCCCGGGTTCAACATTATTACTAGATGTGCAATTTTCTGGCTTTTCGAAAATGTTGCAATCCTTACTAATTGCATGGTAATTATAATTTAGAGATTTGGAATCTGATTCTAAAGGATGAAAACGATCATGAATAGGATAATAGTCTGCCTCTTCATCTGAAACTTCTGGGCTAGTATAAAAATCCCACTTGGACTGTTTTATTGGCCCAGTTCGAGCAGATTTCTCGATTCTTATCTTAACATCTGACGTCACGATATCCTCTTCTAAAAATTCCTCATAATCAACCATATCAAACATTGCATTGGGAATGTCCATTGTTTTTTTCATGGCCATTTCATTTTTCAGCGATTTCCGATGATTTTTATCTACGGTATTTTGTGACAGAATTTGGTTAAAATTTGTATCTATGTCAGAATCATCATTCAAGGCCATTTTGTTTGTCAGCGATGTTCGATTATATTTATCCATAATATATTGTGATTGAATTTCGCTAAAATTTGTATCTGGGGCAAATGCTTCATCATCAAATTCACTAATTTCCTGTGTCATGAACTCATCCCATTTTGTTCTTTTTGCAGGTTTAGATATCAGACAGTTATCTGGAAGTGTTTTTATATTGGTCTTGGTTTGAGAGTGTGTATCTGTACAAGTTTCCCTATAATGTTTTCTCTTCGAACTTGGTTTGAAAGTTTCCCTACAGGGTTTCCTATTAGTGCTTTCACCATCTTGGTAGTTATCTCCCCTACAAGCCTGCTCTTGTTGGCGACCATATTGATATTGTTTATAGTTTTCGCTGAAAAAAAAATAAATGAAATGGTGTTAAACATCCAACTTATCTGCATCAACCAGGCAAATGAATACAAGCCCATCCTAGGCCCGGATCCAGGCTTTTCTGGAGGGGCGGTGGGGGGGGGAGTCTACACATTGGAGCAAACGGTGATATGTTGCAACCTTAAATTGGATTGTTTGGGTGGAGACAATGCGTAAATCATGTTTATATCATCTATTAAAGAGCAGATATGTGAACATACAACTGTAACAAAGCAAACGAAAATCAACTATGACACTGGGGCTGATTGGGGGGCCGCGGTCCCCTGCCCCCCTCCCCCCTGTATCCCTCTCATCTTTTAATCCAATCAAGACAGACCTGGTTATGTTCGAAAGCAATCAAGCCAGACCTCATTACTCCGATCAGCAGAGAGGGAGCGACACGCATAAACCTAAGATTGAAATAGAGAGAGAGAAATGGGGTTTAACATCCACTCGACACAAACTAGGTCATTTCGGGCTAACATAGGGTTTAATTTTATTTCAATAATTCACTTGCGCGTAGCGGTCTTTAGCAGTGCGAGGAAACCGGAGTGCCCGGAGGAAACCATGAGGTTGAGAAAGCGAGGTGACCGACCAGCTAGAGGTCGAAGCGTGGCACTCTAGACCACTAGGTCATCCCAATTCCCCCTCCCCATGAATGCACCCAGAGATTAATTAAACTTACTGTTTCTGTTTTCTATAAGATTTCCTGGCTTGATCAAATTGTGATTTGTCTGTTGTATATAAACCATCAGTGTTATCTAAATCGTTTATTTCGTTTGTTGTCTCGACGACGTCAGTGTTGATATAATTACTCCATTTACTTGCTACAGGTATCTTGGATACCTCTGCTTCATCAATCTGAAATGTACGGAAAATTTGTTTCTAAAATGGACAAACTGGGTCTAATTGGAGATGGAGAGGGAAATGGGGTTTAACATCCACTCGACACAACAAAGGTCATTTAGGGTCTAACATATGGTTTAATTTCATTTCAATAATTTGCTTGCACGTAGGGGTCTTTAGCAGTGGCAGGAAACTGGAGTACCATGAGAAAGCCCCCGTACAACCGAAGATTCAAAACTACGCCAGTAGACTCAATGGCAGGCCGTATGATACGGCGCGCACGCTAAACATTCGGCCTTCCACTCCCCATCAAACTGGGTCTAATTGGGCCAGATTTCAAGTTCTATTTCTTAATGAAGATTGGGTGGCCGAAGGGTTAGCGTATATGCACTGTATTGTAAAGCCTGTCATTGAGTCAACTAGTGTGCTTCTGATTCCCTGGTTACATGAGGCAAGGAGTAAGGTCACCTGTCCAACTGTCCAACGTAGGTTTTCTCCGGTTACCTCCTACCCACATGTTAGTCCCGAAGTATCTTTATGTTTTGTATTGAACAAGTTGATCCCTGACCTGGAAATTATTAGCACATGCATCATTTTCTTCTAAACTTCTAGCAGTCATCACTCGATGTTCTTTATTTTCATCAAGTTTACCTCGAAAACCATTTAATTTTTGAACATGTCGTCGACAATCAGCTCCACTACCATGCCCATAAACCTTTTTTAAAAATGTAAAAATCAAAAACTTATTCTGAAGCATTTTAACAGCTTAATCAATCCTAAAAGGTAATCAAAAATAATATAAATCCTAGATAAATAGAGAGAGAGAAATGGGTTTAACGTCAACCCGACACAAACTAGGTCATTTTGGGACTAACACATGGTTCAATTTTATTTCAATAATTCACTTGCGCTCTTCGGGGTCTTTAACAGTAGGAGGACCCAGTGAAAACCCACAAGGTTGGGCAGACGATCCTTCTCCTTGTCACCACGCAAGTTGACTCAAGCGAATTATTCTAATAAAATTAAACAATATTTTAGTCGAGTGGACAAAAAACCCAATCTCTCTCTCTCTACTTATCCAACAATATTATTATTTTCAATTGTACTAAATTGAACATACTCTTAAAATAGACTGCTTCTCTCCACACATCTTGCAAGCCCATTTTTTCACTTTTTTCACCTGTTGAACTTGAAAGGTTTGACATTTGTAACACTGTAATACATGAAATTCTTGAGGCATCGTAAATTAAAATACGATTCTTCTATATCTTTATTTTCTGAAATAAGAAAAGATGAAATACTGTAATATACGTGAAATTCTTGAGGCATTGTATAATAATACCGTAGGTCCATTTATATCGCGCTAATTCCACACATAGTCATGCTGATGCACATTGCAGTACTACTTCTAACTAGTAGGATCTAGCATCTTCATGAAAAAGGCTAAAATCTAGTAATAGGCCTATTCTAACAGCTGGCTCACATAAATTGTTCATAAAGTTTTTATTGACCAAAGTGATTTGCATTTAATCAAATTTTCATCTTTTTTAACATCACTCTAAATAAAATCGGTTACACTCTCTAAATTCAAATCGATTTAGCAATTCGATAAAAAGAGTCTCAGTAATCAAAATGAAATGGGGTTTAACATCCTGCTTCTAAACTGACTGTTCTGCATTTAAAACCTGGCCTGGGAGAGAGAGAGAAATTGGGTTTAACGTCCACCCAACACAGACTAGGTCATTTCGGGACCGGGCCCGTATCTAGACACGATTAAGCTGGGGGGCATTACCTTTTGAGGAAATTTTCG
The DNA here is from genome assembly GCA_036850965.1 of Patella caerulea. Lineage (NCBI taxonomy): Eukaryota > Metazoa > Mollusca > Gastropoda > Patellidae > Patella > Patella caerulea. Next base: position 14,804,943 of record JAZGQO010000005.1, on the reverse strand, counting down.
GAAAGGTCATTCTAAAAGAAAAAAGACTGTTGTAATCATCATGCTATGTAGTCACCTAGGCGTCTAATAAGCATTTTAAAATAAGTATTCAAACGAAAAAAAATTAGCCTGTTTAGATTAATATAAGGAACTGTGTATACTTTAATGATTGTTAGCAAATTCTGAGCGGGGGGACGAGCATTTCACACGGGGGGGGGGGCGGGCCATCCGCGCCCCCCCTGTAGATACGGGCCTGTTAGGGACTAACATGGTTTAATTTTATTTCAGTAATTCAATTGCACATATAGGGGTCTTTAGCAGTGGGAGGAAACCAGAGTGCCCGAAGGAAACCCACGAGGTTGAGAAGGTGCCCCTATCTCCATGCCACTTACGCTAACACCAGGGATCGAAACCACAGCCGTAAGCCAGAGGTGAACGGCCAGCTGGAGGTCGAAGCGTGGCACTCTGGACCACTTGGCTATCCCAATTAACCCCCCTGGCCTGGGCGAAGACGGCCTACTGTTACAATGAATTGCAACTGCCAAGGGCCGGATCTTTTAAGAGCACGCCAATAAGCCGAGATCAAGCTGGCAGACAATAGCTAGCAGACATTAAGACCTTTTACCAGACAATTAGGGACAATCAACTCAGCATACAATAAGGAATTTGCTGGATGACCACGACTTCAGTGAAATCACGTGCTCTGTTTGGGCTAATCCGAGCCTTCGATAAATAAAATAAATTGAAAGTAGTCTATTTTTAGTAACTATGTTATTGTCTGATGGCGACGAATTTTTAGATCAAAATAAAAAGGCTATTTATCTCTTCTAAAGTGTGTTATTATGTTTGTGCCAGAAAATAACAAGTACAGTTAAAGAGCCATTGAAACTTACTTTCCGGTGATGTATGACACGATAACTGGAATTTCGTATTAAGATCCTTATTTTGACATTAAACACTCGCCTCGCCTCGCCCCACCCCACCACACCGGTCGAATTCAGTTTGTGCAAGAGAATTTTTTTTTTTTTTTCTTTTTTTTTTTTTAATAAAATATACATGCATTCTGCTTTAAGGTAAACTAAATAAAAGATTGACTTTAATTTTGGAGCAAGTCTCCCATTCTAACCCCCCCCCCCCCCCCGACTCCCTTCGCTTATTAAGGTAAGTAAATATGAATGTGCCAGAAAATTATTTATATATTTGAAGAGAGCGTTCAATGTGCTTTTCAGTGATATATAACATCATGGCTGGAATTTCGTATTAAGAACCGTATTTTGGCATTGAATGCCCCCTCCCCCCTCACTATAGAGTTAAAAGTACCACCCAACTTTGATCGCTTATTAAAGTAAGTAGATATGAATGTGCCAGAAAATTATTTATATATTTGAAGAGAGCATTAAACACGCGTTTCAGCGATATATGACATAATGGCTGGAATTTCGTACTAAGAATCGTATTTTGGCATTGAATAACCCCTCCCCATCTTAGAAGTTAGAGTTAAGTATCACCCAACTTTGATTGCTTATTAAGGTAAGTAAATATGAATGTGCCAGATAATTATGTATATATTTGAAGAGAACATTCAATGAGCTTTTCAGTGATATATAACATCATGGCTGGAATTTCGTACTAAGAACCGTATTTTGGCATTGAATACCCCCCCCCCCCCCTTCACTATAGAGTTAAAAGTACCACCCAACTTTGATCGCTTATTAAAGTAAGTAGATATGAATGTGCCAGACAATTATTTATATATTTGCAGAGAGCATTAAACACGCGTTTCAGTGATATATAACATCATGGCTGGAATTTCGTACTAAGATCCGTATTTTGGCATTGAATACCCCCCCCCCCTCCATCTTAGAGTTAAGTATCACCCAACTTTGATCGCTTATTAAGGTAAGTAAATATGAATGTGCCAGAAAATTATGTATATATTTGAAGAGAACATTCAATGAGCTTTTCAGTGATATATAACATCATGGCTGGAATTTCGTATTAAGAACCGTATTTTGGCATTGAATGCCCCCCTCCCCCCTCACTATAGAGTTAAAAGTACCACCCAACTTTGATCGCTTATTAAAGTAAGTAGATATGAATGTGCCAGAAAATTATTTATATATTTGAAGAGAGCATTAAACACGCGTTTCAGTGATATATGACATAATGGCTGGAATTTCGTACTAAGATCCGTATTTTGGCATTGAATACCCCCCCCCCCATCTTAGAGTTAAGTATCATCCAACTTTGATTGCTTATTAAGGTAGGTAAATATGAATGTGCCAGAAAATTATGTATATATTTGAAGAGAACATTCAATGAGCTTTTCAGTGATATATAACATCATGGCTGGAATTTCGTACTAAGAACCGTATTTTGGCATTGAATACCCCCCCCCTTCACTATAGAGTTAAAAGTACCACACAACTTTGATCGCTTATTAAGGTAAGTAAATATGAATGTGCCAGAAAATTATGTATATATTTGAAGAGAACATTCAATGAGCTTTTCAGTAATATATAACATCATGGCTGGAATTTCGTACTAAGAACCGTATTTTGGCATTGAATACCCCCCCCCTTCACTATAGAGTTAAAAGTACCACCCAACTTTGATCGCTTATTAAGGTAAGTAAATATGAATGTGCCAGAAAATTATTTATATATTTGAAGAGATCATTCAACGGGCTTTTCAGTGATATATAACATCATGGCTGGAATTTCGTACTAAGAACCGTATTTTGACATTGAATCCCCCTCCCCTCAACTATAGAGTTAAAAGTACCACCCAATTTTGATCGCTTATTAAGGTAAGTAAATATAAATGTGCCAGAAAATTATTTATATATTTGAAGAGAACATCCAATGAGCTTTTCAGTGATATATAACATCTTGGCTGGAATTTCGTACTAAGAACCGTATTTTGGCATTGAATCATATCTACTTACCTTAATAAGCTATAGTGAAGGGGAGGGGTTATTCAATGCCAAAATACGATTCTTAATACGAAATTCCAGTCAAGATGTTATATATCACTGAAAAGCTCATTGAATGTTCTCTTCGAATATATAAATAATTCTCTGGCACATTCATATTTACTTACCTTAATAAGCGATCAAAGTTGGGTGGTACTTTTAACTCTACAGTGAAGGGGGGGGGGATTCAATGTCAAAATACGGTTCTTAGTACGAAATTCCAGCCATGATGTTATATATCACTGAAAAGCTCATTGAATGTTCTCTTCAAATATATACATAATTTTCTGGCACATTCATATTTACTTACCTTAATAAGCGATCAAAGTTGGGTGATACTTAACTCTAAGATGTGTGTGTGTGGGGGGGGGTATTCAATGCCAAAATACGGATCTTAGTACGAAATTCCAGCCATTATGTTATATATCACTGAAACACGTGTTTAATGCTCTCTTCAAATATTTAAATAATTTTCTGGCACATTCATATCTACTTACCTTAATAAGCGATCAAAGTTGGGTGGTACTTTTAACTCTATAGTGAAGGGGGGGGGGTATTCAATGCCAAAATACGGTTCTTAGTACGAAATTCCAGCCATGATGTTATATATCACTGAAAAGCACGTTGAATGCTCTTTTTTAAAATATATACATAATTTTCTGGCGCATTCATATTTACTTACCTTAATAAGCGATCAAAGTTGGGTGGTACTTTTAACTCTATAGTGAAGGGGGGGGAGTATTCAATGCCAAAATACGGTTCTTAGTACGAAATTCCAGCCAAGATGTTATATATCACTGAAAAGCTCATTGAATGTTCTCTTCAAATATATACATAATTTTCTGGCACATTTATATTTACTTACCTTAATAAGCGATCAAAGTTAGGTGGTACTTTTAACTCTATAGTGAAGGTGGGGGGGGGGTATTCAATGCCAAAATACGGTTCTTAGTACGAAATTCCAGCCATGATGTTATATATCACTGAAAAGCCCGTTGAATGATCTCTTCAAATATATAAATAATTTTCTGGCACATTCATATTTACTTACGTTAATAAACGATCAAAGTTGGGTGGTACTTTTAACTCTATAGTGAAGGGGGGGGGGATTCAATGTCAAAATACGGTTCTTAGTACGAAATTCCAGCCAAGATGTTATATATCACTGAAAAGCTCATTGAATGTTCTCTTCAAATATATAAATAATTTTCTGGCACATTCATATTTACTTACCTTAATAAGCGATCAAAGTTGGGTGGTACTTTTAACTCTATAGTGAAAGGGGGGGGGTATTCAATGCCAAAATACGGTTCTTAGTACGGAATTCCAGCCAAGATGTTATATATCACTGAAAAGCTAATTGAATGTTCTCTGCAAATATATACATAATTTTCTGGCACATTTATATTTACTTACCTTAATAAGCGATCAAAGTTAGGTGGTACTTTTAACTCTATAGTGAAGGTGGGGGGGGTATTCAATGCCAAAATACGGTTCTTAGTACGAAATTCCAGCCATGATGTTATATATTACTGAAAAGCCCGTTGAATGATCTCTTCAAATATATAAATAATTTTCTGGCACATTCATATTTACTTACCTTAATAAGCGATCAAAGTTGGGTGGTACTTTTAACTCTATAGTGAAGGGGGGGGTATACAATGCCAAAATACGGTTCTTAGTACGAAATTCCAGCCAAGATGTTATATATCACTGAAAAGCTCATTGAATGTTCTCTTCAAATATATAAATAATTTTCTGGCACATTCATATCTACTTACCTTAATAAGCGATCAAAGTTGGGTGGTACTTTTAACTCTATAGTGAAGGGAGGGGGGGGTATTCAATGCCAAAATACGGTTCTTAGTACGAAATTCCAGCCATGATGTTATATATCGCTGAAAAGCACGTTGAATGGTCTCTTCAAATATATAAATAATTTTCTGGCACATTCATATCTACTTACCTTAATAAGCGATCATAGGGGGGGGGGGGTAATTTTAACTCTATAGTGAAGGGGGGGGGGGGATTCAATGTCAAAATACGGTTCTTAGTGCGAAATTCCAGCCAAGATGTTATATATCACTGAAAAGCTCATTGGATGTTCTCTTCAAATATATAAATAATTTTCTGGCACATTTATATTTACTTACCTTAATAAGCGATCGAAGTTGGGTGGTACTTTTAACTCTATAGTGATGGGGAGGGGGATTCAATGTCAAAATACGGTTCTTAGTACGAAATTCCAGCCATTATGTTATATATCACTGAAACGCGTGTTTAATGTTCTCTTCAAATATATAAATAATTTTCTGGCACATTCATATCTACTTACTTTAATAAGCGATCAAAGCTGGGTGGTACTTTTAACTCTATAATGAAGGGGAGGGGTTATTCAATGGCAAAATACGATTCTTAGTACGAAATTCTAGCCATGATGTTATATATCACTGAAAAGCTCATTGGATGTTCTCTTCAAATATATAAATAATTTTCTGGCACATTCATATCTACTTACCTTAATAAGCGATCAAATTTGGGTGGTACTTTTTACTCTATAGTGAAGGTGGGTGGGGGGGTTATTCAATGCCAAAATACGGTTCTTAGTACGAAATTCCAGCCATGATGTTATATATCGCTGAAAAGCACGTTGAATGGTCTCTTCAAATATATAAATAATTTTCTGGCACATTCATATCTACTTACCTTAATAAGCGATCAAAGTTGGGCGGTACTTTTAACTCTATAGTGAAGGTGGGGGGGGGGTATTCAATGCCAAAATACGGTTCTTAGTACGAAATTCCAGCCATGATGTTATATATCGCTGAAAAGCACGTTGAATGGTCTCTTCAAATATATCAATAATTTTCTGGCACATTCATATTTACTTACGTTAATAAGCGATCAAAGTTGGGTGGTACTTTTAACTCTATAGTGAAGGGGGCGGGGGTATTCAATGCCAAAATACGGTTCTTAGTACGAAATTCCAGCCATGATGTTATATATCACTGAAAAGCACGTTGAATGCTCTCTTCAAATATATAAATAATTTTCTGGCACATTCATATTTACTTACCTTAATAAGCGATCAAAGTTGGGTGGTACTTTTAACTCTATAGTAAGGGGCGGGGGTATTCAATGCCAAAATACGGTTCTTAGTACGAAATTCCAGCCATGATGTTATATATCACTGAAAAGCTCATTGAATGTTCTCTTCAAATATATACATAATTTTCTGGCACATTCATATTTACTTACCTTAATAAGCGATCAAAGTTGGTGGTACTTTTAACTCTATAGTGAAGGTGGGGGGGGGGGGTAGTCAATGCCAAAATACGGTTCTTAGTACGAAATTCCAGCCATGATGTTATATATCACTGAAAAGCTCATTGAATGAATGTTCTCTTTAAATATATACATAATTTTCTGGCACATTCATATTTACTTACCTTAATAAGCGATCAAAGTTGGGTGGTACTTTTAACTCTATAGTGAAGGGGGGGGGTATTCAATGCCAAAATACGGTTCTTAGTACGAAATTCCAGCCAAGATGTTATATATCACTGAAAAGCTCATTGAATGTTCTCTTCAAATATATAAATAATTTTCTGGCACATTCATATCTACTTACCTTAATAAGCGATCAAAGTTGGGTGGTACTTTTAACTCTGTAGTGAAGGGGGGGGGTATACAATGCCAAAATACGGTTCTTAGTACGAAATTCCAGCCAAGATGTTATATATCACTGAAAAGCGCATTGAATGTTCTCTTCAAATATATAAATAATTTTCTGGCACATTCATATTTACTTACCTTAATAAGCGATCAAAGTTGGGTGGTACTTTTAACTCTATAGTGAAGGGGGGGGGGGTATTCAATGCCAAAATACGGTTCTTAGTACGAAATTCCAGCCATGATGTTATATATCGCTGAAAAGCACGTTGAATGGTCTCTTCAAATATATAAATAATTTTCTGGCACATTCATATTTACTTACCTTAATAAGCGATCAAAGTTGGGTGGTACTTTTAACTCTATAGTGAAGGGGGGGGGGGGGTATTCAATGCCAAAATACGGTTCTTAGTACGAAATTCCAGCCAAGATGTTATATATCACTGTAAATCTCATTGGATGTTCTCTTCAAATATATAAATAATTTTCTGGCACATTTATATTTACTTACCTTAATAAGCGATCAAAGTTAGGTGGTACTTTTAACTCTATAGTGAAGGTGGGGGGGGGTATTCAATGCCAAAATACGGTTCTTAGTACGAAATTCTAGCCATGATGTTATATATCACTGAAAAGCGCATTGAATGTTCTCTTCAAATATATAAATAATTTTCTGGCACATTCATATCTACTTACCCTAATAAGCGATCAAAGTTGGGTGGTACTTTTAACTCTATAGTGAAGGGGGGGGGGGATTCAATGTCAAAATACGGTTCTTAGTACGAAATTCCAGCCAAGATGTTATATATCACTGAAAAGCTCATTGGATGTTCTCTTCAAATATATAAATAATTTTCTGGCACATTTATATTTACTTACCTTAATAAGCGATCAAAGTTGGGTGGTACTTTTAACTCTATAGTGAAGGGGGGGTATACAATGCCAAAATACGGTTCTTAGTACGAAATTCCAGCCAAGATGTTATATATCACTGAAAAGCTCATTGAATGTTCTCTTCAAATATATAAATAATTTTCTGGCACATTCATATCTACTTACCTTAATAAGCGATCAAAGTTGGGTGGTACTTTTAACTCTATAGTGAGGGGGGGGGGTATTCAATGCCAAAATACGGTTCTTAGTACGAAATTCCAGCCATGATGTTATATATCGCTGAAAAGCACGTTGAATGTTCTCTTCAAATATATAAATAATTTTCTGGCACATTCATATCTACTTACCTTAATAAGCGATCAAAGTTCGGTGGTACTTTTAACTCTATAGTGAAGGGGGGGGGGATTCAATGTCAAAATACGGTTCTTAGTACGAAATTCCAGCCATGAAGTTATATATCACTGAAAAGCCCGTTGAATGCTCTCTTCAAATATATAAATAATTTTCTGGCACATTCATATCTACTTACCTTAATAAGCGATCAAAGTTGGGTGGTACTTTTAACTCTATAGTGAAGGTGGGGGGGGTATTCAATGCCAAAATACGGTTCTTAGTACGAAATTCCAGCCATGATGTTATATATCGCTGAAAAGCACGTTGAATGGTCTCTTCAAATATATAAATAATTTTCTGGCACATTCATATCTACTTACCTTAATAAGCGATCAAAGTTCGGTGGTACTTTTAACTCTATAGTGAAGGGGGGGGGATTCAATGTCAAAATACGGTCCTTAGTACGAAATTCCAGCCAAGATGTTATATATCACTGAAAAGCTCATTGGATGTTCTCTTCAAATATATAAATAATTTTCTGGCACATTTATATTTACTTACCTTAATAAGCGATCAAAGTTGGGTGGTACTTTTAACTCTATAGTGAAGGGGAGGGGGATTCAATGTCAAAATACGGTTCTTAGTACGAAATTCCAGCCATGATGTTATATATCACTGAAAAGCGCATTGAATGTTCCCTTCAAATATATAAATAATTTTCTGGCACATTCATATCTACTTACCTTAATAAGCGATCAAAGTTGGGTGGTACTTTTAACTCTATAGTGAATGGGGGGGGGGGTATTCAATGCCAAAATACGGTTCTTAGTACGAAATTCTAGCCATGATGTTATATATCACTGAAAAGCGCATTGAATGTTCTCTTCAAATATATAAATAATTTTCTGGCACATTCATATCTACTTACCTTAATAAGCGATCAAAGTTGGGTGGTACTTTTAACTCTATAGTGAATGGGGGGGGGGGGGTATTCAATGCCAAAATACGGTTCTTAGTACGAAATTCCAGCCATGATGTTATATATCACTGAAAAGCACGTTGAATGCTCTTTTCAAATATATAAATAATTTTCTGGCACATTCATATTTACTTACCTTAATAAGCGATCAAAGTTGGGTGGTACTTTTAACTCTATAGTGAGGGGGGGGGTATTCAATGCCAAAATACGGTTCTTAGTACGAAATTCCAGCCATGATGTTATATATCACTGAAAAGCTCATTGAATGTTCTCTTCAAATATATACATAATTTTCTGGCACATTCATATTTACTTACCTTAATAAGCGATCAAAGTTGGGTGATACTTAACTCTAAGATGGGGGGGGGGTATTCAATGCCAAAATACGGATCTTAGTACGAAATTCCAGCCATTATGTTATATATCACTGAAACGCGTGTTTAATGCTCTCTTCAAATATATAAATAATTTTCTGGCACATTCATATCTACTTACTTTAATAAGCGATCAAAGTTGGGTGGTACTTTTAACTCTATAGTGAAGGGGAGGGGTTATTCAATGCCAAAATACGATTCTTAGTACGAAATTCCAGCCATGATGTTATATATCACTGAAAAGCACGTTGAATGCTCTCTTCAAATATATAAATAATTTTCTGGCACATTCATATTTACTTACCTTAATAAGCGATCAAAGTTGGTGGTAATTTTAACTCTATTGTGAAGGGGGGGGGGGGGTATTCAATGCTAAAATACGGTTCTTAGTACGAAATTCCAGCCATGATGTTATATATCGCTGAAAAGGTCGTTAAAAGCTCTTTTCAAATATATAAATAATTTTCTGGCACATTCATATTTACTTACCTTAATAAGCGATCAAAGTTGGATGGTACTTTTAACTCTATAGTGAGGGGGGAGGGGGGCATTCAATGCCAAAATACGGTTCTTAATACGAAATTCCAGCCATGATGTTATATATCACTGAAAAGCACATTGAACGCTCTCTTCAAATATATAAATAATTTTCTGGCACATTCATATTTACTTACCTTAATAAGCGAAGGGAGTCGGGGGGGGGGAGTAAGAATGGGAGACTTGCTCCAAAATTAAAGTCAATCTTTTATTTAGTTTACCTTAAGGCAGAATGCATGTATATTTTATTTAAAAAAAAAAAAAAAAAAAAAAAAAATTCTCTTGCACTAACTGAATTCGAGCGGTGTGGTGGGGTGGGGCGAGGCGAGGCGAGTGTTTAATGTCAAAATAAGGATCTTTTAAAATACGAAATTCCAGTTATCGTGTCATACATCACCGGAAAGTAAGTTTCAATGGCTCTTTAAATGTACTTGTTATTTTCTGGCACATTCATAATAACACACTTTAGAAGAGATAAATAGCCTTTTATTTTGATCTAAAAATTCGTCGCCATCAGACAATAACATAGTTACTAAAAATAGACTACTTTCAATTTATTTTATTTATCGAAGGCTCGGATTAGCCCAAACAGAGCACGTGATTTCACTGAAGTCATGGTCATCCAGCAAATTCCTTATTGTATGCTGAGTTGATTGTTCCTAATTGTCTGGTAACAGGTCTTAATGTCTGCTAGCTATTGTCTGCCAGCTTGATCTCGGCCGCCAATAATGTGTACACGGGTCCTTGATTTTTCGTCCCATCCGTACAATAATCAAAATTCCCGCGTAAATGAAAAAATAAATTGTTGATTTTAATGTACAAGTTGTACTACAACATTCGTCCTGTATGAGTGTTCTAAAAAATTACATTTTGTTGTTGTTTCAAAGTCTCATCCTTATCTATTTATGTTTTTAACTTTCAGGTTATCGATTTTGTTGTGTCGTGCTACAGTTTATCGTTCTGCATGATTACATTTCGTTGCTTTTGTGTTTTGACGCAGCAACTTTACACAGCCAAGGGGAGATAATTCGTCAACTTCCGGTATAATGGAAAAATAAATATTAAGAGGGAAAGAAAGTAAAAAACAACAACAGTCAACAGTATTTGAAGGACAAATGAAAAGAGAACTTTGTCCACGGAGTATTTTCTTGTAACATTTTTGTGCTGCGGTTTAGAATGGTTATATTTATTTTTATGGAGAGTCGCATGTAAATAATGATCTGGAACAAAAAAACGCCAACCTAACACAACAACACAAGGAACAGGAAAAACATTTTCACATGACATTTCAGTTTTCTTCATCTTTCGATGATTATCCAATCTTTTCCTTGAAGGGACTTTGATTATATTGAATTGTCATTAGGAAGGATCACTGTAATTTCGACCATTGACAATGACAACACACAGAACTGCTACCGGTCAAGGCAGAAAGAAAGTGCAGGTAACAGTAGGCCTAATTAGGCCTAATACACTGAATGATGTTTTTCGTTGATTTTATAACCAGGGCCATGTGATAAAAATTTCAGCCAATGATGCAAAAAATCGTGTTTTTAACTTTACCTAATACAAGGTTTTGGTATTGCAACCTAGTTTAGACTCCACACAAACGACAGTTAATTGGACTTAAAGGGACAATAACATTCTTGCTGGCTTGGTAGCTCCAGGAAATAAATAATACCCTTATTCTAAGTACTAGATGTTTAAGTGTCCTACCTGTTGTGTAAATTATCCATTACAACCTATTTTACTTGTCCAGAGGGTTCGAAAATATTTTAAAATCCAAGTCACATTTGAAAAGGTTTACGTTAGACTTTTCAAATCAATTGGTTGAATTCTTCCAATTTTTCAAAATAGGTGTGTTAAGATGAAATTTATATCATCATTTAATTGGAATATTCTAAAATAATACGATTTGTTGACCAGAATGAAGATTGGGACATATTATTCAGTAACAACAAAAGTGTTATTGGGGCTTTAATGTGACAACTTTTCAGACTTACTATAAAATCGTCTTTGGCTTATTGTAAAGTAATTTAACTGTTTCAACTTATTCCCAAGTCCGAAAGGTCACCTAACCGATTCCGAAAATGTCACCTTTCCGAGTCCAAAACATCAAGGACATATATTTTCGAGTTTTAAAGGTCATCGGCGTGTAGTGTCCCGAAGCTGTAATGTCACGTAATCTCCCAAACCACATAACTGAACCCTAAATAGAAAATACAGTTCGCCATATTTAAAAAAAACTTTCAGAAATGATGGATAGAATTGTGTAATTTTATCAAAAACAAAACAATGGAACCCTTGCTTACTGCGTGAATCTTGACAGAATCAAAAATTTATTGTGGGGCAAGTGGAAATCAAATTCTGCATGAACTTTCTCGGCCAATGCAGGGATCGAAAACCCTACCTCCAGGCTAGCTTACCATTTCCATATGCATGTATGTTTTACTGTGTGCAATTGATCTGGATTATTATTTCTTTTTAGGTTTCTTTTGTGATTCGAAATGAAGTTGAACGTCATCATAGATCTGGTGTTAATGCACTGCAGTTTGATAGTTCGTTAAATCGTCTTTATTCAGCAGGAAGAGATTCTATAATTAGAATATGGAACACCAGAACAAGCAAGGTAAATACATAATAATATTGAAATTAGATCTTAAGTTTTGGGTTTTTAGCTAGACAGACCAGTTAAACTACACAACATTAAAATAAATACTGGAGTAGGGTTGTCTGTCCAACATCGTGGGTTTTCTCTGGGACCTCCGGTTTCCCCCCACTGCTAAAGACCCCTACGCGCAATCCAATTATTGAAAGAAAATTTAAAACCATATGTTAGTCCCGAAATGACCTAGTTTGTGTCGAGTGGCTGTTAAACCCCATTTCTCTCTGTATCTCCTGCTAAAACAACACAACTAAAAGATACCCAAGTTGTAGTGAATGATGCTGTTCACGAATTGGACACATATATAGAGTGATGATAGAATAGGTTTAATAGATCCCAATATGATTATAAAATAAAGATATGTAGTCTGGTTGATCTGGGAGGTCTAAGCTCAATTTCCGGATCATACTAAACTTAGGCTGTTTGTCAACAGTTAACTCCCCTTGACAACAGACATTAAGCTAGTTGACTGACACTTTTATTCCTAAATCAACGATTTTAGTCGAAAACGCAAATTATACTTCAAGAATTTTGTTAAGTATCTAAAATTGCAAAAGTTTATTTAGTCTTTGAGTGTATAGCAGATGTTAAACTGAGTAGAACCGCATTACAAAGCAATGTACTAATTTTTGGCTATGGCAGCCATTTAGGGTAGAGATGTATTCTTGAAAGGTAAGCGTTTTTTTTCCGTCCACCGGAGCCAAGTCTAATGACGTCATAAGTGGACTGTGGGTTAGGATAAGGGCTGTGGCCCGCAGATTTCGTCACAGTCTCGAGATGTAGACAGGGCTAGCCCTAACCCTAACCCTGGGCCAAGCCTAACCCTTAGCCTAACCCACAATCCACATATGACGTCATAAGACCAGACTCCGGTGGATGGAAAAAATGTTTACCTTCTTGAAATATGGAGTAGATGATCTCTGTGTGCATATTTGTTCTGGATGTAACACTGTCAGGACAAGATTTCCCTTGTAGCAGATTATCCAGATGGCTGCAGAAGCGTAAGACATAAAACCCCATTTTATTTTGTTTAATTTCTAACAGATGAATTTTAATATTTTTAGGATCCATATATTTTATCTATGGAACACCATACAGACTGGGTCAATGATATTGTTCTGTGTTGTCATGGGAGAACATGTAAGTACAAATGATTAAAGGAGAAATAGAGGTTATGAACTGGAGTACCCGGAGAAAACCCACGAGGTTGGACAGACCACTCTACTCCTTGTCAGTACAACAATCGGGAATCGTCAACTCTCTCTCTCTCTCATGAACTCTGCTTAAAGTCCCAATACCACTCTTGTTGTAACTGAAAAATATGTCCCAATCTTTATTCTGGTCAACAAATCGTATTATTTTAGAATATTCCAATTAAATGATGATATAAATTTCATCTTAACACACCTATTTTAAAAAATTGGAAAAATTCAACCAATTGATTTGAAAAGTCTAACGTAAACCTTTTCAAATGTGACTTGGATTTTAAAATATTTTCGAACCCTCTGGACAAGTAAAATAGGTTGTGATGGATAATTTACACAACAGGTAGGACACTTAAACATCTAGTACTTAGAATAAGGGTATTATTTTTTTTCTGGAGCTACAAAGCCAGCAAGAATGTTATTGTCCCTTTAATGAAATGAAATGAAATGGGGGTTTAACGTCCTACGCTTTTGCACCTAACCTGGGCTAATGTAAGATGGGTGCTTAATGAATATCTGTCCCTGATCAATCCACACTACCCATTTTCCCCTGACATCATGTCAGAAAAAGGAAAACTAATACTAGGTTTGCTTGTATGTTTCTATTAATGTTTTCCAGTGATATCTGCTTCAAGTGATACAACAGTGAAAGTATGGAATGCTCATAAAGGATTCTGCATGTCTACACTGAGAACACATAAGGTAATCCACTATAACATAACAATCTTAACTTAAAAGTTATCTCCCTTGTATTGTACACTGAAATTAAATGAAATAGGTTTAACATACTAATGTTCTGCTCCTACTGGGCTAATAAAGATCAGCATACGCCACATCGGGCCTGCAGCCACATCGGGCTTAGCCCACCCACCCACCCACCCCAAATATTTCTCCAAAATAATGATTCCTTAGGAGTGTTCTTAGACATCCTCAGCCCCTCCAAAACGTTCCGTAGCCCCACCAAATTTTATGAGCTGGCTATGGGCCCACGCCACATAGTGTGCTATGAGGTAAATTTGACCCAGACAGCGGCGCTACAACCAACTTTTATTTTGAATTTTTACTGTCAATTGTTCTTTTACGGGAATGCCAATGTGTACACAGGACCTCAGTTTTTCATCCCATCCAAATAACTTTATGTTGGCCCCTGCCATTTCCTCCATCGTACCCCACTGACAAGGGGGAACCATGCCAGAAAATCTGGATAGAATTGTAGAATTGTTGGAAGGCATCAGCATGTACACTTTAATTCAAAACTATCATTAATTTTGGTTTGTTGTAGGATTATGTGAAGGCATTAGCCTATGCTAGAGATAGAGAACAGGTAGCGTCTGCTGGATTAGACAGAGCTATATTTTTATGGGATGTTAATACACTGACAGCGTTAACAGCTTCTAATAATACAGTCACTAGTAAGAATTTTACATTTCATACTATTCTCAGTGAACTAACTACTATCTCTGTCATGGATGGCTGCTATGTTAAGAAATTAATGTTAGGCCTATTTTGAAAATGGAAGCAGAACTTCTCAATATTCTCTCAGCTTTAACATCTTCTAAGTTCTAATGATACATTTTACATTTCATACTGCATTCAGAGAACTTACTATCTCTGTCATGGATGGCTGCTATGTTAAAAAATTAGTTATTACCGGTAGTAAGAATTTTACATTTCATACTGCACTCAGATAACAAACTATCTCTGTCGTGGGTTATGTTAAAAAATTAATGTTAGCACATGTTGAAAATGAAAGCAGAATAAGTACGTCTCAATATTATTACAGCTTTAACATCTTATAATTCTATTTACGCTTATTAAAGGGACACCATATCAGAATTAAAGTAGTAAAGTAGTAAATATAAAACCGTACGACTAATATTTACATGATATTTTGCATAATAGCCATGATATTTTACATAATACTGTTTTACATCGTCATGCTATTTGACAAAATACTGATGATATTTTACATAATACTGTTTTACATAGTCATGATATTTTACAAAATAATGATGATATTTTATTACGTAATAATCAATAATAGTCCTGATATTTTACATGATACTGATGATATTTTACAGCATCCACTGTAGCAGGTAATAAAGATTCTATATATTCTCTGGCCATGAATTCACCAGGTACCGTTATTGTATCGGGTTCTACAGAGAAAGTTTTAAGAGTGTGGGATCCCAGATCATGTCAAAAGTTGATGAAGTTGAAAGGTCATACAGATAATGTTAAAGCTTTAGTATTAAACAGAGATGGTACACAGGTAGGTCTATTATAGCAAAATATAAACTATACACCTGAAAATATGGCTCGGGGTTCTGATTGGAATGAATTGCCACTAGTTAGATCGGATGTTGCTACTTTCCATATATACCAAAATTGTCATTTATTGAAAATATCCACCCGACAAATACTTTTGTGGGAAAATATCTTCAACCCTTAACCGGTCAACTAACGTGAAATATTTTGTATGCCTATTACAATCGACTAGTGCCGAATAATTTTAAATGATAGAGTCTTGACACCAATAAAAAAGTTGAAGAGAATAAGTTGATGTATAATTTGCATACCATTTTAAATCATTTTCATCAGAAATATTGTCTTCAGAATTGGCGTAATCGATATAATCCGAATCAGAATCATATATAGGCATTTCAATGACTTTGAGGGTCTTTATTATTCCCGACATCGTTAAATTACGTTTTTTGTCAAAAATGTAGAACGAAGACATGTTTTTCTCAATGTTATTGACAAGACAAGTTCCTGTCTGAGACGCATGCGTGGCGATATCAATTAAATACGAAACTAAATACTCAAATGTGGCTTATAAAAAAGGTTCTTGCTATGGTCGTAAATATGCGACCGTGACCACTTTTGGATATAACGTCGTGGTGCAAATATGCGACCCTGACCGGTTAAGGGTTAAGACAAATTTGTTTAATGAAGGTTACTGGCCCTTGATCACATGATATGCCTATGTCAGACAAAGAAGTCTGTTCAATTACACCAATTAATTATTATTTTTAGAGTTATATTCCTTGCATTCATGTGGACATTCTAGAATTAACAACCATTTTTATGAGGAATACGTTACTCTCTAACTGAAATATACAATGTACAATATAGTTTGTGTGCACTGTAGTTTGAATTTCAAAATTTAATCTTGGTAAGTGTTGATTTACTTTTATAGGGCATATTGTAGTCCCCAATTGAAATATAGAATATATAGTTTGTGTACACTGTAGTTTTCAGTATGTGATGTTATTGAGTGTTGATTTATTTTTGTAGTGTTTGTCAGGTAGTTCTGATGGTACTATTAGACTGTGGCATCTAGGTCAACAGAGATGTGTAGCTACATACAGGGTACATGATGAAGGTGTCTGGGCGTTACAGGTATAATATACATCTTTTACTGGCATTTAGTAATAAACTATAACACATACTTTTGGAAGAACTATTACTGATTTATTTAGGCACTGTTTTGATGAGTATTCTCTCAACGTTTTCAAGTGTTGTTTCCCCTTGTCAGTGATGCAGGACGGAGGGCCCGACAAGGACAGCTGTTCGGATTGCATGCATGTAAAAGATCCCTTGGCAGTTGGAATTCGATATAAAAGTATGCCGTAGAAGCACTGCCCGGTAAAATTTCCCTCATAGCACACTGTATGGCGTTTGTCCGTCTTCATCAGAAAGAGTTTAGGAGCAAAACAATAGAACATTAAACACCATTTCATTTCATGATATGGTGATATTATCTTTATATCAACCTTAAGGAATGATAGTTGGTGGTATGACCGAATGGTTAGTGTGAGTGCGTTATATCATAAGGTCTGTGATTGAGTCAACTGGTGTGGTTTCGATTCCCTGGTTGTACGTGACAATGAGTAGGATCACCCGCCCAACACTGATCTGTTAATCCCATAGGGTCAAAAGACGCTCGTATGACCCCTAATGTGACATTCCACCTAAATATTAAATTTTATATTAAATTTCTATTTTTACAGGCGAATGATTCATTTACAACAGTATACTCCGGGGGACGGGACAGACAAATATGGGCAACAGATATACGTAACCCTGACAACAGAACGTTAATATGTGAAGAAAAGGCGCCAGTATTAAAGGTAAAAGTTTTGATTTCAACAGTCAAGTAATATTACACTGTTTTGACTTAATACTGGAGCCACGGTGGCTAAGTAAGTAAGTGAGAGAGAGAGAGAAATGGGGTTTAACGTCCACTCAACACAAACTAGGTCATTTCGGGACTAACATATGGTTTAATTTTATTTCAATAATTCGCTTGCGCGTAGGGGTCTTTAGCATGTGGAGTAAACTGGAGTGCCCGGAGGAAACCCACGAGGTTGAGAAGGCGCCCCCATCTCTGTGCCACATACACTCACACCAGAGGTGACCGGACAGCTAGAGGTTGAAGCGCGGCTCTCTAGTCCACTAGGCCATCCCAACCCCCAAGTAAGTAAGTATTGAAGGTAAAAGTCTTGTAATATTTACATTGTAAAACTTGTACATTGGGTATTTGCTTGAAAACGACTTGTAAAATCTTGTTGAAACGTTGCAGTACAATAAACCAAGTGATTGTATCCATAATAAGTGTTCTAGTATTATATTGTAAAACTTGCGATTTAAACACTGAAGCCACAGTGCCTAAGTGAGTAAGACACTGGCTCACTAGCCTGGAGGTTGAGGGTTTGCTCCTAGTGTTGGCTAACAAAGTTCATACGGATTTTCGGGCTTGGTTTTGCCATTGGGTTGTCAGTGACAAGTACAGTTGTTCGGTTGGGACGAAAAACCAAGGTCTGGTGTACACGTTGTTGATCCCTTGGCGGTTGGAATTTGATTCAGAGTAGGCCATAGTGCAGTTGTTCAGGCAAAATTTCCTTCATAGCACACTGTATGACCGTCTTCATTAGCCCAGTCAGAGCAGAACAGTAGGACATTAAACTCCATTTCATGTCACATCATTTTCAGAAATTTTCTGTTCAGTATGTGGTGTATTAAAAAGTTTACAAAATTCTCTGCAGGCAATATAAACAAGGCAGCACCATAAATAAGTGTTATATAAATATAAAATCTTTTGATTGGCCTCTTTCTAAAGGGGATGGCCGAATGGTTAGCATGTACGTTCTGTATCATAAGGTCTATCAGGGAGTCAACTGGCGTGGTTTCGATTCCCCTGGTTGATGTGACAGGGAGTAGGGATGCCTTTCAACCTTGTGGGTTTTCTTCGGGTTCTCCGATTTTCTCCCATTGCTAAAGACCCCGATGTGCAAGCAAATTATTGAAATGGAATTGATTCATGTGTTAGTCCCAAAATCATCTAGTTTGTGTTGAGTTAACGTTAATCCACATTTCTCTCTCTCTGTCTAATCTGAAACTACTATGAAAGGGTGCCTCAGCCTATATATGATATGAATTTATTTATATTGTAGCTGGAGTTATCTCATACAGATCCACCAAGTCTGTGGGTAGCAACTACAGATTCTAGTATTAGAAACTGGGTAAGTCTATGTAAGTCTGTGGGTAACAACGACTGATTCTAGTATTAGAAACTGGGTAAGTCTATTTAAGTCTGTGGGGAGTAACGACTGATTCTAGTATTAGAAACTGGGTAAGTCTATTTAAGTCTGTGGGTAGCAACTACAGATTCTAGTATTAGAAACTGGGTAAGTCTATTTAAGTCTGTGGGTTGCAACGACTGATTCTAGTATTAGAAACTGGATAAATCTAATTCATATTCTCATTTATACATACATTATGTAAGAGGTAAATCTGTCTATTGCAGGTCTTTCTTTTAGGTATAAAATGTTATTTAAATTATTAATTAGACATTAATTAACTTATCCAGACCATAATCAACTCTAGATGTTATCTAAATTATCAATTAGACATTAATTAATTTACCCAGACCATAATCAACTCTAGATGCCATTGTTAGCCTGTGATATTTAGTGGATTTGAATACATTTTGTGTTGGATAGTTTAATGTAAAGATGGATAATTGAGACTTGGTTTATTATTGCACCAAAGGTAGTAATGATGTTTGAGGCTAGCCTAAGATTGAATCACTAATATCTCGATTCAGAGTGAATTAATTTGACTGAAATTTTCAGCATATTCTCTTTTCATTATCTGTTTTGTAACTATTGAAGTGAGAATTATCAGCTCTTTTTCTAATCTTACCCCATGAGTTATGTCCCTTTAAAGTGCGTTTTGATGTTGGCATAACATTGTTTCATACTAGGGGGGGTTGAAATGGCCTAGTGGTCTAGAGTGCCGCGCTTCGACATCTAGCTGGCCGGTCACCTCTGGCTTGCGACTGAGGTTTCGATCCCTGGTGTGATCGTATGTGGCTTGGAGATAGGGGCGCTTTCTCAACCTCGTGGGTTTCCTCCGGGCACTCTGGTTTCCTCCCACTGCTAAAGACCCCTACGCGCATGCGAATTAATGAAATAAAATTGAAAACCATATGTTAGTCCCGAAATGACCTAGTTTGTGTTGAGTGGACGTTAAACCCCATTTCTCTCTCTCTCTCTTTATCAACTGATGTTATGTTCTTCAGATGTCTGTTAATGACTTTGAGCATGCATCTCTTTAACATGAGGTTTCGAATCCCCGGTTGTACGTTTTAAGGAGTAAGGTCACTTGTCCAACCTTGTGGGTTTTCTGCGGTTACTCCGGTTTCCTCCCACTGCTAAAGACCCCTACGCGCAAACAAATTATTGAAATAAAATTAAACCATATGTTAGTCCCGAAATGACCTAGTTTGTGTCGAGTGGACGTTAAATGCCACTTCTCACTCTCTCTCTCTCTCTCTCTTTAACATGAGTTTTTTCATTACTTTGTTTTAATTCTTTTTATTTCAGCCAATCAAGACTAACGTAAGAGGTTCTGGTGATTATGAAAATGAGAATTATTCACCGGCATTTACCCAACCAGATTTTACTATAAAAGGCGAGTTACTATCTAATAGTTAGGAAACAATGTGTAGAGTTGCTTGAATGTGACAAAAAAACAAGGTCCTGTGTACACATTGGTTTGCATGTAAAAGATCCCTTAAACCCCATTTCATTTCATTGGGGGGGTTGGGATGGCCTAGTGGTCTAGAGTGCCGCGCTTCGACCTCTAGCTGGCCGGTCACCTCTGGCTTGCGGCTGTGGTTTCGACCCCTGGTGTGAGCGTATGTGGCATGGAGATAGGGGCGCCTTCTCAACCTCGTGGGTTTCCTCCGGGAACTCCGGTTTCCTCCCACTGCTAAAGACCCCTACGCACAAGCGAATTATTGAAATAACATTAAACCATATGTTAGTCCCGAAATGACCTAGTTTGTGTTGAGTGGACGTTAAACCCCATTTCTCTCTCTCTCTCTCCCTTTCATTTCATTGCTATTAGTTGACAGCTGGAATTCGATAATAAGAGTAGGCCATAGCAACCCTGTCTGGGCAGAGTAGTAGTACTTTATTTTGTTTCTGGTGATTAGGATTTCTGCTGCATGTAAAAATGACAGACAGTGCCAGTTAAATTTTCCTTTGATAACTTCGCTCAAACCATGCCAGTTGACTCAATGACAGACATTTACCCTACATCTTCAAACAGTTATAATTTTGAAATTTTTGCATTATCTGCTTTTGAAATATTACAGCAAGAACACCCAGCCTTTTAATCAAATCTTACATAATGTCTCTTTAATATCACATGTCATGTGGTCTGAAAGTGAAATAGGAAAGTGAAAGTATAATAAAATGAAAGTAGACCTAACTTTAACACATGATCTATTATTGTTACAGGTGGTCCAAGTATTCGTCAGTATTTAGTATTAAACGACAAACGCCATATTTTAACAAGAGACACAGATGACTGTGTTGCATTGTGGGATGTCTTGACTGTAAGTTCTACCATTGTTAAAAAAGCACAACACAATTATGTAGCACAACGTTTTCGACCAGTGCTCTCTTTTTGTTATATGAATTATGTTGTGCTTTTTAATGTGCTCAATTGCTAATTGCCACTCAAGTTGTTTTTTTTTTTTAAAAATTACTTTTGTCTCAATTGAAAGAAATGGTAAAAGGAGCGATGTCTCTAACTCGTATTTTCCACAATCTTTGACATCATTAAAAACACAAATAAGAATTCGATATTGATAAATTTCAATCAATATTGATGTAGTTAACTTGCCCTGAAGAAAATAAAGATCCTAAACTCCAATATTTAAGACAAATAATATTTTATAATCAGTACACAACTTAACTGTGTATTCTATGGTTTTGGGTTAGCAAAGAAAGTTCTTCAGAATTTCTCAGCGTGGTTGATAGTAGTGCAGCTGTCTAGTCGTTCGAATGTGACGAAAAGAAAAAGATGCCTTGGCAGTTGGAATTCGATAAGAGTAGGCAGTAGCGCTGCTGTCTGGGTAAAATTTCCCTCATAGCATGCTGTATGGCATATGCCCGTCTTCATTAGAGCAGTCAGAGTAGGACGTTAAACCTCATTTCAGTTGTATAAATATTTTGTTGAAAAAACACAAACACAACTTTATGGATAATAATCACTAGCAACTTTAATAGTTTCAACAAGTGTCCTCTTGTCGCTACCAAGCACAGTGCTTAAATGCTTACTCCCAGGGTCTTGATCCTCGTAAAATCTTAACTCAAGATAAAATCCAAATTTTAGTAGATACTTCAATTTTGATTGGCTAAGCTCTAAAATCAAATCTATATTATCCAATCAAATTACTAAAATTTGGATTTTATCTTAGTTAAAATTTTGTGAATCAGGGCCCAGGTTTTTGTACCCTGTGCTTGATAATGACAAGAAGACATTTGTTGAAACGTGATTTTTATCCATAAAGTTGTTTTCCTATCGCTAAATGCTGTATAAACAAAATATTTCAGGCCAGGAAAGTAGAAGATCAAGGTAACGTAGATTTTGATCTGGAAATCAAGAAACAATTCAAAATGGTTTTCGTTCCTAACTGGTTCTCTGTTGATCTTAAAACCGGGGTAAGTTTTGCTTTTGTTATAAAAACGCCCATTTCTTACAGGGTATATATTTAAATATCGGGGGATCACGGTTGCTAAGTGGGTAAGACGCTGGCTCGCTAGATGGAAGGTCGGGTGTTCAATCCCTTCATTGGCTGAGAAAGTTCATCCAGATCTTCCAGCGTTGTTTCCCCTTATCAGTGATGAAGGATGGAGGGCCAGACAAGGACAGCTGTCCAGGCAAAATTTCCTCATAGTACGGTGTATGGCATATGAATTGTTTAAGAATCACAATACAAATCATTTAGTGGCACCTGACTGAATCTTCTTATATATTGTATCATGACTGCAGTGACTATACCAAGTACTAGCTGTGTACATTTTGTAGTTTTTATGTACATTTTGTAGTTTTAAGGATCTAGCTATATATATTTAGATCTAGCTATGTACATTTAGATCTGACTATGTATATTTTGTAGTTTAAAAAATCTAGCTATGAATATTTAGATCTAGCTATGTATATTTTGTAGTTTAAAGGATCTAGCTATGTATATTTTTTAGTTTTAAATATCTAGCTATGTATATTTTGTAGTTTAAAAGAAATAGCTATGTATATTTTGTAGTTTATGTACATTTTGTAGTTTTAAAGAAATAGCTAAGTGCATTTTGTGAACTATATTTCAGTTGTTAACAATACATCTTGAGGAATCTGATTGTTTTGCTGCCTGGATGTCTATTAGAGAATTAGGTTTACCTAGTCCAGCCGACGCACCAGAAACTAAAAGTAAGTCCAGGAACTTCCTAATAATGTTTTACTTTATGTCAGAATTTCATGAAAAGCCAACAGAGTTTTTATTCTTATTCTTCTTGTGGTAGGGGTAGCCGAAGGGTTTAGCAGTGTATCTGTCATAGGATGGGTTTAATTCTTCTGGTTCTTCAGGTCCCTCCCACTGCTAAAGACCCATACATATAAGTGAATTATTGAAATTGAAATGCAAACATGTTAGTCCCAAAATGACCTAGTTTGTAACAAGTGGAGGATAAATACATCTAACTGTACCAGGACAAGTACAGTGTACCAGTACTGTGGCCTTACCCATATATCTGTTTAAAATCAAGTTAAAATCACTAGTTTTATTCTAGAAGCACAATGTTTTAACAAGTATCCTATTATCGTTATCTAACACAATATTGATAAGAGGATACTTGTCGAAACGTTGTGCTTATAGAATAAACTAGAGATTGTATCCCATAAAAACTGTGTTCTGTTAATGTGTTTACCGATCGCTATGTAAGTATGATTTTATTTTCCAGTTAATATAGGATCGGCATTACTACAAGCTTTATTAGAACATTGGCCTAAAGCTCAGCTAGAAGATATACAAGGTAAATAACAGCATTCAACACTTCTAAGCTACACTATACTTGTGTCATTTTTAGCGTTTTTCAGAATTGTTTCTGGATCATCGCCCTTATTGTTGTTAAATGTTTTGACATTCTAACTCGTGCTGTCAATGTCATTGAGTCAACTGGCGTGGTTTTGAATCCCTGGTTGTATGTGGGGTCACCAGTTCAACCTTGTGGGTTTTCTCAAGGTCCTCTGGTTTCCTCCCACTGCTAAAGACCCCTATGTGCAAGTGAATTATTGAAATAAAATTAAGCTATATGTTTGTTCCGAAATAACCTAATTTGTGCGGAGTGGACGTTAAACCCCATTTATCTCTCTCTCTCTCTCTCTCTCTCTCTCTCTTCTACTTCGACCTGGGCTAATGAAGATGGGCATACTCCCTCCATACAGTGTGCTATGAGAGAAATTTTGCCCGGACGGTGGCACTACGACCTACTCTTGTATCAAATTCCAACTGTCAAGCGATCTTTTACATGTTTTTGTTTATTTTAAGATGGTAATAAAGTTGTTTATGCTTATTTTAAGATGGTAATAAAATCATTTTGTTTATATTTAGTTTAAGATGGTAATAAAGTTGTTTATGTTTATTTTAAGATGGTAATAATTAAAGTTGTTTATGTTTATTTTATGGTGGTAATAAAGTTGTTTATGTTTATTTTAAGATGGTAATAAAATTGTTTTGTTTATATTTATTTTAAGATGGTAATAAAGTTGTTTATATTTAATTTAAGGTGGTAATAAAGTTGTTTATTTTTATTTTAAGATGGTAATAAAGTTATTTTGTTTATGTTTATTTTGGTTTATAAAATTGTTTGTGTTTATTTGAAGATGGTAGTAATGGTACAGAGAAAGGTAGTACATCATATTTTACAGTTCCTGGTCATACTCCTGTTATCTTCAGGTAATAACATAATTGATCTGTCAGTATGATGTATAAACATAATAATCTTTCCTCAAATGTTATAAGTTTTGACCAATATGTTTCTTTCGTAAAAGTACTGATATGAGAGAGAGAGAGAGAGAGAGAGAGAGAGAGGAGAGGGGAGAGGAGAGGGGAGAGGAGAGGGGAGGGGAGAGGGGGGAGAGAGGGGAGGGGAGAGGAGAGGAGAGAGGAGAGGAGAGGGGAGGGGAGAGGAAAGGGGAGAGGAGAGAGAGAGGAAAGAGGGGAGAGAGAGAGGAAAGAGGGGAGAGAAAGAGGGAAGAGGGGAGAGAGGGTCCCACTGTTAAAGACTCCAAGGTGCAAGTGAATTGTTGAGTGGACGTTAAACCCCATTTCTCTCCCCTCTGTCTGAAAAGTAGGGCCATAAACCCAATTTCACTTATTTTGCATGAATAGAAACTTATTTTTACTTATTTTTCTCACTCTCTCTCTCTCTCCAGTTTCCTCCCACCAGTTTCCTCCCACCGCTAAAGACCCCCCTCCCTTTCTCTCTCGCTCTCTCTCTCTCGCTCCCTCTCTCTCTCTCTCTTACTAATTATTACTAAACGACTATTTCAGTGAAGTTGGTGGTCGTACATTATTTCGTTTATTATGTCGAGATGCTAGTGGTGATACAGAACAAATGTTATTAAATGAAACCGTGCCATCCTGGGTTGTTGAAGTTGTTGTAAATGTAAGTTCATATCTATACCATCTTTATACCATCTAGTTAAAAAATATCTGGCATGGTTTCAGTGATGCAGGACAAGGTCTGATATGAACAGCTGTCTAGTTGTTCGGATGGTTACAAAAAACCCAAGGTCATGTGTACATATTGGTGTGCACGTAAAAGATCCTTTGACAGTTGAAATTCGATATAAGAGTAGGCCGGGCAAAATTTCCCTCATAGCACACTGTATGACGTATGCCCATCTTCATTAACCCAATTTGGAGCAGAATAGTAGGACGGTAAACCCCATTTCATTTCATTTAATTTCAGTTAAAAAAGTAAATAATGAAAAGAGAATATGCTGAATATTTCAGTCAACTTGCTGCACTCATAATTGAGATATGTTAAAACGATTTAATTTTAGGCTAGCCTCATATTTATACCATCATTAACCCCGTTTACATTACAAATTTTAAGCGTGCCAGGTACCGTTCCTGGTACGGCACCGTTAATTTTTTTGTAGTGTAAACGGGTTAAACACAGGGCCCACTGAAGTGAGGTGGTCTCGGAACCGTGCTAGGAACGGCCCGGTTTAAATTTTGGTAGTGTAAACGCTAACCGGTCTGAGCACGGATTACTGCGCATGCGCCAAATGAATCTTGACCTTTTTTCCCGCGAACTTTGACAGCTCTGTCATCAGTTCCGTCAAAATGGCTACACGTACCAAAATCAACCGCCATAATTGTTTTCATCCGGGTAACTTGCTTAGGGACCGAAATTAACTTTTCTGTGAAGAGTCCCACATTTGGCGTGCTTGGCACGGTTTCAAGACCGGTAATGTAAACGGGTCAATTTCTTGAAATTTATCCCGGCTTGGTACCGTGCCCAGTATGGCACGCTTATCGCAGCCAAGTGTAAACAGGGCTTTTGTTCCGGCATTAATCTTCAGGGTCAGTGAGTAAGTCGTTTGCTCGTTAACCTGGAGGCTTTGTGTTCAATCCAGGTGTTAGATGAGAAAATTCATTGTGATTTTCCGACATGGTTCTGCTTTGTCAGTGGATACTCACGATATATTTATTATCGAGGCTAGTCTAAAAATAAATTGTTAACCCTTTGAACCCGTAGTCCCGATCTATCGGGAATTTTAGTAAGTGCTCATACACCGTAATCCCGATACACCGGGATTCAAGGTATGCTGTCATACCTATTTAAAGAACGCTAAATATAACGACCAATCAGGGGTAAGAATTGTGTGGTAATGCTGGGATAGCGTCACAAAGATGTCAGCCTCCATGCTTTTATCTTTGATTTGATTTTGAGGTTGATTTTTTGATAATATCGAAGCTAATTTCTACCTGTCAAAATGGAACCCAATGGCAGCGGAACTAACTGGAAGCGTCAGTTCTATTCAGTCAAAGAAGTCGCTAATTTATTAGAGCTCAGACGAACAAAACTTAGACGAAGATTATCCTGCCGATGATATTTTATCGAAGAATTTGACAATGTGGTTTTAGACAATAATTCGAATAATTCGGAAGATATTGACCCAGGTATTCCTGACACGGTTGAGGCACAAGTCACGCCCCCATATAGAAAACGTAAGGCTCAACATGCTGCATGGACTGGCACAATAAGATTAAATATTATGATAATTTTAGCTAGTACATGCTATAATTATCATTTGGCATACTTTTGAGTTGATTATAGGTTATAAAAATGAATGTTTCAACTGTTTTTCATATATGTTTGTAAATAGCTGATTTTCCTCCAGGAGGCTAGGTACCAGTACTGTTAAGTGCCAGGAGGTCAGGGTTCAAAGGGTTAATATCTCATTTCTGAGTGAAGCAAGTTGACTGAAATATTCCCCATAATATCTTTTAATTATCTATTTTAACTATTAAAGCGAGAACTGTCAGCTCTCTTTATCTTATCCTACATAATCCCCCTTTAACATATTCACATTTTGTCTTGTTTCAGAGAAATATGCCAAAATTTAATAAAATCCCATTTTTTCTTCAACCACATCCAATAACAGGGATTAAACCAATAAAAAAGTAAGTCCGAATAGATGTGTTATAATTTTCCCCGAATAGATTTTTACCAATTGATGAGTTATTAAGATTTCAGCGTCTAAATAATCTGATTAAAACACAGATCCTATTTCGTTTTGTTTTTATAGTTCAAAATTTCATTTTACTTGTTTTTATTACTCTGGGATCAGTAAGTGTTGTTATATAACCTGCGTTCTGGTTGATGTGCAAAATTAGCCAATGAAACAGTCTGTTACAAGTGTTACAGTGAGTTCATGGCATGCAATGCACAGAATTGTAGCTATCCTACTAGAACCATCATTTCTGATTGGTTAATTAAATGTCTGATGTCATAGGATCAAAAAGCTGGTCCTATGACCCCTGCTGATGGTCTTAATTTTTAGACTTAACAGTCTTCAATAGCCTTGTTGATGCAGAAAAGTAGGACTTTAAACCCCATTTCACTTACTTTTCATATAAGACATGATGGAGTTTTTTTTTAATATTGTAGAGACCGATTATCAGCTAGTGATATGATACAGGTTAGAAAGGTCATAGAACATGTGTATGAAAAGGTTCTGGGTCAAGGGTCAGATTCAGGGTCACAGACAGCCAATAGTAATGGGCAAGATAAAGATGAAGATCTTACAACAGTTGCGGAAGAAAGGGTAGAATTATTTTGCAATGACCAAGTAAGTTTTTATTTCCATTGTTACAAGATGTCTCTGGTAATTTTTTACAATTTTTTTTTTGAGATATTTATTATTATTACTAATGAGAGTTTAAACAGTACATGAAATAACCCATCGTCAGTTTCCTCAGTGGTCTTATTCCACTCCACTCCACTGACCCATGGGGATACACATATTCAAATTATCTGCCCGTGGTGACTGTGCTATTATTATCGACCAATCAAAAAAACAACCTTTTAAATACAAAGGAAGTTGGTGATGGTACACAATAAGCGAATACTTGTGCTGTATATGTATTAAAAAGTGATTGTTTACCATATAAATTGTGTTTTATTTTCATCAGATCAGTTGGGTCAGAAAAGTAGGACGTTAAACCCCCATTTCAATTCTTTTGTTTTATTTCAGATCTTGGATCCAAACATGGATTTACGAACTGTGAAACATTTTATTTGGAAACAGTCAGGGGACTTAACTCTACATTATCGTCCACTTGCAAAGAAAGACTATCATAGTTTTGTGAATATTCCTCACTAATGGATGAAACTTGAATGTATAAAATAAATCAAATTTTTCCTTCTTCAAAATAAAATCATGCACTGGCATAATATTTACAGGGGTGCACAAACATGTTTCCTCGCATTGGAAGGGGGGAAGGCATCATAAAATCGTCCCAATCAGCTTAAGAAAATCAAATATTAACCTCCAGTTAGGTTGAGTAGTTAGGAAATATCGCATTATGTAATTTTTAAATGACTCAGTTGAATATTGATTTGTAGGCCTCAGTTTGTTTTCATTGGATGTATAAGACACACCGACAAACCTTCTCATTTCCCCCTAAAACAGCCCACTCAACAAAAAAAATCAGCTCATATGCCTATCTGGACTAAGCTCAAGGGTATGCCCCCCACCCCCCTGTTGTGTGCCCCTGTTTATTTAACCCATTAGCTCCAGGTACTTGTAAATATTGACTACCCCATTTTCTTTTAAAGAAACATGATCCCTTTTGCATTAGTTGGAAACTTCTGCTAGCGCTACCTAGATCGCTTTAGCCACCCTGGGTCTTGGAACTAGTTTATGGAGGATTTAGAGGAAGCAGAAGTTTCAAATGGCCCAGATGTTAAACATCCTTGCTATCCCCAGTTATACTCCACTGGCACTAACCCCTGGGTTCATTCCAGGGGGGGGGGGGTGGCCTAGTGGTCTAGAGTGCCGCGCTTCGACCTCTAGCTGGCCGGTCACCTCTGGCTTGCGGTTGTGGTTTTGAGCCCAGGTGTGAGCGTATGTGGCATGGAGATAGGGGCGCCTTCTCAACCTCGTGGAAATAAAATTATTGAAATAAAATTAAACCATACGTTAGTCCCGAAATGACCTAGTTTGTGTTGAGTGGACGTTAAACCCACATTTCTCTCTCTCTCTCTATTCCAGGGGCTAAGTGAGAGTGACGTAATGATGAGCTTTGCGTCATGGTAAAAACCAGTTTTCAACATTACTATCATAATTATAATGCTGAACAAGTATCAAAAAAAACATGGGTCAGATATGTTACAAATCATATCTAGCATTTTCTATACACTGCTCAATGTTACTCAGCAACACTGGGAAGGACATCCCCCTCCCCTGACTACACATATAAATATTAGGGGGGGTGGGGGTGAATGGGATTTCGTTCCCCATGCAAATTCATGTGTCACCATTTCCCGGTCCATTCACGGGGGGAGACACATAACCATGCTTGTCTTGAAATGACCTGGTTTGCGTCGAGTGGATGTTAAATCCCAGTTTTCTCTATCTCTCTCTTCTAAGAGTTTTCCAGGCAAAATTAACCATTTTTTTTTACTGATGTATTTCTGATTAAAACACAGATCCTATTTCGTTTTTTTTTTAAAAGTTCAAAATTTTGTTTTACTTGTGTTTACCACACCAGGATCTACATTCTGGATGAAAAGGTCTGTTACAATGAGTTCTTGGCTTGCAATGCACATAACTGTGATTGGTTAATCTAATGTCTGACATCATAGGGTCATAAGTAACTCTGATTGGTTAATCAAATATCTGACATCATAGGGTCAAAAGTAAATCTGATTGGTTAATCAAATGTCTGACATCATAGGGTAAAAAGTAACTCTGATTGGTTAATCAAATGTCTGACATCATAGGGTAAAAAACCTGCTCATATGACCCCTGTGACACGACCTCCCACTGCAACTGGTCAGATCTTCATGTAGTGTTGACCATTGAAAGCATAAAAAAACTAAATGAAATATAGATCTGTATTTTTATCAGATTGTCTTTAAAGGGACAATAACACTCTTGCTGGCTTGACAGCTCTAGAAAATAAATAATAGTCTTATTCTAAGTACTAGATGTTTATGTATCCTACCTGTTGTGTAAATTATCCATTACAACCTATTTTACTTGTCCAGAGGGTTCGAAAATATTTTAAAATCAAAGTCACATTTGAAAAGGTTTACGTTAACCTTTTCAAATCATGTAGTTGAATTTTTCCAATTTTTTGAATTAGGTGTGTTAAGATGAAATTTGTATCATCAATTAATTTGAATATTGTAAAATAATACAATTTGTTGACTAGAATAAAGATTGGGACATATTATTCAATTACAACAAGAGTGTTATTGGGGCTTTAGATAAAATTGTAAAATGATAAATGCTAAGTTTTATCATAGAAATATATACTGATGCAATGACATCATACGGTGGATATTCCCTTCCGTATATATTTCTATGGTTTTATATTTGATGTGTGTAGTGTGTACAATAAGTATGACCATATTATTCTACAGTGCTAATTTTTATACTTTTATGTTTTATTCTTCATGTCACCTCATCATTGTTCTAACCTCGTGGGGTTTCCTCCGGTTTCCTCCCACTGCTAAAGACCCGTACAAGCAAGCGAATTATTGAAATGAAATTAAACCATATTTTAGTCCTGAAATGACCTACTTTGTGTAATTTCTCTCTCTTTTATTCTTCATGTCACCTAATCATTGTTTCAACCTCGTGGGTTTCCTGACACTGCTAAACACCCCTACGCGCATGTGAATTATTGAAATGAAATTAAACCATATATTAGTCCGGAAATTACCTAATTTGTGTCGAGTCGATGTTAAACATCATTTCTCTCTCTTTTTTTCTTCATGTCACCTCATCACATTGTAGTTACACTGTGTGATCTATTTTATAAGGCTGACTTCTAGTGTGGTCCAAGGTCACCAGATGTAAACTGGGCTAGCACTAATCCCAACCCTAACTCTAACCCTTGGACCTTGACCTAAAGGTTACCCTAACTAGGATGGCCTAGTGGTCTAGAGTGCCGCGCTTCGACCTCTAGCTGGCCGTTCACCTCTGGCTTGCGGCTGTGGTTTCGATTCCTGGTGTGAGCGTATGTGGCTTGGAGATAAGGGTGCCTTCTCAACTTTGTGGGTTTCCTCCCTCTGCTAAAGACCCCTACGCACAAGCAAATTATTGAAATAAAATTAAATATGTTAGTCCCAAAATGACCTGGTATGTGTCAAGTGAACATTAAACCCTTTTTCTCTCTCCTCCTTGGACCCCCTTCTGCTCAAATTTCTAGATACGCCCCTGTGTATTCCTTTGAGTTGTGACCTGTATATAATATATTGGCTAAAGTAGGTTACTCTAGGGCCCGGTTTCTCGAAATCTGAACTAAATATAAAATCCAAATTTTAGCAGATACATAAATTTTGATTGGCTAAGCAGTAAAATCAGTCTAATATTACCCAATCAAATTACTAACATTTGGATTTTAACTTTGTTGTTTAAATTTTGTAAAACAGGCCCCAGATCCCAGTTTTAGTTAGGAACCATGATCATCATATTGTATCCATAAGCACGTGTTGTGTTATCCCTATCAAGTTATCTCGTGATTTTCTATATATATAAAATGTATATGTGATGTAAATAAACAGTAAGTGTTATATACCTATATTATATCAGTAGTCATGGCAGTGGCAGAAACTGGTGCAACAAATCACCTTTGTTGACAACCTTATTTTTCTAAATTTTCTCAGAGATTTACCTAAAATCCTCCTCCCACTTTGTCCCCACCCCCTCCTGCTCCTGCCACGCCATGCACCATGTATTTACCTTATTTATGTATATAATTGTCAGTTACCATAGTGATATTTACATTGAATAAAGTCACTGTTAACCCTTACATAATCACTTGCTTTTCAGGGAAGGATCCAGGAATTTTTGCAAGAGGGGGTTTGCTAGGTTTCGGTTACGGAAATCTGCCATCATCGTCTCTAAATTACATAGACATACATACAAATTGAGCATTTTAAACAGAGAAATCATTTTTATACTGATGTAGGGTCACTTTGTAATGTAATTTTTTATGTAAACGCCCCTGCTTTTAATAAAGATCCTGGTGTTTGCAGAGAAAGTGCATCAGGATTTTCCGGCACAGTTTCTCCTTGTCACACTGATGCAGGTCCCGTGTACACAGTTGCAATTTGACATAAGAGTAGGCCTTAGCACCACTGTCCAGGCAAAATTTCCCTCATAGCACACTGTATGGGGTATGCCCATCTTCATTAGTTCAGTCGGAGAAGAACAGTAGGACGTTAAAACCCCGTTTCATTTTATTTCCTTTAATGCAGAGATTTGAACCTGAGGATAAAAACCTACAGTGCATTGAATACTAAGAATCGGGCATCTTCCAAAGACAAAGTTGACATAGGTAAATTGAAATAAAGCAAGTAAACCCTTCCATTCATGAGGCAACGATTGCTTTAACTGCCGGGAAGGTGGGGGGGGTGCGAATGGTTTAATGTGTGTGTATTAGCATCTGCCATTCAGTCCAGTGTCGTTTTAATTTCCTGGTTATCCATGATCAGGGCTAGGATCGCCTGTACAATCTTGTGGGTTTTCTGCGGGTCCTCCCACTGCTAAAGACCCTTATGAATCAATTTAGAACTTTATGTTAGTCCCAAAATAACCTAATTTGCATCAAATAGATGTTAAACCTGATATCCCTCTATTTTAACTGCCAACTGGTATGGTACATCATCTAAGTTTCTGGAGCAGCATCGATCTACATAATATGGCAACTTTGATCTTTTACGTTTTAATGTTCACCATGTGAGAGAGAAAAAGAATTTTAACACTAACAACAGAGAGAGAGAGAGAAATGGGGTTTAAGGTCCACTCGACACAAACTAGGTCATTTTGGGACTGACATATGGTTTTAATTTTATTTCAATAATTCGCTTGTGCATAGGGGTCTTTAGCAGTGGGAGGAAACCGGAGTGCCTGGAGGAAACCCACGAGGTTGAGAAGGCCCCCTATCTCCATGCCACATACGCTCACACCAGGGCTCGAAACCACAGCCGCAAGCCAGAGGTGACTGGCCAGCTAGAGGTCATAGCGTGGCACTCTAGGCCACTAGGCCATCCCAATCCCCCTATAACACTAACAGGTACTAAACCAAATAATCTCTACACATACTTATGGAAAACAGCTAATGATTTATTTAGGCGACGTTTCGAGAAGTATTCTCTCAATGTTTGCAAGCTAATACTACACCAATTGGCAGTTAAGTTGGAGAGAGAAATGAGGTTTAACATCAATTCTCGAGTAATCTGGAAAAACCTAGCAAGTCAAATTTTGGTGAAAATTGAGTTAGACCCATATTTGTATATAATAATAGTTTTTTTTCTCCTTCACTGAAAGGGCTTCTAATTATCTTCATCTAAAAAGGCAATATAAAATTGGTTTTATATTCAGTAGCTTAACAAAACAGTTTTCCTTTGTTTACTCAAAACTACATTCAACAGTGTTACTAGGTTTTTCCAGATTACGGGAGAATCGGTAGTTAAATTCGAGAAATGGGTTTTAATGTCCACTCATCACTAACCGTGCCACAGCAAGATTAACATTTTCATGCCAATAATATGCTTGCATGCTAGTGTTCTTGAAAGTAAGAGTACCCGAAGATATAGATTTAACATCTCAACAAAACTAACTACATGTAGGTCATTTGGAGACTATTATATGGTTTTAATTTCATTGCGCTGCCTTGCGCATACAGATCTTTAACAGTGGAAAGAAACTGGAGGCAGAGAGAACTGGGGCTTAACGTCCACTTGACACAAACTAGGTCATTTTGGGACTAACATATGGTTAAATTTATTTCAATAATTCGGGTGGGTATGTCTTTAGCAGTGGGAGGAAACCGGAGTAAACCCACGAGGTTGGACAGGCGACCCTACTCCAGGGATTTGAAATCACACCAGTTGACTCAGTGGAAACTGGAGACAAACCCACAAGGTTGGACAAGCAACTCTACTCCTGTTCACATACAAGCAGGGAGTCTACTTAAAGGAGTATCACCCCCAAAAACACACTAAGTTTGGCAAGCTATCCACATTCTTATCTCTTTTACCCGCACTACCACCGTTTGTCCAACCCTATCCTTGCCACCAGCCTGCTAGTGAAGCCATGGTTTATTCATCAAACCTTGTTTCTTTGTCCAACCATATCCTTGTCGCCAGTAATCCTGACTTTTCTAGTAACAAACGGTCTGGGAAAATACCAAGAGTTTTTCTCGGCCTATGGCAGATGGCAGGATGCAAGGCTGAAAATTTTTTTTTCTAATTCCACTCCCTCACCAACCATCCTTTTTGAAATTAGTCTGTAATTGGTCTCCTCAACATAAATTATTGTGACTCACCCCCGCTGACTGAATACATTTTAACTTCAAAGAAAAATTTTCCATATTTTTTAGAATTTAGTTTTTATTGACATTAGGAATATTTAACCATTTAAGAATACACAACAACTCATATAGGAATATGGCACAGTATAATGAATATTGCTCAGTTTAAACAGAAGGAATATAGCTTAGTTTAATATAAGGAATATAGCTCAGTTCAATCATAATGAATATAGTATAAATATAGTTCAGATTAAACATAATGAATATTAATCATAAGGAATATAGCTCAGTATAATGATTATAGCCCAGATTAAACATAATGAATATAGCCCAGTTTAAACATAAGGAATATAGCTCAGTATAATGAATATAGCTCAGTTTGAACATAAGGAATATAGCCCAGTTTAAACATAAGGAATATAGCTCAGTTTAATGAATATAGCCCAGTTCAATCATAATGGATATAGCTTAGTATAAACCTAATTGGAGGAAAATAAAGAATATATATATATATATATATAGTTCAATCATAATGAATATAGCTTAGTATAAACCTAATAAATATAGCTCAGTTTAAACAAAAGGAATATAGCCCAGTTTAAACATACGGAATATAGACATGGTGAATATAGCTGAGTTTAAATACATGCCAACAATGAGACTGATGTTCCCCACCTCAATCCCAAAATACATACTTCATTAATTACTTGTATTTATATCTTTTTTTGTAACATATTAACCAATAAATTATGTAATATTCTGTTTAACCTGAGTAGAAAAAGTTCATTATCGACTTAGACATGGTATTTATGTAATTAAACTATACAACTATACACTAAGTATCATCTCAAAGTTACTGTACTAAGGCAATGGTAAATCAAATTGCTTATCTCTGCTATGCCCAAGCAGACAATGCTTATCAAAATCAGTCAAGGCATTTATCATATGAACCTTTGCACAGAGTTGATCCCTTCTACCTGAATTAGAAGCAGAGTTCAAAAAGTGTTAGCAGGCAGGGAGACCAGATGAACCAATTTAAGGCAGGGGGTTCAGCATAAACATTAAGAATGTAGAAAAATTTAAACAAGAATAAATGTGGCAGTTTAAAAATTACAGAAGCTTGTGAACACTCTAATGCCCCAAAATATGCTATCAGTGCATTATTCAGATTAGTGGGTAGCAGACGCCTGCATGCCCCCTTGTTTGACTTAGCTGATGTGGGTCTATGTTTTACTGCATGGCAACCTATCTTTCAAGACGAGAAAGATATGATTTGCAAATGCTAAGAATCCAAATGATTGGGAAGATTTTTTCAATACAAATTTGAAATTACCTGCCCCAAAACCAACAACAGTAGGAAATGCTGTGTCATTGTCGCTCAGATAATAAATGGTTCTTGTTGTTGATGTTGTTAAATTTTTTTTTTTTTTATAAACAATAATTTTATTTAGGTTGTCTGAATGGGATTGGGGAGCATGTTTAGTCTATGTAAAACCCCTCTCCCTTGTTTAAATCATCTATATGGTGATATAAATTTTTATTGCTAGACTGTTCACAAGACTCTTCAAAGTGAGCAAGGGAAATAACTCTAGAAGTAATTAATAAAAATTGTTGAAATACAATTTCAAAGGGTGTTTCACTAATTTGAACAAGGCATATCAATAGAGTGTTCACAAGCTTTTACAGTTGATCAAATGCACAAATAATTAACAGAAATTGTCTATGTTTAAAATTCAAGTCTGTTTCGTTTCACTAATTTGTAAAATCATCTGAATAAAAAGGGCTATAAGTCTGAAAGTCATAAACAGAAATCAGTAAAATTCAGTAGGCTTCTTCATCCAACAAATTGAAGGAACATACATCAATCTTAAAAAGAACTGAAGCTAAATAAAGCCAGGGAAGTCAATCTGATTAAAACACAGATCCAATTTCGTTTCGTTTTTTATAGTTCAAAATTTCGTTTTTACTTGTCTTTACTACTCTTGGATCTGGAGGACTTGTTATTTGACTTGCGTTCTGCCTGAAATGAGGGGTCAGCCAATCGACCGTTTGACCTTTTCATGCGTGGAACTGTGGGTAGATACGTCTATACTAACACCAGCAGATAGAAATAAAAACAAAACAAAAGTAGATTTTAAAAAGCATGGGGGTCGCTAATTGGTTAATCAAATGACTGACGTTAGGGGGCCAAATGTCTCGTGCTTGATACCTGACGTCATAGAACGTGAGCTCCCACTATAACTTGTTAGATCTTCATGAGTGTAGGCCATCGAAAGTATAAAAAAAAACGAAACGAAATATAGATCTATCTTTTAATCAGATTGCAGGGAAGTGTTCACAATTGAATTTTTACTAAGGGCAATAACTCTGAAAGTCGTAACCAGAAATCACTACAATTCAATAGGATTCTTCATCTAACAAATCTTAGGAACATACATTAATCTTAAAAAGAGAAACATTAATCTTATAAAGAATTGAAGGTAAATAGTCAGTAAAGTGTTCACAATTAAAGAGGGAATGAAATGAACGTCCTACTGTTCTGTTCCTAACCTGGGCTAAGGAAGACGGGCATACGCCATACAGTGTGCTATTAGGGGAATTTTGCCCAGGCAGCGGCATTACAGCCTACTCTTACATCGAATTCCAACTGCCTGGGGAGCTTTTACGTGCATGCCAATGTGTATTCGGGACATCGGTTTTTTGTCCCATCCAAACGACTAGACAGCTGTCATTGTCAGCAATTAAAGAGGACGAGTATGCCAATGTGTATTCGGGACTAGACAGCTGTCATTGTCAGCAATTAAAGAGAACGAGTATATAATAACAACAAATATTTTAAATTCTTTCTTAAATATTCCAACAATATTTTGAATTATTATAAATATACAAAATTTGGAAATCTTCCTAACAACCAAAAATTTGAAATTTGAAATTTTTCCTAAATTATTCTAACAAAAGTTTGAATTCATCCTGAATTATTCCAACAAAACTTTGACCTCTTTTTGAATTATTCCAACAAAACTTTGAATTCTTCCTGAATAATTTAAACAATTTGAACAAAAACTTTGAATTCTTTCCTCATTCTAAAAAAAATTTGGAAATCTTCCTGTCTAACATAACTTAAATTCAAAATTTGAAATTCTTCCTGAATTATTTTAACTAAGTATCAATTTATCCTGAAATAAAGGAAAAAGATAAACTTGATAAAATATTTCTTTAAAAATTGGGTTTAACATCCTACTTTTCTGCAATGACTGGGCTGGTGATAACAGGGATCAGTGTGCTATAAGGGAAATTTTGTCCGGAGAATGGCGCTACAGCCTACTCATATATATTGTCTGTCCTAACTAGACGCTGTAGTTGCCAGACCCTATTCCTCTTAGAGAGAGAGAGAAATGGGGTTTAACATCCACTCGAAACAAACTAGGTCATTTCGGGACTAAGATGATTTAACCTTATTTCAATAATTCGCTCTTGAGTGCCCGGAGGAAACCCACAAGGTTGAGAAGGCACCTATCTCCATGCCACACACGCTCACACCAGGGATCGAAACTACAGCCACAAGCCAGAGGTGACAGGCCAGCTAGAGGTCCAAGCACGGCACTCTAGACCACTTGGCCATCCCAACCCCCTATTTCTTTTAGTTATCCAAGAGATTAAAAATTCTTTAAATGCGGATCAAGATCCTGAAGACCTAAAATGAAATCCGTCTCATCCCAGCATCATCAATTCTGTCCAGTTCAGTAGTGTGCTCACCGGCTTTAAAATTCATATTGAAAATTTGTCGATGTAATTTCCATACTTATTTAAGGAAAATTAAGAATCTTGGAAACAGTCTTCTCATGAACAAATGAAATTTAATGTCCTTTTCTGCGAATCCGATGAAATAAAGATGGTAATGCAACAGGCAGTATCAATAAAGGTCATGCACCATGCAGTACAATATAGGGTTTGCACAGTGCAATATAATATATAGGGAATATAGACACTGCAGCCTACTCTTATTTTTATTGCAAACTGTCACAGGATTTCGAAATGGAATTTAACATATTTTGTTGTGCTCTGACTGAGAGAATGAAGACAGGCATACATCATGTTGTGCTTTATGAGGATTCTTTTATGTGCACGCCATTGTGTACACAAGATCAAATGTCGGATCTTTAACACGCGGTCAATGGTAAACACAGAACTTCCTTTTGTCCTATCCAAACAACTAGACAGTTATCCGTGCCAGGTCCCCTGTCAAGCATCCAGACACTTCTCCGTGTCAGGTCCTCTGTACAACACCCACCCACTTCTCCATGCCAGGTCCCCTGTACAACACCCAGACACTTCTCCATGCCAGGTCCTCTGTACAACACCCACCCACTTCTCCATGCCAGGTCCCCTGTACAACACCCACACACTTCTCCAAGCCAGGTCCTCTGTACAACACCCACACACTTTCAATAATATATACTAGGGCTGCAACAATTCATCGATGAATCACAATGTGTTAAAAATCCACGATGCACAATACAATCAATGTCCATATTGTGATTTGTTATTCAAACAAATATTTCACAAAAAATAGACTAATATTTCTTTAAATGCTTAATTAAGTCCATGAGCAAACTACCTTTCTACTTTCAGTGAGGCTAAGGCATTTTCGACATTTGAAGTAGCTTATAGTTTATCGAGAAAATGCCCCATTTAATGTAAATCATAAAAGTAGGCCTTTTTTAAAAGTTTATATCCTATCAGGGTATTAATCATATTGTAGACTATCAATCGTGATTCGCATCGTATCACTGCCCGGCGTATCGTTGCAGCGCTAATATATATACTTTAGAATCAATAACATAAACTTTAGAATCTATCAGGGTAAATAGTTGATTCTAATAAAGAAATATTTTAAATTCTTACCAATAATTTGCATTCTTAGCATTTTCAAATCATATCTGAAAATACACAAAATATAAATAAAGTTACTACCCCAGTTCCTTGAAGAAAGGGGGTTGGGATGACCTAGTGGTCTAGAGTGCCGCCCTCGACCTCTAACTGGCCTGTCACCTCTGACTTGCAGCTGTGCTTTCATTCCCTAGTGTGAGCGTATGTGGCATGGAAATAGGGGCGCCTTCTCAACCTCGTGGGGTTTCTCTGGGGAATCCGGTTTCCTCCCACTGCTAAAGACCCCTACGTGCAAGCGAATTATTGAAATAAAATTGAAACATGTTAGTCCCAAAATGACCTAGTTTGTGTTGAGTGGAGGTTAAACCCTATTTCTCTCTGTCTCTCTCTCTCTCTCCTTGAAGAAAATTAGAGAAAAGTGATATATTAATAATGGTACATCCCTGGACAGACCAAATATTATTAAAGTTCCTTAGATCGCCTCAAATCAACCGATAGGGACTGTTAGTATACATTATAGCTACACACACATATATAAGGTACATGAGTAAGGTACAGTTCCTTTAGAAATTGAAATAATCAGAAAACAACTGTGTGCCATTGTCTCAAATAATGCAGGTATTCTGCCGATGGCTTTCTGTAGGATCATTTTGAGTGTCCCATTGCTAGGCACATGATGTGGCAAGTCTTCGAAGCTCTAGTTAGGGTGGTTTTGGGCCATCTAAGTGCTGAAAGAGTTAATCAAAATCTCAGCAGCAAATGAACATTGGTTGCCAGGCAACAAAAGATATGCCCACCAGCAGATATAGTCATGTTATCAGCTAACCAACACTTAAAGGTCTAGTGCGAGTTGATAACCAAGAAAATAAGGATGGAAGAATTCATATTGAAAGCAATAGAGGTCAAGCGAGGCTAGCCCAATACAAAGTGCCCGATTCATTAATCTGTTCATTAATATTGTTTATTTTGAATTGAAAAAAAAAAAATTACAGAAAAACGTATTGAAAATGTGTCGCATAGTCTAGTGGACAAACTTGTGAACTCCTCCGAGACATAAAAGATAATCATTAGTATTTTTTGACGATGCATCGATAATATGAATAAACTGAGCTCAGTGACCTTTTATTTTTAAATTGAGCTCAGTGACAGTCCTTTTTTTTAAAAAATTGAGCTGAGTGAACTTCTTTTTTAAAATTGAGCTGAGTGACAGTTCATTTTTTAAAATTCGGCGACTTTAGTTTATTTGTTACACTTACACCTCCTTACTGAGTAGCTGCTCCACTCGAATACACTTCTGAAAATATACAAAAAACTGGCTGAAAAGACTCTTCACAAGCTAACCTTTTATCCAGCATACGCTATAGTAATTTACGGCCACAAAAAGCAGAATGTAATTAAGAAGATCTCACCTTTAACGTTGTTAGTAGGTGGTGATGTAGTAGTAGATTGTCTCCCTGGTCGACTGCTGGCACCAGTTGCTTGATCACTTAAAACTGAAACAAACAAACTAATCAATTATATTACAGTTAAATCACTATTCTTTGGACACAAAAGGGTCGTAACGCATATAATAGTGTAATATGAATGTACATAGACCAATTTACATTCAATATTTTCTGTTTTTACTGTAATTTCTAATGTCGAAATACGAGAAGAGTCCAAATTAAATGGCAGTCTTTGGCACCTGTTTGATGAGTCGCTTCATTACAAATGACCCCCAGAAAGCATTCTGTGCCAATCTCTCACGGTAAGATAACATCATCAATGTTGATTCAAATTGACCAATATGTTGTGTTCTTTGCAATTTCGAAGACTGTGAGTGGATAATATTGAGTTAAAGCCTTGCCTCCTTTAATTAAATACATAAATTTGATTGAATCCAATCTAGGAGTCTGAGACTTGTCTCCTTTAAACACAAACTTTTGCAAGGAGAAAATGTCTCATGTAGATGCAATTTGTTGATGCAAGATTGCTGTCACTAAAAATCAAATGTGTACAGAGGACCTTGGTTTTTCATCCCATCTGAATGACTAGACAGATATCCTTGTCAAGCCCTCTGTCCTGCACCACTAATATTACAAGGGAAACCACGCCGGAAAATCCAGATTAATTATCTCGGCAAACACCGGAGCGAACCTGTGACCTCCAGGCTAGTGATTCAGTATCTTACTAAGAAGCCCAATGTAAATTATGATTTTAATATATCAATAATAACGACAGTAAATCTACTTCCTAAATAGCTTGGAAAAATCGAAAACACAATCATGAGTTTCATTTTGATAAATAAAGTATCTATTATGTTAATTCAATATTTTGAAAGTTAAATTGCAGGGTATATTTTATACATTGTGTCACATAATGTGCTTGTTCTATAAACCGGGGTGTGTTTTTTATGTGGAATATGTCACATAATGTGCTTGTCATATAAACCTGGATGTGCTGTTAATGTGCACCGTGTCACATAATGTGCTTGTTACATAAACTGGGATGTGATGTTGATGTGCACCGTGTCACATAATGTGCTTGTCATATAAACTAGGATGTGTTGTTGATGTGCACCGTGCCACGTAATGTGCTTGTCATATAAATCGGGATGTGTGTTAATGTGCTACGTGCCACATAAAGTGCTTGTTACATAAACTGGGATGTGATGTTGATGTGCACTGTGTCACATAATGTGCTTGTCATATAAACTGGGATGTGTTGTTGACGTGCACTGTGTCACATAATGTGCTTGTCATATAAACCTGGATGTGATGTTATGTGCATTGTTTCACTTATGTGCTTGTCATATAAACCTTTGTTTACTGACCAGTCAGTCGTCTGACTAACTCATCAACCAAATCACCAGGTCTCTTGGGAACAGGCGGAGCCACTTTCTCATTTTTACTTCGTAAAACTAAAACAGTAGATTTAAAACAATAGCAAAAATCATCATTCAACTCAACAAATTATCCACTAATTTATTGAACACTGTATTTATGACATTTTGATGAAAATAAAAATCCTAATTGATTATCAGTGGGAGGAAACCGGAGGACCCAGAATAAACCCACGAGGTTGGACAGGGGACCCACCATCCTTGCCATGTACAACCGGGGAATCAAAACCACGCCAGTTGACTCAATGACAGACAGTGATACAGGCGGCAAATGCTATGATTTACCACCTTTGATGAAATGGAGATTAAATCCAGAGGTCTAAGATGAAATCTAAATTTTAGTAATTTGATTGGATAATATTAGTTTGAT
Source organism: Patella caerulea (assembly GCA_036850965.1). Classification (NCBI taxonomy): domain Eukaryota; kingdom Metazoa; phylum Mollusca; class Gastropoda; family Patellidae; genus Patella; species Patella caerulea. The sequence goes on along the minus strand of JAZGQO010000005.1, from coordinate 14,761,775 downwards.
TTTAGTGCTTAGCCAACCAAAATTGGAGTATCTACTAAAATTTGGATTTTATCTTTAGTCAAGATTTCGAGAAACAGCTCCCTGGCTAATAATAGAAATAGTCTATACTTACGAGCTTTGCCTCTTCCTATACCAGCCATAGATAAAGAATAAGCAAATACATCAAATGAATGAGGTTTGGTTGTATTCTGATGCATCAAAGCTGCCTTGGATTTCTGGTTGGGAATACGTAGCTGATTCGTCTTTGCATTGGTTACACTTGGTGTTTCACTGAAAACATGAACAAGCAGTTGCAAGATATGCCAAGATTTTGCAAGAGGTGGACAGGCTAAACCAAGCAAATTCATCATACAATAAGGGACATAAATCCAGTATCGAAAGTGAAATAAATAATCTTATGACCTGGATGGTCCTCAACTTAATAATCAAGGGGTCATAAACTCTGCAAAAATCTCATGGGACTTTGCTGACCAACACCACGATCGAACCCAGACGCCCTGGTCAGTTTGCGCTTTACCCATTGAGCCACTGCGACTTTAAAGTAAGGGTTAATTCTTTAAATGACATCTAGAAGCACGGTTAACTATTCATAACAAAACACAAGGTATATATGGATATAACTATTTCTCTATAATTTAATAACAATGTTTCGTATGTGTTACGAAACGTTGTTATTAAATTATAAAGAAGTAGTTATATCCATATATACCTTGTGTTGTGTTTTGTTATGAATTCTCAACTAAGGGTCCAACATGTGGCCAGGAAGAAAACAATATCAACTTACAGTCCTAGTTCCTTGTCTCGAAGCTTCTGGTAAAACTCTTTTCTCTCTGATCTCTGCATACTGTAAACACAGAAAACGACTATTTATTTTAGGACTTTGTGCAATCTATTTTAATGAACTCTTTAAGTGATAAATTCGCCACACCTCGAGTCTTAGACTGGCCCAGTCTCTTCTATTTATTTTACATTTCGATTTATATAAAAGTATTAATTTTTAGTAAACCAACACTTTCGTTTCCATTTGTATAAAAAAAAAATTTGAGTAAACCTGTAACCAGCACCAGAGACTGGACAATTTGCGAGCTTCACAATAAAATGGGCGTTCCTGTCCTGTTTTACGTTGTTCCTTATTTGGAATGATTGACGGGCTGATGTCACGTTTTTGTTTCCATTCGCCATTCGGCTTCGTCACGATATGCATGAACTGGCTTCGTTAAGTTGTTATAATGATGTCGTGTGTAATTATTTATGTTCATTCACCTCATCCCATACTTTATATCCGTTCATTCGACAGATATTGTCCGTCAACAAAATTCTTAGATCGTTAAAGTATCACTAAATAACAATCACTGTTATCCACAACAAACATCTCGCACCTACACCAGTTTGCCAGTTAGTCGACAGCCATGTTTATTATCACGTGATGTTAGATATGTCGTGATCACGTGCACGACGTCACACGACCTACATAATGCAGATTGACCTACTAGATGAGAATGAAGCTCTATTTGCCCAGTCTCTAGAGATTACGTTTTTTTTTCGTTTTTTTTTTGAGAGGACTGGCCAATTTTTGGTGTGTGGAGAAGACTGGCCACCACTCTACTCGAGTCTTAAAGTGTTCACTAAACCTGAGTCTCATTCAAGTCGCCAGTTCATCAAATGAGTCAGCAATTCATGGTAACTAAGGTGAGTTAGAGTTACGCCCCCTTGCCGCAACTCAAGTCCAGTGCTCTTTTGAGTCTAGTAGTAATAAATATTTCTAAGTCATTGATGATTTCAGGAATCTCACTATTGTTATCAAGTTCATTTCCCTTGAAATGAAATGAATGGGGTTTAACTTCCTACTGCTCCGCTCCGACTGGGCTAATATGAAGATGGGTAAAAGCTATAAAGTGTGCTATGACAGTGGCAGGCACCCCAGTGTACTGTTAAACAGAATACACAGAATAACAAGGATCTTTTACGTGCATGCCAATGTGTACACAGAAATTTGGTTTTCCGTCCCATACAACAATTATACATTGTCCCTTGCCAGGTTCTCTCTGACAAGGGAGGAAACTATGTATACAGTACTGATGAACTGACTCAGCCAATGCAGTGATTGAACATGGAACATGGGACCATCATCTTGGTGAGCCAACGTCCTACTCACTGATCCACTGTGACTCCGAAATAAACTGTTATTGTCATCTTTTAGTACATTCAGCTATATCTTTAAGTGGTTCATATTTCAGAAAAAATAGAATCAGAATTGTAGAATCAAGACATCACAATTATATGGCTGATTGCATATAATTTGATTGAACTACAGAGGTCATGTACCGCTTTTGACCCTATGGCATCAGACGTTTAATCAACCAATCAGCTTTGACGTTTCTAGTGGATTACCCACAGTTCTGTGCAAAACACGCCTACGGCTTGCCGTAACTGACCGTTTCATTGGCTTATCCGTTCCTTCAAGCAGAGCACGAGATATAAATAACAACTCTTCCTGATCCTAGCGTAGTAAAGACAAGTAAAACAAAATTTTGAACTATAAAAAATGAAACAAAATAGGATCAGTGTTTTAATCAAATTGAATTGCATATCTAAAATTACACTAACTACCTACCCAGAAGTATTTCTGTACTGTAGATTCTCAAAAAAACTTGGATCCACTCCCATTCTGGCATGGATTGGAATCTCTACAATTATAGGAATAAAATAAGGGAGAGGGGATAGAATTGGAGTCAAAACAAACTAGGTCATTTTGGGACTAACATGCAGTTCAATTTTATTTCAATAATTTGCTTGTGTGTATGGGTCTTTAGTCATGCGAGGAAACTAGAGAACCCTGAGAAAATAGGACAAGCTAGGAATTGAAATCATTCACTTTGTTCAGGGAATAGAGAAACCCAAGAGGTTATGCCATATGGTGTGCTATGAGGGAAATTTTGCCCAGACAGCAGCGCTACAGCCTACTCTTTTCCAAGGGATCTTTTATGTGCACGCCAATGTGTACAAAGGATCACTGACAAAGAGAAACCAAACACCGGAAAATCAAGATGAACGTGCTCGCAAGCGATTACATGATAAACAATCTGATTAAATAAAATCTGATCTTACCAGCATCCCAGTTTTCATCAAGTATGGTAGAAGCAGCATTATAGGGTGGAACATCGGTACATCCTTTTAAATCTATCTTCTCTCCATTACGACGATTTTCATCTAAAATATTAAAATATTCATAATCAATAATCAATAACAATCATATAAGTTTAAACAAATTGAAATCTATAATTCATTGATTAACAATTAGCTATTAAACAATTCTTAATGCGGAGATTTTAATTTAAAGTAGCTTAGTCTCTAACTCAATATCATCGTAAGTCTTCCACGTTGAAAACACAAATTATGTGTCAATTTAAATCAACATTGATAGTGTCGTCTTACCAGGAAAAGATATCCAATATTTAAGATGAAATAATTTTTTTACCATTGGTACACGAATCGTGTACCATACAGCGTTTCAGACTCATTTTCAGCTAGGGACCCAAAGAACAAGGCTAGGTATACTCCACATTACATCTCAACCGGTGAGCTTTCGCAATAAATATTATGTAGACTGGAATAACCAGACGCTATATGTATTGTGATTCAATTGAGACTTCTGGTGTACTTCGCCAAACATAACTGATTTGATATTAGAGTAAAAACGAAAAGGATTGAATGTAAATCAGTTTATATACATTCATATTAAATTATATGGCTTGTGACCCATTTGTAGCAATTTCTAGGCCCCAAATGTTAGCGATTTAGCTCCTTTAAGTTGTTTTTTTTTCTCCACAAAGTCTATACTAAAGAAGCAGACAAAACATATTCAATAATGAAGAGAGAGAGAGAAATGGGGTTTAACGTCCACTCAACACAAACTAGGTCAATTCTGGACTAAAATATGGTTTACTTTTATTTCAATAATTCGCGTAGGAGTCTTTAGCAGTGGGAGGAAACCGGAGTGCCCGGAGGAAACCCACGAGGTTGAGGGCGCCCCTATCTCCATGCCACATACGGTCACACCAGGGCTCAAAACCATGCCGCAAGCCAGAGGTGACCGGCCAGCTAGAGGTCGTAGCGCGGCACTCTTGTCCACTAGGCCATCCCAACCCCCCTCTGTCAATAATGATCACAGAAGTTTACATAAACAAAATAGAATCAATAGTTCATTGATTAATTAGTTATTAGACTATTCTTCACCAGGACTCTTTAATTTAGTTTTTTTTCTCTTCACACAAATTCTGTACTAAAGAAGCAGAAAAATATGTGCAGCTTGGAGAAACACAACCAGCTTGGAAAATCATGTCTACAAGATTGACTGACTAACGAAGACTACAACAACTTTTAAGCTAATGGGAGAGAGAGAGAGAGAAATGAGGTTTAATGTCCACTTGACACAAACTAAGTCATTTTAGCACTAACAGGGGCCTTTCGCAGTGGAAAGAAACATGAGGACCCAGAGAATACCCACAAGGTTGGACAGGCGACCCTACTCTTTGTCACGTACATGCGGAGAATAGAAACCATGCCACTTGACTCAATGACGGACCTTGGGATTTGATGTTACTGCATTAAACCACCAGTACACCCACCCACCCTTGTTCATACTCCTCGCAGTGTCCGTTTGATTAGAAGTAATCCCACTACTCACTGCTGTAATGAGTGGATTTTGTTGTTTTAAATTTCGATTTGTCAGTAGTCCGACTATCAACCAATGACTAGCTGCTCTACAAAAGCTTTACATTTAAAACGAGTGCCAATATTGAACCAAATATGTTTACATAACGTTACGTCATGGCTCACGCTCAATTAACCCGTGCATAGCAGAATACTAATTAGTAAAACTAATTGCGTGACAAACGAAGCTATCAAGTCGAATGAAATGTAAACAATACCGTTTGGAAATGAACATACTTTCACCGTTTTTAATACCTTAAATCACTGTCCAAAGTTTTAGGGAAGACCCAGATTAAACGCAGGACAGTCATGTTGATTGAACGGGAAGAATAGACACACTCACTCAACAAAAGTTCAAGTATCAGACGTCAATCCAGCAATGGGCAGAGAGGGATTTCTCAGGCCATTGCTTCAGGAATATGACCCTTGTTAGGCTATGACAAAATATATGATACTTACCATATTCTATTTCTCTTTCAACAGCTACACGGAATGGACAGTTGGACATGTGATATCGTAGTTCAGGTTTTGGCATCTCATGTTTAGCATTAAATGGACAGATAGCATAGTCCTGGCCAGCATGATTCTAAAATTAAATAAAACATTACATTAACTTTCAATACTCTATCATTCAAGTCCAGGTACATGCTGATTAGAACTAGGTACTCGCTGATAGAACTAGGTGTGTCAAAGCTTTAAAGGGACAGTCCCGATAAGAACAGAGTCTCAAAAATTAAAGTCCGAGAGTTTAGGAAATTTATGGACCAAAATATAGAGGCATGGTGTATTTATCTTGTCTCAAAATTTCAGCTCAAAATATTGAGTCGTTTGGACGTTAACGTCAACACTGCTTATCCGGACACATAACCCTTTTAAGATTTCGGGTCAATTTTTTCATTGGGTGACCTGATAATCGATTCACATTTCTTGAGAGGTCTATACAGTGAATGACTCATGTACTGTACTTGATAACAAAAGGTAAATTTCACCTACATATTATTTTTATAGAAAAAAGTCTGGTTTCATCCAGATACTGTATAATACAATGGTCTCCATTTTCAGATGAAGACTGTCAGATTTAAGTTATTTACAAGCGTTTCACAAATATCGTGTTAGATGGTCGGCCTTAGGTAATGGGTTTTAAGGGATTTTAACACAAAATTAAGCAGTTTTATTCCTCAGAAAGTTATCGGGATTGGCCCTTTAACATATACAAGAGCTAAATCTGCCTATTACAAGTCTTTATTTAGGCTTCAAATAGAAATTATTAATTAGACCCTTATTTACACGAGAAGCTCAAAATCAACTCTGTACGCCCAGTTTTAACAGTTTACCGTTAGTCACTGATGTCACAACCGTAAACTGGTGATGAAAGGCCTGTAAAGCGAGGCTATCATAGTCATTGAGTATGCTACATGATAATCAAGAATATGTGGTTGAGTTACCATCTGTCAATCAAACGATTGCCAATTCTCACAGACGGAGCAGATACAATTTATGCCTATTTCTAGTCCAAACTTATAACCGTGACAAATTTTCAATATTTTGTTTTTTATTTTTGAATTATTATAACAAGAATGGCCAATTCTTTATAAAACTATTAAATGTATCTTTAATGTGTCATTTAGCACTATAGGAATCCTTTGCAAACCACAATATTGTGAAAGTTTAGTAGAGAGAGAGAGAGAGAGAGAGATAGAGAGTGAATGGGTTTAATTGTCCACTCGACACAACTATGGCATTTTGTGACTAACATATGGTTTAATTTTATTTCAACAATTTGCTTGCTCGTAGGGGTCTTTAGCAGTGGGAGGAAACCGGAGGACTCAGAGAAAATCAATGAGGTTGGACAGCTGACCCTACTCCTACCGGGGATTCGAAACCACAGCAGTTGACTCAATGGCAGACTTTATGATACAGCATGCATGTGCTAACCATTCAACCATCCAATCCCACCTTAGTCTCCAGAATATAAATCCAAAACTGATCAAATACTGTTCAGTATTTGCAAAGCTACAATAAATTGAAATTTAAATGATCTCTGCTGACGGTCATCTTTTATTAGTAGCAGAAAAAACTGAAAGGCTTCATTTAAACATTACTGAATCGCATCCAAGTCCGAAAAAAGCCTTGGGTTTTTTTTTATTTAATTTTCTTAATTAAATATTTTGATTTTATAAATGCTAATTAATCACTCTGAGTACCTATTAGCATAGAATAAACTGTGAAAAAATTTGATATTGTAGCGAAAACGCAAATGATTTATCAAGCAATTACAACAAAAGACTCTCAGATATGATAGCTGGATTTGTGTATCAAATTAACCAGCATCGAATTGGGGTCCTGGGTGAATTTGGGCCCTGGTTTGCCCGGTATCCCGCTAGTTAAACAATAATAAAAATATAAATACCTGTCTGCATTTCATTAAATGATATTGATATCTCTTGGCTCGGATCATATGAACCTTGTCGTACGGACATTCTATTAGTTCTTCTGGATCAGGCACATGGTAAATTGACATCTTGTCTTACTACACAAAGCTACCAATAAAAAGAAATATCACGAAGGTCATTAAAGCCCCAATAACACTCTTGTTGTAACTGAATAATATGTCCCAATCTTCATTCTGGTCAACAAATCGTATTATTTTAGAATATTCCAATTAAATGATGATATAAATTTCATCTTAACACACCTATTTTAAAAAATTGGAAAAATTCAACCAATTGATTTGAAAAGTCTAACGTAAACCTTTTCAAATATGAGTTGGATTTTAAAATATTTTCGAACCCACTGGACAAGTAAAATAGGTTGTAATGGATAATTTACACAACAGGTAGGACACTTAAACATCTAGTACTTAAAATAAGGGTAGGCCTATTATTAATTTTCTGGAACTACCAAGCCAGCAAGAATGTTATTGTCCCTTTAACATTATCAATCTGATTAACATACAGATCTATATTTCGTTTCGCTTTGTTATACTTTCGATGGCCCTCACTACATGAAGATCTGACCAGTTATAGCAATAGGTCATGTCAGGCGATCATTTGAGCGGCTTTTGACCCTATGACAACATACATTGATTGATGAATCAGCGCTGACATTTCTAGTGTTTACCAACATTTCCAAGCATGGCACGGCAAGAACTCGCTGTAACAGGTTGTTTCATTGGCTAATCCCTCACTTCAATCAAAACACGAGTAAAATAACAACTCTTCCAGATCTTAGTGTAGTTAAAGACAAGTAAAAAAAAAAATTTGGACTATACAAAACGAAACAAAATAGGATCTGTGTTTTAATCAGATAGGATAACTATACTAGATTTTTAAAAGTTATTTCTTTTTTGTTTCCACTGTCTGAGCATAAAATTGTGATTCTCTTCCTCCCCTGCTCCATATCAAAACCCATAACACTTCTAGTGGTATGCAGCGTCGAACCGCCTTTAATTATATATCAGCTATATACATTATATACAAGCAATATTATAATCTACAAACATTACTATCTTACACCATAACATAAATCTATATCTTACACCTTTCCAAATATACAAACATCATTATATACAAACAACATTATATCTACAATCATTACCCTATATCTTACACCATTACTCAGACATAACTCAATGTCTTACAACCTTTCTCCATCACCGACAGCCCCGCCAACCAGAAAAAACCTAAAAATACCCTTTGGGGAAAAATAGGAAATCTGTGTCCGCCTTCACGCAGTAACTGTCTCCGGAGCTATACGCGGACGAGTATAGTTAAATATTTAACAATAAGAAATTACAATTCCATTACAAAACGATTATATATTCTATCTCACAACCTACACTAATCCGATTACTCAGTTGTAAAAACGTCTGTTGCATCTGGCGACTTCGACCTGAATGACTTCGTAAGACTATTTACTTGCAAATAGTACTTCATACCCCTTATATTACTACGCATATGGAGAGAAATTATTTTCCTCCTAATTCGGTTCCCTCAACCGCAGGAAAATATATTTCTCTTCCTCCCCTGCTCCATATCAAAACCCATAACACTTCTAGTGGTATGCAGCGTCGAACCGCCTGAATATCAAAGAAAGAACTAGTATCATAAATCACCATTTAAATTAGATTCGCCTTATAGACCCAAACTCAAAGACACGCTAAGACGTTGTTTCAAATCGTCCTTGACATAACCATCTTTGGCATTTTCTGATTTCCATCTCCCATGGCGCTTAAACAAACGATCAGGGATACCCCTATTTGCACACGCTGTCGCACCTCCCGCACGCAAACTATGTAACCCATATTTTGAACAATCTATTATTCCTTGAAACGCTTCTTTAAACAATTCTACTAATCTAGTATAACTAAGTGCTTTGTTAATACCCTTAATACAATATCCCGTTGAACACTTACTCAAAGCCTAAAATAAAAACATATCTTCATCTTTATTTAGCCCAGCCCAATCCAAATAATGCTCTAAATTCTTAACAGGACACAATTTGTTGCCCGTTCGTGCTATTACAACCCATGCACCGTCTCTATAGATATCAGTCTTACTTTTCTCAAGAAAAATAGACAAATGGGTGTCTTCAAAACTTAAATCCGAAGTAGATATATTTAATAATTCGGCACTTCTAAGAAAGCCACTGTACGCCAACAAACAAGCACAAATTATTCTTTGTTTATAAGCACATCTGTTAACAAACGTTTTATCATACATACATTCTAAATGTTCTGCGGTAACAGGAAGCTTTTTATTTACAGGTTTCGCTAAACGTCGTTTTCCAGCCTGTAACACATTAATCACCAATTGAGAATTTGTAGGACAAGCCAAATTAGCTAACGAATGAACCCACTTCAAACTGTAGAAAGCATGAATCACCGGACTTATACTGTTCTTTTCTTGTATCAGCGATGTTAAATATAACGCAACATGTAAAGGATTAGCAGGTAACACATTCCCTTGCACATTATTACATCGAAACCATTTCTTCCAGGCTAAATAACCCCGATAATATTTCACAGTTGTAGATTTCGCCTTAACATCGGTTAATAACTCGGGTAATATATTCACAGATGATGATAAACTTACTGGTAACTCGTCTAACTCTGTCCCATAAGCAGTTCTAAAAATATTTAGAAGACAACATTAAAAAATAGTTATAACATGATAATAACGATATACAAATTACCATATTATTATATATGATTGACATTAAAATTACATTATAGACCACACCGATAAACAAAAATCTCTCAGTTATACTACAAACATCACATCATTTAATCAATCATTAGTTATCTCAACTAATCCGAAGTCACCTCGACTTATCACCAGCCTTCTCAAGCTCAAATTGCCGTATCTAACTACGGCAATCAATTCTTAATGCCAACATCCTAAACGTTAAATCTTTCGTGCCAAATATACTCTCATAATGCAACGAGGACTTATAAAACTCCTTTCCACGTGGTAAATCAACCCAATCTTTAATAACAGATATAAACTTGTAACCATTCGGACAAATCAACGGCCAAAAACTTGCTGACTTCCATAACGGAATAATTACTGTGCCATAAGCTTTACATTCAACCACATATTTCATGACACGTGATATCAGACACACAGGTGGTACAATAAAACAGTTTCTACCCTGCCATGGTAAAGAAAAGGCATCTATTCCTGAAGAATTTGGACTCCAATATCTGGAATAAAATACATCACACTTATGATTATGTTCTGATGCAAATATATCAATTTCGTATGGTCCCCATATATTACTAATATATTTAAAAATTCCATCTCCAACTGCCCAATCATCATAATCAACAATTCTGCTTAAACAATCAGCTCTAACATTCCCAGCTCTAGGTATCCATTCTATCTCTAGAATAATTCCATTTTCTAAGCAAATGCTAAATATCTCAAATGCAATACATTGCAATTCTGCCTTCATACTACCTTTCTGAACAATAGAAATCACACTCTGATTATCTGAAAACCATTTCAACCTTTTATTTTTTAAAATATGTACTATAGATTTAAGAATACAACGAACAGCTTCAAGTTCTCTCCAAGTAGAACTCTTGATCGCTTCCTCAGCACTCCAAAAACCATGAACAACATCACGATAGGCTTGTACACAATACCCCCCATACCCTTCATTACTAGCATCTGAATACACTATTCGTTCACAGCCAGGCTGAAAATTTAAAACTTTAGAATTAATTTTACTTATATTTTCCTTCCAAAAAAATAACTGTTGAATACTCTGTTCAGAAATACGTACTTTAGAATCCCAACTAAACCCATTTAAAATATCAATAGACAATGATCGTGTCATGATTTGGGAAATACTTCCGACAACAATAGACATAGATATAATCTGGCCGACAACACTCGCTACCTTTTTCACAGCTACTGCCTTATTCGATATACAATCACGCTGAATTTGAACTATAGATCGTAAGACTTTATCTAATCGTCTCTGTGGAATTCTCAAATTTGCATTTTCAGAATTTATCACCACTCCTAACCATATTAACTCTTGTACAGGCTCCCAAGTTGACTTCTCATTTTTAGGAACAAACCCACTAGCTAAAAGATCTTTCTTAACATCTTGACTAAGCTTATGTGCCATATTATAATCATCATGAACACCAAAACCATCATCGATGTACATAACAATATATTTACCTTCACTTCTCCATTTTTTGACCAAAACTCTGCATAATTTAGTAAATAAAAAAGGTGCTGTACTTAGACCAAATGGTAGCACCAAGAACTTATAATAGGTTGCGACTCCATTCGTGACCCATGAAAAACCTAGAAACTGTGTGTGTGCATCACAAATCTCGACATGATGATAAGCAGCATGTATATCATACTTGAACATCCAGGACTTTTCCTTTACATATAACAATGCTGTACGAATATCCTCATATTTAACCGTCTGCTTACCGACAAATTTATTAACTTCTCTCAAATCTAAAATTAACCTTTTCTTACCACTACTCTGAATAGATACTGAGAGCGGATTAACAACTCTTGGAGGAACTTGACATCTACTCACCAAGCCCCTTACCTCTAAATCTTTAATAGAACCTTCTACAAATTCTGAATTATCTAAAGCAGATCTATTATTTCTTAAAAACTTAGAATCTGGAACATCATTAAAGGGAATCTTGTAACCATTTTCAATAACATCTAATATATACGAATTACAGTTAATTTCTTTCCAGAATTTTACATTTTTGCGTAATCGACCTTTAACTAAAATGTTAGCTTGACCTTCCTCATATTCGAAATAATCATGCGTGAACCTCTCTACGGCCGACTGATCTACATTACAATCATTAAAATCATGAAAATACTCATCTTTTATACAGGTTGAAATCTCGTCACTATGTTGATTTAACGGTTGTTGTGTTGTTGTAAGAGTTGGTGTGGGGACAATCTCTTCTGTAATGACTGAACTCTCCACAGTTGTAGCAGGAACCTCTGTTTTGTTGGGGACGAAATGAATAGTTCCTGCCCCCGCCACTGCTTGCAGGAACACAGGAAACCAAATTAGACGAACTTGCTGTCACCGAACTGCCATTACTATCATATAATCTTCTTCTCTTAGAAACGGAAGATCTACCTTTAGACTCCTTCCTTTTCTTCAATGCTCTCTGTTCAGCTCTGATAATTCTCTTTTCATCTTCAGAATCACTGGCCAAGGGATTAGATACATACTGGTTGACAGTCTCCCAGCCACCTGCCGATGAATCTGCTATTTTAATCAATTTATTTCTTTCAGTTAGTTTGGTCATAACATCATCTATTAAGCCATCTAAACCCTCTCTGTCATCATTATGAACTGCATGTCTTATATGTTGGATCTTATCTCCCAGTTCTACGTTGAAACCAAACTGAATCTTATTGCCTTTAAATTTCCAATCATGATCTTGATCTGTCTTGATCTTCTTCACGTCAGATGAAAACTTCTGCACAGTCCCATGTAATTCTGCTCGTAACAAATCGAACTTCTTTTCTGTTTCAATTCTCTGATGTTTTACTTCATTCAAAATGTCAGCTAAAGATACAGCAGACTGAATGTTTTCGTGTTGATCCATTATGTTGTCGTAGATAAACACCTATCTGTCGGACGTACACGTAGTGAAAACAAATCAGTGTTAAGTTGTAAAAACGTCTGTTGCATCTGGCGACTTCGACCTGAATGACTTCGTAAGACTATTTACTTGCAAATAGTACTTCATACCCCTTATATTACTACGCATATGGAGAGAAATTATTTTCCTCCTAATTCGGTTCCCTCAACCGCAGGAAAATATATTTTTCAACATATCCATTCAGTTGAAGCTAATTCTTTCTTTTCAAAGGCTCACTAACCTTGAGGTCCCTTGTTTGAATTTGTCCTACCATATCATGTTATCAGTATGCAGGACAGACAGACTGGTAAGGGGAAATGTCATTTTGATGGAATTGAGATGAAATAGGGTTTAACTTCCTACTGTTTGGCTCCTAAACTGGGCTAATAACTATGCCATATAGTGTGCTATGAAGGAAATTTTGGACGGGCAGCGGTGCTACGACCTACTCTTATCAAATTCCAACTGCCAAGGGATCTTTTACGTGTACGCCAATGTGTACATGGGACATCTGAATGACTAGACAACTGCCGATGTCAGGGTAAAACCGTGCTGGAAAATGAACGCATAGTGTGCTGGATGAACTTTCTTGACCATTGCAGGGATCGAACAACCGACCTCCAGACTAGCGACGAAAAATGAAATTTTTTCATAGCCTACCTAAAAAGAGAAACTCCAAGAATAATATGTTTGGCAATGGGCGAATGGCAATTCTTGGTAATGCGGTAGGCCTAATCACCAACCACGAGGCACGAAATCGCCAATGTCAATGTCGGGTTGTGGTTGACAAAAAAAATAAAACGGTCTTGCCAGATATAATTATCATACATTCGTTCACAAAAACTTTTTTTTTATTACCAATAAATGTGCATATTACCGTAAATAAAACTAATTTGAACCTGCGTAGCTAGATGGGTCGATAGACAATACCAGACCCACGTCCTGCTTCTTGATCTTCCACTCCAGTGGCAGTGCCACCGTTTCGCACTCCACGTGCTCAGATGATTTTAAAGAGACATTCCATAAATTGGGACATTCTGGTTAACTTTTTTTTTTACGTTGACCATTTCTCTACGACGGAATTAGAAATTTTTATAGGAGGAGGGTTTGCTAGTTCCTATTGATGAATGACAATGCATGATGCCATCATCGTCTCCAAATTGCTTAGGCATACATTAACATACACATGTTTTTCATTCTTTTTACTATTTTACATTCACTTTTAAGGGATTGGGATGGCCTAGTGGACTAGAGAGCCGCGCTTCGACCTCTAGCTGGCCGGTCACCTCTGGCTTGCGGCTCTGGTTTCGAGCCCTTGTGTGAGCGTATGTGGCATGGAGATAGGGGCGCCTTCTCAAACTCGTGGGTTTCCTCCGGGCACTCCGGTTTCCTCCCACTGCTAAAGACCCCTTTAGCGAATAAGCGAATTATTGAAATAAAATGACCTAATTTGTGTTGAGTGGACGTCAAACCCCATTTCTCTCTCTCTCTCTCTCTCTCTCTCTCACATTCACTTTTTATGTATTTCTGTTTTCATGCATATGTCCGAAATGGGTGTTTTATGTAATAAAATCTATCTTTCTATCTATCATTGAGAAATACAACACCCCTTTTCGTTTTGACTATTTTTATTATTTATATTATAACATCACACTGTGATTCAATTTGATTGATGTGCAAAGCAGTAATTGTGATATCATCCATGTCTGTATCATTATCTCGCACTTTGAATGTCTATCCCATCCCCTCATCTCAAGAGGGGGGGGGGGGGTGTTGGCCTATACGCCTACATGTTATTGAGCAGGGGGTGGGGTGGGGTTCTAACTCTGGATCCGCCCCTTACTTATCTAGCCGTATGAGTTTGACATTTCGTAAGATTTATTTGACGGTTTATATTGTGTCGAACACGGAGGACACGTGTATACATTGTCGGGCACGTAAAATATCCAATGGCAAAATTTCCCTCATAGCACACCGTATGTCGTATGTCCGTCTTCACAAACCCAGTCGGAACATAAAGCATAAATATAATAGTAGGAGGTTAAACTTCATTTCAGTTCAGTTCAGAAAAGACCCCCCCCCCCCCGCCAAAGATACATCTCCCAGGAACCTGGCAAACCCCATATTCCTGAAGCAATGGCCCGAGAAATCCCTGTAGTAGGATTACCTCTAATCAAACGCGCGGAGTATGGGCAAACCCCTTCCTGAAAAAATTCCTGGACCCGCCCCTGAACATATTACATGTGTACATGTATATGATTGGTTTGATTGGATATCTCAGTTTTTCAAAGCTAAACTTAATTTTAAAAAAAAAACAAAAAAAAACGGTATGCGTTCAGTAATGAAACAGGAACGCTTCAATGGACCTTTATTGACTCTTGCGTGTGAGCGTGACGCGAGTCTAGCGACAGAAACGATTGATCTCTGGATCCGCCCCTGCGTGAGTCCTAAATCACCTCTATAATCATTCTTAGTTCTTTATCAAATTTTCAAAGTGCAAAGACCTAATTTGTCCTGAAAACTTTATTGAAACTGATGTACACCAGGTAGGCTACACAGGAATCGGATGGTTTGAAAAAGACCACAGTGTCAAAGCGCCTCGTGATACAAAATATCGCTATTTGACTTAAAGTGCATCATTTGAGACAGCTTTTGACGTTTTATTATTCTTTGAATGACTTATGTTTAAATTGGTGTCATCGTGTTTTATGGGGCTGTCACACTATTGCGTATTAGCGTATGCCAGCGTTTAAAAAATATACCATTCGTAGGCTGGTATTAGTCCGGTAGCTCAAAGTGGGAGTTGAGGCGAAGGGAGGGGAGTGGGTGGTGTTCGCCACTCGAGGGGAGAATTCATGAGACCGTGTCTTTTCTTTCTAGAGCAGTTTTTTGCTTAGGTTTCAATTCTGGGTAGTGATTAGTGTTTAAGGGTGAAAATGTTGATGATCATTTCATAGAACTTTACGTGTGAGAGATAAATGGGATTTAACGCCCACTCGACACAAACTAGGTCATTTCGGGACTAACATATGGTTTAATTTTATTTCAATAATTCGCTTGCGCGCAAGGGTCTTTAGTAGTGGGACGAAACCGGAGTGCCCGGAGGAAACCCGCGAGGTTGAGAAGGCGCCCCTATCCCCATGCCACATACACTCACACCGGGGATCGAAACCACAGTCGCAAGCGAGAGGTGACCGGCCAGCTAGAGGTCGAAGCGCGGCACTCTAGACCTCTGAACTTTACGTCACTACATAGTTCATATATAAGTTATATAATATAACCCTCTTGAATAACTGGGTTAAATACTTAAAGATACATTATGGGAGATAAGATAACGAGTTGGCAGTTCTCACTATAATAGTTAAAAACTACATTATAGTGTAAAGGTAATTTGCTGAAAATATCAGACAAATTGATCCACTATTAGCCGAGAACATAGCCTCGGTCATCATTACTAAAATCATTAATATAAACAGCATAGTTTCGATTATCCACTTGATTGATTTAATTATCAATGGCCGTTAAATAGGAATTTAATCCGCCAACATCGATGGCTAGCCTTGACATCAAGAGTTTATTATGGTTTGGATAAGTTAATTAATGTCTAATTAATTATTTAGATAACATTTCAGGCCCAAAGAAAGACCTGTATTAATCAGATTTTGCTCTTTATTATGTAGCGGTGCTGTATTCGTGTGTTCTTCATTCAAGGCATTTTGAATTGAGGAACAGAATAACGAAAGTACTACTTCATTGAATGTTGACTGAAAGCATGGCACTCCAATCACGTGACTTTATTACGCATGAACTAGTATTAATGTAAACCATCTAATATTCAATACATCACACTCTTGCATAATTCTATTTTAAGTATTCATTGTATAGGGTTTTTTTTTTTTACCGTGTCTACGCATTTGTTCGTGTTTGCGTTTTGATTTTGATCTGTGGAGTTATTACACTGATCTTAAAACTCACTGCTGTCAAAAAACAAGTGGACCTTGATCAGGGATGCACAAACATTTTCCTAATTTAAGGTGGTGGGGCCCAACAAAAAATAACCCCCTCAGCATTAGGATCGAAAAGTATATAGTTAGTAAGTGTATCTTTTATATCACGAAAACATTATTTTCTAGCACTTTGGTTCTCTAAATAAGTGTATGGGGCCCCTTGGACTGTAGGTGGCACTAAATATGGATGTTTAATCTGTAATCAACGGTACAAAGTCAGAGGGGTCAAAACCAAAAGAACGACACAGATGTTAGTAGCGCGTGTGTCCTCAACGGGCTCTTGCGCATTCTGTGAAGCGACGTCTCATGGAATTAACCATATGTGTCGTACTTTTGGTTTTGACCCCTCTGACTTTGTACCGTTGATTACAGATTAAACATCCATAAGTGTACAAATGTGTTGTTATTGATGTGTTCCTATTTGAATATTGTTCACAATAAGAAGCAAAATAAGATATGTTTACAGGATCATTTTGTTATACGAAAAACTAATTAATTGATGCATTTTCTATGACGCTCAGTAAATATTGTGATCGGGAAAACATTTTATGAACCATGTGGTTTTTGTACCGAAAAATATATTTAGTGCCACCTACAGTCGGGGGTTGGGATGGCCTAGTGGTCTAGAGTGCCGCGCTTCGACCTCTAGCTGGCCGGTCACCCCAGGCTTGTGGCTGTGGTTTCGAGCCCTGGTGTGAGCGTATGTGACATGGAGATAGAGGCGCCTTATCAACCTCGTGGGTTTCCTCCGGTCACTCCCGTTTCCTCCCACTGCTAAAAGACCCCTACGCGCAAGCGAATTATTGAAATAAAATGAAACCATATGTTAGTCCCAAAATGACCTAGTTTGTGTCGAATGGACGATAAACCACATTTCTCTCTCTCTCGCTACCTACAGTCCGAGGGGCCATATACATTTATTTAGTGAACCAAAGCGCTACAAATGAATGTTTTCTTGATATATAAAAGATAATCAAATTTGAACATTAACAAATTTCCCAACATTTTATGACTAGCGTGGTTTCGGGAGAAAGAGAGAAATGGGGTTTAACGGCCACTCAATACAAACGAGGTCATTTCGGGACTAACGCGTGGTTCAATTTTATTTTAATAATTCGCTTGCTCGCAGGGATCTTTAGCAGTGGGAGGAAACCTGAGAACGAGGTTGGTCAGACGATCCTACTCCTTGTCACGTACAACCGAGAATTCGAAACGGCGCCAGTTCACCCAATGACAGACCTTATGATACAGCGCGCACGTGTGCTAACCATTCGACTATCTACCTCCCCCCTGCACCGAGCAGAACAGTGGGACGTTAAACCCCATTTGGTTTCATTTCTATTTAACTATACCACACACAAACATTTTTTTAACTCTAAAATGGCCGTACAAGGTTGGTGATCCTCATATTTCACGTGGGCTATACGTGGTACCCAATGACCAAATCGGCAAAGTTTGGTCAAAATCACCCGACACAGCTTGCGCTTTATTAAAGAATTTTGCATGGTTCTCTCGCGAACTCATTCTTAAAGCGACAATTTCATATTTTTTAGTTATATTTTTAAAACGCATTAAAATAAAGCCTTAAATAGACGATATCTATAAACAGTCCTACCTTGTTAAAGAATAATCCTATTAAACCGATAATTTACTATTGGCCGTTGAGAAATTGGCAAATATCATTTTCAACATCAAATTCAAACGTTTGAAGATAGCTATTCCGTGGCGGAAACAGAAAAGCAAGTGAGGTAATTGTGTTATTATTTCCGGTTTCAATGATTTTTAAGTCTGGGGAATAATGCCTATGATCGTGAGTTGACAACCTATTGAATAAAACACATAGAAATAATTATGTTTTGACTTTCTTAGAAAATATGAAATTCTCGCTTTAAATACCAACAGATACCAGCTAACTATATCATACACCAACCTGGAGTTAAATATTTTATTTAAACATAATAAATTAATTACAGTTTGTACAAGAATATATATTTATTTCTTTTACACATTTACAAAGGTTCATTTTTTCCTGTTTGTTTGCGACGCATAATATTTGAGACAAAGGTAGTCTTCGTATTTTTTGTTTGTTTCTGGCCTGTAACATTTTAGACAAAGGTAGGCTTTATATTATTATACTCTTAAAGACATCACATATGCATAAAATACAGACGAATGTCGTCAAATAAAACTACGCGTGACTTGTATCCCATCTAAAAATAATTATGAACATTTTATTGTCTTTGCATCATTTTTATTAAAATATTTGTTTATCGGACGACAATATTTAAAAAAAAAAACCGTTTTAAATATACGCTAAAACACGATTTAACTAGGACATCACATAAATGCCATAATATTTGGGGTTTTTTTTCTTTTTTTTTTCTTCAGACAACCTATCAAAAATGCATAAAGAAATACAGTGATTTATAATCAACCGATTGCCGCCTTTTTTTCCCTTTCCAGAGACAAAATATTAATAAGCTCGTAAATGTTTGTCGTGAGATATTTTATCATAAACCAAGAAGAAAACACAGTGATTTAATATCAAATTTTTATTGTCACGACAAGTAAATAAAATCCACTGATGGCTTAGAAGTTTAATGGATTAGAACCGTATCGCCCTTTAATAATTCAACGATAATTGATTCTTGTTTATTGTAGCTGTAATGGTCCACAACCACCGAGACTATCTTGTTAAAACCTCAAATACTCATAGCTCAGAAGAAAGTGATTTGACTTAAATTTTCACTATCTATGTTTCAACCATTCATTTGAGCGAACCTACTCTACAATAATGCATCTCAAATCGATAAAAAAAAAACCAATGGTGACGTCATTTACCCTTACAGTGAACATAGTAGATGCTGG
The DNA here is from genome assembly GCA_036850965.1 of Patella caerulea. NCBI lineage: Eukaryota > Metazoa > Mollusca > Gastropoda > Patellidae > Patella > Patella caerulea. Next base: position 14,742,035 of record JAZGQO010000005.1, on the reverse strand, counting down.
CACAGTTCTTTTCGAAATTACTCAAATTTGAAACAAATTACTCAAATTTGAAACAAATTAATCAAATTTGAAACATTTTAATCAAATTTGAAACAAGTTACTCAAGAAACAAATGACTCAAATTTGAAACAAGTTACTCAAGAAACAAATTACTCAAGAAACAAATTACTCAAATTTGAAACAAATTACCACCACCATAAACTCCCCTTTCGAGAAATGACGGAAATTCAGTTACTTTAATCCAAAGACAGAGATCACACGAGAACTATCACATGTAATCAGCTTCAGTTCGAAACGTTCAAACGCGAGGCTGCTAGATAGTAAACTCAACCAATTCCCATTGCAGATGATACGTCACCATGACAAAGCGTGACTAGGCTATGCATTTTTCTCAGGCAACCTACATTGAACGACCATAGAGGTGTGCGCATGTGCGTGAAATAACTTTATTTGAAGTCCGCTTTCATAGAGGTATTGTGAAAGCCTTCTTGAAGTTCTTTGATATTGTTTATTTATGCATATAATTGTGTGTCTCGAAATAATCACCACAAGTTTGGCGCAATATAGCCCGATAGGAGCTGACGAGCCATAAAACAACATTTCATTTCTGTATTAGATGACCAATCTACATAATGTCTTCTACGGTGACGTCACATCAAGCGGCATTTATCATTGGCTCTATAGCGCGTGGATTGTTTACATCAGACGTTGTCGGTTAACTGGTCCGGACAGAATGGTGCCTTTTAAACATTTTATACACACATTTACACTAAATGGGAAATATTTTTTTTTATCAAGATATACTTCAAACACCTTTATTTATTTTTCTAATACTTAAAAAAAATGTTTAAGAAAATAATTTTCCGATGGAAAAAAGTTGATATCACGTGCTCATTAAGAAGCACCGGCGTGATCCCTTCAATAGATTATAGCGGCCTATCGAATATTCACTGCTGCACGCCTTAGTGTTTACGGGAAGTTATTTCGATTGGAAAATACATAAATTTAAAAATGGAAAACTTATTGAATTTTTAGATTGCCGGAGAAAAAGGGTCGTCGTTTTGATGATCACCTTGCGTTTATACGTCATTCAAATTGACGTCAAGGGTAGGTTAATCCACAATCACCCTATAGAATATTAGGGTTGAATACCCATTTACGGTTAACATAAATTTACGACGGATTGTCTGTAGCTTACTGTCTAGATATGGTGTGGTTGCTAAGCAACTTGTACTGTTACACCCTGCTGTGTTTGCCCTTCAATGGGGGGTTGAACTGTACTTTGTGGCTGATAAACAGTTTGTGACTGTGTAGCAGCTGGCTGTGGTTCAACCACAGAAGTACTCTGTGGTGGCATGGTGGGTGGCGGTGGTGCTACTGCAGGTTGTGGTTGGTTAATACTTGTTGGCGGAATCACTCCGATTCCCTTGAGCAGGTCCGTTGGTGTTAGTCGAGGGAATGCTGCCATAATATTTCGTAGAGCGTCCAACTGAGCAGGGCTAAAATTGGGCATTGTTCCCTGTTGACTTGGGTTTGCTGTTTCTGATATTGGTGTTTCTGGTGCTGCTTGGCCGGCGAAACCAGTATTTAATGTCTGCGCGATCGGCGACCCGGGGATGGTAGCTGCGGCTGGGCTTAACACTATTTTATTCGAAGTTTCAAAAGGATTATTTCCAACAATCATCTGCTCGTTTCGAAGGGGCCCTGAGCGAGTATTGGGATCAGGATAAATTTGATTAGTATTAACAACATTGTTGGTTTGCCAAGACGGGTTTCCCACAGACTCAGTTACAGTGTTTAGAGACTGGTCGGGGTTCATAACTTGTCCTGGTGTACTGGGGTTTACAGCGACTTGTTGTGCTGACGGACCAGATTCTGTTCCAACCGGTATTTCTGTTGGTGCCAGACTGGTTGCTGTTGGGTTTAGCGGTGTTTCTGCTAATGTTGTTTGATCTACTGCCGTAACTGTTCCAATCGGCTCCATTGGTATTTCTGTTCGTGTCGGACTAGTTGCTGCTGGGTTTAGCGGTGTTTCTGCTAATGTTGTTTGGTCTACTGCCGTAACTGTTCCAGTGGACTCCATTGGTATTTCTGTTGGTGCCAGACTTGTTGGTGCTGGGTTTAGCGGTGACTCTGCTAATGTTGTTTGGTCTACTGCCGTAACTGTTCCAGTGGACTCCATTGGTATTTCTGTTGGTGCCAGACTTGTTGGTGCTGGGTTTAGCGGTGACTCTGCTAATGTTGTTTGGCCTACTGTTCCAGTCGGCTGCATTGGCATTTCTGTTGGTGTCGGACTTGCTTGTGCTTGGTTTAGCAACGTTTCTGCAAATGTTGTTTGGTCTACTGGTTTTGCTGGATTTGCTACGTCTTGATTCATTGACGTACCAGCTTGTGTCCCACCCTGCTCCAGTGGCATTTCTGCTGGTATCACTGCTGGGTTTAGCGGTGTTTCTACTAATGTTGTTTTGTCTACTGCTGTAACCGGATTTACTGCGGCTTCATTTGTTGACGCACCAGCGGGGGCAAATCTATCCATTAACGACCCAGTGTTACCAGTTTGTGTTTGACTTCTTGCTGCTTCGGTTGCTGCTTGATTTACTGGCGTTTCTGCTAATGATGCGACTTCATTTGCTGCTGTGGGTGGAACTGCGTTTGTTACCAAAGGCTCTTGAGTAGCTTGATTATTTTGCACAGCGGCCATCAATGGACTTTCGGTTGCTATAGGTATGGTGCCGAAGCTTGATTCTGAAAACAGATTTTTTGAAGTATTACCGTATTCACATAATGTTACACGGATCTTAATATCTACACATAAAAACAATGGACTCAATTTTATTGTGCCCAATTACGGGATTGGATGACCGATTGGGGGCGTGGTTTCGATTCCCTGGTTGTGCGTGACAAGGTAGGGAGAAATGGGGTTTAACGTCTACTCGACATAAACCAGGTAATTTCGGGACTAACATATGTTTTAATTTCATTTCAATAGTTTGCTTTTAAGAAACAAGGGCTGATCCAGAGGGGGGGGGGCATGAAAAGAAAATAATGCCTTGCATCAATGAAATAACATCACAAAGTGATCATACATCAGTGTAAAAACGATTTCTCCGTTTAAAAAGCTCAATTTGTATGTATGCCTATGTAATTTAGAGACGATGATGGCAGATTTCCGTAACAGAAACCTGACACCACCCCACCCCCCTCATGCAAAAATTCCTGGATCTGTACCTGCGAAGGGGTCCTTAGCAGTGGGAGGAAACCGGAGGACCCGGAAAAAACCCACGAAGTTGGACAGGCGATCCTACCCCGTGTCACGCACAACCGGTGATTCGAAACCACGCCACGCTAACCATTCAGTCATACAAGAAGGCACATGGCAATTTTCTTGTCAATCGGAATTGAATTGACGGAGCCCCAAATCTTTTGGAATAGCGCAACCCCAAGAAAAGAGAGAGATGGGGTTTAACGTCCACTCGACACAAATTAGGTCATTTTGGTACTAACATATGGTTTAATTTTATTTCAATAATTCGATTGCACGTAGGTGTCTTTAGCAGTGGGAGGAAACCGGAGGACCCGGTGAAAACCGACGAGGTTGGACAGCGACCCTACTCCTTGTCACGTACAACTCCCAAGAAGAAGACGAACAAGATGAGTTCAGGTTAGCGACCACTTCCTGGTACAAAGAACGAAGCCTGTTATGTATTATTGGTACAACACGCCTAATAACACACCGAGCTAAACGAGGTCAGGGACGTATCTAGCGGGGGTACAGAGGATTCTTTGCACCCACGAAAAATAAGGCGCCCCGAGAAATGGCGTCCCCTAAAAAAAAATGACAACCTTTAAATTGAAAAATAATACAGTTGATTGTGATGCTCTTAAGGCACTGATCAGTCTTTCGGGTTTAAGGTCGCCCACACGCCAAAAGGTACCTGATTCGTTTGCCCTGGTCCAAACTATCTTATATCACTTAAGACAGAGCTAAATGAGGTTTAACGTCCACTCCACTTAGAAGTCCCACGAGGTTGAACAGAGGACCCTTACCCATGTCACGTACGAGTGGAGAATCGGAACAATGCCACTTGACTCAATGGTAGATCTTATGATCCAACGCGCACGTGACATGGGCTAATGGGTTAATGGGCTAATGGGTTAATGAAGTCAGGTATACGCCATGCAGTGCGTTATGAACGAATTTTTTTTTCACACAGCAACGTTTCCCCGGTCTGATCAAGATACAGATTTATATTTCGTTTCGTTTTTTAAAATTTTGGATGGCCTCCACAACATGAAGATATAATCGCTTCTAGTGGAAGATCGCGTCAGGGGTCAACAGACATTGAATAACCAAACAACGTTAATGTTCTTGTTCCTTGGACCGCACGCGAAGAACTCCTGGTAAGGCCGTTTCATTGGCTAATCCCTCGCATAAATCAGAACGTGGGTTATACAACAACTCTTCCAGATCCTAGTGTAGTAAAGAACTATAAAAAAAGAAACGAAATAGAATCTACGATTAACCTGGTTGCATTTCCTCATACTCCTTTGTCGAATTCCAGTTAAATAACCATTAACAGTTAGAATTCGAAATCAGAGGAGGTCGTAATGCCGCTGTCAAAATTTCCCTCATGGCACACACATGTATAGCGTATAACCGTCTTCATCAGTTGAGTCGGACAAAATAATGGGAAGTTAAAACCCGACTTGACAGTTGGATCTGTATTTAAGAGCTGGGGCCTTATTCACGAAATTTTAACTAAGATAAAACCAAAATTTTAGTTATATGATTGGATAATATTAGATTGATTTTAGTGCTTAGCCAATCAAAACTGAAGTATCCACTAAAATTTGGATTTTATCTTAAGTTAAGATTTCGTGAATCTGGGCCCAGGTCATAGCGCCGACGGCCGGGCAACATTTCCCCTCATCAGCCCCCTTGGTGCAGAAAACTAGGACAGTAAACCCTTTTTTATTTCTTTGTCATTACCTGATATCGTGACTGGAGAATTACCAGATGTACTAAAAATAGACAATACATCACCAAGTGCATTTGGGTTGGTTGCCTTAGGTTCAGAACCACTTGTTGAGACTGGTGGTAGGTTCATGTTGGCCAGGACGTTTGGATTACTGGGTAGTTGGTTTGTGTTGATGACTTCTGTTGGCGGAGCAGTCGGCGCGGACTCTGCTATTCTTTCCATTGGCATGTTAGATGGCGAATTGTTAACTGGTCCCGTTTCTAGTTGCGTTGCTAAGCCTGGGTTCATAAATTTCGAACGGAGTACATCCGCCATAGAAATAGGCATGGGCTGTAGATTTGACGCGCTCGGTGTCTCTGTAAGTGGGTTAAACATATTGGGCACTTCTGTAACTGGAGCTGGTATACCTGTATTTACTCCATTTGAAGGGATAACATTTTTTATAATTGGCTGATTTAACGTTTCTGTTATTATTGGCTGGCTAGATGGCGATGGTGACGGGGATGTTTGCGTGTTTACATTGGGCGTTTCATTTGTGTTGTTATTAAGAATTCCTAATGAATTTTCCAGGTAACGTTTTAACTCAGAAATAACTGACGACAGTTGTTCCAGAGTTCCGGCGTCAACAGATGATGCTTTAGAAGAAGTAGAAATAGCATTAGAAGATTGGGCAGCAGCTGTCCCTTGTACTTTCTGTACCATATTGATCGCTGATTGAATTACATTGTTGGATGCCGGGTTGGGTTCAGTTGATGCTTGCTGTGGTGTCGTTTGCGATGGTTCTGTTGCTTGTTTTGTTGGAGTAGGTATACTACTACTTTTTGAGTTTGATGGTCTTAACTGCTGTTGCTCTGCATTTTTCCTGGTAACTTGCGCAAGTTGTGACAGAGTGGCTTTTATGTCCCAACCCGCAGAAAGTGGTTTTGTTTCCTGTGGTACTTGTGGTGCGCTAGTTGCAGATGTTGCAGATTGTAGTATTTTAGTTGCGATAACCAAAGGTGTTTGTTTTTGTGGTCCATCTTTTAATGTCGGATTTGATACTGCCGACGACTTTTCCGGGTTTCTGGACGCCAAGCGAGCAGCCCAAACGTTTCGAAATGATTTATTAGTGGACGGACCCGAATTTGTTTTAGTAATAGGTCTTGGTACTGCACGTATTCTTTGTTGTGTTGGATTCGGTGTTTCTGGAACCAAGCCGGTAGGAGGCGCTGGTGCTGCTGGTTGCTGTGTTCCTGGGACTGAGGAAGGCCAGCCACGGGGAGACAAGTTTGTTGACATAGCAGTTTGTTGGGGTGGTCCCGACACTGATGTGGGCCAACCAGTTAAAATTGGTCCAGATGGCTGCGCCGCTTGTTGTGGACTTCCTGGTACGGATGTTGGCCAACGATTAGGGTTTGGGGGCCTCGCAGCTGGTTGTAGTGATCCCGACACTGGTTGTAGAGATACTGGTGCTGTCGGAGATGGGTTTACTGTTCCCGTGGCCAAGCCTGTAGGAGACCATTTTGCTGCTGGTTGTTGTGTTCCTGGCACTGATATAGGCCAACCATTAGGAGCCAAGTTGTTTGGCCCAGTCGCTAGTTGGGCTGATGTAGGCCAACCAGATAAAATCGGGTTCGATGGCTGCTGCACCGCTTGTTGTGGAGTTCCTGATACAGATTGGGGCCATCCATTAGGGTTTGGGGGCTTCGCAGCTGGTTCTGGTGATCCTGATACTGGCAGTAGAGATACTGGTGCTGTTAGCGATGGGTTTGATGTTTTCGGAGCTGAACCTATAGGAGACCATTTTGCTACTGGTTGTTGTGTTCCTGGCACTGATGTAGGCCAACCATTAGTTTGTTGGGGTGTCCCCGACACTGATTTAGGCCAACCAGATAAATTCGGCTTCGATGGCTGCGCCGCTTGTTGTGGAGTTCCTGATAAAGATTGAGTCCAGCCGTTGGGGTTTGAGGGCCTCACAGCTGGTTCTGGCGATCCCGACACTTGTTGTAGAGATTTAGGCCAACCAGATAAATTCGGCTTCGATGGCTGCGCCGCTTGTTGTGGAGTTCCTGATACAGATTGGGTCCAGCCGTTGGGGTTTGAGGGCCTCACAGCTGGTTCTGGCGATCCCGACACTGGTTGTAGAGATTTAGGCCAACCAGATAAATTCGGCTTCGATGGCTGCGCCGCTTGTTGTGGAGTTCCTGATACAGATTGAGTCCAGCCGTTGGGGTTTGAGGGCCTCACAGCTGGTTCTGGCGATCCCGACACTGGTTGTAGAGATTTAGGCCAACCAGATAAATTCGGCTTCGATGGCTGCGCCGCTTGTTGTGGAGTTCCTGATACAGATTGAGTCCAGCCGTTGGGGTTTGAGGGCCTCACAGCTGGTTCTGGCGATCCCGACACTGGTTGTAGAGATGGGTTTGGCGTTTTCGAAGCCAAGCCTGTAGGAGACCATCGAGCCGCTGGTTGAGACGTCCCTGACACTGATATAGGCAAGCCAGTAAGAGGCTGGCTCGATGGCTTCGCCGCTGGTTGCAGAGTTCCTAATCGAGGCCAGACATTACGAAATCGGTTCGATAACTTTGCTGCTACCTGTTGAGTTCCCGAAACTGATGCGGGCAAGCCATTATTAGACGAGTTTGGGGATCTCGCAGCTAGTTGTGGTGTTCCTGACACTGATGTAGGCCGTCCTGGTTGTGGTAATGTCGGTCGTTGTACTGCTGGTACGCTTTGTTGTGTTGGATTCACTGTTTCTGTGGGAGACCATTTTGTAGCTGGTTGTGGTATTCCTGCCCCTGATATAGGCCAGCTAGGCGGGTTCTTTGGCTTCACCACTGGTTGTGGTCTTCCTGGCACGGATGTAGGCCAGCCACTACGCAGTGGGTTCGATGACTTTGCCGCTACTTGTTGAGTCCCTGACATTGCTGCAGACCAACCATTAAAAGACGGATTCGGCGGATTCGCCGCTGGTTGTGGAGATCCTGATAGAGGCCAGGCAGGGCGATATGGGTTCGATGACTTTGTCGCTACTTGTTGAGTCCCTGGCACTGATGCAGGCCAGCCATTAGCAGAGGGGTTTGCTGGTGTCGCAGCTGGTTGTGGTCGTCCCGGTCCTGATACTGGTTGTGGTGATACTGGTGCTGTTAGAGTTGGGATTGGTGGCCCTGTCGCTGGCTGTGGTATTCCGTTTGGCGAAGGGACCAATCCTGTAGGATTTGGAGTTGAAGCACCAGGTGGTTTTCCTCCTGGCCAACCGGCAACTTCGAAAAATGTACTCCCTACAATAGGAGATTTTACTCTTACATTACCGAAAGGGTTCTTCGAAGCGAAGGGGTCTTGAACAACGGCAGATAAAGCTGAAATAAGAAAATCAGAATTATCTGCTGACGACATCTGCAGCCAATCAAGTATTATTTTTTAATTTTCAAGCAATATCTTTTACGAATTGAGAGAGAGTAAGGGAGAGAGAGAGAGAGGGAGTGTGTGTGTGGGGGGGGGGGGCGGTATTGGGTCTTTAGCTGTGGGAGTAAACCAGAGAAAAACCTCTATATTTCGTTAATATATTCGCTCAGAATAAAGTAATTTGAGTAAAATTCATTTTACTATAATTGAACTTATATAGCCAGAATGACCTGTTCTTAATCTAAATCTTATGACTCTCTTGTTTGAAACCATAAATGTGTCTACAAACATATATTAATACACATAGGCAACCGGACCAGGGTGTCACAGGTGGGGACTATCCTCCTAAATTTTGCGCAATGCGCTTTTTTTTTCGGTAAAGCGAAAAAAATCTTCGGATGGCCGAATGGTTAGCACGTGCGCGCGATATCATAAAGCCTGTCATTGAGTCAGCTGGCGTGGTTTCAAATCCCCGGATGTACGTGACAAAGAGTAGGGTCGTCTGTCCAACCTCGTGGTTTTTACTCCGGGTCCTTCGGTTTGCTCCCACTGTTAAAGACCCCTACGAACAAGCGAATTATTCAAATGAAATTAACCCATATGTTAATCCCGAAATGATCTAGTTTGTGTCATGTGGGCGTTAAACCGCCCCATTACACTCTCACAGCCACAAGACCGGTAGTACTGTGTGTAGCCCAAAATGTTTTCTGGCCCTTCACATTCTGCCCCCGACCCCTACAGCTCGCCGACCGGGGCGTGATTTCCCCTTGTCAGTGATGCAGAAGGAGGGCCTGACAAGGACAGATGCCTAGTCGTTCGGATGGGACGAAAAACCGAGGTCCCGTGTGCAAATTGGAGTGCACGTAAAAGATCCCTTGGCAGTTGGAATTCGATATAAGAGTAGGCCGTAGCGCCGCTGTCCGGGCAAAATTTCCCTCATAGCACACTGTATGGCGTATGCCCTTCTTCCATTAGTCCAGGTTAGGTTCAAAAGAGTAGGACGTTAAACCCCATTTCATTTCTTTTCATTTCTCGCCGACCGGCTGCAGAAAACCGGTTATGAATTTTGAATGTGCAGGATCAATAGTCTCTACGGTCAGTCTGCGATCTTCTACGGTGCCGAACACACGCAAGTGACACTTAAAGAGACATTATGGGGGATTACATAACGAGTTGTTAGTTCGCACTATAATAATTAAAAACTAGATAATGTAAAGGGAATTTACTGAAAATTTCAGTCAATTTGATCCACTGTGAACCGAGATTTTAGCGATTGAATTTTTGGCCTAGCCTCGCTCATCATTACTAAAGTCGGTACGATAAAAAGCATAGTCTCGATTATCCACTTATTGATTAAATCGGGAAGTGAAGTTGCGCAGTAAATCTCGGCATAATGCACTAAAGATCGCAGGCTAGCGTTGAGATTGAGAGTTGATTATAGTAACAATTGAGATAACATTTTAGGCTTAAAGAAAGACCTGCAACGGGCAGTAATTTAGCTCTTGCATAATGTATATTCAGAATAATATTATCAGTTATGTCTATTATTTAATAAAGAGTCACAATCACATCTACATTCAATTTGTTCTTGGTATTTATTAGTCTAAATGTTTCCCCGTAGATCGCCCGTAGTAGCACGAACGGCGGATTGTGAAGTAGAATTAACCACAGAAATATATACATACATAGGCGTACGGGGAAATTTTTAAATGGGGGCGGTGGTTGTTGGTACCCAAAAATATAGTTAGGTTCTTAGTATTTTATTCGTGGCTTATTAACTCCAAACAATATAGGGTTCGAGTCTTAAGATTTCTATTTAATTGCCTAACTATAGACACTCTGAATTTAAATTTGCTGTTAAATTGAACACATTCAAGAACACAATATTTTTTTATACAACTTTTAAAAAGTACAATCGTGTGCCCAAATTTTCCCAGCATTTGGTGCTCAAAATGTATGTATATATTTCTTAGCCTAAACTTAAATCAAGTTGTCATTTTTTAAATGTATTGCCAGGAAATGTGTCCAGATATCCAGATAAGTGTGTGGGATTTAAAGACATTTATTGGACATTACGTCAAATTCAATATGTCGTATGATCACGAACTTCCTTGAAAACAACGAGATGTAGACCTACTAAAAACTCTAGCCATCTACAGGTTTGATTTAGTTTCTTTTTTTTGTATTAAGAATGAAATAAAAATAACATATGATTGATAACAACTGAAAGATACAAATCATGTCGGTTAGGCCGTAAATCTTTTGTGAATGTACGCTGCGCATAGAGAAATACCGGAGGAAGCCACGGAGGTTAAGCTTGTAAAACGCTGACTCGTTAGTCTGGAGACCCCGTGTTCGATCGATCGCTGCATTAGCCGAGAAAGTTCAGCGGTATTTACCGACGTGTTTTCCCCATGTGAGTGATGCAGGACGGAGGGTCTGACAAAAATGGACAGGGGCGGATCCAGAGGGGGGTGGGGGTACACCCCCCTCCCCCCGCTCAGCTACATAAAAAAAAATAATGCCTTGCATCAATGAAATTACATCACAAAGTGATCCTACATCAGTATAAGAATGATTTCTCTGTTTAAAAAGCTCAATTTGTATGTATGACTATGTAATTTAGAGACGATGATGGCAGATTTCCGTAACAGAAACCTGGCAAACCCCCTCCTGCAAAAATTCCTGGATCCGCCCCTGATAGACCAAAAAACTGAGACCCCGTGTATTCAGTGGCCTTCGTGTAAAAGACCCCCTGGCAGTTGGAATTCGACATAAGAGTAGACCGTAGTGCCACTGTCCGTATTCATTATCCCGGTCGGAGCAGAACAGCAGGACGTTAAGCCCCATTTCTTATGTAATCATTTCGTTTAAACAAAATTTAGATTAGTTTTTCGCAGCCTTTCGATCCCATCCCCCACATGAACCCCGTTAAGAAAACCTTGTGAACCCCTTAGAAGCTGTAGTTTTTAAAAGATTTTAATATAGGAATCAACCATTGGGTTTACAAGTGGTTGAATCCTACCCGCACTTCCAGAGAAAGGGGGTGGGGTCAAGTAGTGCGCATGAAACCATAAGGTCTGTTATTGAGTCAAGGGGCGTTGTTTCGATTGATCAATTGTACCCGACAGGAAGTAAGGTCGCCTGCTAATCCTCGTGGGATTTATCTGGCTCAAACGGTTATTCTGTCCCTCTCTCTCTCTTTCCTACACGAAATGATTAATTTGTTCAAACGAAATAAAACATTTGTTCAAACGAAATAAAAAATTTGTTCAAACGACATAAAAAATTTGTTCACACGAAATAAAAAATTAATTCGTTAAAAAAAAAAAATAAATAAATAAAATAAAAAAAAAATAAAAAAAAAATAAAATAATAATTCGTTAAAACAAAATAATTTATTCGTTTAAACGACATGGTATTTCATAATAACGATATAATAGTTTGTTATAACAATTCAATATTTCGTTTAAACGAGTTAATATTTCGTTTAAATTCTTATATAATTGTTTCGTGCACGTTTCCACTCTTATATAATTATTTCGTTTTAACGAATTAATATTTCGTTTAAATTCTTATTTAATCGTTTCGTACACAATTCCGCTGTTATATAATTATTTCGTTTAAAAGAATTAATATTTCGTTTAAAAGAATTAATATTTCGTTTAAACGAGTTAATATTTCGTTTAAATCCTTATATAATTGTTTCGTACACGATTCCACTCTTATATAATTATTTCGTTTAAATGAATTAATATTTCGCTTAAATGAATTAATATTGCGTTTAAACGAATTAATATTGCGTTTGAACGAATTAATATTGCGTTTGAACGAATTAATATTGCGTTTGGACGAATTAATATTTCTTTTAACGGAATAATTATATAACACAGTGGAATCGTTCACGAAACGATTATATAAGAATTTAAACGAAATATAAATTCGTTATCACAAAATAATGAATCGCTATAACAAACTATTATATCTTTATATCGTGTAAAATATCTATAACACTTATTATATTTGATATTTGGATATTCGTAATTATAAGATACTAACCTGAGTGTAAAGAAATGCATAATATTAAAAACCCGGTAAAACAGTTACACGTGTTGTATAAAGCAGCTAGTCCCATTTTACTCTCAGTTTATTTGTAACAGAGCGGCACGATAAATACTTAATGGGTCTTTTATAATAAAAAGAACATATGGTTCCTCGTAAATAGAGCGCCGGCTTCCACGACGAAACCTGGTTACACTTGTTGGGTATATTTTTTAATAAACAGAGAATACGGTTCCTCGTACGTCGAGCACCTGCTTCCACGTTTATAGCTGGTGACAGCAATACTTATTGGGTTTATTATAAACAGAAAATATGGTTCCTCGTAAGTCGAGCACTTCCTTCGACGATTGAACCTCTTACACAAGTTATCCCCATTACCCCTCCAGTCTAACAATGGCTATTAATGAATAATATGACAGTAAGCTGACTTTTATATTCACGCTTGTAAATAGGGTGGAAAATGGTGACTTCAAAATGATGGATATCCGAAAACTTGCTCCGGGCACCTCACGCTTTATCATGAAACTATTCGTATTCGTATTGTTTGACGTTAAATAATGACAACTATTCTATTCTGCCTGAATTTATTCATTTTGGGTATTAAATTTTAGTTTTTTCATCATTAATCAGAGACTGTTTCAAAATAGATTTGTTTTTTTTAAAAGTAAGAGTGACGTTATTGCCCCAACAGAAAAGAAACTTGGCATTTACGTACAATTTCCATATTTAGAATTTTACTGAGAATTGTTTCAAGTAGGCATGACTCTATTCATTTGAACCTTAAATGAGGCAAAAAGTGGATATTAATGTAATATGAATGTATGTATATACAGTGATTTATATTCAATTTTTAAATGATTTATTGACATTTCTAATCGATTATGTTCGGTGAATGCGAAATGAAATTAAATGGGGTTTAACGTCCTACTCTTCTGCTCCCGTACTGGGTTAATGATAGTCTCTATCATCCAAACAAATATTCTACGAATATTAGTCCGGATGGGTCCTCAAAATTTGACGGAAAGCCGGTCATTGTCTGGATTATCCAGTCTTTTAAGTCACCACGTACTGAATCTATCAAAACATCTCGCTTGTCAACAATGACACTCTCTAAAATTTTGTTTGTAAAGGTTTTAATTGAAATGGTAATTTTCTCTCGTCATGAATCAGACACGTATGGCTTCTCACAATCTTCTTAATTCTTCATCGCGATTCATGCTTTATTCCTCGTATATCTATTTTGTTTGTAATAATAGATGTGCCAAGTGAATTGTGGGATATATTTCAGACTCGCTTTATAGAATCTAGCAAAATCAGCCCGGCTTCATAAGATCTAGCACTTACCGAGACTTTAGCCAAAAGGTTTCACTGCCCATGCGTAACCGGGAGTTTGTTTTTTTATGTGGTAGATTATCCAGTAATTTTCGTCAACAATTGAGAACCGACCCAGACCCCAGACCTTCTGTACGTTGAAGACTAGGAGGTTCTGGGTAACCGAGACTAGGTTAATGAAGACGGGTATACGCCATTCAGCGTGTAATGAGGGAAATTGGCACTCGGCAAACCTCGGAAGATTTCGGGAATCTAAACTTGACTGTATGATGAATTCCGCCATATTGGAACTACTTTAAAGGTCCCGGATGAAACATGGCTGCGCCCATTCCAAACACAAGTTGGCGACCTATTTGGCTAGCGACCTATTCGACCGATCCAGCTGTAAGATAATGACGAAATTACACTTCTATTCTGAGCTGAAGGAATGGATAAAAAATAATATATTCTACTTTCATTTGATAGACATAACGTTGGATTTTATTGGTTGATAAATAGAGACTGTTGTCTTTACTCTAAATAGGTTTCCAACGAACAGGTTGCAGCTCGATCGGTCGAATAGGTCGCTAGCCGAATAAGTTCCCAATTTGTGTAATAGCGTCAAGTTTTCCTGTTAAAGTAAACCGGTAGCCGCATCGCAAATGTATGGGCGTAGGTACATGTCACTTACTGTCATACATCCGAGACTAGATGTAGTTTACGTAGTTTACGAAATCTGTCGAGATTAGCCGAATAGGTCGCTAGCCGAATAGGTTCCCAATTTGTGTAATAGCGTCAAGTTTTCCTGTTAAAGTAAACCGGTAGCCGCATCGCAAATGTATGGGCGTAGGTACATGTCACTTACTGTCATACATCCGAGACTAGATGTAGTTTACGTAGTTTACGAAATCTGTCGAGATTAGCCGAGTGGGAAATTGGCTCAGGCGGCGGCACTATGGCATACTCTTATATCTAACACGCCTGCAAAGAGATCTTTTAGGTGCACGACTGCTTTCAAGCCACTCGGATGGGGGAAAAACCGAGGTCCCGTGCATACATAAGCGTGCACGAAAAAAAGCACCGGAGCACTCTGTATGGTATTAGCCCGTATTCATTATCTGGGTCGGAGAAGAACATCAGGGCCGGTTGCTCAAAACTAAGTTATTTTAACGATCCGTTAAACTAACGGATCGTTATCTTTCACGTGTCGTTAAATTTCTGTTGCTGAAAAGTCAATTTCATTATCAGATAAAGTTAACAGGACTTCTAGCAACAACCTTTCTCTCCGTTAAAGTTAACGATCCGTTTACTCCATGTTAACGGATCGTTAAAAGTTAACAGAGCTTTGAGCAACCGGCCCCAGGACGTTAAATGCCACTTCATTTCATTGTCTTTAAATAGTTTTACTAAGTGCCGGATGTCTTCAACGCAGTATTGACTCTGACGAGAGCACGTGGTCATGGGCGAACGAGCAAGGGTTTAATAAATTCACCAAAATAGATTTTGTTAAACATATTAGATTGGCTTTATTGTACTAAAATATTTTTAGAATTTAACCTATGTTAAATGCCTAAAATTTTCGTAAACAGGCTCTAGCTTCTTTGCTACTTTCAATTTAAAATCCATTTTGTCGGAGCTAAATCTGTCCATTGTTGATCTTTTATCTGGCTTCAAGTGTTATTTTAATTATTATTTAGACATATTTATTCACCCCAGATCATCAGGTGGTTTAGATTGTAATAGATTTGAACGTGTAATTTAAAACTTTAATGAGGTAAAATGGATAATAGAGGCTAAGTCTCGATTGTCAAGTACCGCTGCTACGATAATAACCGATCTACGCTACAAATTCAAACATTATGGCACTAATTGTGTGATGAGATTGATGTGGGAGAATATACAGGGCGAAATAAATACCTTATAATTACTTATATATACAGGTGGTGGAGTGAGTGCGTTAATAATTCTGTGGTGTGTGTGCTAGTAATTGTATGGTGTGGTAGGTATGTTAATAATTTTGTGGGCTGGTGGGTGTGCTAAAAATTATGTGATAGGGTGGGTGTGCTAATAATTGTGTGGTGGAGTGGGTGTGTTAATAATTGTGTGGTGGAGTGGGTGTGTTAATAATTGTGTGGTGGATTGGGTGTGCTAATAATTTTGTGGCAGGGCGGTTGTGTCAATAAGTACACGGACATGGTTGAGAAGGCGCCCCATATCTCCAACCTACACACAGTCATATCAGGGATCCTAACCACGACCGCAAACCTGGGAATAACCCCTCCCCCAACACTCAAATAAAAAATAAGTACACAGCAAAACAATAAATACCACCATTGTATTGTATACCGGTTGAAATAAAAACAAGTTTGTGCGTCACTGCCTGGACAAGCTGATTTACCTTCAGAATGACAGAATTGATTAATCATTCAATTTCAGTCAAAAAAAGAAATCACAGCCAACCATTCATAAAATATATCTGATAGATAAATCATGCTGTCAGATATCTTTTTGTATTTAGAGGCGTGGTTGTTTAGTTTATTTTTATCTAAATCTACTGAATTATACTGTTACACACAGTAGACCGCTACAATCTTTGATAAGGATGACATCCATGCAACTTAATAACCCCAAAATATTAACTCTTTTCCTCCGATAAATCAAATTCTAAAACCCCCGACCTCCAGGCTAGCGTACCCGGGTAATAAGAAAGAGCGCACGGTCAAATTAGAGATATATTGTCAGGCCGGTAGCTAGTTTAGGGGGGCAGGGGGCCCTTTACCCCCTGAGGAAAACTCGGCTCCCTCAATGTGCGCCAAATGACGCGAGACCAACGACCAACGTATGGGTACCACATGAAGTCGAGTGACATTGGTTGACCGCCCACGTCAATATTGGCGCCCAACCGATGCCACTTGGTTTTATGGGCGCCTCATAATCAGACGCCCATAATGACCCACTCGATTAACACCACAACAGATGGGGCGCCCAAACGGCTTGATCTGTGGGGTGCCTTATCCCGGAGAGGCGCCCATAATGGCATGATTGGTGGGGCGCCTTATAATGTTGAGGCGCGCATAGCGCATAATACCGAATCAGATTGGTGGGGCGCCCACGACTAAATCAATGGGGCGCCCAAAACGGCATGATTTGTGGGGTGCGTTATCCGAGCCTTTGCCCCCCTAACAATTTTGGGCTAGCTACGGGCCTGATTGTCGGAGATTCGATAAAGAGCTGGCAGTTCTCACTATAATAGTTAAAAACTAGATAATATAAAGGGAATATGCTGAACATTTCACTCAAATTGATTCACTCTGAGTCGAGATTTTAGCGATTGAATTTTTGGCCTAGCCTTGATCATCATTACTAAAGTCGGTACGATAAAAAAACATAGTCTCGATTATCCATTTCATGATTAAATCATGAATGAAAGTTGAGAAGCAAATGGGATCCTAATCCAGTAAATATTACAGGCTAGCGTTGACATCGAGAGTTTATTATGGTCTGGATAAGTTAATTTTAATAATTTATATATCATATCAGACTCAATTAAATACCTGCAATAGACAGATTTATGTCTTACATAATGATGAAATACGTCTTCAGGAGACAGGAATTTGTTTCTCTCTTGGGGGGGGGGGGATGGCCTAGTGGTCTAGAGTGCCGCGCTTCGACCTGTAGCTTGCGGCTGTGGTTTCGAGCACTGGTGTGAGCGTATGTGGCATGGAGATAGGGGCGCCTTCTCAACCTCGTGGGTTTCCTCCGGGCACTCCGGTTTCCTCCCACTGCTAAAGACCCCTACGCGCAAGCGAATTATTGAAATAAAATTAAACCATATGTTAGTCCCGAAATGACCTAGTTGTATTGAGTGGACTTTAAACCCCATTTCTCTCTCTCTCCCTCTCTTGTTTCTCTCTTGGTCAAAGGTGTAACATTTTCCGGCATGATTAGCAGATGTAATTTAACAAGAGGGCCGCTAACGCTGCAATTTTGCTGAATAACACTATTTTGCCTATACCATTTATTGGGGGGGGGGGGGGACTTCGAATTTTGTCTAATGGTTTGGATTGTTCGTACATGGTTTTATTTTATTCTATCTCAACTTTATGGCCACAGATCACCAATTATTTCCCCATTGACTTTAATGTTAATTCTCGTCTCTTAGACCGGCTGTAACTTTTTCCCAAATATTCGTTGGGTAGAACGCTTTCTGCCACAGATGGAGCAACATGTGGCAAATTCTGGCCCAAAAGCATGTATGAGGTTCACCATGAAAAACTTGAGATACACAGGCTGGAAGTCCAGACAACTAAACAAGCAATTTTCGGCCCTCCCTTTCAACGTAACCAACCTCACAACCCTCTTATCCTTCCGCCTCAAAATCATGAATATTCACCAAAACCTGACAGAAAATGTATTTTTAAACCCTTTTCTTCAATTCTACACCAAAAATCGACATGCAAAAGGGGGAAAAAGGGAAAGGGAGAGAAGGACTAAAAATAACTTTCGCCCTACATTCGTCAGGTGACGGCCCATGAATATTTAGTGATCTGTGTCCTTATAGTTTCAGGATGTTGAAAGTGTCATTAATTGGAGTTACTCCCCTTTTACCACTGGTAATGTCAATCAAATGGACGCAGCTTGATAAGTGGTGGTTTACATCGTTTTGAAATAAATAGAATTAATATTATGACAATTTCAACAAATATACAATAATAAATAAAAATTCACACAAGCTCACAATATCCTACAATAAGCCATTTGCATGTAGTTATAGAATAAACAGAACCCAATGACGTAGACACCTCACTTTCCCCACATCTATTGTTTCGAGTCTGGGTCCACCAGGCCATGACTAATTAATCAACAACCGGGGTTTAAAGTATAGTCTGTAATAAGTTTGTGGCCAAAATAATTTAAATAATATTGGTGAAAAAGATTACATGTTAAAAAATACATATAATATATACTATAATATATAGTCAAGTAGTGTAATATATATTCAAGCAGTAGCCTAGTAAGAAGTCTTATTTTAATCCCCTCAAATGTCTGTGATTGGGCCCGTAGGGGGGGGGGGGGCAAGAGGGTCACGTTGGTCGTTAGTTTTGTATTGCAACCAATGGAAAGGGCACTAAAGGCACCCATTGTGATAACCGATTCTTTCCCTATTGGGTAAAGGCACCCATTGGGTGTTCGATTTGTTCCATGGCAGGCAACAGCCTCTCTTGCCTCCTGTTTGATAGAATAGACTATAGTCCTACACCCACAGTTTAGTAATCTCTTAAACTTTTACCAAAACAATCAAATGTGGGGAAAGTGAGGTTAAACACCAATGACCACTGAATTTTATTTTTGTATTCATTTCCGGTGAGTCATCCAATGAAATTTAAAGGATTGCTATACTCATTCGATGCGACGTGTCGACCAATCAGAATCCAAGAAATGTACATTTTGGTACTGCTACTGTAACCGCTTGGTTTGTTAATATTTAAAGGAGCTAAATCGCTAATATTTGGGGCCTAGAAATTGACCTACATGAGTTGCAACGCATACAATAATGTGATATGTATGTACTTGTATACAAACTGATTTGTTTTCAATCGTTTGTTTTTACTAAATTTTTAATCAGTTATGTTAAGGTGAAATACGCAAGAAATCTCACTCGAATAGCAATCTTTATCGCCTGGTTATTCCAGGCTACACTGAGAGTATTTCCTGCGTTTGCTCTTCACATAAGAATATGAGGTCACCGTTTGGTATGACTTGTGGAATATGTCTTGACTCGTTCATCGAGTCCTTTGTTAAATATGGTACTGTACACGATTCGTGGTAAAATGTTTATTTTGTCTTAAATATTGGATATCAGAAGGCCTCCTTTTCCCGGTAAGATCACAATATCAATGTTGATTTAAATTGATAAATGTTTTTAATTGACGAATGTTTTCAATGTCAAAGAGTTTGGATGATATTGAATTAGAGACTTAGCTACTTTAGGTAAGCCTGGAATGATTCTTCCATCTTTTAATTACTAAATCTTACAAGTGAGAATAATTCAATACATTCAGTGTACACTTCTAAGTAGCTACTATTAATTCGGGCAGTGGCGGATTAAGCTCAACCAAGGCCTGAGGCGTGGGCCTAATTAATTTTGGGTCAGGGGCTATGTTGATTCCCGTTGGGCCTAAACCCCACCCCCTAACATTCATTGTCTATGCGTTTTTAATCGTATCAGACAAAATCTTTGGGCCTGGGGCTACAGCCTCACTGATAATCCGCTACTGAATTCGGGTGACCTGATGACTTACTATTGATGTTGTAGATTTTTTTTAAAAAAAATTAACGTCCAATACATTAAATATGATATCATAGACAGGTTGATATAATTAAATTATTTACACTTAATGGGTTGAAAATTGGTAAAAACATAGCAACGTCCGTGTATATCAAAAGTAACATTCAAATTAATAAAAAAGCAAAATTAAAAAGTCCTTGTATATCAAAAAGTAATTTTATGGCACACTTATAAAATCGCTGTCGTCCCTTTGTCATAATAAAAAAAACCAGGTTAAAACAGGAGGTCCATCAGACTGATACGGACAGTCCCGTGGGGACAAAGAACCTCCTCCTTATTGATGTACATTAGTCTTTTTATATTCTAACTATAAATGGAAAAGCCCAAGTGTATGGCTGGCGGATGTGGGCAAAATGCTGATTTGATATGAATATTGATTCCAGAGGCGGATTCAATGCCCCTCCCCCCCTAATTTTTATATTCTAACTATAAATTGAAAAGCCCAAGTGCATGGCTGGCGGATGTGGGCAAAAAGCTGATTTAATATTAATTCCAGAGGCGGATTCAATGCCCCCCCCCCCCACTAATTTTCGACAGTGCCCTTTTTTTACTACTGAAAAGTGCCTTTCAACTAGCTTTTTTGCTCGATGATTTTGAGGCTCTTTTTCTGCGATTTCTACGTTTATACGAAAATATCAGCCAAATAGATCTTGAATTGGCTACAGATGCCAGGAAATGACGGATAATTTTCTTGGGGCCCCCACCCCCTCTCAGCGGCGTACCCCGTCTCCGCGGTCAGTGCCCCCCCCCCCTTTTCAAAATTCCCAGATCCGCCCCTGAATTCGACATTTAATATCTATATTGAATCAATTTAATATGTTTTATGTCAACCAATGAGAACATCGTTTTTAATATCTATATTAATTCCATTTAATACGTGTATTAAGTCCACCAATCACCAGCTAGGAAATAATATCTGTATTAATTCAACCAATGGGAGAATCGTTTTTATTATCCATATTATATCGATTTAATATGTGTATTAAGTTCACATTTAATGTCTATATTATATCGATGTAATATGTGTATTACATGTAAGTCAACCAATGAGGGAATCGTTTTTAATATCTATTTAATACGTGCATTAAGACCACCCAGGGGTAGTCTCTTATCATCCAAACAAATATTCTACGAATATTAGTCTGGATGGGTCCTCAAAATTTGACAGAAAGTCGGTCACTGTCTGGATTATCCAGTCTTTTAAGTTACCACGTACTGAATCTATCAAAACATCTCGCTTGTCAACAATGACATTCTCTAAAATTTTGTTTTAAAGGTTTTAATTGAAATGGTAATTTTCTCTCGTCGTGAATCAAACGTATGGCTTCTCACAATCTCCTTAATCGCGATTCATGCTGTTGTATCGTCTCTATTTTGTTTCTAATAATAGATGTTCCAAGTGAATTGTGGGATATATTAAATCCTCGCTTTATAGAATCTATCAAAATCGGCCCGGCTTCATAATATCTATCACTTACCGAGACTTTAGCCAAAAGATTCCATTGCCCATGCGTAACCGGGAGTTTGGTTTTTTATGTGGTAGATTATCCAGTAATTTTCGTCAATAATTGAGAACCGACCCAGACCCTATATGCGTTGAAGACTAGGGGGTTCTGGGTGACCGAGACTAACCCAGGGGCGGATAGGGGCCGGGAACCGGCACCTTTTACTGGCCGAGGAGCCCGGAGAAATTTTTTTAAAATGAACCCCAAATATGCGATTTGGTGCAATATCTGATTATAATCTCTGTCAAATAATATATTTCATAAATCGATTAACTTAGGCCAAAACCCCGACCTGCAAGTAATTTACAACCATCAACCTGTGAATTTATCATATCTTCATATTGTTAATTAACGTATTATCATTGTATCGTCAAGAGTGAAAAGAATTTAACTGGTTGAAAAATGGGACGAGTTTGAGAAACTTTTGACCATTTGATTAACCAGTTAGAAATATGGAAACATTTTTGTTGCCGGGAGCGCTAGTTGATTCCTCCGGTGATGGAAGGCCACGAAACACATTGGTACAGAGTGACGAAAATGAAAATCACAAAAGCTGCTTTTTAATTTTGGATTCTAGCGTATATCCCCACAGGTGACTTAATAATTAGTAAATTTGCGGGCCATTCCAGACTCCACATACAATATGATCGTCATGGCTCCAAGGTCGGTCCAATACCCCCCCCTCTCCCATATAATGTTCAGCAGAAAAAGGTTGTTTTTTTTTTAGATGAATTGGACAAAATTATTTTTTTTCATTTTTTGTCCGACTGGCCCTTCGAGTGATCGTCCAACGACCCAATCCGCCCCTGAGTCCACCAATCACTAGCTAAAGAATGATATCTGTATTAAATCAAACAATCGGAGAACCGTTTTTATTGACCGATTTACAGACCACATGATACAGTGCGCACGTGCTAACTATTCACACCCCCCCCCGGATTTGACGTTATTGGTACATGGTGGTGGGATATTGAATGGACGGCTTTCATTGGTTGATTTAATGCATATATTATTTCTTAGGTAGTGATTGGTGGACTTAATACACGTATTTAATCGATTTAATATGGATAATAAAAATAGGTTGCCAGGCAACGAAACATACGTCCACGGTAGCTAAATCGTCCGAGCAGTCAACAAGAGTTGTAGGATATTAAGTAATTATCAGAAAATCATTAGAATTTGATTGTTGTTTTTTTTAAAGTTCTGCCCCATGCTAACGTTTAGTATACGAATCATTTAATATTATTGGTTTTAGCTGTTCAATTATCGATTTTCAAGAAATTCAAACTCAACCATCATTAATGTGATATAGTCAAACGTTTTTTTTTAAATTCGGAATAAAATTGTGACCTCCATAGGGTCCACAAGGGGTCATAATTCAAGAAGTTATGGCACAATGTTCCCGAATATAGAAAGGAGCCGTGATCTCTGGGTTATAAACTTACATTTCAAATTTCATCAAAATCGGATTAAAATTGTGACCTCTGTAGGATCCACACCCTTGATATACCATATTTTTTACACAATTCGCGTAAAAGTGGCGGCCATTTTGTTCAGTAATTTTGGTCCGATGAACCGAACATTCACTACAGTGTAACGGTGATATTGTCAAACGTTTTTTGAATCAGGTAATAATTGTGACCTCCAGACGGACCACAAGATAAAAATGGGGATTTTTCGTACAATCAGAGGCCATAATTCAGGAAGTTACAATCTGATATGCGCTAATATTGAAAGGAACCAAGATCTTTAGGTTATAAATATGCATTTCAAGTTTCATCAAAATCGAATTAAAATTGTGACCTCTATATAGGGTCCACAACCTTGATATACCATATTGTTTTTACACTATTCGCGTAAAAACGGTGGCCATTTTGTTTGTCAATTTTGGTCCGATTTTCACGAAATTCGGACTCAACCTAGATTACCCAGTAAAAGTGACATAATCAATCGGTTTTTTTTAATCAGGTAATAATTTTGACCTCCATAAGGACCATAAGCTAAAAAGGGCGATTTTTCGTGCAATCAACGGCCACAATTCAGGAAGTTTGACTGAATATCGAAAGGAACCGCGATCTTTGGTTTATAAACATACATTTCAAGTTTCATCAAAATCGGATCACAATTGTGAACTCTACAGGGTCCACAACCTTGATGTAACATATTTTCACACTATTCGCGTACAAGCGGCGGTCATTTTGTCTGTCAATTTTGGTCCGATTTTCACGAAATTCGAACTCAACCTTCATTAGCATGTAACGGTGATATAATTAAATCAGATAATCCAGAGGGCCCATAAAAAGGGCGATTTTTCGGACAATCAGGGACCATAATTCAAGAAGTTATTACCCGATGGGCGCAAATATCGAAAGGAACCAAGATATTTGGTTTATGGACGTGTGTCAAATTCCATCAAAATCGGTTCAAAATTGTGACCTCTATAGGGTCCACAAGCTAAAAACATGATTTTTCGTACAACCAGGGGCCATAATCCATGAAGTTTCGATCCGATACATGCCAATATCGAAAGCAGCCGAGATCCTATGGGGATTAACCCATATTTCAGATTTCGTCAAAATCGGGTAAGAATTGTGACCTTTAGAGGGTCCACAAACAAATTGTTGACGGACGGACAGAGGGGACGGCATAATACGTCCACATGAAAATGTGGGCGTATAAAACGGTTCTCCCATTGGTTGATTTAATACAGATATTATTTCCTAGCTAGTGATTGGTGGACAGGTATTAATCGAATTAATAACGATGCTCTCATTGGTTGACTTAATATACATATTGAATAGATTCCATATAGACATTAAATTTTTAATGTTGAATTAATATGGCATCATAACATATGCTATACATGATCACTAGAGACATTTGCTTGATAAAGACGCCGCTTAGTATCAAACACAGTCAGTACCGGATTTAGGGGAGGCAAAGTGGGACAAATGTCCCGGGCCCCCCACATGTACCCCCCCCACACACACAATTATGGGTCATACTAATATTTTATCCCGGACGGAGACAACGGAGCTGCGAGGGGTGAGGATTGGAGCCCTAGGCAGTAAGGGTTATTGGGGGCCCGGGACTGGTAGGTCAACTTATTCTAAACGTCAATGAAATCGCTGCCGAAATTGTCTCAGATCCATTGAAATTAATCCTTAATTTTTTTGAAAAAAAATTCCTGGGGGAAAACACCCCAGGCAATCAAGGGGGCGGAGTACATACTAGTACGATCCGAAGTCATTACGAACAATTTGAACAAACAACAATGGGGCCCACACACAGTTGGTATGTCCCGGGCCCCTCACAAAGTTAATCCGGAACTGAACCCAGTAATTGTGTATACATAAAATTGTACTTAAATACTTAATTCGTTAGCATCCCCCCGATTGATAACAAACCCTGACATCTAAAACTGCCCGGTCATTGTGTTTGGTCATACTCCAATAATGGATAATGTTTATAAGAAATACAATTTCGGCTTAACATTTATGAGGTTGCAGTGATGGACTGATGGACTGATTGCTGTCGGACAGTATACACCATTTATTCAGGAATAAATATGCATGGTGAAAAACTACAAAAGAAATAAAAAAAGTCAAATTAAAGGATCTAAATTGCTAACATTTGGGACCTTGAAATTGACAGAAGTGGATTGCAATGCATATAATACCGTAATATGAATCTATATAAACTGATTTACATTCAATGGTTTCCGTTTTTACTCTAATTTGAAATCAGTTATGTTCCGCGAAATAAGTCATATATATCAGTCTCAATCGAATGCAAATTTCTAGTGTCTGGTTATTCCAGTCTACATACGCCGTTTAATAATGTGCAACTTGTCTAGCCTCTTTCCCCGAGTCTAGAACTGGGGCTGAAACGCGTTATGGCTATGGTACACGATTCGTGTACCAATGGTAAAATGTTTATTTGGTCTTGAATATTGGATATCACAAGCCCGCCTTTCTCCGGTAAGATCACAGCATCAATGTTGATTTAAATTGACAAATAATCCAAGTTTTCAAAGTTGAAGATTTTGGATGATATTGAGTTAGTGATTTAGCTACTTTAAGTTTCAATTTCTTTGATGTACAAATTAATGTAATTATGGCCAGAACGAGTTTCCATACATTTTTTTACATGCCAGCGAAGGGATAACGGTAAATCATTCGTAAATGACAAATACAATAACTATCAAAGAGATGATGACTTATACAGTTACAAGATACAAACAATATATCCATAATAATGGGTTTCCATAAAAAAAATTTACACGCGAACGAAAGGGTAACGGTAAATCATTCGTAAATGACAAATGCAATAACTATCAAAGAGATAATGACTTATAAAGTTACAAGATACAAACAATATACATGTATGGAGCTAAAGTGGCACTGGACGCTATAATTATACAATTCAGGCAATAATATTCTACTCAAAAGAAGTTAAGGGTCAAAACCTGTTTTTTCTACCAGGTAATTGTCTATGCACACATCAAATATGTATAATTATTGGCGGAAAGCGTGTCAAAATTGGTTCACGCTATCCTGTACACTACCGAAATGGATGATCTGTATTGATAAGATCGTTAACTGTCATGAAGGGAACTTTATCAGGTAAAACATCAGAATATTCAATCAGAAGCTGTCGAGCCAGTTCTATAGAATGATATATATAATTATTGGCGGAAAGCGTGTCAAAATTGGTTCACGATATCCTGTACACTACCGAAATGGATGACCTGTATTGATAAGATCGTTAACTGTCATGAAGGGAACTTTATCAGGTAAAACATCAGAATATTCAATCATAAGCTGTCTAGCCAGTTCTATAGCATGAGAACCGTTATTAGCAACTCGCGTATTTCTCAGACCTTTAGTCCAAGTATTATGATAATTACTGACTTTATTCCACTTGTTATTCAGGATCACGTGGGGGATATCCAATAGAGTACTTAAGATGTGACCATGAAGACGATCGGTGATAACCACCTGTCCCCTCTGTAAGAATGTCAGTCCATTATGGGCTATAAGGTAAAAGTTTTCCATGTTGATGTTACTCCGCGCTGTTGACCAGCTTAGCCAGTCTTCAATACGAATCTGTAGATCAGCTGGTAGAGATGGTATTTGGTCATCAATCTTTTCCACGTCTCTCCTACGAATCCACAAAATGTCATAGAATGGTTTTATGAATCGTCGAACGGGACCAATTTGAAAAGCCATATCTGGTGCCATGATAAGTTTCGGTTGTCCAGCAAAATGTTTTCGAGCAAGTCGTATAGTGTTTCTATCTCTAAGAATCATGGTTAAATTGGTTTCTCTTCTATACAAATTTTCACAATATTTGAGGTGATTTTCTCCACCAGACATAAAGATACCCTGGGGAAATAGAAAGAACTGAAATCCCCGAAACGCATTAAGTATTTTTTCTCTTAGTTTATCACTAATAATCCACCCTACGAGATTCCCCCCACCCTGCAAAAGAATAGCGAGATTTTGAGGACTATAATCTTTAACAATTGACAACGCATTTTCGAGGTTTTGGCACCGGTCGATATCACAGTAATAAATTAATGTTTTATTCAGTCTTTCTAATAATATCATTTCTCCCATTGTAATAGCCGAGTCGCCCTTATTTTCATGTAACGCAATATCGAACAACATTACATTTTTATAAGGTTTCAACAGCTCCGTAAACAGGTCATAATGTATTCTTTGTGCCTCCTTTACTATTTCATGGCTGGATTGTAACAAAGGCGAATATTTATCGTAGGCTTTCATTTCTAAATAGGTTGGATTGTGGAGCGTATAGTTGAATACGATCACTGGTCGATTTACATATGAAATGGACCCAATAGTTATGGATCCAAATAGCAGCAAGGCTATCATGCTGACCAAGCCTGTAAAATTATCAAAAAATATAATTATAATACATTTGTATATTATTTTATATAAGGACGACCGAGACAAACAAAAATACCAGAATATTATCATCATACCATACGAACTTTCCAATTAATCAGGCTATTTTTTTTTAAAGTAACCCTTGATGAAGGGAGACCCTAGACTATTCAAGTACTTGGTTTACGATCAATTGGCACAGCACTAACGCTCCACTAACCGTAGTTTGCCTAGATTGGATATTAAACCCTACTCGGCCTTCCCACCCCCTAGACCAGAGCCTTATGGCTCTGCCCTAGACTCCAAAAGCTGATCCTTCTCGGAACATTGAAATGGGTAACAAAAAACGGAAATTAGCACAATTTATGATACCCATAATCATATATTTTTTGAAACAAAATTTCTTTTAAATCACCAACACACAAAGGAGATCCACGGGGATTAAGCCAATTATAAGGTGTGTAGTATAATTTGCAAAAATCATATCACACACCGTTTATATTGGGTTGGGGGGGGGGGGGGGTTAGCACGTGCGCTGTATCATAAGATAAGGATTGTTATTGAGTCAACTGGCGTGGTTTCGATTCCTCGGTTGTACGTGACAAGGGTTAGGGTTGTCTGTCTAACCTCAAAGGTTTTTCTCCGGGTACTCCGGTTTCGCACTACTCTCTCTATCTCTCTCTCTCGATAAACAGTGCATTTATCAGGGGGATAATTGTCGAAATAAAATTGAACTATGTGTTAGTCCCGAAATGACCTAGTTTACGTCGATTGGACGTTAAACCCTATTTCTCTCTGTTTATATTGTTATTCCCCCTCCCCCATATTTAAATATTTCACTTGTATGCACTTATTTAAACTCTCTCTCTCTCTCTGCCCCCCCCCCCCCCAAATTTAAATATGTCATGTGTATGCCTTTATTTAAACTCTTACCTTTTCTCTTACCTGATACCTGTTCCATTTTGTCGTCACGCTGGGTGAATTTGTTAAGAACATGAACGACCAGTCCCACAGAACACATGACTAAACCCAGCCAGTTTCGACCAGAAGCTCGTCTTCTTCCTACAGCATACAGCAGAATCACGACTAACAATCGCTTACAGATATTTAAAATAGAATGATTCAACACCGTCATAGTCTTTAATATAATATGTGTACTGATATATGAATACATGACGTGGAATAGTCCTGATCCAACTAACAGAAGAACCAGAAGTGCTGTAAATTTAGGAACAAGTCCAGTTCTTTGAGCTATGTATAATGCAATTAATACACTAACCACGTACAGAAGACATCCTTTCCAGTTCCTCAAACGACTCTCAGAATTCGTTTTGTGTTCTGTTAAAATGGCTATGTTTCTTGCTGCTAGAATTATATTTGACATGAAAGCTAGCAAAGTTCCGGGAGATATTTCAATGCCACCCAATGGACTGCCGGTAAACAACAAGGATCCGTAGATAATGAGTGGTAGGCTAATTAGTGACGACAGTGGTATCAATGCCTCCTGGAATAGACTTTGGGCAACAGCGGATGTGATTGGTTCTAATAGTTTAATAGCAAATGTTGAAGCAGCATTCATATAGGTCATACTATAATTGGTGCAAAATGTTGCTAGAATGTGGGCAACAATCTTTATTATGGAGTTCTTCGTGTCAGCCTTAGGTATTATATCCACAAAAACGATACACGTGAAACATTGTACAGTGGTGATTATCGATGCAGATAGTAATTTGTCACCATCCGGGATTGCTGCCAGATATCTTTTTGCTGTCCAGTGACACAGGAATGATGTAAGTGTCCATAATGCGAAGGCAGATGATGATTTGAATGTAAATAATCTCACCTGAAATAAAGATGAAATCAATGAAACTTTGCTACTCTGATCATATTTTCAACCAACTCAAATGTTGCCGCCTATTACAAAAATCTGATAAAAATACAGATCTACATTTGGTTTCGTTTTTTAACACTTTCAATGGCCCACACGACATGGGGACCTGACCGGTTGTAGCGAAATGAATTGAAATGGGGTTTAACGTCCTACTGTTCTGCTCAGACTGGGACAATGAAGACGGGTAATTGTATCTCGCCGTACCAGACCCTTTCATTGGCTAATACCAGTAATACCTCACACCATTCCGAAGACGTCAATGATAACAACTCTTCCAGATCTCAGATTAAGACAAGTAAAACGAAACAAGTAAAACGAAATTCTGAACTATAACAACAAAAGGGAATAGGGTGTATGATTTAATCTGATTGGGCTGTACAAATACCGAAAAAAAAAATCTTCTAAAAATCCGAAAAAGTCTTTTTGATGCTAGTTACCGAAAAAAGCCGAATAGCCCTAAATACCGAAAAATCATATACAGTTGCCTGTCCAATCTCTTGGGTCGTCTCCGTCCCCCCCCCCCGGGCTGGGGTAATGGTAATGGTAATGGGATGTAATCATTACATGTTTTAAGTAATGGTCAAGTAATGGAAGATTTCAAAAGTAATGAGTAATGGAAATGTAATTAATTACATTCCGAAAATCATGTAATGGTCAATTACATTTCAATTACTCTTCAATTACATTTAAAGGCTCATATAAATATAGGTTTACATATGATAAACATCAAATTTTATAGCACCAAAGAAGTAAATTAAGTGTATCTGACACAAATCCAATTCATTATTTTTTTTTTTAAAAAAAAAAGGTTTAAATCAGTTGTAACAAATTATAAGAAGGCATTAAACATTTTCTTTTATTACTTTTTATGTAGGACCATTCTTTTAGACATGTAAACTAAAAAGTGAATCTTTGAAAAGAATTATATTTTAATCAAAGATTAGTGTTAATTTACAGTCAATCATTCAGTCAATCAATTAATCAGCTAAGATTAAAAGACAATAGTCTTACTACACTTTAATCTTAATCTCAAGGTAACAAGTGACAAACCAAACAATGGCTTCAAGTATCTCATCATTCATTTTATGGTTACTTAATATAAAACTTAATATCATATATTTTGTTTTAGAATCATGCACAATAATTTACCAGTTATACAATATATTATAGAAAACTATTTGGATTGATTAAGAAACCTTATAAAATTACTTAAAAGAAAATACAGTTAATCAAATATACTTGCAATTCATTTTTCAAGACATATAATGAAAGCATCAGCTTTTGTCACCACTGCTCGTCACTTGAAAATTTACCTTGATGTTACAATTTATAGAAATAACAATTCATACCCAAATATCTATTAAAGTGAATAAAGGATTATTTAGAGTTTGTTTTTTTCTGGGCTCTTCATGGCAGAGAATAACGTTGTCTTTTTAATTTCTATGTGAAAAATGTTTTTTATTTATATAGTTTATAAAGTAATGGGTAATGGTAATTAATTACTTTCAATGTAATGGGTAATTGTAATTAATTACATTGCTAAAAATGAAAAAGTAATTGTAATGATTACATTTAAAAAGTAATGGTAATGTAATTAATTACATTTGCAATGTAATGGCCCCAGCCCCCCCCCCCCCCACTGCTACAGCCCTCTACGCGCATGCGATTGAATAAGTTCCGAAATCAGTGCAGGACTGGACCAGATGGGCCTTAGCTCATAAAAAGGGGTTTCTGAGCCTATAATGAAAAAAAACAAAAGAGAAAGAGAGGAGAGCGGAGAAAAGAAAAGAAAGAAGGAAGGAGAGGACAGGACACACTTATTCTGTTATCTAATTATATTCGGAAATCAAAAATTTGCCTTTTTCTGCTTTGGTCTGAAATGCTTGGTAAATTGCTTTGCTCGCGCGCCTTCAGCGTGCTCGTGACGCTACTTCAGCGCGTACTTGTGTGGGTCTTGGTCAATGACCTGACAGGTGGGCCTTTCGATCAACCAATCCGGCACTGTCCGAAATGACCTAGTTTGTAAAAACATACGGGGGGGGGGGAGGAGGCCGCTGTCCCCTTACTCTCGGGCAAGATGACTTTTCGAGCAGTAAAGTTAAAAAATATTATTTCATCTACTTGCAAAAATAAAGTGCCCGAAATCTAATTTAAAAAAAACCCTCTAACTTTACGGACTGGAAGAGCAGGAAAACGCGTTTGCGACCGTCAAATATTCGAAAATTTTCTTGCCTTTTCGCCTCTCGAAGAAAACCGGCACCGCATTCTGTAAACTCGAATTTTTTTCGGGCATTTCTAGCTTTGCTTCCCTTTGCCACCCAGCCCTAATACAACACTAATTTTAGTTTTCTTATGAGTTGACAATGGATTAAAAAAAAATTGTCTGGAGCCATTCTACTTTTTAGCGACATTATTCGGGAATCGATTAGTATTTGTGAATGCAACTGCAACCGTCTGATGGGATGGTTGGAATGCAGAGTGGGATTTCGCACTCTGAAAATCCAGGATCCGCCTCTGATCCCCGATCTGCTGAGCTACACACCAAAGTCACAACTACTACCAGTTAGCAGTAACGAATACGGACTTGGACTAGCAATGCCCATTTACTTGAATGTTAAATGGATGCAACATCACAGGCTGTAGCTTTTTGCCCTACTTTCCCTTGGTTCCAATCCACCGTTTATTTTTTCTTTTCATTTTTTTTTTTTTTTGCTACGGGGACCTAATGTTAACTGGGGTCAAAATCTCACTTCCGGCACAATGATTGCCATACAAATTTTTCTTTAGGTCTGAAATGGTATCTAAATTATTAATTAGACATTGCTCAACCTATCCAGACCATAATAAACTCTCGATGTCTACGCTCGTGTTCTGCCTGAAATGAGGGGTCAGCCAATCAAATGGTCTGTCGAATCGACTGTTTGACCTTTTCCTGCGTGGAACTGTGGGTAAATATTACCAACGGATAGAAATCAAAACAAAACAAAAGTAGATTTTAAAAAGCATGTCGGTCGCTAATTGGTTAATGGAATGACTGACGTTATCGGGTCAAATGTCCTGTGCTTGATACCTGACGTCATAGAACGTGAGCTCCCACTATAACTTGTTAGATCTACATGAGTGTAGGCCATCGAAAGTATAAAAAAACGAAACGAAATATAGATCTATATTTTAATTAGATTGTGATTGTCTCGATATGCGGACTGAAATGGTTCTGATAGATTCTCATGAGTTAGATGTTCTCGATGACTTTCGAGAGAAACGATAAATTTGATACTGGTCGGTAGTTTCTAAGACAGTCTGGATCAAGGTTTAACTTCTTTAGTAATGGTCTGCTAGAGATGCAACCATTTATTAAAGTGAATAATAGTTGTAGCAGGTGTGGTAAACATATCTTTAAGAGCCATGTTGGTATTGCGTCCAGATCGCATGATTTTGTGGGAGCATTTCGAATAATTTTCTCAAGATTTATCAAAGAATCTGGATTAAATGTTAACCAATTTGAATCATCCCCACTGTCAAGTAAGGATATATGTTGTTCGCATGGGCGTCACACATGGGGGGTCGGACCCCCCAATTGTTTTCCTGGGGGGGGGGGGTCTGAATATACTTGGACCCCCCCCCCAAAAAATTTGGCAAAGTAAAGTGCCCGAAATCTAATAAAACACTAATTTTAGGACTGGAATAGTAGTAAAACGCGTTTGTGGCCATCAAATATTCCAAAATTTTCTTGAGGGGTCGAAGAAAACTGGCCGCAGCCCGTAAACCTGCTTCGGGCATTTCTAGTTTTTCTTCCCTAACTGTCATCGAGTCCTAATAAAACACTAATTTCACTTTTCTTTTAATTGAATACCACGAATTTGTACTGCGTTGACTATTGATTAAAACATTTTGTCTGAGGCCACTCTACTTTGTGAATGCAACTGCAACAGTGTGATTGGATGGTTGGAATTCAGAGTGGGATTTCGGTTACAGAACCATTGGATACTTTTGGACTTGCTCACACAGGCTAGAATAGCAGAAAAGTTTCTCCGAGAGGGTGAGTCTCCCATAGCCCGTGGCGATTGATTGGTTCTGGGCAGCCAGGTAGGCTATATTGGAACAAATTGAAGTTGTTGTATTCACAGACTACATGCTGGAATAGCAGAAAAACGTGTATGTGGCAGGTCAATTTTCAAAATTTTCTCCCAACGGTCCCGTCTTCGTGGGTGTAAACGAGTGATTGGAATTCGAGTCAGCAAGCCACCTTAATTAGGCTATATCAGGCCACTTTGAAATTGCTTTGTTCATGGACTGAAATAGCAGGAAAAAGTGTTTGCAGCCGTCAAACATTCCAAAATTTTCTTAGGTGGGACGCTTCTTCGCCTCTCGGGGAAGACCGGTCCTAATGTCTGTAAACATGATAAACATTGTATTGGTGTGATGTTAACAGAAGACTGAGACTTTAAACAAAATTTATGGGGGTACCCTCCACCCTGTTGCGGACCCCCTCCCCCCCCAATATATATTTCACGGCTACGCCCCTGGTTGTTCGGTCTCGGTCACATCGGGGAAGTGATCACGGATTTTGTTTATCTTACTTATGAAAAAGTTTGAGAAAACCTCTGGTAGAGTATCTTTGTCAAAACATGATGGGTACTTATCCCCAGAAACGTCTTTTGTAAGGTTGTTGAAAGTTTGAAACAGTGTTTTAGAGTTGTTGGGTGTGGTTATGAGATTTTCAAGATATTTAATCTTGGTTGATCTTAACTCAGATGAGTACTGGTTACGTTTACATTTGTATATTTCTAGGCCTGACCTTCGCCAGTTGGTTTCAGCACTTCGGCATTGGTCTTTTAATGTTAAAAGGGAATGGCTGAACCATTTACTGTGTGGTCTGTTGGTAACAATATGCTTCTCGAGGGGAGCATGTCTGTCTAAAGTACCATAAAGGGCTTGATTAAAAACTGACCACTTATCACCAACAGAGTCTAATACAGATATATTTTGTAAAACAGTTTCAATATTGATGTCCTCTATGAACTGACCGATGTTGATATTCCGGCACTTCCTATATACTAATTCAGTTTTAGTAGGGACTGGTTTTGACAGGTTTAGATCCACCAACACACTGAAATGATCTGATAATTCGTGGTTACAAACATTTACATTTGTTACCAGTTTTGAGGTTGATTTGCAGATGACTATATAGATCTAATGTGTGGCCGCTACCACGTGTGGGTTTGGCGACAAGTTGTTTTAATCCAAAACTATCCAATATTTGTGTAAATCTCAGGGAATTATTGTCGAGAAAATTGTCGACATGGATATTAAAATCACCAAAGAATAGGGGTTGAGTGCAAGTTACATTAAGATCAGAGGTCAATTCAAGGAATTCATCCTCAAAGTTTTGGAAATTGAGTTTGTTTTTAGCAGACGGCTGAGGTCTGTATAAGGTTATTATTTGAACAGATACATTATTTTGTCTTAAGTCGAAGTCAATATTGGCAATCTTTTAGGAACATTCGGAACCAATATATAAATGTGATTAGACAAGCAAAACAAGCATATTATGATCACTTAGATGAAAAGATAAATGACAAATCGCAGTTTGGCAATAAAAGCTGGTGGAAAATTGTTAATTCATTTGTAAAAACACAAGGCTGCACTAAACAAGACACACCACCCTTAATTGTAAATAACAACACTTTATTCACACCGCAAGACAAGGCAAACGCACTGAATAACTTTTTATACGCCCACATTTTCATGTGGACTTATATTGTCGTCGCCCCTGTTCGTCCGTCCACAATTGTTTGTGAACAGGCTACAGGTCACAATTTTTATCCGATTTCAATGAAACTTAAAATATAGGTTTATCACCCCAAGATCTCGGTTCCTTTCGATATTAGCATGTATCGGACTGCAACTTCACGGGTTATGGCCCCTGATTGTACGAAAAATCACGTTTTTTAGTTTGTGAACAGTGTAGAGGTCACAATTTTGAACCGATTGGGATGAAACTTGAAATGCATGTTTATAACCCAAAGATCTTGGTTCCTTGCAATATTTGTGCCAATCGGATCGTAACTTCCTGAATTATGGCCCCTGATTATCCGAAAAATCGCCCTTTTTAGCTTGTGGTCCCTCTTGAGGTCAAAATTGTTATCCAATTTAAAACACCGTTTGATTATATCACCGTTCCATAGTTATGAAGGTTGAGTTCGAATTTCGTGAAAATCGGACCAAAATTGACGGACAAAATGGCCGCCGTTTGTACGCGAATAGTGTGAAAATATGTTATATCAAGGTTGTGGACCTTATAGAGGTCACAATTTTGAACCGATTTTGATGAAACTTGACATGTATGTTTATAACCCAAAGATCTTGGTTCCTTTTGATATTTGCGCCCATCGGATCGTAACTTCCTGAATTATGGCCCCTGATTGTCCGAAACATCGCCCTTTTTAGCTTGTGGTTCCTCTGGATGTCAAAATTGTTATCCGATTTAAAAAAAAAAACGTTTGATTATATCACCGTTCCATGGTTATGAAGGTTGATTTCGAATTTCGTGAAAATCCGACCAAAATTGACGGACAAAATGGCCGCCGTTTGTACACGAATAGTGTGAAAATATGTTATATCAAGGTTGTGGACCCTATATAGGTCACAAATTTGAACCGATTTTAATGAAACTTGACATGTATGTTTATAACCCAAAGATCTTGGTTCCTTTCGATATTTGCACCCATCGGATCGTAACTTCCTGAATTATGTCCCCTGATTGTCCGAAAAATAGCTTTTGTTAGCTTGTGGTCCCTCTGGATGTCAAAATTATTATCCGATTTAAAAAACCGTTTGATTATATAACCGTTACATGGTTATAAAGAGAGAATTTGAATTTTGTGAAAATCGGACCATAATTGACGGTCAAAATGGCCGCCGTTTGTACACGAATAGTGTGAAAATATGTTATATCAAGATTGTGGACCCTATAGAGGTCACAATTTTGAATTGATTTTGATGAAACTTGACATGTGTGTTTATAACCCAAAGATCTTGGTTCCTTTAGATATTTGCGCCTATCGGATCATTACTTCCTGAATTATGTGCCCTGATTGTACGAAAAATCACCCTTTTTAGCTTGTGGTCCCTCTGGAGGTCACAATTATTATCTGATTTAAAAAAACGTTTGATTATATCACAGTTACACCGTAGCTATGGGCGAGTTTGAATTATGATTTTCTGATGATTACTTAAAAAGCAACAACTCTTGTTGACTGCCCGGACGATTTGGCTGCTGTGTGGGGGTATGTTTCGTTGCCTGGCAACCTATTTTTTGTTGAACAATTTAAACTTAACGATGCTAATAAGTCTTTACCCCCCCCCCATTGACAGAAATTCTAACTCATTAGAACAGATCGTACCACCCCCCCCCCCCCAAGAAGTTAAAGACATTATCGAAAGTTTAGACACCTCAAAAGCCCCCGGTCCGGACGACATAAGTGCCAAATTACTGAAGAAAATATCCACCGAAATTTCATCTCCGCTATGCTCCTTGCTTGAACTGTCATTAAAAGTAAGTAAAGTACCCAGTACATGGAAATTTGCAAATGTCACGGCTATTTTCAAAAAAGGATCACCAAACTATAGACAAGTCTCTCTTCTTAGTATCATTATAAAAGTATTTGAAAAGGTTATATACAAACATGTCTTTAACTTTTTGGGAGGGAATAAATTACTAACGTCTTTTCAAAGTGGTTTTCTTCGCGGTGACTCCGCCATCTTTCAACTAATAGAACTAACACATATGTTTTGTCAAGCCATTGACCAACATTCTTCTACTCGAGTTGTTTTTTGTGACATCAGCAAAGCGTTCGACAAAGTCTGGCACGCCGGACTTTGTTGGAAGCTGGATGGAGCTGGGATCAGGGGTAGCCTCTTACAATGGTTCAAAAATTATCTTTATAATAGAGAACAATCAGTTATTGTAGAAGGCTTATCCTCTTATCCAAGAACCATCCATGCTGGTGTACCACAAGGATCTGTTTTGGGGCCTCTATTGTTTCTAATTTATATTAATGATATTGTGAACAACCTTGATTCCAATGTTAGACTATTTGCAGACGACACTTCACTATTTGTAAAAATGGACGACCCTAGTACAAATCCGGATATTCTGAATAATGATTTAAAGAAAATAAATGACTGGGCAGATTTGTGGTTGGTAACCTTTAACCCTCTAAAAACGGAAACAATGACCATAAGCACAAAATCACAAACAACTAATCCACCTTTGGTCTTTGGCACAACACAGATTAAAGAGATCACCTGTCACAAACATCTTAGTTTAATTTTTCAAAGTAACGGAAAATGGAATGTCCATCTTGAGAATTTAAGTAAGAAAATTTCAAAATTGACAAATTGTCTAAAATCACTAAAATACAGACTAAAACGGAAAACTCTACAAACAATATACACTTCCTTTATTTTGCCTCATTTTGATTACGCGGATATTTTTGGGATGGTTGTTCAAATGTACTAGCTAATAAATTAGAAAGCCTTCAACTTGATGCACTTAGGACAATTTGCGGAGCGGTTAAAGGAACCAATCACGAATCACTGTACAGAGAAACTGGTTTTATTCCCTTGGTGGAGAGACGGAAGCGTCACAAATTGCATCTTGTGTACAAAGTCTTCAATAATATTGTCCCTAAAAATCTTTTAAATCTTTTTGAAAAATCCCCAACATTACAATATTCATTAAGGAACCATAATGATTTTACGGAATTTAAATCCCGTACACATCTCTTTTCTAATACATTTATACCCTCCTCCATCAGGGAATGGAACCAGTTAGACACCTCGGTTCGTAGAACAACATCACTGTCTGACCTTAAACAAAAACTTTCCAAAAATGACACAAACATTCCGATATATTACTTTTTGGGCTCGCGAAAAAACGAAATTATTCATTCAAAATTCCGACTTTGATGTAACGATCTTAAAGGTCACATGTTTTCGAGACATATATCAGATGATCCAGCTTGTACTTGTGGTCATCCATTTGAAGATACTGAACATTTTCTTTTCATATGTACAAACCACTCAGATGCACGCCACAGAACAATAAAAACCTTGCCTCTCGAATACAGAAATAGCAATCATCTGTTATTTGGATCAAATAATCTTTCCGTTTCTGAAAATATTACCATTTTTAAGATCTTACATGAGTTTTAAAACCTTTCTCATCGATTCTAAAAAATTATTAATTTCATTTTTCATTAAAATTCCCTAATTTAACAGATATTATACAACAAGTATTTAATTTTTTATATAATATAATTACATGTACTGTAAATATATTGTATATATGTAAATACTTTATTATTGTAAATTATACTGCATACAGGGAGAGGGTTTTCACATAGGCTCTGCCTGTTACCCAATCCTATTCATGTTGTTTGAATAAAATATGTTTATACAAAAAAAAGCCAATATGTTCGAAGCCCTTGAAAGATTTGATTTTACAGCTATTAAACTTTTTCAGAGATAATGACTGTCTACGATTATTCCTGATCCGCCACCTCTGGAGGTTTGGCGATTTTCAAACAGAATGTCATAGTCTGGGGGAGGATTTCATTAATTACTATTGTGTCATTGTCTTTTAGCCATGTTTCTGTTATTAACAAAATGTCTATGGATTCATCTAAAATATACTGATTGATTTATTTCTGACAGATCTTGAGTTTAGCAAACAAAGTTTCAACTTATCATTATTGACAGATTTTAACTCGGATTTCTTGGGTGTTTCTTGATCTGTATTCAGGGTACTAAGGTAGGCTGTGAACTTTTTTCCACCTCATCTACTTCTCCTGTGCTTTAACAGAGTTAACGTTCAGAAACTTAATAATGTTAAATACTCCAAGTTTAAGTTTGAGGTCTGTGTTGTTTAAACTGAGTAACTGCTCACTAGTATAAGTCACCATAAATTTCACTCACTAGACTGAATAAACAATGATCACTGTATCCATATTGTCAATATTTCAAATGCATATATCTCCAAAGTTGATGGAAATCTCTGGTAGAAAATCAATCCATGTTTTTCCCGGGTATCTTATGTAAATCCATGCCAAATTTCACAATAACACACTTTCATATAACATGTGAAAACACACAAAATGTGACAATATATAATGGATTCGGAAAAAAGCTATGAATAATGAAGGTCATAAAATAAAATAAAAATGGCATGTTTGAATTGCATAAAATAACTGCGTACATTTTCTTATATAAGATTAATGAGATAATCCCTGTTAATACAGTCACTGTGACGTAAACAAGGGAATCAAAGATGAAAATAAATACAAAAGTTATATGGATAACAATTACTATATTTCTATTAAAGCTATGTTTCAACAATGATTCTCTTGTCGTTATCGAGCACAATACTGATACAGATAGATGTTGTTCTTGGTGTTTAACGTCCGCTTCCACCGAAGGTGATATCGCAGACAAGTCTTATTTTTTCCATTTTCATTATCTTAGCGCACGCGCAGGGGTCTTTGCTGTGGGAGGAAACCGGAGTGCCCGGAGGAAACCCACGAGGTTGAGAAGGAGCCCCTATCTCCATGTCACATACGCTCACACCATGGCTCGAAACCACAGCCGCAAGCCAGAGGTGACCGGCCAGCTAGAGGTCGAAGCGCGGCACTCTAGACCACTAGGCCATCCCAACCAGATAGAAGGAATGAGATATATATATACTATGTACAATCATAACATTCAATGAAACAATAAATTGGGAAAAACAGTGACCCTTGTTCTAATTAATGAAACCATATATAGATTAACATAAACCTCTAATTGTAATATACACATAGATGGGAACCACTGATTAACATAAGGTTAGGACCTACAATAGATAAATTGTGAGGCCATTTGATTAACCTGTTGGAATTCTTCACCGTGAAACTGTATGCAATTATTTGTGTGTGAACAAGTTACAGAAAAACTTAATAAATATATATTGATGTTATGAATTATAACTACTATAATAATTATGTGCTGCATATAATTGTAACAATTAAACTGTACTTCTTGAACTAAGTAAAAGGCACTAATGATATGTATGAGAGTAAAGTCTATGTTAATTATTAGTTTTGGTCTGTTTTTATTAATTCATCATAGGCTCTGGGGATATATAAACCACTGTCTCTGTTAAGTTCTGGTTGATGTCTCTAAATTTGTACTCCCTCCATTATATCTCATTCCTTCTATCTGTATCAGTATTGTGCTTGATAACGACAAGAGAATCATTGTTGAAACGTAGCTTTAATAGAAATACAGTAATTGTTATCCATATAACTTTTGTGTTTATTTTTAATGTGTCCAATTACTAAATGCCATTCAAACAGTGAATCAAAGATGGCCACGATGAACCATGGGTCAAAGTAATGTGTTGCAGAGAAAAGGCTAGCAAGCCAAATACTCGCTTAATTACCAGGGCCCGAGTTCACAAAGCATTCTCAGACTTAAATTGAATTTTTAGTCCGGCCGATGTCGAAGAAATTAATTATGATATTCACATAGATCAAATATGAACCATTTAATCGTGTTTGTGCACATGCCATGGATAATGTGTGAGTAGTGTGACGTGGAAAATTATAAATGACAGGTTAGTTACGGTACTAAAGCGACATTTCGAGGCCTGTCTAAATAAAGTTTATACTCTATATTTATTTATTTTTATTTATTTCTATTTATGTAAACTCTCTTTTTTTGAAAACCATTAAAACCACACTATACAGTTACTATTGATGACAATATGCATGCACGAATCAAACTGTCAGGTGCTGGGTCGCCATATTGAATCGCTAATGCTGTTAAGCTTGGGAGACATAGTAACAGTATCTAAGGGGGCGGAGCTTAACTCCAAATCTCGGAATCATGAATACTCGCGATTCCACTCTCCACCGACACAGGTCCAATCTGTCATGACGTCATCAGCGGTTGATATTAGCCGAATAATGTCAACCTATAATGACGTCAAGACAGGTTGCTATGTGATATAACTTTATGCAAATCAAAGAAAATACTACTGCCAGTTGTGTTAAAATTTTTTGATTGGCTTTTTAAGCTTGCAGACGATCAGATAAAAAAAGGTTTTCTAGGTTGTTTACGCCCGACGTTGCCATTCAGTTTGTGCACCCATGCATTAAATCGATCTTTGATACGTCATTGAATAAAAAACACGGCCAGGTTATGCATGGTGTTAAGCTACATTTTCTTTAGCAGGGGCGGATCCAGGATTTTCAGAAAGAGGGAGCGTGCTGCACCAGCTTGGGAGTGCGAAGCACGGGACCGTGATTTTTGAGTGTAAAAAATGCCCACAAGGACTAATTTCGTACTAGTACTGTAAATTACGATTTCCAACCTAAACTATTTTCGTTCACCTTCCTCGCGAGAATATATGGAGCTAAAAATTGTTCGACACCTCAAAAAATAGAGGGGGCGTGCGCCGGGTGCGCCCCCACTGGATCCACGCCTGTTTAGTACGGTTTCAGTCCGCCTGCGGCCCGGCTCCGGTCTGTGAGCAGACATGACACACGGCAGGTTGAGTATCCTTATATTTATATGCGTTTTTTATGGCTCTCTTTTCTACAATGCACGTGTCTAGGATAGGGCGAAAATTGGAATGTCCCTATCTATTTTTCGTTTTTTGCCGTGCGGGCTACCCAAACTGTGTTTCCTTTTGTGCTTTATGTGTGTTTACGGACACGGTTCCGCGTGCGTTTCCGTACCGAACGCGACATGGTCCGTTTCGAAAAACCGTACCGGACGCCCCATGGAGAACCGTATCCGCACCCGCACATAAGGAAACACTTTTAATAAAATTCTATAAAAAGTGTTTTTTTCCGTACCCGCAACCGGACCGGATCCGTACTAAAGGAAATGCAGCTTAAAGGAAATGCAGCTTTCTACAAATCATCTCGTAAAGCCAGGCTGACACTTGCACGACTTTTGGCCACGATTTTATGTCGTGCCCATGAGTGTCCACATTGACACGAACTGGCACGACGAGTTCACGCATAGTTTGCGTATTGTTTACGCACTTCCCGCATTGGCACGGCGAGTTTGCGCAAATATTACAGTGTCGTGCCGACTCGAGTCGTGCCAATGCGTGCCACGGAATCGTGCAAGTGTCAGCCTGGCTTTACACACGACAAACAATTTACCTTATTACAGGTGTCCTTTTAGTCGCCTTTTACGACACGCAGAACTTATGAAGGGTATATTCATATCACCCCCTACATCCAAAGGGGGTTGAGAATATGAAAAATGGCCAAATAAATTGCAATAATTGTTAAAGTAGCAAAATATCTAATATTTGGGACCTAGAAATTGACACAAATGGGTCGCAACTAGGGCTGCAACGATACGCCAGGCCACGATACGATGCGCATCTCGATTCATACCAAACGATACGATTAATATTTCTCATTTAGCGTGAAGAAAAGATAATTTCATATCCCTCTGAATAGCATGCCTCGGTAATACAAAGTTAAACGGTTTGCAATACAAAAATAATTACATAATATCTGATCAAATAGGAAATCTATTCAATTCCGAACGACATACAAAGTCTAGCAGCCTAGGCCGATAACCGAGTGGAACTACACAGAGAAGGTAGCTGAAGGTTGGTGGATAGCTCAGACTCGACACTTCGCGCCGCTAGATCAATTACTGTGAAACTGTCATCTGATATTTTTTTCTTTTTGCCATGAACCGCGGGGCCCTGGGCCTGGGCCCCTCAGGCCCATGCCTTAGCTGGGCTTTGACTTTGGCACATTGAATTTGTTGACGAATGCATTATTATTATAAAAATTCAGCTGCAGAATCAATATGACTGGCTCGTATTGCCACAACAAGTTCAGCCAATGAAAAGCTTTCTCGTTGTCAGGTCAGTCGCAGATGTGGCAATGGCGAAGAAAATAACAGTACGGAATTTTGAATGTCAAAATATTATTATACATTAGAAATATAGAAATGATAATTGTGCTGACCAATGTATGCACCAATCGCCAATCTCGTGCATTAATCTTAGCACAATTCGCATATTACTGACGTATTTATAATAATATGCTCTATGTTTTTCCGTATATTATTCAAGTGCGTAATTTGCAAGTTACTTTATTTCAAGCGCGACTTGCTTATCCAGACTGATATTATTTATTCTTGGCGAAATAACTAAAGTCCATGTGTCGAGAGTGTGATAACACGTACTCGCTTACAGTAAAAAAAAGTAATTTTGCTTATGGAATTATTTACGCATTCCACGTTAGGATATTTAAACGACAGAACGCTGGTCTTTTTTTGGATAATGTAAAGTTCCAATAGCATTTTTTAAAGTTATATTTTTAAAATGTATTAACATAAGCCCTAAAATAGATTGAACCTATAAACAGTCCTACCTTGTTAAAGAATAATCCTATAATTCACTTTTGCCATTTGAGAAATTGGCAAAAATATCATTTTCAACTTATCCAAAATCGTTGCAGCCCTAGTCGCAACGGATATAATTATGTAATATATGAATGTGTAAACTGATTTTATATTCAATCGTTTCTGATTTGACTCGAATTTCTAATCACTTATGTTCAGCGAAGTCTCACTCGAATGGTAATCTCTAGCAGGCGATTCGTGTACCAATGGTAAAATGTTTATATCAGAAGCCAATCTTTTCCCGGTAAGATCATAACATCAATGTTGATTTAAATTCGGAGATCACGTGGCTAAGTGGGTGACGCGCTGACTCCCTAGCCTGGAGGTTGGGTGTTCGATCCCTGCATTGGCCGAGCACGGGGGGCCTGACAAGGACAGCTGTCTAGTAGTTCGGATGGGACGAAAAACCGAGTTCCGTGTACGCCCGTCTTCCATTAGCCCAGGTAAGGGACAGAAGAGTAGGACGTTAAACCTCATTTTATTTTATTCTGATTTAAATTCACAAATTATTCGCGTTTTCCTTTTCGAAGACTTTGGGTATGATATTGAGTTATCGTCTTTGCTACTTTAACACTGGCAACACGCCACAAAGCGTTATTCACAGCAATCGCTAACTTCG
The DNA here is from genome assembly GCA_036850965.1 of Patella caerulea. Lineage (NCBI taxonomy): Eukaryota > Metazoa > Mollusca > Gastropoda > Patellidae > Patella > Patella caerulea. The sequence goes on along the minus strand of JAZGQO010000005.1, from coordinate 14,697,542 downwards.
CTTGGGTATTTGGGGATAAAACCATCCATGGACCGTATATACGGGTTTTCGAAGACTTTGGGTATGATATTGAGTTATCGACTTTGCTACTTTAACATTGGCAACACGTCACAAAGCGTTATTCACATCAATCGCTAACTTCGCTTGGGTATTGGAGATAAAAAGATCCATGGACTGTATATACGGGTCGTATTACCTAAACAAAATTTTTAAGAAAAATAATTTTTCAAATATCCGCAATTGAGAGCTAAAGGTACAGTTACTCACCAAATCTACAAGTGTGACCATCTTTATTAGTTCCAAGGCGTTGCTGTAACGTGTTTTTGCTTTAATCCAGGTGTCGTAACTATATTATGTTCATCGATTTTTATTTCAATACCCTGGATACCGTTCTCGTGCTATAGAAAGGTTTTGAATAGTGAAAATCGTCGTTATGTAATCCATGCACTTAGCGTACAGCGGTACAACCATAGGTGTACGAACTGGGCACGCACAATTGTACTCCAGTATTATCAAGTACAACAAAAACGCCGCTTTTGTAGGCTTATTGCGTGTGAATATTGTGATCTATCCAATGAAGGTCTTATTGCAATGTAAAAAAATCTGATTTAGATAAATATAAAAAATAAACTGGCGTATTGGAAATATGAAATGTTATGCCTTTTTCAATAATAATAATAATGGATTTTTTGTTGTGTTTGATAGTTCGTCGTTTGCATATTAGATAAACACTAATTTCTTGTCTGCATATCAGTTAGATGGAAGCGGGCCTTATATATTTAACTGAAAGAAACCAAACGATTAATAAACAAAGAACCAATCGGGTCATTCTTTGAATTTAAATAACCTTTTAGTATGCATCAAAGGGCAGTCGATTGGCGCCGAAATGAATATCAACAATCATCACAGAATTGTATCTGTCTTGTTGATTCAGCTAAGGTTATAAGTTCCATAAATGTATAATCACTGGTTTAAACTTGACGATATATTACCTGGGATGTGATTTGAACATTTAAATAGTTCATAAAATAGACCTTTGATATTTCTTATTACTAAATAGGATGTACACTAGTATCAAGAATATACAGTCAAAATCGGTAACAAATAATGTCATTTTTGTCATGGTTGATTGATTAGAATTCTTGATAACGTTGACTGGTATCCCAGAGAAGAAATTAGTGTTTATTTAATGTAACATATCCAAGGAGGAACGCAACAAATAATCCATCATTGTTGAAAAAGGCATAACATTTCACATTTCCAATATGGCGATCTAATTTTTTATATTTACTGTAGAAAAACAGGGGCGGATCCAGGATTTTCAGAAAGAGGGGGCGTGCTGCACCAGCTTGGGAGTGCGAAGCCTGGAACCATGATTTTTGAGTGTAAAAATGCCCACAAGGACTAATTTCGTACTAGTACTGTAAATTACGATTTCCAACCTAAACTATTTTCGTTCTCTTTTCTCGCGAGAATATATGGATGGAGCTAAACATTGTTCGACACCTCAAAAAATAGAGGGGGCGTACGCCCCCCACTGGATCCGCGCCTGAAAAATAACGTAAGTCTAACTTAGCATTGACTATTTTGACTATGATTCTTTTGTAACCCTATAACATTGCACAAAATGTCATTACTGGAGCAAAGCTATATAGACGTACTTATGAATGTTTCGGCTCATACCAATTGTCAATTAAGTGAAAAATAAAGCACATAATTCCTACATTAAAATTTAGTTTAAACGTTTAATGCTGAAGACAGATGGATATCAATAAAGTCATAATTTATGGTATGACTTGTATTCCTTTCTTGTCTATTTCTTTTGTTGAACATTTCTCTGATTGATTATAATATTATAGTTTGGACTGGTTTTATTTTCATTGCAGAAATCCCCCCCCCCCCCCGCCAAAAAAAAATAAATAAATTTTTAATAAATAGCAAACTTTATCTAAATCAGATTTTTTTACATTGCAATAAGACCTTCATTGGATAGATCACAATATTCACACGCAATAAGCCTACAAAAGCGGCGTTTTTGTTGTACTTGATAATAATGGAATAAACTGTTATGTGTAAAAATAGTTAAATTTCAGCCAACTAAATTTCAGTCTTTCTAACTGTATTGCCTCGGCCTAACAACAAGGAACAGTTCTGTGTGAATTAATATGAAATGGACTAATGAAAATAGCCATAGGCCAAAGTGAGCTATGAGGGAAGCAGCACTATGGCCTACTCTTATATCGAATTACAACTGCCAAGGAGCATGCTAATGTATTTTCGTCCCATCTGAACAACTAGACAGCTGTACTTGTCAGGCCCTGCACCAATTACAAGGAGAAACTAACTCGGTAAGTCTTGATGAACGTTTTCGGCCAATGCAGGGATCGAACACGCGAACTCCATCCTAGCGAACCAGTTGTATAAAAAAAAAATATTGTGGTTGGTGGTTGGTGCCCAAAAAATATAGTTAGGTTCTTAGTATGTTACACAATAATAATCATAGGCATACAGACTTAATGACAGTTAGGGGGGGGGGGGGCAGAACCCAAATTGCCCGAAAAATTTTCGGGTTTTCAGACGCACCCTCCCCCTCAAGAAAATTTTGGAATATTGACAGCTGTTTCCTTCTATTTCAAACAGTGAAAAAAGCAACTTCAAAGTGATCAAATTTAGCTTAATTAGGGTAACTTCAATTTGGTCAAATACAGTCCACCTGCTGACCCGAATTCTAAAAACAATCAATCGTCGCGGAGTATGGGGGCCTCACCCTCCTGAGAAAAATTTGAAAATTTAACCACTGCAAATGCGTTTTCTGCTATTCTAGCCCATGTCAGTAACTCCAAAAGTATTCAATGGTTTTGTAACCGAAATCCCACTCCGAATTCCAACCATCCAACCAGACTGTTGTAGCTGCATTTACAAATACTAATCGATGCCCGAAAACTGTCGCACAAAGTAGAATGGCAAACTGTTTTATTCCATAGTCGACTCAGTACAAATTCGTGGTTGTCAATTAAAAGAAAAGTAAAATTAGTGTTTTAGGGCTCAAGGACAGTTAGGGAAGCAAACTAAACAGAAATTCAGGTTTACAGACAGCTGCGCCTGTTTTTTTCGATAGGCGAAGAAGCGGAGTTGACCTTGATAGACCTCCCAAGAAATTTTTGGAATATTTGACGAAACTCGTTTTACTGCTATTCCAGCCCGTAAAATTAGTGTTTTTTAGATTTCGGGCTAAGTAGGTGAAATTTCTTTTCACACTTTATCTGCCTGCCCGAAAAGTCAGCTTGCCCGAAAGTTAGGGGGTCAATGTTGATTTAAATTGACAAATTATTTGTGTTTTCAATGTTGAAGATTTTGGATGATATTGAGTTAGGGACTTAGCTACTTTAATATTATTAATACAAAATATAGGTTCACGTACCAGGCCTGTAGGATGGAAACGAAGTGTGCAGATTCTTTTACAAAGCTAACGGACTGATTACCGACTATATTTCCGATGCGAATGCTGCTAAGGGTGTCTATGTTTTTATTTAACCAAATCACGTATGAATAAATATGCATTTTAAGTGATTCTAAGGAGTTTTTACCAAATAAAAAAAAGTTCAATTTTTATTTGAAGGCCCGTGACAGGTTCTACAATATCTCTTTTGCGATGAATAAGTTCTTGATTTCTAAATCATCAATAAAAGAGAACTAAATTTTATGTACTTGTAATATACACAACTAGAAACAGTTGTTGATGTAACTGTAACTCGTGGCTTACTGTACTGCAAACAAAAGAGGGTTCGATTCATAAGATTTCTATTTAATTGCCTAACTATAGACACTCTGAATTTAAATTCGCTGTTAAATTGGACACATTCAAGAACACAATATTTTTTTATACAACTTTTACAAAGTACAATTGTGTGCCCAAATTTTCCCAGCATTTGGTGCCCAAAATGGGGGGGGGGGCACCCCCCCCCCCTCCCAGCTCGTACGCCTATGATTACCCGTCATTCAGATAGCATACTAAGAACCTATGGGTGTAACTAATTCACTCCCCGACAATAGACCTCTATCATAAATAGCCGCCATAATATCCAAATATCGATATTTAATTACAATACCCTTTTAAAGTCGTACTCGTGCTATAGAAAGGTATTCAATGTTTAAAACTGTCCCTATACATGTACAACCATCTTTTCCTACAGAGGTATTAATTCATTCCTCGATGAATCTCAATCTGTTTCACAGGTCCTAAATGGCCGCCATGTTATCCAAAACTTAGTATAATGTTTTGTAATGCGGTTCTACTCAGTTTAAATAGGTGCACACAAGTGAAATATTTAAATATGGGGGAGGGGGGATAACAATATAAACAGAGAGAAATAGGGTTTAACGTCCAATCGACGTAAACTAGGCCATTTCGGGACTAACACATAGTTCAATTTTATTTCGACAATTATCCCCCTGATAAGTGCCCTGTTTATCGAGAGAGAGTGAGAGAGGGAGGGAGAGAGAGAGATGTACATGTAGTTTAAAGTTTAACGTCCACTGGATCGACATTAAGGTGTACTGCTCAGCCAACATCAAAGATATATCATGTCTGAGATTTGTTATAAATTTCCTCGAGTTGAAGACTTTGTTCCTTTAAAGCTGAACTCCGATTACAAAACTACAGAAATAATTGAATAAAAAAAATACTGCCATACATATTCGCCATACTTGTTTTCAATTTGCAGAACAAGTATGTCCGCTGTACGTAAAACAGAGGCAGGCCACGCCCACATCTAGTATACACTGTGTCAACCACACTGTTCACATCCGGCTAGCAATATTTCAACTACCAATTACATGTACCTACTGAGTGAGCGGATTTTTCTCTATAAGTTTACTGAAAATATTATTGCTACACAATTATTATGTCTGATCAGGTACATATTATTTTACTAATTGTACGAAATAAGTAACCTACGGTATATTTTTGCTCTAAAAGTATGGGAAAAATTGTCTTACCCCACCCAAACAAACAACAAATCTATCGACATCATCCAACCATGTTTATTCTTATTTCTTGAAAGGTTTTGCACAACATGTTAGAAACACCAAATGATTTCTAGTATTATAAAGTTCAGTATTATCGTTCCAAAATATATCCAAAGCAGCAATAAAACAACTGTTCTCTCCATCGAAGAAGTATGTCTTCACTTCAAGCCCCCCCCTCCTCCACCCCAAAACATTCCTTAGCCCCCCCCCCCACCAATTTTATGAGCTGGCTACGGGCCCGGAAAATAAAGACACATACATGTACATCTTGGCATACTCTAAATGTAAATACATCTCACGTGAAAGTATTGGATGCTAAATAATGGATTCAAGGCGATTGTGCCGTACTTGCTCAATTGTATAATGGCATAATGGTGTTTGTGTTTTATCTAACGGTCTATTTGGGCATGTGGTGTTCAGGAGAAAGTACATGTTCCTTAAAGTTCCAATTTCACTTTTTCTAAGAAAGTCAAAATATAATTATTTCTATGTTTTTTGCTCAAAAGGTTGTCAACTCACTATTATACGATCATGGACAAAATTTTTGGGGGGTTAGAAAGGGTGACACTGGTTGTTTGGGGAAATAGTTACTCAATTACCTCCCTTGTTTTCCCATTCTTCTCCATGGACGGCCATCTTCAAACGTTTGAATTTGAAGTTGAAAATGATATTTTTGCCAATTTCTCAACTGGCAATAGTGAATAATAGGATTAATAGGATTATTCTTTAACAAGGTAGGACTGTTTGTAGGTTCAATCTATTTTGGGGCTTTATTTTAATAAATTTTAAAAATATAACTTAAAAAAATGCTATTGGAACTTTAAGCAACGTTCGCGAGTTTTACAATTAATTAAAACAATTGACTACGGAATAATTTGTTTTAGTCAAATTCGCAAGCAGAAAGAAAGGCGCCGTACGTCGATAACGGATCGTTATTTAAAGTTAATTTATGTTGAGGTGACCAGTCGCAAAATCTTAGCTCAAGAAAATAGTGAACCGTGACAATATATTTTCTGAGGAAACTGGACAAAATATGAGATATTACCTTCTCTGGATACTAAGTGCTGTAATATCTCTAAATATGGCTTTAAATAAGAATAGCAATATTGATTTTGAGAAAAAGAGAGGACGGGAGAGTGAAGGGGAAACCCCTAAACCCCTAAACAAACAAAATAAAATGGAGGATCTTGGCGATGATGTCAGTGATGGCTCAACTGACCATAATGTTTCGATGCAACTGGATAAAATTTTAAGGAACATATGTGAGTTGAAAGAAAACCAGAATAACATGAAGGAAATGTTTCAATCTAAATTAGACGAATTAACAGAAAATTTTGATTCAAAGATTTCTTTGTTGAAAGAGGAAATATCGACTGACCTAAATACAGAAAGATTAAGACTTGACCAATTAGATAATAGTGTGAAAACTTTAAAGAATGAAGTGAAGTCTATTAAGGAAAGTGAGCGAAGTTCAGTACAGAGTAACGAGTTAACCATTGTGGCGTTTGGATTGCAGTATGACAGAGAAGAAATCATAGAAGAGAAGGTGAAAAGATTGATAGTGACTTTAGGAGAGCAAGTGTCAGAAAATGTTAAAATTACTCAGGTGTCAAGGTTAAACACCAAGAAAGGAAAACCTGGAATTGTGAAATTTTCTCTAGAGAATGTAGATCAGAAAATGCTTGTTCCGAGAAACAAAATGAAGCCGAGAAAAAGTGATTATTCCGATGTGTATTGTAGTACTACTGGTATTTTTAGGACTTCTTCTTGTTGTGTCTTGTGATCGTAAAACAATACCACAGTATTTCAGCTATAGAACTTTATTGCCAAGCTGGATGATTTCGCAGGTCCCTTGTTCTCAACAGATAATGGCTGCTTGAATATCTGGGAGAGTATCTTATGGGGTTTGATCTACACTCCAATTTATACCCCCATCCCTGCACGTCCAAGATTTAGCATTGACGTTAATTTCCATTCCAAATGCGTAATAACCTACTAAATTTCACACAAATAAAGCAGGTGCTGATAACCATATTATGTCTACTAACCATGGGTCCAATAACAGGTAGAACGTGATGGACAGTTTTGTCATAGGTTATGATTTTACCAAAACATCACTGACTTATTATGTATAGCTTTTATTTCACGTTTACTAGGTACGTGAGATTTTAATTGTATAGACAGAGAATTTAATAATTTTCCCAAAGACACAATATGGTCTTAAAGACCTAAGACCGAAGTCTTACAGTATCTAACAAGGGCAAAATCATTCATTGAAATACAAATGGAACAAAATTCAAGGGAGATTATTAGTCCTCTTCCTAACAACACAGATTTGAGAGTAAACTCTAATGGGAGGATTTTTCATAAGAAAATAAACGCTGCAGAAGGTAGTGATTTATAGCAGATAGAATCATCATCAACTTTAGATCCGGGACTTAGGCTGTGTACTCTAAATGTATGTGGACTTAAATCGAAAATAATGGGACCAGATTTCGAAGAGTTTATAACAGATTTTGATATTGTGTGCCTGACAGAGACTAAACTTGGCAATACGGATGAAATACGTATAGATAACTTTACATTGTTTGTGAAGAACCGGAAAAGAAGTAAAATTAATTCAGGTGGAGTCGCTGTCCTGGTGAAGAATAAGTATATATCGTTTATTAATGTACATGATACTGATGATGACTTTTCGCCGTGGTTCACGATGAACGAACAAATACTGGGCTTTAAGTTGAAATGCTGTGTAGCCTATATCCCACCACAAAACACAAGATATAGTAAGATAGAAATGTTTGACATATTAGAAACACGTTATCTAGAACTTTACCAAAAGGATGTTGAATTTTGTTTAACTGGTGATTTTAACGCCCGAACCGCATCATCACAAGATATTGATAATCAGATAGTCGACGACATATCAAATCAACCACTGGATGATCTCATGGAAGTTGATCTAGAAGAAAGACGAGTGATGGAACAATATTTTGACGACAGCCGAAAATGTACAGCTGGTAGGCGGTCTGAAGACAAGATATTAAACAGGTATGGCGAAAGATTGAATGAACTTTGTAGTAATGTGGGACAATATTTTTTAAATGGCAGATGCGGACAGGACATAAACCTTGGCAAATTCACATGTAATGAAACTTCTGTTGTAGACTACCGTATATGTTCCCCCAAAGTATTACCATGTATTGAAGACTTCTATGTAAATGACTTTAATTCTTTATTATCAGATAAACATAATGCCGGATGCTATGAAATCCGTAAAAGAAAAAATAAACAACAGTTGACCCGAGCAGTTGAAGAGACAGTAACTAATGTTACCAAAGTCAGATGGAAAGATGATCTCCAGCATGCGTTCTGTGCCAATATAGACGAGAATAAACTTTGTGATATAGAGAAAAGTATTGAAAATTTAAATATAGGGGAGGCAAACCAAACCTGCATAAATCACATAGTTACGGAGATTGGAAATGTGTTTCGTAATAGTGCTATTAAATCACAAATAAGTAAACATATCATAATTAGAAATAATTCCACGACTAGTATGGGGAAATCTAAATCAAAGCCATGGTTTACTGAACAATGTGCAGTTAAGCGACGATTATTTTTCAAGAGAAAGAAACACTACCAAACGAGTCAATCAGAAGCAAATAAAGTTAAATTAAGCGAAGCCAGTAAAGCATATAAAAGACAATTGAAATATGAGTACAGTTTATATTTCAAAAATTTTAATCATGATTTGAAATCATTACACCGTACTGACACTAAGGAATATTGGAGAATCTTAAACCAGGATCGTGAATATTATACAGAAAATGATAATCTATTGGAACTCTCCGAATTGTATAAACATTTAGCCGCTTTAAACAGTGGCGATAAAATCCCCGACTAGACGAATAATGAGATACTCGAAAAGGCTCTTCTGGACTCTGTGCTTAAATGTTCCATTTACAGAAAAAGAAATAAAATCGCGTATACACAAATTGAAAAATAATAAGGCACATGGTGTTGACTTTATCATAAATGAATACATTAAATAAACCGAAGCTTCTTTCATTAGTCTTTATGTTAAGTTATTTAATTTGATATTAGATACAGGAATTATACCAACTGAATGGGTAACAGGGGTTATTAGCCCAATTTACAAAAATAAGGGAGATAAGCAGGATGTGAATAATTATAGAGGAATAAGGGAGATAAGCAAGATGTGAATAATTATAGAGGATTAACATTGCTAAGCTGTCTGAGCAAATTATTTACATCAGTAATAAATGAGAGATTGTCAAACTTTATTGAATCATGTCGCATAGTTGGTCCAGAGCAAGCAGGCTTTCGAAAAGAATTCTCCACTACCGATCATATTTTCACCCTTAAACACATAGTAGATATATACTTGCTGAAGAAACGCAGGCTTTATGCCATTTTCTTTGACTATCGGCGTTCTTTTGATATGGTTCCTAGATTACATCTATGGAATAAAGTTTTAGACTGTAAAATCAATGGTAAACTATTCATTTTGATTTATAATAATATGTATAAACATGCTAAATCTAGTGTTAGGATAAATAACAAATTGTCTGAAACTTTTAAGTGTGTGGTAGGTGTTCGTCAAGGTGAAAATCTATCACCTCTGCTATTTTCTATATACCCCCAAGACTTAGAATCATCTCTGTCCAAAAATTATACTGGATTAAGGCTCTTAAAACAAGAAATGACTGATAATTTACACGAACGTAACGACTTTGATGTATTAGTAGATTTATTTGTTCTTCTTTATGCAGACGACACCATAATCCTTGCTGAGTCTGAAGAGGAGCTTCGAGATGCTGCGAATGCCATGTACGATTATTGTTCCAAGTGGAATCTTGAAGTTAATACCTCTAAGACAAAGGTTATGGTGTTTTCAAGAGGTAAAATAAGGAAAAGGCCCATCATTAAATATGGTAATTCTATATTAGATGTTGTCGATGATTATGATTATCTTGGCATTAAATTCAGTTATAACGGAAAGTTCTGCAAAGCCATCAAGTCACTATATACAAAAGCTAGTAGCGCCATGTTTTCACTGTTGAAGAAAGCAAATAAATTACACTTAGATATAGATACACAACTCCAACTATTTGATAAATTAATAACCCCAATATTATTGTATGGAAGCGAGGTGTGGGGTAATGGAGATATAACTTTATTACAGAGATTACAATTGAAATTTTGTAAAATATTATTAGGCGTAAAAAATACTACTCCTAATGTAATGGTATATGACGAACTCGGGGTCTCCCCGATCGATATTAACGTAAAGTGTAAAATGGTTTTATACTGGCATAAAATTATCACTGGAACCCCTAACAAGTTTACATATAGCATTATGTTGTTTATCAGTACTGTATATAATAATTTTAGTTGGATTAATAACGTTAAATCGATCCTAGATAATGCTGATCTTTCTTATATATGGCACCAGCATGGTCAAAATGTCAATCGCAAATGGTTAAAGCAAACGTTATTAGAAAAGCTAAAAGATGAGTTTGTGCAAAACTGGGATACAAAAATATCAGGAAGCAGTAAATGTATCAATTATAGAATATTTAAGAAACAGTTTAAATTAGAAGACTACATGTTAAATCTACCCCCAAAATTTCGGAAGTATCTCTCGAAATTGCAATGTAGAAGTCATAGATTGCCTATCGAGACTCTATCGTATACCAATATACCAAGACAGGAAAGGAAATGTCATCTTTGTAGACTAAATAATATAGGAGACCAATTCCATTATCTGTTAGAGTGTCCATTTTTTGCGGATTACAGGTCTCAATATGTAAAGAGATATCATTTCCAATTTCCATCCACACGTAAAATGAATGAGTTATTGCATGTTAAGGGTAACGAACTATTATAAAAATTATGTAAATTCATTGAAAATATATTGTCATTTTTCTCGGTCCCACAAATTTAAATACTGTTAAGAAATAGACTGATGTTTAATAAAATGTGTATGTATATATTATTATAAGATACTACTAATTGATGTTAAATCTAAATTGTTTGAAGTGAAATGAATGTATATATGAATATAATGAAAATGTAAAATGAAATTTAATGAATTCTTGTAACCTGATGGTTTTCGTGAATAAAGATCATTATTATTATTACAACATCTAACCGTTGCTTAAATACTCAGCAAATTGTCCAATCACTAGGCCATCCCAACCCCCAGTGGCGAAATATGCAGGATATTACGTGAAGGGCTTGATAAGATGTATGTAGTTAAGGCGAGATCAAGCCTTCTATTGAAGATGGAGAAATTAAAGCTTGGCATGTGGTATTCAGGAGAAAGTGAGGCATGTCGAATAATTGCATTCTCAGCTTATTAAACAACATCAAAATATGGCCTACCACCTGTAGCACTTTCCTTTCAATATAAAAATAAATCGTTTATTGAAATTTTCAATTAAACGTAGACACCCGTGTATATACCAACAGTATATCTTTCTACGCGAATGAACAATAAGTTGGAAACCATTTTTTATACCTGTAAAATAAATTACCAATTGTTTATATGAAATTTACAACACGGCATAACAATAAATTGTTTATTGGCTAAAACGGGAATATTTTTTTTTATAACTGTAAAATGATATATGAATTTAGGTCGTTTTAGATGAATTATTAAGATACATGTATGTGGATAAACTAAAAACACCTGGATACACTCCAAAAAGCGCCATTTTAGTCCAGCCAATTTTTTTAAAAACCCCAACAAATTGCAAGAAAAGGTTTTTTTGATGGTTTTTGATAGCATTGCCTGTACTGAATGACATCCTAAAAGTTTACCAAAATTGGAGTACTGGAAAGTCCCAAATTTTGAGAGCAAAATTTTGGAATTTTATAAATTACACCTAAATAAACGCAAAAATGCATTAAAACCTTTTCTTGCAATTTGTTGGGGGTAAAATCATAAATTGACTGGACTATTTACAGTGGTTTTATTAAAAAAGAAAATTAAGAGCCCGGTTGGAGAGAACCCTGTCGTTTTCCTCACGGAGCAAAGATCAGCCTGTCTCTGGTATCATATATATATATATATATTGTATAGCAGGGGCGGATCTAGGAATTTTGAAAGGGGGGGTGCAAAATGAGGGCACTTACTGCGGAGACGGGGAACGCCGCTGCGAGGGGGTTGAGGGGGGGGGGCAAGACAATTATCCGTCATTCCAAGAGCTATTTGGATGATATTTTCGTCCCAGTAAACGTTCGGAAATCGTTATATGAAACGTAGTAGAACCGCATTACAAAACAGTATGTTATTTTATATCTATTCTCGGGAATGGATTAATTGCACCTCTGTATGCAAAATGTTATATAACGACTATGTTAAACATTGGATAACTTTCTATAACTTGGATAGATCACAATATTCACACGCAATAAGCCTACAAAAGCGGCGTTTTTGTTGTACTTGATAATACTGGAATAAACTGTCATGTGTAAAAATAGTTAAATTTAAGCCAACTAAATTTCAGTCTTTCTAACTGTATTGCCTCGGCCTAACAACAAGGAACAATTATGAACATGTTACAAAGTACAATTGTGCGTGCCCAGTTCGTACACCTATGGTTGTACCGCTGTATGCTAAGTGCATGGATTATATAACGACCATTTTCACTATTGAATAACTTTCTATAGCACGAGAAAGGTATCCAGGGTATTGAAATAAAAATCGATTAACATATAGTTACGACACGTGGTTTCAAGCAAAAACACGTTACAGAAAAGGCCTTGGAACTAATAAAGATGGTCACACTTGTAGATATGGTGAGTAACTGTACCTTTAGCTCTCATTTGCGGATATTTGAAAAATTTTTTTTTTTTAAATTTTTTGTTAAGGCAAGTGCGACCGTATATACTGTCCATGGATACCCAAGCGAAGTTAGCGATTGCTGTGAATAACGCTTTGTGACGTGTTGCCAGTGTTAAAGTAGCAAAGTCGGTAACTCAATATCATACCCAAAGTCTTCGAAAAGGAAAACGCGAATTATTTGTGAATTTAAATCAGAATAAAATGATAAAGGGTTTAACGTCCTACTCTTCTGTCGCATACCTGGGCTAATGGAAGACGGGCGTACGCCCTATATTGTGCTATGAGGGGAATTTTACCCGGCCAGCGGCGCTACGTGTGACAGTATTTTAGTTATTACAGAGTCAGCTTCGTAAATATATGGTTTTATTTACAACGGGAACAGAATATCAACAAATACACAAATAAGGCTACATCTACACTACAGGAACTAGTCTATAATGGTAAAATGTTTATATCAGAAACCCATCTTTTTCCGGCAAGATCACAACATCAATGTTGATTTAAATTCGGGGATCACGTGGATAAGTGGGTGACGCGCTGGCTCGCTAGCCTGGAGGTTGGGTGTTCGATCCTTGCATTGGCCGAGAAAGTTCATCTCGATTTTCCGGCGATGCAAAATGGAGGGCCTGGGTCGCTAGCATGGAGGTCGGGTTTTCGATCCCAGCATGGGCCGAGAAAGTTCTTTTCGATTTTCCGGCGTGGTTTCCTCTTGTTAGTGATGCAGAACGGGGGTGTGGGGGTGTGACAAGGACAGCTGTCTAGTCGTTCGGATGGGACGAAAAATCGAGTTCCCGTGTACACATAGGCGTGCACGTAAAAGATACCTTGGAAGTTGGAATTCGATAAAAGAGTAGGCCGTATGTAACAAAGTTGTGTATACCTTTCATAAACTGAACATTCATTTAGGTGCAAAGAACTGTATGACTTCTGTTAGTTTCGATATATATTATAGTGGACGTTTTTTTACTCTCTAAACTTATGTAAGGCACGATCTTATTAACTATATAATTTATTCAATATGTTATTTACAAGCTACATATGATCTGTGCAAACAGTGCAAACACGCGACAGAACTTCCTTTTTTATGATCCCTCCTGTCCATCTTCCCTAACTGTTGGAGGCTTTATATACAGCAGTTTACTCACAGTTAGCAGACAACCAGAAAGAAAGAGAGAGAACAAGGGAGAGAGCAGACGACGAGAGACCGGCGTCAAACTGATCCCGCAGTGAATATTCGCTTGGCCGCTACAATCACTGATAAGCATGACATCGACGAGGCTTAATGAGTACGGCATATTAACTTTTTTACTCCGACAAATTAAATTCTCAAACATTTTTTTGAGGTAAAAGAAAAATAAATAAAGACGTTTGAAGTATTTGTAGTTAAAAAATATTTCCTATTTAGTGTAAATGGGTATTAAAATGAGTAAAATGCATCATTTTGCCCGAAGCAGTCAGGTGTTAAGTAAACATTGCACGAGCCGTTGAGCCAATGACTGCAGTCAACGCTCGTGTTGTGGACAGTCATCTGTGACAGAGTTAATTCGTAAGTAATTCTCTGTGAAACAGATTGGACCGGAGTATGGACTCGCCTGAGTCCAGCCGCTGCATTGGCAGCGGGGCAGAATGGTAGATACAATATGGTTAAATGTGTTCCTGTCGTAGACATATAGTTCCAGTATATTGGTACACGAATTCCCTGCTAGAGATTACCATTCGAGCGAGACTTCGCCAAACATAAGTGATTAGAAATTCGAGTCAAATCAGAAACGATTGAATGTAAATCAGTTTACACATTCATATATTTTTACATAATTATTTCCGTAGCGATTTAGCTCCTTTAACAATTATTGCAATTTATTTGGCCATTTTTCATATGCCTGCCTCCCCCCACCCTTTGGGATGTAGGGGGTGATAAGAATATACCCTTCATAAGTTCTGTGTGTCGTAAAAGGTAACTAAAAGGACGCCTGTAATAAGGCAAATTGTTTGCCGTGTGTAACAAAATGATTTGTAAAAAGCTGCATTTCCTTTAGCTGCGTCAGTCATTGGCTCAATGGCGATTTTTTAATTGATAACATCTTTGTTGAATTTGGAGGGGAAATATATCAGCAAGTGGTAGGTATCCCAATGGGCACCAACTGTGCACCGTTGCTTGCTGATTTATTTCTCTATTCGTACGAAGCCGATTACATCCAAGCGCTCGTTAAAACAAATAAACGATTGGTCAGAAATTTTAATTTCACTTATCGATATATCGATGACGTTTTATCACTTAATAATCCAAAATTTAGTGATTATGTCGAATTCATATATCCTGATGAGCTGGAAATTAAAAACACCACTGACAGTGACAATTACGCTTCCTACTTGGATCTGCGTCTCGATTTTGACAATTGCCATAAACTGAGTGTTAAATTGTACGATAAACGTGATGACTTTGACTTTCCGATTGTTAACTTTCCATTTATTAGTAGTAACATTCCAATATCACCAGCTTATGGAGTGTTTGTGTCTCAGCTAATTCGGTACGCGAGAGCTTGTTCCTTTTATTCTGATTTTTTAAGTAGATCGAGGCATTTGTCATCTAAGCTTCAACTACAAGGATACGTGCGCACTAAACTTATAAAAACCTTTAAAAAGTTTTATGGCCGTCATGTTGACTTGATTGGTAAATATAACGTGTCTCTCTCGGTTATTATTCTAGATATATTTAATTGACAGGTATACTAATACTATCTCACTGATTATATGTCCACTACATAGTTAACACAGTTCATCACGTGCATTTTGCATACCGATAGTTCATTGGCCAATCACGCTATTTTATCGACATTTTGCCTAATAGTTTGGATGCAGCTATGGCGGGTGTGGCGCCAGGCAGGGTAAGCTTACTCTTCCGGACACCTGTTACCACTGTTTGTCGTGTATTTTGTACACGGGGAGCAGTCCATTTGCTGATTACACTATTTTGCCTATAACGTTTTTTTAGGACTTCGAATTCTGTTTAATGGGTTGGGATTGTTCGTACTTGGTTTTATTTTATTGTTTACATAACATGTAACTGCTTTGGGCAAAATGATGCCTTCCTTTTACTCGTTTTAATATCCATTTACACTAAATAGGAAATATTTTTTAATTACAGATACTTCAAACGTATTTAATCATTTTTCTTATACTTCAAAAAAAAAAAAAAAATGTTTTAGAATTTATTTTGTCGGAGGAAAAAAGTTAATACCGGGGACTCATTAAGTCGCGTCGATGTCATCCTTATCAGGGATTGTAGCGGCCTAGCGAATATTCAATGCTGATCTGTGTCGGACTGGACCCGTACTAAAGGAAATGTAGTTTAATAAGAACACTATGCATAACTCGGGCCACTCGGCAAATCTCGACAGATTCCGGAACGTTCCGGAATCTACATCTAATCTCGGCTGTATGCCAGTAAGTTATATGTACCTACGCCCATACATTTGCGATGCACTACCGGTTTACTTTAACAGGAAAACTTGACGCTATTACAAACAAACAAGACACCATGGGCGCAGCCATGTTTCATCCGGGACCTTTAAAGTAGTTCCAAGACACCATGGGCACAGTCATGTTTCATCCGGGACCTTTAAAGTAGTTCCAATATGGCGGAATTCGTCATACAGCCGATTCTGAGGTTCCGAAATCTGTCGAGGATTGCCGAGTGTAACTCGGACGTGTTTTTTTATTCAATGACATATCAAAGATCGATTTAATGCATGGGTGCAAAAACTGAATGACAACGTCAGGCGTAACCAACCGAGCAAAGCTTTTTTTATCTGATCGTCTACAAGCTTACAAAACCAATCAATAATTTTAACATATACAACTGGCAGTAGTATTTTCTTTGATATAATAGTTATAATCACATATAAACCTCTCTTGACGTCATCATAGGTTGATATATTCGGTTAATATCAACCGCCTATGACGTCATGACAGATTGGACCTGTGTCGGCGGAGAGTGGAATCATGGCGCCGAGTTCACAAAGCATTCTCAGACTTAAGTTGAGAATTTGCTCAACTTTCAAACACTATTTATGAGTGATATCTTTGATCCAGAAACACAAAACATATTATAAAGGGCTATATTTAAGTTAAAATAAGGTGAACAAGTTTGAGTAAATTCTCAATTTAAGTCTGAGAATGCTTTGTGAACTCGGGCCCTGGTAATTAAGCGAGTATTTGGCTTGCTAGCCTTTTCTCTGCAACACATTACTTTGGCCCATGGTTCATCGTGGCCATCTTTGATTCCATTTTTTACGTCACAGTGACTGTATTAACAGGGATTATCTCTTTAATCTTATGTAAAAAAAAAAAAAAAATATACATGTACGAAATTATTTTATGCAGTTCAAATATGCCATCTTTATTTTATTTCACAACCTTCATTATTCATAGCTTTTTTCCGAATCCATTATATCTTGTGTTTGTAATTATATGATATAGAAATTGTGTTTAAAGGAGCTAAATCGCTAATATTTGGGACCTAGAAATTTACCCAAATGGGTTGCAACGCATAAACTTATCTTATATGAATGTATATAAACTGATTTACCTTCATTCATTTCCGTCTTTACTCAGATCAGTTATGGTCGGCAAAATACGCCTGAAGTCTCAATAGCATGCCAATCTCTAGCGTCTGGTTATTCCAGTCTACATTATTGCATATGCCTTCCATGCGTCACCGTCTACCCTCTGTTCTTTAAGTCCCTTGTTAAAAATGGTCCCAATGGGTTTTTTTTTTTACTTTGTCTTAAATATTGGATATCAGAAGCCCATTATTTTCCCGGTAAGATCACACCATCAATGTTGAAAATTAAATTGACAAATAATTTGTGTTTTCATTGTCGAAGATTTTGGATGATATTGAGTTCGAAACTTAGCTACTTTAAACATGCCTATTGCGGGTCTATCTTTAGATATGTATAGTTGAATCAGACTGTGTTAGTGGCACAAACTATTAAAATACTGTGACAAGGAGTAGGGTCGCCTGTCCAACCTTGTCAGTTTTCTCCGGGTCCCCCGGTTCCCTCCCATTATTAAAAGACCCCCTACGCGCATGCGAATTATTGAAATAGAGTTGAACCATATTATGTTAGTCCTGGGGGTCGCGATGGTTACGTGGATAAGGCGCCGGTTCGCTAGCCTGGAGGTTGGGTGTTCGATCCCTGCATTGGCCGAGAGAGTTCATCTCGATATTCCTGCGTGATTTCCCCTTGTCAGTGATGCAGAAGGAGAGCCTGGCAAGGTCAGCTGCCTAGTCTTTCCGATGGGACGAAAAACCCAGATCCCGTGTACACATTGGAGTGCAAGTAAAAGATCCCTTGGCAGTTGGAATTCGATATAAGCACCTTGGAAAATCGAGATGAACTTTCTCGGCAGTTGCAGGGATCGAACACCCGACCCCCAGGCTAGCGTACCTTTTAAAGGAAAATGATTTAAATATAGCATTTTCTTTTAAAAAGTGACTAACTTGGGTGTGACAATGTGTTTTTTTATAACTGAAACTCCATCCCCCACCCGACCCATCAGTTAACTATTGGCAAAATAATAAACCAATATAACCCGTACATACCCTCAAAATTAATTGTAAAACATTTCATTAATGTCACGCTTCAGTCGGCAGTATTCATCATATATATACATTTATAAATTTATATTAAAGAAGATAACGTACAACTATTTTTATGTAGATAAATGCATAGATAAATAAAAACAATATATCCAGGTAATAAAAAAAATCATCATTTTACATTAAATCATGTAAGCCAGCTGTCTGCCTCCATAAACGTAATCAGATATAGTCTCGGTCACCCAAAACCCCTAGTCTTTAACGTACGAGTATTTGTCTGGATGATACAGTCTACTTTAGGTAAGAACTATGTGTATAAAATATTGAATATTTACCATACATATATAAACATTTTTATACGCCCACATTTTTATGTGGACGTATTTTGTCGTCGCCCCCGTCCGCCCGTCCGTCCACAATTGTTTGTGAACAGTCTACAGGTCACAATTTTTATCCGATTTCAATGAAACTTAAAATATAGGTTTATCACCCTAAGATCTCGGTTCCTTTCGATATTGGCATGTATCGGACTGTAACTTCATGGGTTATGGCCCCTGATTGTACGAAAAATCACGTTTTTTAGCTTGTGAACAGTGTAGAGGTCACAATTTTGATCCGATTTCGATGAAACTTGAAATGCATGTTTATAACCAAAAGATCTTGGTTCCTTTTGATATTTGCGCATATCGGATCGTAACTTCCTGAATTATGGCCCCTGATTGTCCGAAAAAGCACCCTTTTTAGCTTGTGTTCCCTGTGCAGGTCAAAATTGTAATCCGATTCAAAAAACCGTTTGATTATATCACCGTTACATAGTTATGGGGGTTGAGTTCAAATTTCGTGAAAATCGGACCAAAATTGACAGACAAAATGGCCGCCGTTTGTAGCGAATAGTGTGAAAATATGTTATATCAAGCTTGTGGACCCTATAGAGGTCACAATTTTGAACCGATTTTCATGAAACTTGAAATGCATGTTTATAACATAAAGATCTTGGTTCCTTTCGATATTTGGACACATCTGATCGTAACGTCCTGAATTATGGCCCCTGATTGTTCAAAATATCACCCTTTTTAGCTTGTGGTCCCTCTGGAGGTCAAAATTGTTATCCGATTTAAAAAAAACGTTTGATTTTACCACCGTTACATGGTAATGGAGGTTGGGAGCGAATTTCGTGAAAATCGGACCAAAATTGACAGACAAAATGGTCGCCGTTTGTACGCGAATAGTGTGAAAAAATGTTATATCAAGCTATAGAGGTCACAATTTTGAACCGATTTAGATGAAACTTTGCATGTATGTTTATAACCCAAAGATCTTGGGTCCTTTCTATATTTGCGCCCATCTGATCGTAACTTCCTGAAATATGTCCCGTGATTGACCGAAAAATTGCCTTTTGCAGCTTGTGGCCCCTCTGTAGGTCAAAATTATTATCCGATTTAAAAAACGTTTGATTATATCACCGTTACATTGTTATAAAAGATGATGTGGAATTTCGTGAAAATTGGACCAAAATTGACGGACAAAATGGCCGCTGTTTGTACACGAATAGTGTGAAAATATGTTATATCAAGGCTGTGGACCCTATAGAGGTCACAATTTTGAACTGATTTTGATGAAACTTGAAATACATGTTTATAACATAAAGATCTTTGTTCCTTTCGATATTTGGACATATCTGATCGTAACTTCCTGAATTATGGCCCCTGATTGTACGAAAAGTCGCTATAATATTAAATGTTTCGTATCCAGTGGAGGTGACAGCTTATTCCATAATATTAAATGATTCGTATACTTTACATTAGCATGGAGCAGAACTTTATAAAAACCAAACAAATTCTAATGATTTTCTGATAATTACTTAATATGCGATAACTCTTGTTGACTGCCCGGACGATTTAGCTGCTGTGTGGGCGTATGTTTCGTTGCCTGGCAACCTATTTTTAGAATTATTGATTTCCATGGAAACGAGAGAGAGATAGGCGTTATGATACAGAGCGCACCACCAATGCCAGTGCCAATCATGTACAATCATGTATATGGAAATGATTTGTAAAAGCAATCTTGCCTTGCTTCTCGCGCTGGGATAATCTTTTAAGACATCTACAAAGAAATACCAGCACCAAACTTTAAAATGCACTATTATTACGGCACTGCAGCATTAAAGCTGGTCATGAAAGTATCAAATGTGTGGCCAGCTACGCTCAGCGACATTGTCTTAGAAAAAGACATTATAATCTTTTTTAAAGTTAAAGATACATAGTGACAGATTATATAAATAATTTTCACTTCTCACTATTATAGTTAAAAACAAGATAATGTAAAGCTAATTTGCTGAAAATTTTTTAGTCAAATTAATCTGCTATAAGTCGAGAACTAGACGCTTGAAATTTCCGCCTAGCCGCGAAAACATCATTACTAAAATCAGTAAGATAAACAGCATAGTCTCGATTATCCATTTTTTGATTTAATTATCAATGAACGTTAAGCGCCATATAGGATTCTTATCCAGGCCACCTCGAAGGCTAGCGTAGACATCCAGGGGTTATTATGGTCTGGATAGGTTGAGCAATGTCTAATTAATAATTTAGATAACATTTCAGACCTAAAGAAAAATTTGTAATAGGCAGATTTAGCTCTTGTATAAGGGGGCGGGGTAAAGTGCCTTTCTGCATGGCAATCATTGTGTCGGAAGTGAGATTTTGACCCCAGTTAACATCAAGTCCCCTTAGCAAAAAAATAAAAAAAAAACAAAAGTAAACGGTGGATTGGAACCACAATAAGCTAAAGTCTGTGATGTTACATCCATTTAACATTGAAGTAAATTCGCATTGCTAGTCCAAGTCCGTATCTCTGACTAGGCGGAAAAAATGGCCACAAGGACTAATTTCATACTAGTACTGTAAATTACGATTTCCAACCTAAACTATTTTTGTTCTCGCGAGAATATATGGAGCTAAAAATTGTTCGCCACCTCAAAAATTAGAGGGGGCATGCGCTGGGTGCGCCCCCTCTGGATCCGCCCCTGGTGATATTTCACGTATTTCAGTGAATGCAGTCATGGTCCACTGTATAGTTTTTTCTGCACGTAGGGTTACGTCTCCAAACACGTTTTCCTGCTATTTCATTTCGTGAACAAAGCACTTTCAAAGTGGTCTAATTTGGCCTAGTTTAGTGGCTGATTCGAATTTTAATCAAACGTTGGGAGAAAATTTTGAAAATTTAACTGCCGCAAACGCGTTTTTATGCTATTCCAGTCTGTGAATACAGAAATTTCAATTTGGTCCAATGTGTAGCCTACGTGACTGACTCGAATTCCAAACAACCAATCAATCGTCGCTTGGTTTTGGGGGTCTTACCCTCCCGGGGTAAATTTAAAAAATTTAACCACTGCAAATTCGTTTTCTGCCATTGTAGCCCGTGTACGCAACTCCAAAAGTATGCAAGGATTTTGTAACCCAAATCCCACTCAGCATTCCAACCATCCAATCAGACGGTTGCAGTTGCATTCCGAAAAAGTAGAGTGACTCCAGACAATTTTTTTTAATCCATTGTCAACTCAGTACGAATTCGTAGGTATCCAAGTACACCGTATAAGAAAACTAAAATTAGTGTTATATTAGGACCGGATGAAAGTTCTAAAGGGAAGCAAAGCTAGAAATGCCTGAGTTTACAAAATATATTTTTTTTTAACTTTATCCGTCTGCTCGAAAAGTCAGCTTGCCCAAAAGTTAGGGGGACAGCAGCCCCCCCCCCCCTGCATAGACGGTCACCTCTTACTTGCGGCTGTGGTTTCGATCCCCGGTGTGAGCGTATGTGACATAGAGATAGCGGCGCCTTCTCAACCTCGTGGGTTTCCTCTGGGCACTCCGGTTTCCTCTCACTGCTAAAGACCCCTACGCGCAAGCGAATTATTGAAATAAAATTAAACCATATGTTAGTCCGAAATGACCTAGTTTGTGTCGAGTGGACGTTAAACCCCATCTTAGGCTGTGATTTAGCCACGAAAATCGTTTCATTTTGTCCCAGCAAATTCCAGGCGAAAATCTGACGCTTTGCTGCACGAGTAAACAAGTAAGTCGTCACTGTAGTACACATTTCTATTGCGATGTTTTGTACAATCAGACCAACACTCGAATTACGCCTCGGACTATATTTGTCAAGTGTAGCCATAATGTGGTGAAGAAATCATATTCTAAGCCAATCAGAAACCATAAAAGCAATCAACGTCATTAGGTCAGGGGTCAATAGCCATAAATAGACCAGGGAATACCTTTTACGAGACGGAACACGTTGGCTTGTTTACATTTGTATGAGAGAATTTTTCTGCAAATATGCCTGAATTACGGGACAATAACATCAGATAAATGTTGTGCTGACACCATGAACACGGCTAGCCCCTGATTTGCGGAAAAAATATGGTCAAAAGCGAAATTGTATCAATGAATAAGATATTTCCTGGAATAAGTATTTTTTCCATTTTATTTCAATAAAACAATATGCAAAAGAAATATAAATATAGTATACAGATGAAAACGTTTTTGGCATGATTGAAATACTGGTTCGGTATAATAATTATATATAATGTTGAGAAAAAAAAAAAAAAAAAATACTATCTACATGAGCCCACTGATACAACAGAATATTAATAATGATTCACCTAACAACCCTGAACATGCAATTATACTTGTTTTTTTAAAAAAAAAACAATAAAGACATATTATAAGTATACATTTATTTTATAGAAAGAAATACAGTACTAAAAAATAAGAAATGAATGCAATTTTATATACTTCCTCATACAGTATTCCACAACAACACTCGATGGCATGAGATTTCTCCGATATTAAATAGATTAAAATGATTCAGCGATACTTTGATTTAATCAAATATGGAGGACCGTGACTTAGCTTTGATCAAACAGTACAGTGGTTGAAATTGTTGAACATGTCTGCCAAACCTTTAAAGGCTAATATCTTTGCTTGCAATAGAGTAATTTAAATGTAATTTTCAAATTATTCATTTTACATTACACTTATCTACTTTTGAACTATTATAGCAAGAATGGCTAGTTCTTTATCTAAATCTTATATAATGTATCTTTAATGAAAAATGTATATAATAATAACATCAATTATATAGTGTATTAATACTGGAGAATGGTTTCTAATCTGCTTTTCAGATTTTTATATCCACAGAATCGGGCCGGCGCCAGCTCATAAAATTGGGGGGGGGGGTACAGAATTTTTTGGAGGGGCTGAAGATGTGGCCGGCTAAGAATACTCCTAAGAAATCATCAATTTTTTTTTTTGGGGGGGGGGGCTAAACCGCACAGACTACATGTATTTACACACAGATCAGGTCTTGTGTCCGTATACACTGTACAAAATTAAAAGATATATGTTAGTAAAGAAAAGTACATATAAGAGAAAAACAAACAGTTAACTAAATAAAATGGTTCCAGTAATATGAATAAGAAATGAAATGGAGTTAAACGCCGTCCTACTGTTCTGCTGTTATACATGTACATGTATACAGTGTACTACGAGGAAAATTTTGCCTGGGCACAGCACTATGGCCTACTCTTATATCGAATTCCAACTGCCTAGGGACCTTTTTACGTGCACACCAATGTTACACAGGAATTCGGGTTTTCGTCACATTTGAACGACTAGACAGCAGTCCTTGTACCTTGTCAGCCCCTCTGCCTGCTCCACTGACAAGGAGAAACCACGTCTGAATTGAATTGGAATAAAAAAGGAAAATAAAAACATATATGTCAACATTTATCGACATGTACAGTACATTTAAGTAAAACATGTTTAAAATACAAAAATACATATGTATACAGGTTTAGGCCTACTCATAAAAATCACAATTTCATCAATATGATTTGGCTGTCACTTTCATATTTGAACAATTTTCACAAATCCATACTAGAAAACTTTCACTTCTAAAAAATACATTTATCTGTAGCTCCTATATACATGTACTGGGTTAAGGAAGACGGGAGTGCGCTATACAGTTTATTATGAGGGAAATTTTGCCTGGGCACAGCACTATGGCCTACTCTTATATCGAATTCCAACTGCCAAGGGGTCTTTTTACATGCACACCAATGTCCAAACTGCTTACAAAAATACATACAGGTGTAGGACTATTCATAAAAAATCATGTAATTTCATCAATATCATTTGACTGTCACTTTCATATTCAAACAATTTTCACATATCCATACTAGAAAGCTTTCACTTGTAACAAATACAACTATCTGTAGCCTAATGCAGCCTGATTTGCATCCACAGAGAAAATATTGTTTGGTTCTTGGTCTCTATAGTCAACCTAACCCTGCCATTTGTTACAGTAGAGTTTAACAAGAAGGGCATAAATTTCTGCAGATACAGTAAGGCAACTTTAAAGTAATGCACATGGTATTTCACCTCAATGGTGACACAGTCTTTTCCATAGTGGTCTTTTGTCTTGGTCTGATTTGTCATGCATTTAGGAATAGGAGAATATCTTCATCAACTTGCATTTGCAATAAAATTGGAAAATGTTAAGATAATGATCCCCTTAACAAATTAACCAGACCTATTATTCTTTTTCTAATTTCGCTGGTAAAATATTAGCTGCTTTTAACATAGCTCTTTATTCATACACAGTTGTTGGTTTTTTTTTACGTTGGTAATGTATGTGAGAAGTCTGTATTGTTAGAATGAGAGAGAGTTTTGTCTGCACATTCCTGCAATTCTTTGTCCAACATATCAATATTTCCATCTAATTTGATCCACTGGTTAGCACATACCCTAGATATTTCCCAGTTTCTCACAGTAAACGGTTTTACATCGGTGTTTTAAACAAAATCTACACGGAGTATACAGTTCTATTTATTCTTCCGCTTGTTTACTATCAAAACGTAAACAAACCGGTGACCTTTCACTCTACACGACCCGTTGACCTTTCGTCGTGTGCGTCTGATTGGTGAGCTTTGTAACGTGATCTATTAAAACCAAATCACCGCGAAATTCAAATACCATCGCACATTGATAAGTAAGCCCATTTTTATTTTGACGTTTTCTGTCAAACGTCAAAGAATTGATAAAAGAAAAGTTGTGTGGAAATACAAAGTAATACTAGAAGAATTAGATTATGTAGTTTGTTTTCCGCCTGAAAATCGTCGGGATGGAGCAACAGAAGCAAGCTTGCTAGAAATTTCACATCACGGCCTATCTCTCTCTCTCTCTCTCTCTCTCTCTCAAAGCCACTTGTGTGACCCGCGACGCGACCTATCGCTACAATCACCCGTCTTCATTAGCCTAGTCTAAGCAGAACAGTAGGGCGTTAAACCCCATTTCAATTCATTTCGCTACAACCGGTCAGGTCCCCATGTCGTGTGGGCCATTGAAAGTGTTAAAAAACGAAACCAAATGTAGATCTGTATTTTAATTAGATTTTTGTAATAGGCGGCAACATTAGAGTTGGTTGAAAAGATGATCAGAATAGCAAAGTTTGATTGATTCCATCTTTATTTCAGGTGAGATTATTTACATTCAAATCATCATCTGCCTTCGCATTATGGACACTTACATCATTCGTGTGTCACTGGACAGCAAAGCGATTTCTGGCAGCAATCCCGGATGGTGACAAATTACTATCTGCATCGATAATCACCACTGTACAATGTTTCACGTGTATCGTTTTTGTGGATATAATACCTAAGGCTGACTCGAAGAACTCCATTATAAAGATTGTTGCCCACATTCTAGCAACATTTTGCACCAATTATAGTATGACCTATATGAATGCTGCTTCAACATTTGCTATTAAACTATTAGAACCAATCACATCCGCTGTTGCCCAAAGTCTATTCCAGGAGACATTGATACCACTGTCGTCACTAATTAGCCTACCACTCATTATCTACGGATCCTTGTTATTTACCGGGAGTCCATTGGGTGGCATTGAAATATCTCTCGGAACTTTGCTAGCTTTCATGTCAAATATAATTCTAGCAGCAAGAAACATAGCCATTTTAACAGAACACAAAAGGAATTCTGGGAGTCGTTTGAGGAACTGGCAAGGGGGTTTTCTGTACGTGGTTAGTGCACTATTTGCATTAGACATAGCTGAAAGAACGGGAGTTGTTCCTAAATTTACAGCACTTCTGGTTCTTCTGTTAGTTGGATCAGGACTATTCCACGTCATGTATTCATATATCAGTACACATATTATATTAAAGACAATGACGGTGTTGAATCATTCTATTTTAAATATCTGTAAGCGATTGTTAGTCGTGATTCTGCTGTATGCTGTAGGAAGAAGACGAGCTTCTTGTCGAAACTGGCTGGGTTTAGTCATGTGTTCTGTGGGACTGGTCGTTCATGTTCTTAACAAATTCACCAAGCGTGACGACAAAATGGAACAGGTATCAAATAAGAGAAAAGGTAAGAGTTTAAATAAAGGCATACACATGACATATTTAAATTTGGGGGGGGGGGGGCAGAGAGAGTTTAAATAAGTGCATACAAGTGAAATATTTAAATATGGGGGAGGGGGAATAACAATATAAACAGAGAGAAATAGGGTTTAACGTCCAATCGACGTAAACTAGGCCATTTTAGGACTAACACATAGTTCAATTTTATTTCGACAATTATCCCCCTGATAAGTGCCCTTTTTATCAAGAGAGAGAGCGAGAGAGAGAGGGAGAGAGAGAGAGAGACTAGTGCGAAACCAGAGGACCCGGAGAAAACCCTCGAGGTTAGACCTTGCCACGTACAACTGACTCAATAACAATCCTTATCTTATGATACAGCGCACGTGCTAACCACCCACCCCCAACCCAATATAAACTGTGTGTGATATGATTTTTGCAAATTATACTACACACCTTAAAATTGTATACAGGTCACAATTCTATGGAATACAATTACTGCTTATTACTGAGCGACGTTTCGACTAGGCTTCTCTAGTCGTTATCGAGCAATGATAAAATCTAAAAAGAGACAAGTCAATATATACATGTACACAACAATACTTTCTTGATGCTGACAAACCACAGATCTACAATTGCTCGTACCTAAAGGGAATCTAATTTTAGATTTTATCATTGCTTGATAACGACTAGAGAAGCCTAGTTGAAACGTCGCTCATTAATATGCAGTAATTGTATTCCATAGAATTGTGACCTGTATACTCTAGTTCAATTACTAAATGCCATTAAAACAGTTTACCTTATAATTGGCTTAATCCCCGTGGATCTCCTTTGTGTGTTGGTGATTTAAAAGAAATTATGTTTCAAAAAAGATATGACTATAGGCATCATAAATTGTGTTAATTTCCGTTCTCTATAAAATAATATACAAATGTATTATAATTATATTTTTATAAATGTATTATAATTATATTTTTTGATAATTTTACAGGCTTGGTCAACACGATCAAATACTACATGATAGCCTTGCTGCTGTTTGGCTCCATAACTATTGCGCCCATTTCATATGTAAATCGACCAGTGATCGTATTCAACTATACGCTCCACAATCCAACCTATTTAGAAATGAAAGCCTACGATAAATATTCACCTTTGTTACAATCCAGCCATGAAATAATAAAGGAGGCACAAAGAATACATTATGACCTGTTTACGGAGCTGTTGAAACCTTATAAAAATGTAATGTTGTTCGATATTGCGTTACATGAAAATAAGGGCGACTCGGCTATTACAATGGGAGAAATGATGTTATTGCAAAGGTTGAATAAAACGTTAATTTATTACTGTGATTTCGACCGCTGCCGAGACCTCCAAGATGCATTGTCAATTGTTAAAGATTATAGTCCTCAAAATCTCGCTATTGTTTTGCAGGGTGGGGGAAATCTAGTAGGGTGGACTGCTAATGATATACTAAGAGAGAAATTACTTAATGCGTTTCGGGGATTTCAGTTCTTTCTATTTCCCCAGGGTATCTTTATGTTTGGTGGAGAAAATCACCTCAAATATTGTGAAAATTTGTATAGAAGAGAAACCAATTTAACCATGATTCTTAGAGATAGAAACACTATGCGACTTGCTCGAAAACATTTTGCTGGACAACCGAAACTTATCATGGCACCAGATATGGCTTTTCAAATTGGTCCAGTTCGACGATTCATAAAACCATTCTATGACATTTTGTGGATTCGTAGGAGAGACCTGGAAAAGATTGATGACCAAATACCATCTCTACCAGCTGATCTACAGATTCGTATTGAAGACTGGCTAAGCTGGCCAACAACGCAGAGTAACATCGACATGGAAAACTTTTACCTCATGGCCTATAATGGACTGACATTCTTACAGAGGGGACGGGTGGTTATCACTGATCGTCTTCATGGTCACATCTTAAGTACTCTATTGGATATTCCCCACGTGATCCTGAATAACAAGTGGAATAAAGTCAGTAATTATCATAATACTTGGACTAAAGGTCTGAGAAATACGCGAGTTGCTAATAACGGTTCTCATGCTATAGAACTGGCTAGACAGCTTCTGATTGAATATTCTGATGTTTTACCTGATAAAGTTCCCTTCATGACAGTTAACGATCTTATCAATTCAGATCACCCATTTTGGTAGTGTACAGGATATCGTGAACCAATTTTGACACGCTTTCCGCCAATAATTATATATATTTGATATGTGCATCCATTCACTCTTTTTTGAATTGTTTATGTTTGTGGTCTCTTAGTATGATGTCTTGTCTGTATATCTGTTTTTGTGTAGAATTGTGTGTGGTGCAGTCCCCCTGCACTTACTAATAGACAATTACCTGATAGAAAAAAAGGTTTTGACCCTTAACTTCTTTTGAGTAGTATATTATTGCTTGAATTGTATAATTATGGCGTCCAGTGCCGCCTTAGCTCCATACATGTATATTGTTTGTATCTTGTAACTATATAAGTCATTATCTCTTTGATAGTTATTGTATTTGTCATTTACGAATGATTTACCGTTATCCTTTCGCTCGCGTGTAAAAATTTTTTTATGGAAACCCATTATTATGGATATATATTGTTTGTATCTTGTAACTGTATAAGTCATTATCTCTTTGATAGTTATTGTATTTGTCATTTACGAATGATTTACCGTTATCCTTTCGCACGCGTGTAAATTTTATTTTATGGAAACCCATTATTATGGATGTATATTGTTTGTATCTTGTAACTTTATAAGTCATTATCTCTTTGATATTTATTGTATTTGTCATTTACAAAAGATTTACCGTTATCCTTTCCCTCGCGCTGTAAAAATTTTTTTTATGGAAACCCATTATTGTAGTGTACAGAAACTGTGTCGACATCTGTATTACAATGATTTTTTTTTTAATTTCTTTTTTATAAATTCTATGGTTATAGATCTTGTCGTATATTGATTATTTTGTCTTACTCCGGCTTCCATAGTGTTGTGATTTTACCGATTTTACCTACTTCTGGTAAGAAGTCTTGAAACCCGACTGGATATCCGGGACTACGCACGACCTTCAACCTGAATTCCCGTATTTCGACGCTGGACAGTATATAGACTCTCAGCCGGAGTTCCCGTATTCATACGCCGGACAGTATATAAGCCATCAATGGATCGATCTTCAAGCAATGAAGATGCTGAACCAATCAACCTGCCCTTCTCTGAGGAAGAGTCAAATAAGGATCTTCCCCTCAAGAAGGATAGTGCGGCTGGTGAGGACAAAGTAAAGTACTCAATGCTCAAACATCTGCCTAGAAATGCCAAAAAAATACTGCTAAACTTCTTCAACACACCTGGCTGACTGGGGAGGTACCTAAAGAATGGCGGAAAGTCAACGTCATCCCTTTACTGAAACCAGGAAAAGGCAAAGGCAGACTTCTATCGTCCAGTAAGCTTGACATCCACACTATGCAACACCTTGGAGACAATGGTTAACACCCGATTACAGTTCTATCTGGAGAGTAACCGACTGATCGACGAAAATCAAAGCGGGTTCAGGAAGGGACGATCAACAATGGACCACTTGGTGCGACTGCAGCAAGTCATGTCACAAGCACTCCTTTCGGGGCACCTGTAGTGTGCCGTGTTCATAGATCTAACCAAGGCTTTCGATTTAGTCTGGTTAGACGGACTGCTTTTTAAGCTAGGGCGTATCGGTATAAAAGCTTTCTGAGCGATAGAAGGATACAGGTGAACAGGGGCGGATTGGGCCGTCGGGCGATCGCCCGAAGGGTCGATCGAACGATCGACCGAAGGGTCGGTAGGACAAAAAATGAAAAAAATAATTTTGTACAATTCGTCTAAAAAAACAACCTTTTCTGCTGAACATTATATGGGGAGGGGGGTATTGGACCGGCCATGGAGCAATGTTGTATGTGGCCGGTGGCTTTAACGGGCCGCCACGCCATCACTGGAGTCTTGAATTGGCTGCTATTATAGACTTTCTGGGCCGGGTGTGCTGGGCGTGGGCCAGAATTCGGAATCCTGCAATGGGGATTCTGAATTTCATCCGACAATTTACTAATTATTAAGTCACCTGCACCTTGTCTGTAGGGATGCGCCAGAATCCAAAATTCAAAAAGCTGCTTTTATGAATTTCACTTTCGTCACTCTGTACCAATGTGTCTCGTGGCCTTCCATCAGAGGAGGAATCAACTACCGCTCCCGGCAACAAAAATGGGATATTTTTCAATGGTCAAAATTTTCTCAACTGGTTCCATTTTTTAACGAGTTAAATTCTCTTGAATCTTGACGATACAATGATAATACGTTAAAGGGACAGTCCCGATAAGAACAGAGTCTCAAACATTAAAGTCTGAGAGTTTAGGAAATTTATGGACCAAAATATAGAGGCATGGTGTATTTATCTTGTCTCAAAATTTCAGCTCAAAATATTGAGTCGTTTGGACGTGAACGTCAACACTGCTTATCCGGACACGTAACCCTTTTAAGATTTCGGGTCATTTTTTTCATTGGCTGACCTGATAATCGATTCACATTTCTTGAGAGGTCTTTATACAGTGAATGACTCATGTACTGTACTTGATAACAAAAGGTAAATTTCACCTACATATTATTTTTATAGAAAAAAGTCTGGTTTTATCCAGATACTGTATAATACAATGGTCTCCATTTCCAGACGAAAACTGTCAGATTTAAGTTATTTACAAGCGTATCACAAATATCGTGTTAGTTGGTCGGCCTTAGGTAATGGGTTTTAAGGGATTTTAACACAAAATTAAGCAGCTTTATCCCTCAGAAAGTTATCGGGATTGGCCCTTTAATTAATAATATGACGATATGATAATTTCACAGGTTGATGGCTGTAAATTACTTCCACGTCGGGGTTTTGGCCTAAGCTAATCGACTTATGAAATATATTATTTGACAGAGATTATAATCAGATATGCCACCAAATCGCATATTTGGGATTCATTTTTCAAAAATTCCCAGGGGGAGAGCCCCCGGAACCCCCCAAGCCTGGCTCCGCTGTCAGTAAAAGGGACTGCTCCGACACGGGAGCCCGAGACGGTTCCCGGCCCCAATCCGCCCCTGCAGGTGATCGTTGGCAGATTCCTGAGTGCCGAACAAACATTAGAAAATGGCACGCCTCATGGATCAGTCATCAGTCCCACTCTCTTCAATATCATGATCAACGACATACAGAAATCGTCCTACCTGGACGCCAGAACTGAGTTGGCAAAATTTGCTGATGACAGTATAATATGGAGGAAAGGAACGATATTCTGTGAGCTACAAGAGAACATGCTGAAGGCCTTAGATAAGTTCATGGCATGGGCAAACGACTGGGGATTTAAAGTCTCAGAGAAGAAAACGGTCGGCATGCTTGTGAGCAGAGATAGAGGGATAAGCAGAATGACTCTGTGTATGAACGTGAAAACCATCGAATTTAAAGACCAAACCAAGTTCCTTGGCGTAATCTTTGATCGAAGGCTGACCTGGAAACCACACATCGACTGGACTGTAGACAGATGCTCTAAAATCCTAAACCTAATGAGAAAAATAACGAGCAGTTCATGGGCAGCCAATATAGTTACACTAATGATGATGTATCGTGCTCTAATACGCTCTGTATTAGACTACGGCTTTTTGGCCTTCATGAATTGTGCACTAACACTCTTAATAGTAAGTGCAGGGGGACTGCACCACACACAATTCTACACAAAAACAAAAATACAGATAAGACATCATGCTAAGAGACCACAAACAACAACAAATCAAAAAGAGTGACACCATCCAATACAAAGCTCTGTGTATTGCGACTGGTGTAAGGCTTGGGACTAAGAGAGAAGCATTATTACAGCAAGCCGGAGAGTTGCTCCTATCTCTAGGAAGAAAAGAACTAGCTACAAGATACTGGGCTAAGATCTCGCAACTGGGCGACAGATCCCCAACTTCTTTTGTCAGCTTAAAGCAGATAAAATATGTAAGAGATCCAAGAAAGAAAAGCTTCGACCAGGGTATCAGAGAAACAGTCAAGGAACTACGACTGGAGGAGCTCGTGATAAATCAACACGGCCCGCCAGTTGTCGCCCCTTGGACGCTCCCGATACCTCCAGTCAATCTAGATCTACTTCAGAAAACCAACAAGAAAAACAATCCCATTGCTGCACGTGCTCTATCCCTAGAACACACGGAAGACAATTGGCCGTCTGATGACTGGGAACATGTTTATACGGATGGCTCACGCAATCCCGAAAGGGGCACCAGCTCGTTTGGAATATACCTGACAAACGGGGAACAGGGAATAAGCAGGAAAATGACTAATAACTGTTCGGTGTACACTGCAGAGATTGTGGCCATCCGTGATGCTATATCCTGGATCACCCATCAAAGGGCTGGTAAATTCGTCATCCCAAGCGACTCTCTGAGCAGTCTGATTTCAATCCAAAATTACAGCTCGGCCTCAAGACCAGAAGTCATTTTGGAAATCAGACAGCTGTATCAGAGAGTCCTAGAGAAAGGAAGTAAACTAGAGCTCGTGTGGATTCCATCACATCTGAACATTAGAGGAAACGAAGAGGCAGATCGACTCTCCAGCGAAGGTCTCAGGGACACAGCACCATTCCGCACCATAGACTATAGCACCACGGAAATCTACAGTGTGGTTAGAAGACAGGTCAATTCAAACTCGGAAATAAAGCTCGTTGAACTTGACACATACAGATTCCGGCTGGATGACAAGATCTACACGAAGACAGCGATCAATCTCCCTAGAAGAGATATATGCAAAGTTATATCGAAACTAAGGGTGAAAGAGCGGCTGCGAGGCCACAAATACCAAGTCATCATCTGTGAATGCTGGGAAGAATGTACCACCAACCATGTCCTGGTAAACTGTGAGGTACACAAGGAGGAGAGAAGGGAATTAGTGAGATTGCTGGAGGCCAACAACATACCGATCAACACTAAGAACCTACTCTTTCCGAGACCAGATCTCAAGCTACAAATCTTCGAATTAATCAACGATTTAATGAGCACAGTTGGATTAAGTAGAATAGTGAAGTAAGAGGGGGCCACGGTTAGACGGGCTCGGCATCTAAACAATAAACTACATATGGGATATATATCAAACTAGCGGGATAGTGGAGTAAGGGAGGGTCGCGATCAGACGGACTCGGGCACCTAAACACTACTCCGCTAAAAGGACATAAAAACCTAGTTAGTGGGACTGTGGAGTAAGGGGAAGCCGCGATAAGAAAGGCTTGGCACCTAAACCCAAAATCCCACACAGAGGACTTCTACCAAACTAGCAGGATAGTGGAGTCACGGTCAGACCTAGACTGGTGGCCAGTCTTCTCCACACACCAAAAATTGGCCAGTCCTCTCAACAAAAAAAAAACGAAAAAAAAAACGTTATCTCTAGAGACTGGGCAAATAGAGCTTCATTCTCATCTTGTGGGTCAATCTGCATTATGTTGGTCGTGTGACGTCGTGCACGGGATTACTGCATTTGCACTGGCAAACTGGTGTAGGTGCGAGATGTTTGTTGTGGATAACAGTTATTGTTATTTAGTGATACTTTAACGATCTAAGAATTTTGTTGACGGACAATATGATAATATCTGTCGAATGAACGGATACAACGTATGGGATGAGGTGAATGAACATAAATAATTACACACGACATCATTATAACAACTTAACGAAGCCAGTTCATGCGTATCGGGACGAAGCCGAATGGCGAATGGAAACAAAAACGTGACATCAGCCCGCAGACGGTTTCAGCATGACTGCTTTGCACTCCATTCGAGACGCATGATTCATGAAGGTAAATATCGAACTTAATTTATCTTAGACATCACATTTACAAATTCGTGTCACGTGACTCGGGGCTTGCTTGACAACTGTCAATCATTCCAAATAAGGAACAACGTAAAACAGGACAAGAAACCCCCATTTTATTGTGAAGCTCGCAAATTGTCCAGTCTCTGGTGCTGGTTACAGGTTTACTCAAATTTTTTTTTTATACAAATGGAAACGAAAGTGTTGGTTTACTAAAAATTACTACTTTTATATAAATCAAAATGTAAAATAAATAGAAGAGACTGGGCCAGTCTAGGTCAGACCATGTTCCTGAAGCAATGGCCCGAGAAATCTTGAACTTTGGACAGTGATTTAAGGTATTAAAACGGTGAAAGTATGTTCGTTTCCAAACAGTATTGTTTACATTTCATTCGACTTGATAGCCTCGTTTGACACGCAATTAGTTTTACTGCAGTATTCTGCTATGCATGGATTTGTAAACATATTTGGTCCAATATTGGCAGCTAGTGATTGGTTGGAAGACGGACTACTGACCAATCAAAATTTAAAACAACAATATTCACTCATAATAGCAGTGTGTAGTAGGATTACCTCTAATCAAACGCAACACTGCGCGGAGTATGCGATCAGACGGGCTCGGCATCTAAACACTATACCTCAAAAAAAAAAGAGAGAGCGACACCAAATATGCAGAATGGGATAGTTGAGTAAGGGAAGACCATGATAAGACGGGTCTGGCACCAAAAGACTAAATCCACAAAGATGACATCATCAAATCCAGGAATAGGATGAAACAATTACCAAATAACATGTTTTTATTATTCAATAAAGGGTGGACCTTCCCACTAAACCTACTCCATGGCTTACGGCCACAAATGGAAAGATTGCAAAATCATATTCTAAAAATCAGGAAGAAGCTTCGGCTGTCCTATAACTTGTCTGCGATATCACTTATGTGGAAGCGGACGTTAAACCACCAGCTTAAGTAAGTAAGATCTTCAAACCTTCAAAGAGACTTACTACAGAGTAATTTTAACACATGGTAAATTTTTACAATTACAACATTGACATCAGGCGCGGATTTAGGAATTTTGAAGGGGGGGGGGGCGCAAAATGAGGGCACTTACTGCGGAGACGGGGCACGTCGCTGCGAGGGGGTTGAGGGGGGGGGGGCAAGACAATTATCCGTCATTTCCTTGCATCTGTAGACATTTTACTGCAGAGACGGGGCACGTCGCTGCGAGGGGGTTGCGGGGGGGGGGGGGTATCAAGACAATTATCCGTCATTTCCTTGCATCTGTAGACATTTGGCTGGTATTTTCGTCTAAGTAAGGCACTTTCAGCCGTGCTTCGACCTCTAGCTGACCGGTCACCTCTGACTTGCGACTGTGGTTTCGAGCCCTGGTGTGAGCGTATGTGACATGGAGATAGGGGCGCCTTCTCAGTCTCGTGGGTTCCTCCGGTCACTCTGGTTTCCTCCCACTGTTAAAGACCCCTACGCGCAAGCGAATTATTGAAATAAAATTAAAACCATATGTTAGTCCCGAAATGACCTAGTTTGTGTTGAGTGGACGTTAAACCCCATTTCTCTCTCTCTCCCATAGCAACTGACAAGATGTCAGGAACCTGAGAGGCATGCGGAAATTTAGATCGTGAGGAATTAATGCAAATTCCAGAGGTGATGGATTTGTCAGCCTCTATCTTTTGTTGTTTTGATTTCACCCAGGCAGCGACACCGTCATTCTCCGGTGCAAACAAATCTCCCCGCTTTAACACGGGTACCTGGACACAACTATATCCTGGACCAAAACGGCCATTCAAATTGGCAAGCTTTTTCGAATAAATTTACACGTTTTGCGACCGTAAATGCTTGGTCTGACACTGAATGTAGATATCAAACATGTTTTTGTTTAGAAGGTAAAGCTAGCCAATACTTCTTAATATACTGAGCGCCATAGAAAACGCATCACTTAGTTTTTCGTAGAACTAAATGATCCTGTAAACATATCTTATTTATTTTGCTTCTTATTGTGAAAAATATTCAAATGGGAAAACATCGAAAAACTAAGTGATTCGTTTTCTATGGCGCTCAGTATAGTTTTCGCGAAGTTTAATGATCTGATGTTCATCGAAATAATGGCTAAACTAGACCGTAGGTTCGGTAACCAGGATTTGTTTGAGACTACCATGATACAATTTCATAAATTGAGACACCTTTATGACAGGGTCTTGACAATGGCTTTCCGTGCGTTTACGGACTGTTCCGAGGAATATGTCACTAGTCAAATAATACTTAGGTTTGTCAGGGTACTGTGACGAAGAAGCTGGACAGTATGCTTGTAATGCACGACCAAAAACTCTTGAAGAGACAATACAAGCTATGAAGTGGTATGACCACAACAGCATTGCTATTTATGACCGTTCCTCTCGTAGGGAAGCGCGTAGCCCCAATCGAGATTACGAATCGACTCGTGTTTGAGCAGTAAACACACCACAAATCCGAAAAATCATAAAATAAATAGAACATTTGTCGTTTTGTCGTGAATAACATATTTTATTATAAACTACAAAAAAAATATTTAATAAATTGTTGATGTAATAAATATGAATATGTACTTACCTGTACCATATGTTACGGGCATATTAAAAATATTTAATAAATTGTTGATGTAGTAAATATAAATATGCTACTTACCTGTACCATATGTTACGGGCATATTAAAAATAAAAAAAAATATATTTTATAAATTATTATTGTTGATGTAATAAATATGAATATTTGCTAGATTTTGTATAGATTCTTTTATAAATTATTTACTTCTTTGAATTAATAAATAATATTTGTTTAATTTAAAATTTGTATTCTATTTCTTTTTGGGGTTGGTCCGAGTGGTCTTCCAACGTAAATTGAACGGTCCGAGAGGCAACAAATATTGTTTTTTTGAGTTGGTCCGAGTGGTCTTCCAACGTAAATTGAATGGTCCGAGAGTCAACAAATATTGTTTTTTTGAGTTGGTCCGAGTGTTCTTCCAATATAAATTGAATGGTCCGAGAGGCAATAAATATTGGTTTTTTGGGTTGGTCCGAGTGGTATTTTGGGTTGGTCCGAGTGCTCTCCCTTTTGGTCCGAGTGGTCTTTTTTGGGGTCCGAGTAGACTTGGTCCGAGTGGTCTTTGGTCCGAGTGGTCCGGATACCTTTCATTTCATCTCTGGAATTGGGTTCTTTCCGAGTAGAATTAGATCATTTATATGTGGCTCCTATCAAAGATGACATGTTATTATGCCTTATGATTTTATGCGTGCAAATTAAGTGCATATTGACATGTTAAACATAGAATGCAGAGAGAGAGAAATGGGGTTTAACGTCCACTCAACACAAACTAGGTCATTCCAGGACCAACATATGGTTTTAATTTTATTTCAATAATTCGCTCGCGCGTAGGGGTCTTTAGCAGTGGGAGGAAACCGGAGTGCCCGGAGGAAACCCACGAGGTTGAGAAGGCGTCCCTATCTCCATGCCACATACGCTCACACCAGGGCTCGAAACCACAGGTGACCGGCCAGCTAGAGGTCGAAGCACGGACTCTAGACCACTAGGCCATCCCCCACCCCCACCCCCCGATAGAATGCAAGTTGGCATGTTCAACTGGCTTTTTTCCAACGGAAACAAATGGCGATTAAATAAAATTCCTCTATTTTGATTTTCTGCCGTCATGGATTCTCGAAATTGATATTTGAGATAAGAACTGAACCCAGCATCATCAACAACATTTGAGATAAGAAGTGAACAACCACATCTAGGAAAATGAAGATTAACTTAAAATCCGCCATTTTTTAGTCAAATTTTAATTTATCTTTCCGAAATGTATCTTTAAATGTAGAGACATCAAAAGCCATATAAATGACATAGTAAAGGTCATATCTTACGAATAATGCCATTCTATTACGATTAATTAAACTTGGTCATTTTGGATTTGAATTTAGCGTTAATATGGAATTGCAACCATGTTGCAAGGTATATTCAACAGGAATAAACGACGACTAACTTAAATTCCATCTTTTTGAATTCCATTTTGGCTGTCATTTGGAATCGCTACCATGTTGGATTTTTGAAATTATCTTTAAATTCAGAGACATTGAAATCCATATAAGATACAGTAAAAGTCAAATTTGACGAGATTCTCGCTGGTTATATAGGAAAAAAAAATTTTTATTACCAAATTTTGTGGCCATTAGCCGTCAATGTGAAATTTTTTTTTTTTTTTTCAGATTTGTTTCTTTTGGAATTTGATTGGGGTAAAACGTTATCATTCCTCAACTATACCCAAAATTTTATGTTTGACAGTCCTAACCGAAATTAAGTTTTTAACCCAATATTGAATTCAGTAACCGAAAAAAACCTTATTTGAAGCAATATCCACCAAGGACCGGCATGGCTATTTTGGTTTCTATTTTGATTGTCGATTCATATTTACACCATCTGGACCATTCATAATTAGTTTGTTTTTTTTTAGATGGAACCCAACAACCACCGAACCAATATTACCTATTACAAGACATACCAAACGGAAAAAAATAACAATTGATTAAAATTCCATCATTTTGGATTTCATTTTGCCGGCTATTTTGAATTTCTACTGTCAAGAATTCTCGAAATTTATTTTTGAGATTATTGCTGCCCTTTTATATCGATGAATGCTCATAATTTTGTACGATGGTCTAAATTAGGAAAAATATACCAGCCTATCTACATTTAAACACCGCATAATACAGCTTGCGCGTAGGGGTCTTAAGCAGTGGGAGGAAACTGAAGTATCCGGAGGAAACCCACGAGGTTGGTCAGGCAACCCTACTCCTTGCCACTTACAACTGGGGATCCTATCATATAAAGACCGACTCAAAATAAATGAAGTGTTTAACGTCTTACTGTTCTGCTCCTAAACTGGGCTAATGAAGACGGGCCATACACCATACAGTGTGCTGTGGGGAAAATTTTGCCTGGGCAGTGGCAATACGGCCTACTCTTATATCAAATTCAAACTGCAAGGGGATCTTTTACGTGCACGCCAATGTGTACACAGGATCAGTCCCTCCGTCCTGCATCACTGACAAGGGGAAACCCCCCTTGACATAAAGTAACAACACAATAAATGAATGAAAGTTTATATTGTCTATATTTTATCATAGATAACAGAAACACTATCTTACATTAGTTGTTGAATATCACATCCTTTATAACCAAAAGTTGACGATTTTAAAATGCTTTTACTCAAAAAAACAGTTTCTAATAGTTACGTAAACTGAATATCTGCCAATCCATATTATTCTTGAATACAGTAAAAAGATGTTAAAAACTGGTAGATGATTATAAACTAAACCGATATCCTCATCGAATAATCAAAAATATTCTTCTTCTAAGGTGTCATAAACCTGCGATCAACTCAACCATATTAAATATCATTTTATTTCATGTCCCATTCTAGTTTTTCAGCTTTTTCTTTCTTTACTTCGTCCAAATATGGTTTTAGATATCTCACATCCTGAAATAACAGAAATAAGATAAGCCTATTATCTTAAACATTCATTATGCAAAATGAAATAAAATGGGGTTTAATGTCCTACTGTTCTGTTCCTAAACTGGGCTAATGAAGACGGGCATATGCCATACAGTGAGCTATGAGAGAAATTTTTCCAAACTGCCAAGAGATCTTTAACGGGTACATGGGACCTCGCTTTTTTCATACCATCCAAATGTCTAGACAGCTGTCCTTGTCAGGACCTCCGTCCTGCATCACTGAC
Organism: Patella caerulea; assembly: GCA_036850965.1. NCBI lineage: Eukaryota > Metazoa > Mollusca > Gastropoda > Patellidae > Patella > Patella caerulea. The sequence goes on along the minus strand of JAZGQO010000005.1, from coordinate 14,656,946 downwards.
AAAGGGAAACCACAAGGGGAAAATCTGGATGAACTTTCTTGGCCAATGCAGGGATCTACCACTATATGAAGACCCCCCATTAAGAAATTCAAATAAGCATTTTGCCACAGTAGCTGTTAAATAAATGACAATTCATAAAAATATCTGTCATAACTGTTTACGATCCCTGAGTTGGCTGAGAAAGTTTATTGAGATTTTCTGACATGGTTCCTTCCCCCTTGTCAGTGGTGTAGCACAGCGGGCCTGGCAATGGAAAATGTATTGCCATTTGGATGGGACAAAAACCAAGGAACTGTGCACACATCAGAATGTACATAAAAGAAACCAGACAGTTAGAATTTGATATACCGATAAGAGTAGACTGTTAACAGTGTAAAATTTGCCTCCTAGCATGCTGCATGACATTTTCCTATCTTCATTAGTCAGTCATTGTTTTTTAAGGCGAGTGATCGCTCTCGAGCGCCTGCAGCTCACCTGAATGTTGACCTAGGGAAGTTTTTTTTTCCCTCCCCTTGAAATTGAAAGTCACTTTCCTTTACAAAGTCATTGGCCCAATGGGGGTTTATTAACATTTATCTACCAATCACTCTCCTTAACAGGCGCGGATCCAGTGGGGGGCGCACCCGGCGCACGCCCCCTCTATTTTTTGAGGTGTCGAACAATTTTTAGCTCCATATATTCTCGTGAGAAAGGAGAGTGAAAATAGTTTAGGTTGGAAATCGTAATTTATAGTACTAGTACGAAATTAATCCTTGTGGGCATTTTTTACACTCAAAACTCAAGGTTCCGGGGTTCGCACTCCCAAGCTGGTGCAGCACGCCCCCTCTTTCTGAAAATCCTGGATCCGCCCCTGCTTAATATCAGATCACTCTCCTTAATTTATAAAGCATTCCTCTTATCGAAACTGGGAGAACCTTTTAGGAGAGCCATTTTTTTCAATTTGTTGATTGAGGGGAGCTTTTTTGGCTCTCCTCTAAAATACAAAATACAACGACTGATTAGTCCAGTAGGAACCAAACAGTAGGACGTTAAACCTTATCTCATTTTATTTCTTTTACGTGCACCTCAATGTTTACATTTTACATATGATGACGTACCACGTCTGACGTCCCGAATATTGAAAATCTGACTTAACAGAATAAATGCAAATGTGGATGTAAAATATCCCAAGAGGTCAGTGAGTGAGTGGAAACTGGGAACCAGTCGAAAGGCAACACCTTGTAACTCCCTTTTCTCTCAAAATTGAGTTGGGACCAAATTTGTAGTTACTAGGGTATGTGGCAATGTGCTGCTTCCTGCTGTGGTACTAGATATTTCAATCTTTTGATTTTGTAAGCAGTTACACTCATGACACAACAAGGCAAATGAAGCCACAGAAAAACCTAGTAACTCAATAGGCAAATCAATGGATAAGCTGGGGTTAAAATATTCATTCTTATTTTTTCCTTTGTTTTCTCAAAATAAGAAAATAGTGAGTGATTGGTGTTGGTTTTTGACCCGAACATTGGTCTAGAATCTAGATTATCTTAAAATACTCAAAACTGTTAATTGTTAAAATTTTAACTTACATCATCGACTGTGTGTTGTTCCTCTTTAGGTAAAATATCTTTTCGCATGGAGAGATTGAGAGCTCGAGAGATACGAAATACTCTCTGATTGTATAAATCTGCTGGTAGACGACTAACGGCCTCTTTCACTTCAGGTGTTTCATATAGACAATCATCTATCATCAAACCTTTCAAATAAAACAGGTTATAATCAATAAATAGGTTATACTCAATAAACAGGTTATACTCAATAAACAGGTTATAATCAATAAATAGGTTACACTGTGTAATCTATAAATATGCTATAATCAATAAACAGGTTGTAATCAATATACAAGTTATAATCAATAAATATGTTACACTGTGTAATCTATAAAAAGGTTATAATCAATAAACATGTTACACAGTATAATCTATAAAAAGGTTGTAATCAATAAAGAGGTTATAATCAATAAAAATGTTACACTGTATAATCTATAAATAGGTTATAATCAATAAACAGGTTATAATCTATAAATAGGTCATAATCTATAAATATGTTACACTGTATAATCTATAAATAGGTTACAATCAATAAACAGGTTATAATCAATAAACAGGTTATAATTTAGCCGGAAAATCTTGATGAACTTTCTCGGCCAATGCAGGGATCGAACAACTGACTTCCAGGCTAGTGAGCCAGTGTCTTACCCACTTAGTCACGTGATCGCCATCATAAACAGGTTATACTCAACAAATAGATCATACTCAACAAGCGAACAGTGAGACTGATGTACCCCGTGGAAATCCCGAAATAAATAGATGACACATTTTAATTTATCGCACATTTAATTTTTTCAAAAGTATCAACCAATCAAATTGATTATTAATATACATTAAGTTTCATCACTCTTTATTTATCAGATAGAATCAAAGTTATCATGTCCCAAAGCATTAACCAATCAAATTGGTATTTTACCCTAAGCAGAAAATGCTCATCTTCGAACTCCATCAAGGCATTGACCCAATAACCATCTACACAAAGTTTTTACATTCTAGCTCATTTAGAAAGAGAGGTATTGTGTTCAAAGTCTCAGCCAATCAAATAGCGTACCCCTCTGCTTATCCTCACCTAGTTTAATCAATCTAGCTCAATTAGAAGGAGAGTTATTATATCCCAAAAAGTGTGACAGACGGGTCAATTTTAATAGTCCCCTGCTTTCTTTGATGGAACTTTCTTGGAGAACACACGAAGCATATCAAGAAGCTCCTGGTTAGCTAGTCAGTGTCTAAGCTACTAAGCCATCGTTGATCTCTCCATTCCACTACAGGTGTCTTGACATTTGCATTGATTATATCAAAGGGGCATTGTAATAGTTAAAAAATAAATAACGTAAATAGAATATGCTGAAAATTTCAGTCAAATTACTCAGACCATTACTGGATTTGAATACATTTACATGTAACGTCACAACCGATAACAAAAACTTAAGTCATGATGATCAATTTCTTCTTTTGATTGGCATTTAATAATTGAATATATCAACACAAGGTTCAAATTTATGGATACACAATTACTGAGTTTGATAAAGAGAAGAGTAGAATTGTTGAGATGTCGCCAAGTATCAAACTCAGTAATTGTGTATCCATAAAATTGTACCTTGTGTTAATGATGAGCGAAGATACATGTAGGCCTAAAATTCAATCGCTTGTATCTCGACTTATAGTGGAGAAATTTGACTATAGTGGGAACTGTAAGCTTTTTATCTAGCCATCCATAATGTCCCATTAATAACTTAATTTGGCACATAAAAATGAAAAATTTTGTACGTTAAAGGGGACATAAATTTAGTGCTAGTTTTAGATAAAATTGTTCTTACCCAGTTTTCCGAAATTAGATTTATGGTAGGCCCAACGTTGAAGAGTCTTTCTCCAGGCTGGCACTGAAAAAAAAGATTAACAACATTGTTTAAGGTAGGTTGTCAGGCAACGAAACATAACCCCACAGTGGCTAAATCTTCCGGGCTGTCAACAAGGGTTGTCGCATATTTTTACTTTTTCGGTAATGAAACATTTGTAATACACTAAAATCTGATTAAGAGTAACAACTCATTATGTAATTATCAGAAAATCATTAGAATTTGTTTGCTTTTTATAAAGTTTTACTAACAATTAGTAAACGAAATATTTAATATCATGGATTTAACTGTTCAGTTATCAAAATTCATCGAAAATCAAAATACTTGTTCGTTTCAATGTATTAATCTAAAGTCAATCGGATGAAAAGCTTGGCCTCTATAGCGTCACAAGATTTCTTGAAGTGCTCAAGGGTGATAACTCTGGCAGTAATTATCAGAAATCGCTGATTATCAAAAGGCTTCTTCGTATCATGACCTTAAACATTGTGTATAAACTTAAAGTCAATTGGATATTAACTTTAGCCTCTAGAGTGTGGGAGCGTGGACGGTTGGACAGACAGATGGACAGACGAGGGAGACGACAATATACGACCACATTTCAATGTGGGTGTATAAAAATAATAACATTAGTTATGTTCTGCGAAATACGTCATATGTCTCAATTGAATGGCAGTTTCTAGTGTCTGCTTATTCCAGTCAACACCAACAGTCAATGCTCTCCAAATAAGAATATGGGCTGGCGTCACCGTTTGACATGACTTGTGGAATATACCTAGCCTCATTCTTTGAGCACCTTGTTACAAATGGCAGTGAAACACATTATGGTACACAATTCTGGTACCATTGGTACCAATGGTAAAATGTTTCTTTTGTCTTCAATATTTGATATCTGAAGCCCATTTTTTTCTGGGTAAGATGACATCTTCAATGTTGATTTATACTGCAAAATAATTCAGGTTTCCATTTTCAAAGATTTTGGATGATGTTGACTTCGCTATATTAATAAACTTATCCAGACCATATTTTTTTTTTTTTTTTAAACAATATTTTATTCAGAAATTGAAAGGGATTGAGGAACAGGCATAGCCTTAGTAACTATACTTGTTACCTTAAACTGTGTTTAAGGTAACTCTATCACAAATAGTGAAGACTGGACCATTAAAATATTTACCGAACAGTTTTTCTCTGCATAGCGCTGTTTATGTTGTAGGCCTAATGACGTATTACGCAACTTGCGGCCATGACGGTCGGCCAGTTGAAATTTCGCGTAGGAGATGGGTTTCATCAAATCATATAATTATGCGGTAAGGCCTCACCTTTAATTCAATAAGAATTGATTTATTATATGTTAAGCTAGGTGCAGTACTGTTTTGGGCCAGTTTATTTGTAAATTAAGCGAGCTGTAGGCCAGTAAACTTTTTGTAGTCATTTGACTAAAAAACTTGCGCAAAGGAACTCGGTAGGAAAAACCACTACTGCGACTGGAGTAAGAAGGAAGACAGCAGTAGTAGAACCATTTCTAGCATAGCCTATATGACCTCTCTCCTAGACCATAATCAACTCTTGATGTCATTTCTAGCCAGCAATATTTACTAGATTAGGATCCAATTTGCTGCTCAACTTTCATTCATGATTTAGTCATGATGGATAATCAAGACTATATATGTTTTTTATCGTACACTTTAATAATGATGATCGAGGCTAGGACCAAAATTCAATCGCTAATACATGTATCTCGGTTCAGGGTGGATCATTTTGTCTGAAATTTTCCCTTTGCATTATCTAGTTTTTAACTATATTATCCCTATTAATAGTATTAAGTTAAAAGTTATGCTTTTGACAGACAAGAGACTGAGTTAATTTATTTTCAAAAGTCTAAATTAGTACTTCATTTTTCTGCCAACATCTAGTCAGCATGATATTGAATACGAATAAGGCGAATAAATGGTGTGTTAACTGAGTATCAGTAATTAAAAAAGACAGGTATGTTGAGATTACAAAACCATTTTTTGAAGGTTGTTGCTAGGACGCCATAAATAATTGTTATTGTAGCGAAAAACAGCTTAGGGAGTGACATCTATTTGTGAAATATACAAGCTACAATTGATTATTCTTCTATTTATCAAATGAATGAATGAAACACTATAAATAAACCATTTTTCCCTAGCTATCTTACTTTCTGCTACTGCACGTCTTATAGGAGCTGCCATCTTGCTATTTTCGTCCTTGAAAGGTCAAGGGTCATGCTCCTTATATAAAAATATGTATTTTTGCTAATTTTTTTTTAAAAGTTATTATTTCCATCTATATTTTTAATGTTTTGGCGATAATTGAAAGATATCTTACAATGTGTGATAAATTTATTGATACCCTCCGCTCCAGCGATAATTTTAAGTCACATGACATTTCAAAATGTCTGCGCCCATGATGAAAACAAGAAAGGGGGCGTTGTCTTTTTATTACGTGTTTTATTGAAATTCTTTATGTTTATTACTTTTTATCGGAGAGAAGACATCCAGTCATCATGCCGACTGCAACTGTAACAATAAGGTAGTTACTCCAGGGATTATCTATTGTATTATTGGGTTGATCTAAATTTTCATCGTCTTTTAGTTTCAGTTTTCAGATCCAACCTCCTTTGTGGGTCTCCGAGTCCTCCGGTTTCCTCCCACTGCTAATTAAAGACCCTTACGCGCGCAAGCGAATATTGAAATAGAATTAAACCATATAATAGATTTGAAGTAAACAACATCAGTCCAAAAAGGGTTTAATTACTTATGTTCATGAATTAGTCTGATCATTTTCTAAAGATATGAAAAATATGATGCATTGAAAACCTTTGCAACATTCGACATCATCGCCAGAGGATATAAACAAAATCTGATATAAATTAAGCGACCATAATTAGTAGGCTGCAGTGGTAAAAAATCCCTATATAAACACCTCAACTTAGTAGGCTGCAGTGGTACTAATTGGTGGCATTAATTACTTTATTTTGACTGATATGATGGATGTTTTATTAGCTAGATTGATTGCTTGATACAATTTCTTGTTTTCTTATATAAACACCTCATCTTATCAGTCGGTGCATAATAAGCTCCATTTCTCTGATTGCTGCTTGTGTCGGCAGAGAAAGTTTCTCAGAATATTCTGGTGTGATTTCCTCCTTGTCAGTGGTTCAAGATGGAGGATCTGACCTTTAAGGAAAAGTGTCTATAGTCATTTGGATAGGACAAAAAATTGTGGTCCAGTGCACATACATGTATTGGTTGGGCAGGTAAGATAATAGTCTACCTTGACAGTTGAAGTATGAAATAAGAATAGGCTGTAGTGCTGCTGTCCGGACAAATTATGCCTGGAAAAGTCGGAAGTTTGCGTGGCCGAATGCTTAATACATGCGTATTTGATCGCATGGTCTGTCATTTCCTGCTTGTATGTGACAAGGAGTAGGGTTGCCTTTCCAACCTCGTGAGTTTTCCCTAAGTTCCTTTGGTTTCCTCCCACCTGTTAAAAAACTGTACATGCTAGCGAATTATGGAAATAAAATTGAACTAGTTTGTGTGGAGTGGATGTTAAACCCTCCCCCCCTCTCCCGCTCTCTCTCTCTGTTTGAAAATCTCCTTCATACCATATAACACCTCATTATCTCAGTTAATGCAGAATATATAAGAAGTTAAACCCAATTTCTTTTCATTTTTTCAAAACCTTTTTGTTATTTCTTTTTTTCATTCCTGTTAACATTAGCCTGTTCGGAGCAGGGGACACAAAACCCCATTTTATTTCATTTCTTTTATGTTATTCAGAGAATTGAAGAATAAAAAGTCTGGAATAGATTTAAGTGTACCTAACTATGAAGAAACAGCTGGTTTACTTGGTTCAACTGTTGTATATAATGTAGTTGTTGTTACCAATCTTGATGTATTTAAATCACCCAAACACAAACAAACAGACACAGTACAGTTTATGGTATGTTTCAATCTGTTTCAGGGATCACGATGGCTAAGTGGGTAAGATGCTGGCTCGCTAGCATGGAGGTGTCGTGTTCATCCAGATTTTCTGGCATGGTTTCCCCTTCTCAGTCACGCAGGACAGATGACTTGACAAGGACAACTGTCTAGCAGAACAATCTTGATGGCATCTGATTTTTCTGATATTAAATAGATTAGAATAGTTCAGGACATATTTTGATTTAATCTAAAAATGGAGAAGCAAGACTTAGCTTCGAACAATCAGTATAGTGATTGAAATTATAAACCTTCAAAGGCTAACTATCGTCGCTCACAATTGAGTAACTTGAATGAAATTTTCAAATTATTCATTTTACATTATCTATTTTTGAACAATTATTGCAAGAATGGCTAACTCTTTATCTAAATCTTACATAGTGTATCTTTAAACTTCCTTTCTCTATCTCATGTTGTCGGAGGAAATTTAGAGCCACCTTGGCTCAGAGAATATGGGTCTGTCTGACGTAAATTGTGTTGATATCTTAAACATCATTCTCTTTATGCATTAATCAGATGGGATGGTCATTGAGTCAAGTAGCGTGGCTTCAATTCCCCTCTTGTATGTGACAAGGAGTAGGGGTACCTGTCCAACCTCGTGGATTTTTTCTGGGTCCTCCAGGTCTTCCGGTTTCCTCCCACTGCTAAAGACCCCTACGCAAAGAATGTTTGAAATAAAATCCCCGGTTGTACATGACAAGGAGTAGGGTCGCCTGTCCAATCTAATGGGTTTTCTTCAGGCCCTCCGGTTTCCTCTCACTGCGAAAGACCTCTACGCGCAGAATGTTTGAAATAAAATTGAACCATGTGTTAGTCCAGAAATGACCTTGTGTAGGTCAAGTGGATATTAAACCCCATTTCTCTATCTCTCTTTCGACTGTCAAGACTTTTTAGCTGCTGTGGGTGGATGTTACATTGCCTGGCAATCCATCTTTAAATATTGTTCTGTTTTACAGATTGGTAAAAAGTTTGATGATTTTAATGATCTACATAAGAAATTAAACGAGAAGTTTTCAGGAACGGCTCTCCCACCATTACCACGAAAAGTATTAATGAAATCAGATACAGTAATAAAAGAAAGAAGAAATGGCTTGGAACATTTTATGAAATTTATTGCAGTTGTTCCAAAGATTGTTACATCACCAACCTTCTTGGAATTTTTAGGTACTAGTATGCCCGGGCTCAATTTGGTGGGGGACCAATATGGTCAGAAATGGCATATACAGCATTTCATCCCAGCTGTCCTTGTCAGGCCCTTCCACACCAGAAGGGGGGTTGGGATGGCCAAGTGGTCTAGAGTGCCGTGCTTCGACCTCTAGCTGGCCGGTCACCTCTGGCTTGCGGCTGTGGTTTCGAGCCCTGGTGTGAGCGTATGTGGCATGGAGATAGGGGCGCCTTCTCAACCTCGTGGGTTTCCTCCGGGCACTTCGGTTTCCTCCCACTGCTAAAGACCCCTACGCGCAAGCGAATTGTTGAAATAAAATTAAAACATATGTTAGTCCAGAAATGACCTAGTTTGTGTCGAGTGGTTGTTAAACCCCATTTCTCTCTCTCTCTCTCTCCACACACCAGAACATCTGGTAGCACTTTCTCAAATGCGAGTAATGCACACCTGACCTCCAGGCTAGCATGCCAGCGCCTTACTCGCTTAGCCAACATGGCACCCAAATGGCCATATCTTCATTAGCATTGTTAATGCAGAAAAGTAGAGGTTAAACTCAATTTCACTTAGAGTTTACTTTCAATTTTTGTTGTTTGTCAAAGGCTCGGATTAACTAGAGCAATCTCATGATTTCATTGCAGTCACGTTTGTCCAGCAAATTTCTGAAAGCATGCCTGTTGAATTTCATGTGGTAAATATCCGTATAGTGCATTGGCTTATAGTGTGCCAGGTTATCTCGGCATATTGTTGTGAACATAAACAATGCGACCAGACTGGTTTGTTAACTTTTTTTTGATTGCTTCGCTGACTCATGCTGCGATCAAGGGCAGATAATTTGAATTCATGAATACCCCATCCCATGGTATAGTAGAGTAGCATGGAATGAGACCACTGAGAATACCGAAGATGGGTTAGTGCTGAGAGGTAGCAAGCTAAACCCCATTTCATTTAATTTGTTTAGGTGTGAGTTCATCGAAAGCTGGTAAATTCCAACAAGAGGATGAGAAAGTAGAGGAAGACAAGGATAAAGATGATCAGGAAACGAAGGAAGAAGAAGAGTAAGTTATTATAATGGAAACAAGACATCTGTTAGGATACCCCACCATAAATATCTCCAAATAGCTCAACAATTACAACACAATTATAATACATATATATATCCATCCTTAAATCTGTTTCATACATTTACAGTCACTTAATAAACGGCCTTGTTTATTTAATAAGCTATGACCAGTTAAGCAACTATAAATAATACACTGAAATATGGTTAGGGGTGTCGTCCAAAACATCCAGACACTTTTGAGTAAAAAATAGGTTACGTGCCCTTGTTTTGAAATTAGTCTCACTTAACCAGTGTACCGACCATTCTCCGTCTGATTGACAGGCGGGAAAATCAAGACTTCTTTTTTATGAAACATGACAGAAAGCTGGAACAAGAAATTGAATTTAGAAATAACGCATGGTGGGTGACTCAACAATTGTTTTAAGAACCTTGTAAGAGTAATACCGGTAAAAACCACTGCTAGTATCATGTTCCTGTCCGACCCGCTATATTCAGAGATATTATTTGTACTAAACCAAAAGATGCTGCTCCTAATGGTCTAGTTAATGATAAAACAATTTAGAAATATAAAACGAGCCTAATTTGTAAAGCTGCTGTAATAACCAAAAAGCTAAATATTACTGCTATTCAGAATCGTTAACAATAGATTTTTTACGGCTGTAACAGTTATTACATGAGTTGAGTATTTCACGTGCTGTGGCTATTTATAGACACAAAGAGAGTCTGAGACTCTTCTGAAATCACTTACAGTTAAGCCACTGAAGCGTGCACATTCAATGTGTCGAGTACAACGTTTGGACGGACCACCATACATCTGTAACAACATGACTTTCACTTTGTTGAGTTATCAGCAATGTAATTATTTATCATTATCAATTTCTTTAAAAGTAATTTGTGTCAAGTGAAAGTTATTATTATTATTATTCAGAGAATCCGCTGATGTATTTGATGAAGATGAGGCTGATAATGAATTGTTTATAGAAGAAGAAGGTGAAAAAGATGACAAACTCGATGATTTATTCAACAGTCCAACATCTAAAACAGGTATAGCCTATTCTCTATAGCAAGATTGTTCAGTTTATTCTCTATGGCAGGATTGTCCAGTGGATTCTCTAGATTGTCCAGCCTATTCTCTATAGCAGTATTGTCCAGTCTGAGTTCACAAGTTAAGAATTTACTCAACTTTCAATCACTGTTTATGAGAAATATTTTTGATCCAGAAACGCAAGACTTTGCATATGATTTCTTATTCATGTATTAAAACATTAAAACAACAACAGTTTTATGAAGGGCTATATTTTAGTTAAAATAAGGCGAACATTTTTGAGTAAATTATGAACTCAAGTCTGAGAATGCTTTGTGGGACCAGAGCTCTCCTATCAGCCATATCTGCCAATCTTGACTGAATGACAGTGACATTGACCTGCTGGAAAACCAAGTTGTCTGTTACATGCCATGGGTATATTAAAGAATTTAAAAGGGCATCATGTAAGATTTAGATCAAGAACTGACCATTCTCTATATACATGTAGTATCTCATTATATTTATAGAGGGTGTGGGAATGTTTGAAGAACCTGATCTAGGTGGTGGAGTTGAGGCTGGTGAAGCAGAAGATCTGTTTTTACCATCTGCAATTGTAGACAAAAAACCATCAACAAGAGAAGAAACACCAGAGGATAGAGAAAACTCAGAATTACTCAAGTATGTCCTTTAAGTAACAGAGTGTCCTTGAAATAACATTTGGAATTACTTAAGCGTGTCCTTGAAATAACACTTGGAATTACTCAAGTTTGTCCTTGAAATAACACATGGAATTACTCAAGTGTGTCCTTCAAATAACACTGGAATTACTCAAGTATGTCCTTGAAATAACATTTGAATTAATGGATTGTGTCCTTGAAATAATACTTGGAAATCCAAATAAGGGTTGGCCTAAGTGCCACTGTCTCTGACAAAGCCACAGTTTTAAGTGAGTAAGATGCTGTCTCGCTGGCTGAGAAAGTTCACAGGGATTTTCCAGCATGCTTTCCCCTTGTCAGTGGTGCAGGATTGAACTGCCAACTCGTTATCTTATCTCCGATAATGTATTTTTAAGTATACTTTATTTACATCCAGTAAAAACATGAAGTATATGGAGACAATAGCCCCGTTTACACTTGGCCGCGATAAGCGTGCTGTACTGGGCCGCGATAAATTGACCCGTTAACATTACCGGTCTTGGAACTGTGCCAAGCACGCCAAATGTGGGACTATTCACTGAAAAGTTAATTTCGGTCCCTAAGCAAGTTACCTGGATGAAAACAATTATGGCGGTTGATTTTGGTACGTGTAGCCAATTTGACAGACCTGATGACAGAGCTGTCAAAGTTCGCGGGAAAAAAGGTCAAGGTTCATTTGGCGCATGCGCAGTAATCCGTGCTCAGACCGGTGAGTGTTTACACTACAAAAATTTAAACCGAGCCATTCTTAGCACGGTTCCGAGACCACCTCACTTCAGTGGGCCAGATTGGCACGGTACTCAGTACGGCACGCTTGTGTTTGACCCGTTTACATTACAAAAAAATTAACGGTGCCGTACCAGGAACGGTACCTGGCACGCTTATATGATATAACACACATGAAGATAAAACGAAGATTGGCGGCAGTGTATACCAGAGTGCATGTGGAGATCAAGACTTGACTCGTCAGTGCACATGCACAGTGATACACACAGAGAAGGTTAACCAGCAGACGATAAAAGTCAAAGTTTATATTTCAACGAAATGAAATTAGGTTTCACGTCCTACTGTTTTGCTCCTAGCCTGGGCCAATGAAGACAGTGTGCTATGAGGGAAATTTTGCCCGGGCAGCAGCGCCACGGCCTAATCTTATATAGAATTCCAACAGATCTTTTACATGCATGCAAATTGTACACAGGACCTTGGTTTTTTGTCCCATCCGAATAACATGTCCTTGTCAGGCATCACTGACAAGTGGAAACCACGCCGGAAAATCTAGACGAACTTTTTCGGCCATTGCAGAGATCAAACACCCAAACTCCAGGCTAGCGAGCCAGCGTCTTACCCACTTAGCCACGTGATCCCCGATATTTCAACAGTTTGATCTCAATTGTTATTCTTTATCTATCTGATTTTACAGAATAGACGACGATTTAGATGAACTGTTGTCTCTAAAGGTCAAGAAGACGAAAGATCCAGAAATCGAAACAGAGACCAAGGAAGATACTCCAAAATTTAGACCTGTTCCTGCCCCAAGAAAATTAAAACCAGAAATCCCGCCAAAATCGAAACAAATTTCAAATAAACCCAACCTGCCTGTCAAACCGAAACCATTAACTACAAAACCAAAGCCACCATTACCCTCAAAACCAAACGTAAAGGAAGATAATCCCCTTGATGCGAAGTCTTCAGAATCAAAAACAAAAAGTTCAGAAACTGTTGAACTGTCAAATGACGATATTATGAAATATATCACAGATAATTCATCGACGGATGCAGATTTGGACTTGTTTTAAAGCCCCAATAACACTCTTGTTGTAACCGGAAAATATGTCCCAATCTTCATTCTGGTCAACAAATTGTATTATTTTACAATATTCCAATTAATTGATGATATAAATTTCATTTTAACACACGTAATTTAAAAAATTGGAAAAATTCAACCAATTGATTTGAAAAGTCTAACGTAAACCTTTTCAAATGTGTCTTGGATTTTAAAATATTTTCGAACCCTCTGGAAAAGTAAAATAGGATGTAATGGATAATTTACACAACAGGTAAGACACTAAAACATCTAGTACTTAGAATAAGGCTGTTATTTATTTTCTGGAGTTACCAGGCCAGCAAGAGTGTTATTGTCCCTTAACATAAGGTCTCATCAATTTTAATTTTTGTTCATTAGGAACACCTCATCCTTAGTATCCCCTATTTCATTCTGTACCACTGCACTAACTCCAGGGTCCATTCACAGGGGAGGCATGTAGTCAAATTATTGGCCCTTGATAATCATGCTATTTTATCGACTAATGAAGATGGAAATATAAGTATGAATGAGTTTTGTTAAAGAATAATATTTGTACTATGGATATATTTATATAGAGTGAAATAGTTTGTTAATAAATACTGTTATGTTTTCAGTATTTGTACTATGAATATTTTTATATAGAGTGAAATAGCTTGTTAATAAATACTGTTATGTTTTCAGTTGTTTTTTTTATATGCCTATATGCAATGTGGATATATATTGTCTGCCATTGGGGGAGGGGGAATCTGAATGGTTAGCACATGCGCTCTATATCAATCATAAAGCCTGTTGTTTAGTCAACTGGCTTGGTTTTGAATCCCCGGTTGTACGTGACAAGGAGTAGAGTTGCCTTTCTGGGTTTTCTCCAACTGCTACAGACCCCTACGCACATGCGAATTAAAAAAAGAAAACGGTGCGTAGCTCTTATACGTCGATGCACAGTGCTTTCACAATAATTATTATTCAAGGCAGGTGGTGTTTTAAGGTTTTTCATGGCAGAGGCTATACTATTTTGAGCAACCTCTTTCACGGGGGGAGGGGAGGGGGTTGTGTCTTAATTGATGATTTTCCTGCTAATGCAATGACTGCATTCTCATTCAGTTGTGGATTCGACAGTAACAGTGTATAGAAAACGACTGACTCGGACACAGGAGCCCTAACTAGCGTATATTTTTATTTTTCTCATCTGTTTTAGAATTTTTCTCCCGTTTTATTTTTTCAAATTCTTTGATTTTTTTCACGAGCAGGCTAGTGCCTCCAGCACCTCAACTATAAAACACTTTTAATTCAAGGACCTTTAATCTATCTGATGCACACACAACACAATTATTTACACACCCACCCCATCACACAATCATTAACACGCACACCCCATAAACACAATTATTAACACACCCACCTCACAACACAATTATTAACACACCCACCACACCACACAATTATTAACACACCCACCACACCATACAATTACTAGCACACACACCACACAATTATTAACACACCCACTCCATCACAAAAGTATTTACACACCCATCCCACCACACAAATATTTACACACCCATGCTACCACACAATTATTAACACACCCACTCCACCATCTGTATATATCAGTAATTACAAGGTATTTATTTCGCCCTGTATAATCTCCCACACCAATCCCACCACTCAATCTAATTAAAATATAGATCTATATTTCGTTTCGTTTTTTATACTTTCGATGGCCTACACTCATGTAGATCTAACAAGTTATAGTGGGAGCTCACGTTCTGTGTTTTAATCAGATTGCCTACCACTCAATTAGTGACACACTGTTTGAAGATCTAGCGTAGATGTTGGAGTGGGTGTGTTAATAAGTACGGGCTACTCTCAAATCAAACTTCATATCGTCTGAACGATTCAACAGCTGTCTTTGTCAGGCACTCCATCCTACACCACTGACATGGGGGAACCACACTGCAAAACCCGATAAACTTTCTCAGAGAGAGAGAGAGAAATGGGGTTTAACGTCCACTCAATACAAACTAGGTCATTTCGGGACTAACATATGGCTTAATTTTATTTCAACAATTCGCTTGCGCGTAGGGGTCTTTAGCAGTGGGAGGAAATAGGAGTGCCCGGAGGAAACCCACGAGGTTGAGAAGGCGCCCCTATCTCCATGCCACATACGCTCACACCAGGGCTCGAAACCACAGCTGCAAGCCAGGGGTGACCGGCCAGCTAGAGTTGGAAGCGCAGCACTCTAAACCACTAGGCCATCCCAACCCCCCAAACTTTCTCAGTCAACACCAGGAGCAACGCTGGGACTCTCTGAGTAAAATGCTAGCTCTCTAACCAGGGTATGATTCTCAGGGATTTTTCAGTCAAGCAATGCTGTTTTTATAACAAAAAAGTGGAAAACAATAAATTAAAAAAAACCTCAAATTAAAGTTAAATTTATTTTAATCTAGATTAAATAAACACCTATACATAAAGTTATAAAAAAATACAACAAAATTTATTGTTAATAATAAAATAAAAACTTCCATGAATAAATAAAGTTTTGCATTCAATTTAACAGATGAAGAGTCCAGGGGAAGAACGATTTAAGTAAGCTTTTTGTGGAACTTAGATCGTTCTTCCCTTGGACTCTTCAGTTATTTATCTCAGGTGAGAGAGGTACATATGTTACACCTTTTAACAGATATTTTAGCACAGGCAAGAAGTGCATATATTACACCCTGTAACAGATATTTTGCTCTGGGGAGAGGGGTATATATAACACCCATTAACAGATATTTTAGCTCGGGGCAGAGGTGCAAATATTACACACTATATAAGGGATATTTAAGCACAGGTGAGAGCAGGCGTGTGTCCTATCTTCATCAAGAGAGAGAGAGATGGGGTTTAACGTCGACTCAACACAAACTTGGTCATTTCAGGACTGACACATGGTTTAATTTTATTTCAATAATTTGCGGAGATGTTTTTAACAGTTGGAGGAAAACGGAGGACAGGAGACCCAACTCCTTTAGTAGTGGGAGGAAACCAGAGGACCCCGAGAAATCCCATGAGGTTGCACATGCCATATCTTCATCAAAATAGCATGGAACAAACAAATGTACAAAACATTACCAGTATTTTGGCCTCTCTCCACTGTTATCCTATACACCTAAATGATCCGAGCTTCTGATTTCACAAACATTTCGGGTAATCCCAGATCCCCTTTTCTCTAGTCTCTATCACCCAGAAAAATATTCTACGAATATTAGTCTGGATGGGTCCTCAAAATTTGACGGAAAGTAGGTCATTTACTAGATTATCTGGTCTTATAAGGGAGGTAACTCGTCCTTAAACTAGACGAAGAAATTAATTTAAGAATGTCATTTCAAATGATTGCATGCCAGTTCATTATCCAACACTCTTATTTTTTTATTGTGAAATTTCTCTTTTCATGGGCCTTATCTATGTTTTGTTTGTTTTCTTTTAATTTAATACTAATTCGTCGTCACAATCCATGCCTGTTTATATTATGCAAGAATTATGGGATTTATTGTGGGAAGGGGCGCAACTTTTACTCGACTTGGCCAGAAGAGACTTGCTAATCAATCACATTAAAAACCAAACTCCCAGTTACGCATGGGCAATGGACTTATGTCAAATATTGAAAACTTTCCTAGACCCTCCGTACGTTGAGGACTAGGAGGTTCTGGGTGACTGGACTACATCTGCTCAAATTCCTGATCACATCCCTGGGCAGATGTATATTATATTACACTTGATAACAGATATATCCTCTAATATTGTTACTATACCAAATAAGATCTGACCCAGAGTTCACAAAGCATTCTGAAACTTAAGACTTTACTCAACTTTCAATCACTGTTTATGAGAAATATATTTGATCCAGAAACACAAAACTTTGCACATCGTTTCTTATTGATGTATTTGACGTATGGAAATAACAAAAGTTTCAAAAAGAGCTATATTTTTGATAAATATAAGGTGAACAATTTTGATTAAATTCTTAACTGAAGTCTGAGAATGCTTTGTGAACCTGAAACCTGGCCCCCGATTTCACAAAACATTCTCAGATCTAAGTTAAGAATTTACTCAAAATTGTTCGCCTCATTGTAACTAAAATATAGCCCTTTATAAAACTTTCGTTGGTTTAATGTATCGAATACCTGAATAAAAAACTATATGCAAAGAACCAGTTTATATTTTTTTTTCATGGCATAATTAATCATCTTTTCAACATTCATATTCTCCCCAAAAGATAAAGCCTTCCCATTAAACAAAAATTTAACATTAACAACTTGCTGAATATTTATTATGCACCTCCAACCATTGAAACAATTTAACAATTTTTTGATAGATACTACTAGATTTACTAAAAATTAAGGCCTTCTCATTAAATAAAGACTTCTACTTCTAGATTTACTAAAAGATAAGGGCTTCTAATTAAATAAAGACTTGTACTTATTAATAATACCCCATCATATTTTATCAGTGCCTGATCTAGATGAGAGACCTTATCAAAACCATCACTCATATACAGTAATTGTATTCTATAGAATTGTATCCCATGTACTCCCTGTGAGTCAATTTAACAAATAGCTGATTGAAATATTAGATCTTCCAAAATAGAACCAATGTAACAATAAAACACACGACTGAGCCGAAATAACCAAACGACGGAAACCCGTACGCCGCAAACATATATCCTCCTATAGTTGGTGAGACGGTCCGGACTAACGAATTAACAGCCATATTTAAACCAATCATAGCACCTGAAACATATCAACAAAATATTATTAGATTTTTTATGTTTGATTAGATAAAGAGCTGTCAGTTCTCACTATAATAGTTATAAACTAGATAATGTAAAGGGAATTCGCTGAAAATTCTCTGAACCGAGAATTTAGAGATTGAATTTTAAACTTAGCCCCAATTATCATTACTAAAGTTGGTATGATTAAAAACATAGTCTTGATTATCCATTGTTTGATTTAATCATCAATAAACGCTGGGCAGCAAATCGGATTCCAATCCAGTAAATGTAACTCACCTGTATCAGCCTCGCTGACTGTTCTAGTTAGGGCACTAGTTATAACGACGTTCTGTGTAGTTAAACCAATAACTAGTGGTAAACAAACCAAACATAGCTGCCATACATTACTTACAAAAGACTGAAAATAACCATATTATATATTATCTGTCTAGAGTCATCTCTTTCTGTTGTTAAGAACAAACTGAAAACTTTCCTTTTTTAAATCTAGTGAACTATAAGCCCATTAGAGAGAGAGAGAGAGAGAAATGGGGTTTAACGTCCACTCAACACAAACAAGGTCATTTCGGGACTAACATGGTTTAACTTTATTTCAATAATTCGCTTGCGCTTAGGGGTCTTTAGCAGTGGGAGGAAACCAGAGTGCCCGGAGGAAACCCACGAGGTTGAGAAGGCACCCCTATCTCCATGCTACATACGCTCACACCAGGGCTCAAAACCACAGCCGCAAGCCAGAGGTGACCGGCCAGCTAGAGGTCGAAGCGCGGCACTCTAGACCACTAGGCCATCCCAACCCCCCGAATCACATTAGAAACTGTGGAAACAGTGTTTATGTGTTAAAAAATTACTTATATTAATAGTAAAAAATTTATTTGGAACGTGTTTAACCAGTTCTATCACATGGCTGGCAGTTCTATAATGGCTGACACAAACATTGTCCTCTAAGTCAGTTCTATCACATATCTGATAATGGCTGACACAAACATTGTCCTATAAAGATATATTATGGGAGATAAAATAAAGAGATGACAGTTCTAACTATAATAGTTAAAAACTAGATAATGTAAAGGCAATTTGCTGAAAATTTCAATCAAATTGATCCACTATGAACCTAGAATTAAGCGGTTGAAAGTTCCCCCTAGCCTCGATCATTATTACTTAAAGGGACAATAACACTCTTGCTGGCTTGGCAGCTCTAGAAAATAAATAATACCCTTCTTCCAAGTACTAGATGTTTATGTGTCCTACCTGTTGCGTAAATTATCCATTACAACCTATTTTAGTTGTCCAGAGGGTTCGAAAATATTTTAAAATCCAAGTCACATTTGAAAAGGTTTACGTTAACCTTTTCAAATCATGTAGTTGAATTTTTCAAATTTTTTAAATTAGGTGTGTTAAGATGAAATTTGTATCATCAATTAATTTGAATATTGTAAAATTATACAATTTGTTGACCAGAATAAAGATTGGGACATATTATTCAATTACAACAAGAGTGTTATTGGGGCTTTAAGTCGGTACAACAAAAATCATAGTATTGATTATCCATTTAATTATCGTGAAGTTACGCAGCAAATCGGACCATAATCCACCAAATATTGCAGGCTAAAGTTGACATCAAGAGTTGATTAAGGTCTGGATAAGTTAATTAATGTTTAATTAATAATTTAGATGACATTTCAGGCCTAAAGAAAGACTTGCAATAGGCAGATTTAGCTCTTGCATAATGTATGTTTAACACTTACCAGTAAAGAATAGGAAAAGACTAAAATCATTGTTGATGCTTTTAATATGGAGTTTTCACTGAATTTCTTTGTTAAAATGCCAACCCCAACTCCTTGTACAATCTATTAATATAAAATAATATTAACAAGTAATAATAATATCATGGTATAGGCTAAATTCAAGACAAATACCTTGTTTTACAGATTTAAAAAAGAAAAAGATTTATCAGTCGTTTAACTAACCATAAATTGGAGAGTAATGAAGTCAAAATCAAAATACCTACTGCGAGTTTTATAACTATTTTACATTTGACACTATAAGAGAGAGAGAGTGAGAGAGAAATGGGGTTTAACATCCACATGACACAAAACAGGTCATTTCAAGACTAACATATGGTTCAATTTTATTTCAATAATTCGCTTTTGCGTAGGTGTCTTTAACAGTGTGTGTGTAGAGGGGGGGGGGGGACGGAGGACCCAGAGAAAACCCACGTATTTGGACAGGCCACCTTACTCCTTGTCACATACAACCGGGGAATCAAAACCACGCCAGTTGACACTATAAGAGATGTACTGACATGTACGAGGGAAAGTATCTTTAACTGTCCCCACCTAATATGAGCATATAAAAAGACAGGGTGTTTTTGTTGGAACCTACCATAGACATGACACCGATATATGACATTAAATAACCATTCTGATCAGCAGCTAAATGAAAGGCATCTAATGCAACACGACTAAACATACTCTGAAATATTCCAATTGGTAAACCTAAAAAAATAAAATAAAACAATTCCATATAAGGTCTTAATCTCATTATTACACGATACGTAACTAAATTGTTTAAATGGAATTTAGTAATTGAACTGGAATATACAGGTCACAATTCTATGGAATACAGTTACTGCTCATTGAGTATTATAAAAAGACGCCCAGATGCCTGCCACTATAAAAATCCGCTGCTCAAATTCCTGATAATATCATATTCTCTTACCTGTTCCCATTCTCACCAACAATAAAAACAAAGCACCAGGCATTAATATCAAATGCATAAATTTCTTTAAACTAAATACATCACTGGCTTGTGCTGAAAAATAGATTTATAATTGTGCTTAGCAAATAAATGATATGTCAAGTTGGATAATATTTGAACCATTTTAAATCGAAATGGATTCACTCACGAACTTTTGCATCGGACGGCTATAAGTTTTAGTCCCACATTGTTTATATTTATAAAATAGTTTGTGTTGTAGACTGTTACCAATTTCCTGTCATTTAAGTGTGGTATAATGGTCGAGAGCGAGATATATTGAAACAACACGACTGACGTTAGTAATTGACAATATCTATGACAGGTGCTTTATGTCCAGACTTCAACACAAGTACTTGTACTTTGTATCATACATACATAGCTGAAATGAAATGACTTTAATGTCCTACTGTTCTGCTCCAACTGGGCTAACGAAAACTGGCATACGACAGACATTATGGGGATGCTCGATTCACAGTCCAGAACGTCCAGAATTGACAGAATTGCAATCGAGTGATGTGGAATTTAGTCCTGTCACAGTTCTGCCAGTCCCGACAGCTGAGGTGGAGTGAGTAGAATTGTGACGTATTCTAAGCAAAAAATATGTTTCAGCTGTCATGATTGGTTGAGATAGCTTTTATGCAGTCGGCACATGCGTTGTACTCCAAAATTCTCCTTTTCACTCGATTGACACCGGTTTCGGAATTCAATTCTGGAACTGTGAATCGAGCATCCCCTGTGTTCTGAGGGAAGTTTTGTCCGGACAGCGGCACTACGGCCTACACTTATATCGAATTCCAACTTTGAAGGGATCTTTTATGAGCACGCCAATGTGTACACAGGACCTCTTTTTTCCGGGACCTCAATAACGAGTTTAAATTTCGAATATAAAATTTATTATAGAGTGGTCACCCTTTAAATTTTCAAATCACATGTGTTGGCATTGTTGGAGTCAGGTCGAATTGATGTACATTTTACTTTCCGCAGAAATGGTTCGTCACTGACATGGTCAAATTCGAAATTAAGCCCAGGGCTGGAATTTCAGAATTCCTGGTACATGAAACAGTATTTGGTTGTATATATAATACATACCCGTCTCTGTATTTTGTCGTATATGTTGTTTTTTTGTATGAGCTGGTATCAATGTTTGTACCATTAATAAACTAACTAACGAACCAGCACAGGCAACAAAAGCTGCAGATTCCTCGCTACAACAAGAGAAAATATCTTTAAGAACTTGTATAAGGGGAGTTTGAAGATTAACCAAATAAAGTTACTGACTATTCTACACGAAACCGTGCAAATGCAGACAGGCTTACATGTATGCCATGCAGTTTGATATAAGCAAACTTTTACCTGGATAGTGCCGCCGTTTCCACCCACTCTACATTTACATTAAATTCTAGCAGTCAAGGGTTCTGTTACATGCTAGTTCAGCTCTGAACGTCAGTCTCATAACACTCACCCTGAGCATTCAGAAACTGTTCCATTCAATCAATGTCGAAAGAAAATTGGCGCCCCAGTCAATTTTACTGGGCAGCTTTTCACTGCTAAACAATGGGACGGCAATCCGTGTGGACGCATAAACAAAGTAAACGAACATGTAAGTGAGAAAATAAAACCTTGCTTACTTCGCTAGAGTCAGTATGAGCCACACAATACACTGTTAAAAATACGTCCCCCTCCTATCAAATTACAATTTCGCAGCCATGACACTCTAACTGTAGGTCAACGTCCACATTCAGGAATGTCGGTCATACAAGACGAAACGAAATGTACAGGCTTGACATTGTACAGGTTTCACCTGGATTGACACCCCGTCGTTTAGCAGTGAAAAGTTGTCCAGTAAAATTGACTATTCTCCAATTTTTTTCGACATTGATTCAATGGGACAGCCCCTGGACTAGTTACATGCATGCTAATAAGTAGACAGGTGAACCTCAGTCCCATCCAAGCTACTACCTGAAGATGCTTTTTTTCTGATAGGTCCTGCATACTACACCAATGATGAAAGGGAAACAACTCTGAAAATCCTGAGGAACTATCCGATCAGTCAACACTGGGATCAATTCCAAGAAGTTCTGGTCAGTGGGACAAAGCCATGCTTACTAAGAAATGATATCTCCCATTATGGACGCATTGTGTATGTTGAAGCGTCAAAATGATGTATCTAAGAATTTCTAAGATTAAGAAATAGAACCTTTTGCATTTCAAAATTTCCACAAATCAAGATACAAAATTTGGACACATGATGCCCAGAACAGTTCTAATTGGCGTAGAGATACACAGATTAGACAGAAATGTGCATATTAATTGAGAGATTTTAAAAATGCAAAAAAAGTGTATTTGACTAATTTCGCAAGATACACCCTTTTGACACTTTACCGACGATAAGGTCTATTATTGAGTCAACTGAAGTGCTTCAGTGTACCTAACAAGGAGTAGGGTCCAGGATCGCCTGTCCAACCTTGTGGTGTGTCTCTCTCTCCCCCTCCCTCCCCTCTCTCTCTCTCCCCCTCCCTCCCCTCTCTCTCTCTCACCCGACTAAATAACAACTGATTACAAAACAACTTTACCTGAATGTTTTGATAATAATTCCTCCTATTAATGGTCCTACTACCATACCAACACCATATGATAGACCAAGTTTACCCATAGCATCAGCTCTTTGATGGGAATCACCTAAATCAGTGACTATCATCTGACCACCTAAAATATAAATATTATTTGGTTTCGACTGTGTACAATAATGATGCTTATTGAAGTTTAGCTGTTGTTTTAGGGTCCTGGACTGACAGACACTGCTCTACGCAAACAAAACTTTGTGGGAGTGTAGAAAAAAGGGATGGGCCCCCACAGGGGGGTTATCAGACTTTTTAAAGTTGTGAGTGTTGATTCTGCCGGGTATATACGGATCTGGCCATTGAACCTGTGGAGGCTTCTGTACCAGTCCCTTCTCCATGCCTTTACTCAATAATTTCCAAATATTTGTTTCTTGTTTTTGCAACCCCTATTTAATTTCGTGGCCGGAGTATTCATTCAAACAAATTGTTCCGGCAATTCGAATACATTCAGTTTTATGGATTGATAATGTCTGATTCATAAAGTTGGCAATAAAAACTCTGTTTCCATACCGGGGGGAAGGGGTCAAATGGTCTGATATGCGCACATTAAATCCTACATGTAAGGTGACCTGTCTATTTCCAGTTCGTGTGTTACATGGAGTAGGGTCGCATGTCTAACGTTCTGTGTTTTCTTTGGGTCCTTCAGTTTCGTGCCACTGCTAAAAACCCTGAAATGGCTTACTTTGTTTCAAGCGAACGCTAAACTCCATTTCTCTCTGTCGCCAAGATTATATACCAAACATTTTATAATTCACATCTTACCTTGCATACAGTGCATGAATAAAGACGGTAACCTTGATATAAACAATAGCGGAATGCTTGTAGCAAATCCTAGTAATATATAGTTCAAAGCACAGGCTATGAATGCCAGACTCATGGCTGCTCGACTACCATACAAATCACCAAATCTTCCAAATAATGGTCCACCTGCCAGCTGCACTACGGCAAAAACTGTTTGTAAATAACCAAATGTCACTTGATCTACGCCAAGTTTCACTGATAAATACTGAAATAAAAAAAATATTTATAATTATACATTTTCTAAATATTTGTATAGCACTTGTGTCTTACTCCAAATGTTTTTTAAAAAGTCAAAAAAATAATTGCCAAATCTGAGTAAAAGCTTGAAGTGGAATCTCCTAAGTCAGGGACCTGAGTTCAAGGAAATGATTCCATACTCTAGAAAAGGACCTGTCTTCAGTGTAACTGTATGGGCTCCTGTACAAAGTACTGGGGCTTAACGTCCTACTGTTCTGCTCTGAACTGGGCTAATGAAAACGGGCATACGCCATACAGTGGGCAACACCCAGAATAAATATCATTCTAGTAAGGGAGCTCATTGGGGCATGGACTTTATAATAAGGTCCATGGCTGGGGAAATCAATGTTAAATGTCAAAATATAGGTCATTTTTACAAAAATAACCCAATTACTAAATATAGACTACTTTCAATTTAGCCTTTTTGTTAAAGGCTTGGATTACATGTAGAATAGTTCAACAGCTCTGAATGAAGGTATCATTACACTCGCCCTGAGTGTTCAGGAACCGCGATTTTGAATCCTTGTCGAAAAAGTTGAGTGTCATAAATCTTATTTCAGACCCTTTCTAAAACATTTAACTACATGTATAGAACTATAAAACTTACTGGCAAGACACCCTGCTGTATCCAAAAACATGTTGCATACAGGAAAACATTAAAGTGGGTCACTAAAATAACTTTGTGAAATTTTCGACCAGCAATTTTAATCATATGTTGCTCATGCATATTGTCATTGACAACATCTGGTCCCTTGTCCTGGCCAGAATTAACAACACTTGAATCCTCCATGTCTTTTCGTCTGCTTGGAATGTCTTTGTTTTTGTCCAAATTTCTAGATCGGGTTTCCATTTTGATAAATAAAGTCTCTTTGAAGCGTTTGAAGAGTAATAGTGTAGCTCCGTGTTGATATTTCAGTATCTAAATGATGATTATATCCGTTATAACACGTTGATATATTCACAGTCCCAGTTTTTACACCATTTGAACATCCACGTGACATTGCAGATTACAGGTGTCCCAGAAAACGAACTGATGACACCGTCCCCAGCTCTAGTCTCTCGGCTGAAACAGAACGAATAGCAAAAGCAAAATCTTCACCGTGTAGTATGCTTTCAGAAGTAAAGAATTGGCAATACATTAAAATATATTCGCCAATTCACCCGGATCCATGACAACGGTTCTCGTTCTTACATTTTATTGTGTTATGTTTAGAAAAATTATTTCATTTTCCTGCCATTTTGAGTCACGTGGCAAAATATTGATATCCCAAATGGGTCGTTAATTTTACGACAATCAATACTTCTTGAGAATGTTGAATCTTGATTGACGCTGCAATTTCTCAAAAGATGCTACTAATCAAATTAAGTTTAACATTAGCATATTAAAAAGTCATTTTTATTATTATTAATTTAAGTTATTATACTTTTAGGCATCGGTATGTCGTAATATAAGTTTTGGAAATGAGATCGCATCATCGAAAAGCAAACTAATAAAAGTTTTCAGAATAAAGGCCAAGATAAAATAAAAGGGTGTTCCAGGCACATTCCTATTCCACTTTTATTCTCCGATCGGGAAATGAATACAGTCACTGTCATGCCATGTGCTGCCACGGGAATATTAGCCGATACACTGGTGAACATCGTTTTTTGTCCCATCCAAACAACTAGTCGTTTTCCATGTAGGAACACACGATGAAGTCAAATGGCAAAAAAAAACGTCGAAGATGAAACCGATACCTGCTGGTTAGCAAGCCAGTGTTATACTCACCGAGATGTATTAGATCCAAACTAAAATAAATAAATGGAAAAGTAGCCTATTAAGACTACTACGGTACTAATTAAAAAAAAAGAAGATAAATAAAGCCATGTCTTGTTTTCTTTTGTTTGACAAAATATAGGCTTCCAAGATTTTTTTACAGTTTATTTCTTGACGTTTTTGTGGGTTTTTTTGCGGGTTGCGGGCTACTCAGGGGCAGATACAGAGGGGTGGGGGTGGGGTGGGGAGGGCCCCCCCCCCTCTCAGCTACATGGAAAAAAAAAAATGGCTAGCATCAATGAAATTACAACACAAAGTGATCCTACATCAGTATAAAAATGATTTCTCTGTTTAAAAAGCTCAATTTGTATGTATGCCTGTGTAATTTAGAGACGATGATGTCAGATCTCCGTAACAGAAACCTGGCAAAACCCCTCCTACAAAAATTCCTGGATCTGTCCCTTAATTGTGTAGGCTAATGTGTCTTGTGTCAAAAAGTTATTAGATCATAATATAAGGTCTATCACTGAGTCAAGTAGCATGGTGGCGTGGGGGGGGCGGTACAACGTGAGCCTGTAACAAACCCTTGGACATTTTCCAGGTCCTCCGATTTCGTCCTACTGCTAATGACCCCAACATCCCTACATGCAAAGGAAGTATAGAAATAAAATTGAACAATAACCATGTCCTAGTTTGCATTGAGCTGAGCTTTAACTTTATTTCTCTCTGTCTTTCAAAGCTGGACAAAGTTTTGCTGTGGGTAATTTTTATTACACAGCTGCATAACAACATGTATCCTTAAAAGCACACAATTTTTTTTATTAATAAATCATACTCGCATTTTGTATTTAATATTATATTTGAATAATTATTTACATTTCCAGTTCATACACCCAGATTTCTTTATATTAGGGAAAGAAAGGCTAAAGAAAAAAAGACTAGGGAAAGAAAAAAACGTGGCTAATAGGAGCCTTGTGTGGTATATTAAAAACTCTTCTGTAATACCTAACCAATAATGATGTATTCAGGTAAATATATGTAAATATTTTTATAAAGATGTGGAAAGTAAAAAGGAAGATGTAAGGACTTGACAAGGAGTGTTTGATATTCAGTACTTAAATGTCATGGTAACAATGGTTTTAGAAATCTTAATAGAAGTAGGGTCTGCAGGCACGGATCCAAAGCGGGGGTCCAGGCTTGAAAATTTTTTATGCGATTTTATTGGCGATTTAGACCTGTAATTTTGGAATTTACCTTCCGGAAATACGTCAGAATGAACCAAATTGAATCTAATTTACCCCCTTTTAATCGGTTGAGCGCAATTAGTTACGCAATAATCAAACCTAGACCCCCCCCCCCCCCGCAACAAATCCTGGATCCGCGCCTGGTTTGTCCAGTAAATACATGTACAGCAGTTACAGCCATTATATACAGACCCATTTACAGTTGTGGATTGTGAAAGAAGAAGCTGTTTTATTAGTCCAACTAGATAAGGCCACACTAATTTGATTTTCTGTTGTTCAGAGAGAAAGAGGCGAGGGACAGGGCAGGGGGGGGGGGAAGAGAGAGGGGTCCACTCGACACAAATTAGGTCCCACTGCTAGAGACCCCTATGCACAAGTGAATGTTTGAAATAAAATTAAACCATATGTTAGTCCCGAAATAACCTAGTTTGTGTTGAGTGGACGTTAAACCCCATTTCTCTCTCTCTCTTTAAAAGTGGGAGAAAACCGGAGAACTTGGAGAAAACCCACGAGGTTGGAAAAGAAATTGGGTTTACTGTTCTACTCCCAAATTGGGCGAATGAAGACGGGCGTGTGCCATACAATGTACTATGAGGGAAATTTTGCAGCAGCACTACGGCCTACTCTTATATCGAATTCCAACTGTCAAGAGATCTTTTACGTTCATGGGATCTCATTTTTTTCATTCCATTCAAATAACTAGACAACTGTCCTTTTCAGGCCCTCCGTCCTGCCACGAGGTTGGACAGACGACCTTACTCCTTTTCTCGTTAGTTGAAATGTTAAACAAAACATCTTTCAAGTGATTCGAGGGACTATTTGTTGAACCAGAGCCCTAATCACTGAAAATCGAATTTGTTTTTATTTTATAAATTTTTAGAGATATAGTACATGGCCCTGTTTCAAGAAAAGTGTGCCGTTATTTGAATGTCAATATCAGAAAAGGATGTACGAGACAAGGATGTTAATAGGTAAACAAGTGACGTTAGTTTCTGTATTTAATGGATTGAATGGATTGAACTAGAATATTATTTGTTTAAACACTGTCCCTGTTTCAACAGGTGAGTTGGAAGGCTTTTACTATATTAGTAGGCTAGAAATCTTAGTACAGGTAGCAGGTAGGCTATATCATTAGTTGGTTAGAAATCATAATATGGTTTGGCTATAGTTGTAGATGAGTTAGTACATGGACCTTATAATATCTTGATATGGGTATATAGCTCTGACCATTGGTAAATTAGAAATCTTAACACAGTTAAGCTCTGTCTTTCAGTAAGTTAGAAATCTTTATACCATGATATGGGTAAATATCTCTATCTGTAGGTAAGTTAGAAATCTTAATACAGATAGGCTACATTTGTTAGTAAGTTAGAAATCTTAATACAGATAGGCTACATTTGTTAGTACATGTAAGTTAGAAATCTTAATACAGGTAGGCTATAGTTGTTAGAAAGTTAGAAATCTTAATACAGGTACGCTATAGTTGTTAGTAAGTTAGAAATCTTAATGCAGGTAGGCTATATCTTATCTATCATTAAGTTAGAAATCTTAATACAGGTAGGCTATATCTATCATTAAAATAGCATTATGCAAGAGCAAAATCTGCTTTTTACAAGTATTTCTTTAAGCCTGAGATGTTATCTAAATAATCAATTAGACATTAATTAACATATCCAGACCATAATAAACTCTTTATGTCAAGGCTAGCCTTCGATGTTGGCAGATTAAAATCGTATATGCCGCTTAATGGCGGTTGATAATTAAATCAACCAAGTGGATAATCAAGACTATACTGTTTATATTAATGATTTGAGTAATGATGACCGAGACTATGTGAAAATTCTAACGCTTTTTTCCCGGCTAATAGTGAATCAATTTGACTGAAATTTTCAGTAAATTATCTTTACACTATCTAGTTTTTAACTATTATAGTGAGAACTGCCATCTCTTTATCTTATCTCCCATAATGTAACTTTAAGTTAAAAATCTTAATATGGTAGGCTATATCTGTCAGTAGGTTAGAAATCTTAATATGGTAGGTTTTATCGTTCGTAAGTTAGAAATCTTAATAGACATATTGATATCGAG
This sequence comes from Patella caerulea, assembly GCA_036850965.1. Taxonomy (NCBI): domain Eukaryota; kingdom Metazoa; phylum Mollusca; class Gastropoda; family Patellidae; genus Patella; species Patella caerulea. Next base: position 14,627,477 of record JAZGQO010000005.1, on the reverse strand, counting down.
TAGGTTATATTTGTATGTAATTTAGAAATCTGAATACAGTATTGGTACATGTATTAATGGGGGGAGCTAACCACCCCCCACCCCCCCAAAATCGAATTAGCCCCCCCCCCCGAATATTTCGCCAAAAATAGTGATTTCTTAGGAGTGTTCTTAGCCGGCCACATCCTCAGCCCCTCCAAAACATTCCGTAGCACCCCCCCCCCCAAAACATCCCGTAGCCCCCCAAATTTTATGATCTGGCTACGTGCCCGCATTTCATGCCAAATGGACCACTAAAGCCCATAGAATATTATGAAAAGACTATATGTTATAGTACATACAATCTTATGTAAAACTGCAAAGTTATATGACTTCGCTACAGTGTAGAAATTTTACTACTTTATATTAGAAGTTGTTACTTAACACAATTACCTCCCTTGTTTTCCATTCTCCCCCCCCCCCCCCCATGCAATAGCTATCTTCAGTCGTTTGAATTTGAAGTTGAAAATGATATTTTTGCCAATTTCTCAACTGGCAATAGCAGTGGTTGCTAAGACACTGGTCTGCTTAAGTTGTAGGGGGGTTGGGATGGCCTAGTGGTCTAGAGTGCTGCGCTCCGACCTCTAGCTGGCCGGTCACCTCTGGCTTGCGGCTGTGGTTTCAAGCCCTGGCGTGAGTGTATGTGGCATGGAGATGAGGGCGCCTTCTCAACCTTGTGGGTTTCCTCCGGGCACTCCGGTTTCCTCCCGCTGCTAAAGACACTTATGCGCAAGCGAATTATTGAAATAAAATGAAAACCATATGTTAGTCCCAAAATGACCTAGTTTGAGTCGAGTGGACATTAAACCCCATTTCTCTCTCTCTCTCTCTCTGGATTTAAGGATTTGATTTAATATATTTTTAAAATATAACTTAAAAATATAAAATTGCAGCTTTAACACATTTTTTTAGTCTACTTAACATGGAATGACACAGCAACAATTTTAATCCGCCTGAACTACCTGAGAAATTTGAATAGCTGCGTCATGCACAAAAGCTATTCAAATATCTCTGACATTTGGGACAATAGTATTGGGATGCCCTCACTTTTCTATATAATTCCCTTCAAGGAACTTAAAAAGTCAATATTTACATGTAGAAATTGTTAAAGGGTTAAGTAGCTAAGTCTCTAACTTAGTATCATCCATGGGACGATTTTAACAATTGACACGAAGAACGAGACTAGCGATTTAGCTCCTTAAAATTATTCTTTCTTTCAAATATATGGTGACAGGGCATGGGTGGGTGGGGGAAAGCATCATGAATTTGGTGACATCATATATCTACTATTATTTAACATCTTGTAAAAAATTATTCATTGCAGACTTGAAGTACCTGGAAAGATACGAGTTTCTAATCTATCAAATTAAAATAGAAACTGGAATTTTCCTTTATTAACAAAAACGTTAGCATGATATAGAGAAAGAAAAGACTTTCTCAACATTTAAGTAAACTCGATTCAGGAAGTATAACTCTTTGATTTAAAATTCAGCAGAGAGAGAAAAATGGCAGCCATATTTTCGAGAATACATGGAGATAATGTCGATGTGAGCGAGGACCTGAAGACGGCCACCTGGACAGTTAATAAACATTATGGTATTTGTGTCATAGACAAGACTTTTCTGAAAGGTGATAGCATAGAACTTATTATAGATGGTACAGGCGGAGGAGGCCATGTTTTATTGGGCTTGACAAATTTCAAAGATAAAGATTTTAAAGGATGCAAGGATCATGGTAAGTAGGTTGTTTTTTTGGTGAAGGGTGGCGGATGGAGTGATAGCTGAATGAAGGCCCTTGTTGTTGTAGAGGATGATTCCTCGCTTGTACGTGACAAGGAGCGGGGTCGCCTTTCCAACCTCGTGGGTTTTCTCCAGGTCCTCCAGTTTCCTCCCACTGCTAAAGACTCATATGCGCAAGTGAATTATAGAAATGAAATTGAACCATATTTTAGTCTCGTAATTTTCAACATTTAAGACTTGATGATATTGAGTTAGAGATTTAGCTACTTTAAACCCCATTTTTCTCTCTTTATTTCCCCATATGACGTAGAATATTGAGGCAGGGGACATCACTCTAACTGTTGGTTTGTTATTCAGGAACTAAAGTTGGTGGAAAACCAGGAAGAGTTCAACGGGTCATGGTGAAAGGTGATAAGGACTGTATTAAATTAGAGCGAAGATCAGAATGTCAGGTGATACAGACATTACGTGATGAAGAAACTGTGATTGATATAGACAGGGGAGATAACTACCGACTGTGTGCAGACATATTGTTTGGCCAGCTGACTCTTACTATAAAAGATGGTACAGTAGTATTATTAATAATTAAATAGGGTTGGTAGGTGGGTAGGCATGTTCCTTAAGCAATGACTGTGGTTTTACATCTTGAGGTTGCTAGATTGCAGAACTTATAGTTACGTTATCGCCATTCCTGCACACAGGTGAATAGTAACGTCCTATCAGACGTTGTGTCACAAACACGCCCAAATCAAATATAACAACCTACATGGAGACCTTGACATTGAACGAACCTTGAACTTTACAGCTCGATTATCACAGGGAGACATTTAAGTTGGAAAGCGCAAGACTTGGTATTTGCGATGATCGAGGGATATGATAGGTTCCAAAGCCGAGTGACGACCCAATCGAAACTAGTGCCCAAATATATTAGATAATACGTGAAGGCCTTGATAAGATGTACATAGTTAAAGCGAAACCAAGCCTTCTGTAGGTGGCCATGTCTTCTAAAGGATTTCATCCTGCAGACATTTACGGCCAGAAATGACCAACAATATGTACATGTATTGAAATGGGAAATTTCTTTTTACATGCCCACATGAAAACGTGGTCACATATGCTGTTGCCTCTGTTCGTCATCCTCAATTTCTATTAAAAAGTCAACATTTATTATGTGATTTTGTTTATATTATCTATGTTGTTTATATTATCTATGTTGTTTATATTAGTAAGATGAAAATGCTTATTTTATTTCAACAATCTTCATTAATTATGACCCTTGTTTCATTTGGATCCATCTTGTGAAGTGAAAAAATTTAGTTCAGAAATTTCTGTTTATTGCTTCTAGAGTTATGGCCCTTCTTAACATATGGTTCAATTTTATTCAATAATTCGCGTTTGTGTAGGGGCCTTTGGTAGTGGGAGGAAACCTTAGGACCCAGAGAAAACCCACAAGGTTATACGGGCGACACTACTCCTTGTCACATACAACCAGGGAATCGAAACCACACCAGTTGATTCAATGACAGACCTTATAATACAGTGCGCACATATCACTGTATCCCCCCCCCCCCCAAAAAAAAATAACCCCCACACCAAGTCAGTGCCAAACAGTAGGACATTAAACCCCAATTCACACGGTTTTCCTAATACTGGTAACTTCATTAATTTTATCTGATTTGTTTTTCAGGAACAAATTCAAAAAAATTCACCTGGAATTGTAAATTATCAGGAAAAAATGTGGAGATATCCAAAGATTGTAAAATGGTCTCGTTGATTGATACAAACCCTCATTGTAGTCTCGCGATACAAAACCCTCTGGAGGAACAACAGCCAATGAAAATAAAGCTGGCTCCCAAGGACAGGGCTCAATGGCACTATATGAAGCTGTTTGCTAGTCAAATTCCTCCACGCTTGTCTCAAATAAACTCAACTAATTTTTCCTTTGAAGGTAATTTTATTTTTAAGCAGAGATTATTAGATTCATGTTCCTAGTTTTCACACATTTTGGATATAGCAGTTCGATATTCTTTTATGTTTTTGATATATGAACTTTAGAAATCAGAGGCCCCTTTCGCCCCCCCTAATTTTCGACAGTGCCCTTTTTTACTACTGAAAGTGCATTTTAACTAGCTTTTTTGCTCGATTTTGAGGCTCTTTTTCTACGATTTCCGAACGTTTAGACGAAAATATCAGCCAAATAGCTCTTTAATTGTCTACAGATGCAAGGAAATGACGGATAATTTTCTTGGGGCCCCCACCCCCCTCTCAGCGGCCTTCCCACGTCTCCATGGTCAGTGCCCTCATTTTGCGGCACCCCCCCTGTAAAAAAATTCCTAGATCCGCCCCTGGAAATTATATATTCTTGTGTGGTTTATGGGAGCCACAGTAGCTAAGTAGGTTGGACGCTGGCTCGGAATGAGACCACTGGAGATAACAAGGATGCTTTTTAGATTTAATAATAATAATAAATAATGATAATCCATCTTGTATAGCGCTGGTACATTCAGTAAAACTTATAGATGATTGCTCAAGAGCACATAATGTAATTGAAATTGACAAAATTCATTTACAACACAATCAGATTAAAATACTGATCCTATTTCGTTAAGTTTTTATAGTTCAAAATTTCTTTTTACTTGTCTTTACTACATTAGACTCTGAAATACTTGTTATTTAACTCGTGTTCTGCTTGAAATGAGGGGACAGCCAATCAAATGGTCTGTCGAATCGAGGATTTGACCTTTTTAGTGCGAAATTGTGGGTAGGCATTATCAAGATAGAACTGAAAACAAAGTAACAACAATTCTGATGGGTTAATCGAATGCTTGAGGTTATGGGGTTATATGTCGTGTGCTTGACATCTGAACTGGCTGAACTTGATCTCCAGCTATATTTTGTTAGATCTACATGAAGTGTAGGCCATCGAAATTATAAAAACCGAAACGAAATATAGATCTGAATTTCAATTAGATTGTTTAGACCATTGACTTAGAGATTTTTGTTTTGTATTTACTGTGTTACAGAAAATGGCAGTTACGTGCCCCTTATTAGGATAAAGAACCCTAAAGATGAGCTGATCATGTGGTTATATGGGAATACAATAACCTGTAAAGTTGGATTACATTCAGCCAGTTATCTCCAGATGTCTGTTCAAGCCAATAATTCTATCTATATATATGCAGAGATATGTCGTCTAGTGCTAACCATGGATGATAGCAAAGGTAATGAAATGAGAGAGAGAGGGGGAGAGGGAGAGAGAGAGAGAGAGAGAGAGAGATGGAATGGAGTTTAATGCTCTACTGTTCTGCTCGGAACTGGGCTAATGTTTAACAGGCACTCCGGTTTCCTCCCACTGCTAAAGACCCCAACGCGCAAACGAATTATTGAAATAAAATGAAACCATATGTTAGTCTCAAAATGACCTAGTTTGTGTCGAGTGGACGTTAAACCCCATTTCTCTCTCTCTCTCACAAATTAGGGAGGACCCGGGGAAAACCCCACAAGTTTGGACAGGTGACCTTGTCACATATAACAGGGGAAATGAAACCGTGCCAGTTGATTCAAGGGCAGAACTTATGATACAGCGCACACACCCGAAATGAAATTGTGTTTTATGTTGAGTGGTCTTGCGGTTTAATGTGTGAAATCTCAAGTGGCGTGGTTTCGATTCCCCACTTGTACGTGACAAGGAGTAGGGTCGCCTGTCCAACCTCGTCGTTTTTCTCTAGGTCTTCCAGTTTTCTTCCACTACGCTCATTGAAATAAAATGGAACCTCATAATGAACTAGTTTGTGTCGCGTGGACGTTAAACTCCATTTGTCTCGCGCACCAACCAGTAGTTTCACAGTTCAATCCCGATATTGTCCAAGAAAGTTCCTCATTATTTTGTAAATGTCTAATGTTAAAGTTTCATTAATAGTGGCTATCTAATACTAGAAAGACTTAGTACATATTACACAATTCAATAACCCAGTCTGGTTATACAAGTAATTCAAATAAATCAGTTATATGGGTTTGGAGCCTTAGAGTCTATGCAAATAAGCATTTGATAACGGCAATTCTTTAGTCGTCTCTCTGTTCACCACTAAACAGAAGCACTTGCTTCGGTGATACAGCACTGCGCAAGTCCATCCTAAACACTGTTTTTGCTCCAGTCCCCGACAACTATATAAAGGGAAACTCCGCCCAAATTCATTTAAGCCCGATGAGTTCGAAATGAAAAAAACTAGTTGCTTCATGAGAGAAATCTGGAACTCATAGATTTCTAATTTTACAGATGAGAAGTTTACTTGGCCTGAAGATGATGATGTATCACATTATCTGAATGCTGAACCAGAATCAATTTATGATGAAGTGTACGATGATATACCATTAGTAAGATCATTTTTAACTTTTATTAAAATTCATGACTGGGGTCCCTTTGTGTTTTATTTCTTCCCCTTTTGTTTTAATTCTCTCTCTTTGTTTCAAGTGCGAGCTGTCGGTGAAGTTTTGATTCCCCGGTTGTAGCTGACAAGGAATAGGGTCATGTCCAATCTCGTGCGTTTTCTCCGGGTACTCCAATTTCCTCTCACTGCTAAACACCTCTACTGCAAGTGAATTATTGAAATAAAATTAAACCATATTTTAGTCCCGAAATGACCTCTCTCTTTGTCTCTCTCTCGCTTTTATTTCTCTCTTTGTTTTATTTCTCTCTCTGTTTTATTTCTCTCTCTTTGTTTTATTTCTGTCTCTTTGGTTTATTCTACCTCTTTGGTTTATTCTACCTCTTTGGTTTATTTCTCTCTTTTTGTTTTAGGAATTAGTGATGAGAGACAAAAAAGAACCGGTTGAAAATGAAGAACAAGATCCGAAAGATTTACTAAAAACACTTGAGAAAAAACTAAAGAACGTAAAATCAAACCACAAAGACACATCTTATAAAAGAGATCAAATTTACAAATTCATTCAGAGATTTGACGAAGAGTTGAAAATGTTTGACAAGCAGCCATCTTCCAAAGATAGACCCCCAGCCCCCATTCCCCGACCATTGTATTATACCCCTTTGTGTTCAGCATCATCAACACAATGCGGATCATCTTCATCGTGTATTTACACCAAGAGGGGTAGTGATACGTATATAAGAAAAAAAGTTCCAGTTAACCTGACCAATGATAATGTTGATGAGCTTGAGCAGATGATAAAAGACTTGAAAAAACGGGTGGCCATTTTGGAGGATAAGAAGAAAAGAATTAGCATAAAGACATCCTTTAATTTTAATTAAACTTTGAATGACAAACTTTGGCCATACAAAAAAATTAGTCTGGTTCGCCAATACTCCTGCCTCACTTAAAAACAGCTGTATGACCAAGCTTGGAAATAAGGCGCGCGTCACAGACAATGTCAGGCACAGACTCAGGCTTTGTCAGGAATAAAACCTCTAGTGCCCTTCATTTTGTCCTGCACTTACTTTTCTTTTTTATTTATATCACTAACAATCTAATTAAAATATAGATCTATATATCGTTTCGTTTTTATACTTTCGATGGCCTACACTCATGTAGATCTAACTAGTTATAGTGGGAGCTCACGTTCTATGACGTCAGGTATCAAGCACGGGACGTTTGACCCGATAACGTCAGTCACTCGATTAACCAATTAGCGACCGCCATGCTTTTTAAAATCTACTTTTGTTTTGATTTCTATCCGCTGGTGTTAGTATAGACGTATCTACCCACAGTTCCAAGCATGAAAAGGTCAAACGGTCGATTCGACAGACCATTTGATTGGCTGACACCTCATTTCAGGCAGAACACAAGTTAAAGCCCCAATAACACTCTTGTTGTAACTGAAAAATATGTCCCAATCTTCATTATGGTCAACAAATCGTATTATTTTAGAATATTTCAATTAAATGATGATATAAATTTCATCTTAACACACCTAATTTAAAAAATTGGAAAAATTCAACCAATTGATTTGAAAAGCCTATCGTAAACCTTTTCAAATGTGACTTGGATTTTAAAATATTTTCGAACCCTCTGAACAAGTAAAATAGGTTGTAATGGGTAATTTACACAACAGATAGGACATTTAAACGTCTAGTACTTAGAATAAGGGTATTATTTATTTTCTGGAGCTACCAAGCCAGCAAGAATGTTATTGTCCCTTTAAATAACAAGTCCTCCAGATCCAAGAGTAGTAAAGAGAAGTAAAAACGAAATTTTGAACTATAAAAAACGAAACGAAATTAGATCTGTGTTTTAATTAGATTGTATTACTAATACATATCCAGCACTAAGTTGAAAATGTCGGGTACTAGTGCCTGACGTTTTGTCAGGTACATCTAAAACTGTTATTTCCAGGCTTGCGCATGATTTTTTTTATTTCAAATATAGACAATCTCATTAATTGCCTTTTGTAAATAGTTACCCTCCGTTACAGAGGGTAAGGTCTGTCATTGAGTCAACTGGCGATTCCGTCGAAATTGTTTTGTTTTTAAAAGTTTTTCCATCAAAATGCCAACGAAAAATCCAGGATTTGGAGTCCAGAATAAAAATAGTAGTGACCCCTTGACAAATTAAAAACACAAAAATAAAAAATCTCACTTCTGCGTCAGGTTTTTTGGAAAGATTGTCGGATGACAAAAATGATTTGTTTGTATGATCATTTATTAACCGGTGGACGAATAAATTATTTATGTATATAAATGGTGAATTTTGCACCTGGATTTATTTCTTATATAGAGAAACTCATTCACAAGCAATCACTTTCATCACATAATAATAACAATGTATACCAGTATTCATAAAGCGCTTAATAATGCATGCATTTATGCATACTTAGAGACCCCATTTTTAAGGAGTCTCTTGACAGTTAAAATTAACATAAACTCATTTTAATAACCTGTTCATGCTTGGACCACCTAAAAACTACTGCTCCCTCCAGCTCTTGAAATCACCCGAGTCACATAAATAGCTGGACACTGTTTAAACATACATTATGCTAGAGCTAAATCTGCTTATTGCACGTCTTTCATAGGCCTGGAATGGTATCTAAATTATTAATTAAACTTTAATTAACTTATTCAGACCATAATGAGCTCTCAATGTCATTGTTAGCCTACAATATTTACTAGATTTAGCTAAGGCCTGTTTAAGATGATTATCAACTATTTCCATTATTTACTGAACTTGTGGTGTAGAATCATTTGAATGTTTTAACAATTAATAAAGAGACACTATCAGATCTACATTCAATTTCTTCTTTGTTTTTACTAGTCTCATGAAATGAAATGAAATGGGGTTTAAAGCAGATAATTTCATATTTTCTAAGAAGTCAAAGTGTAATTATTTCTATGTCTTTTGTTCAATAGGTTATCAACTCACTATTATACGACCAAAAGTATCATTCTCACACTTAAAAATCATTCACAACGGAAATAACAACACTATTACCCCCCTTGTTTGTCTATTCCCCCATGGAATAGCTATCTTCAAACGTTTGAATCTGAAGTTTAAAATGATATTTTTGCCAATTTCTGCACTGGCAATAGTGAATTATAGGATTAATAGGATTATTCTTTAACAAGGTAGGATTGTTTATAGATACAATCTATTTTAGGGCTTTATTTTAATATATTTTAAAAATGTAAATTAAAAATATGAAATTCTTGCTTTAATGTCCTGTTGTTCTGCTCCAACTGGGCTTATGAAGACGGGCATCCGCCATACAGTCTGTTATAAAGGGAATTTTGCCCTCACAGCGGCACCACTGCCTACTCATATATTTCAAATTAAACCCATCAGGGGTTCTTTTATGTGCAAGCCAATATTTACACAGGACCTCAGTTTTCCATCCCCAGGGGTGGATCCAGGAGGGAGGGGGGGTCCAAACCCCACCCTGCTCAGCTACATAAAAAAAATAATGCCTTGCATCAATGAAATTACAGCACAAAGTGATCCTACATCAGTATAAAAATGATATCTCTGTTTAAAAAGCTCAATTTGTATGTATGCCTATGTAGTTTAGAGATGATGATGGCAGATTTCCGTAACAGAAGCCTGGCAAACCCCCTCCTGCAAAAATTCCTGGATCTGCCCCTGGATCTTGGTTCCATTGCATATTTGTGCATATCGGATCATAACTTCCTGAATTATGGCCCCTGATTGTACGAAAAATCACTCTTTTTAGCTTGTGGTCCCTCTGGAGGTCACAATTATTATCTGATTTAAAAAAACGTTTGATTATATCACAGTTACACCGTAGTTATGGGTGAGTTTGAATTATGATTTTCTGATCTTAACAGAAACTCTGTAACAGAAACCTGGCAAACCCCCTCCTGGAAAAATTCCTGGATCCGTCTCTGGTCCCTCTGGCTTGTGGCTGTGGTTTCGAGCCCTGGTGTGAGCGTAAGTGACATGGAGATAGGGGCGCCTTCTCAACCTCATGGGTTTCCTCGGGGCACTCCGGTTTCCCTCCCAAATTAAACCATATGTTAGTCCCGAAATGACCTAGTTTGTGTTGAGTATCCTGTAGACTGACAAGGAGAAACCATGCTGGAAAATCAAGGGGAACTTTCTCTGTCAACGCAGGGATTGATGGGTAAGTGAGAAACAACCAACTCACTGAGTCACCACGGCTACTACTGCAGTATAACAACAAGATAGAAAGAGAAATGGGGTTTAACCTCTACTCCTCACAAACTAAGTCGTTTTGGGACTAACATATGGTTTAATTTTATTTCAATAATTTGCTTGCTTGGAATCAAAATCAAGCCTGTTGACTCAATGACAGACCTTATGATACAGGCGCGGATCCAGGGGGCCCCCCCCCCCCCCCCCCCGTCAGCCCCAGTGACATAGTTGATTTTCATTTTCGTTTGCTTTGTTACAGTTGTAGTTCACTTATCTGCTCTTTAATAGATGATATAAACATGATTTACGCACTGTCCCCGCCCAAACAATCCAAGGTTGCAACATATTACCCTTTGCTCCAATGTGTGCCCCCCCCATCCCCCTCGACAAAATCCTGGATGATACAATGCAGCCATGCTAACCTTTCGGCCATCCCACCTGTAGCAGTAGAACAAGAAAGAGAGTTGGTTAATGAATATTCTATTTATTACCGGTATATATGATATATAATGTTTGAAATAAAGTTGATATGTCACAGATTATCATGTTTACAACATAAATATCAACATAACATATTATATTATTCATATTAATGCTTATATAAATTATTGATAGGGCGATAAACTATAACGTTTCGAATCTTCCATAAGTATGCGTTGTTATTGCTCTGTCCAATTACTAAAGATCGTTATTTTTTGGTCAACCTTAACAAAGGTTTAAGACCTGAACACACTAAGAAGCACTGAGAAACAGACAGAAACAGGGAGTTATACTTCTACCTCTTATCATTCAAGGATATTAATATAGCATATTGTTTATAATTAAATATATATAAAAATTAATCATAAAGAGAAAAAGAAATGAAAAGTAAAATTAGGAGGTAGAAATGATAAAAGAGAGAGAGAGAGAAATGGGGTTTAACATCCACTCGACACAAACTATGTCATTTCGGGACTAACATATGGTTTACTTTTATTTCAATAATTCGCTTGAGCGTAGGGTTTTTTAGCAGTGGGAGGAAACCGGAGGAATCCCACGAGGTTGAGAAGGCGCTCCTATCTCCATGCCACATACGCTGACACCAGGGCTCGAAACCACAGCCGCAAGCCAGCTAGAGGTCGAAGCGCGGCACTCTAGACCACTAGGCCATCCCAACCCCCCAAAATGAGGAGATAGAAATGGTAAATGTATAAATATGATTTGTGTAGGTATTAAATGAATAATATTAAAAACTTGATGCCTCATGTGCATTATCGCAAGAATATCAAATATCGCACGGCTTTATCCACGCTAATGTGTACTCAGATTGATTTAGATAAAGAGAGAGAGAAATGGGGTTTAACGTCCACTCAACACAAACTAGGTCATTTTTGGAACTAACACATGGTTCAATTTTATTTCAATAATTTGCCTGATGTAGGGGTCTTTCGCAGTGTTAGGAAACCGTAGTACCTGGAGAAAACCCACTAGATTGGACAGGCGACCCTACTCCTTGTCACGTACAAGCGGGAAGTAGAAACCACACCACTTGACTCAATGACAGACCTTATGATACAAGGCACACACTGGGGGTGTCGTATAAATAGTGAGCAGCATAGAAAATAGTAAAATTGCAATTTATCATAACTTTATAAATACTGAAGAGAATCAAAAAAATTTTGGTCTGATATTCCTGTTACAGATTAAATTTTCAATATATTGTAGTTTGCCATGGTGGAGAGAAAGAGAGAGAGAGAGAGAGAGAGAGAGAGAGAGAGAGAGATGGGGAGAAATTGAGTTTAAGGTCAACTCAATGCAAACTAGGTCATTTTGTCACTAAGTTATGGTTCAATCTTATTTCAATAATATGCTTGGGGTCTATAGATGTGGGAAGACCCGGAGAAAACCCACCAAGTACTAGGACAGGCGACCCTACTTCTTGTGAAGAACAAGCAGGAAATCGAAACAACTTGACTCAATGGCATTCCATATGATCTAAAGAGCATGCATCGACCTATTCGTCCACCCAACCCCCTAGATTGCAAGGGATTTCTATAGTGCTAAATGACGCATCAAGCTTTTAATATTTGTGGCAATATTTGACATAAAAATAATTAACAAAACAAAAAATCAACAATGTCATTCAATGCTCTAATTTTTCACAACAACATTGACTGGAAGCAAGATAAAGTAAGAACCAGGAATCGGATTTCAAAATTTTTCTTGCGGGACATTCTTACCCGAAAATAAAGGGGCATTAATAATTCGTATCGTTATTTAAGCAAGAAGTTTCAGACCACAATTCAAAATCATGTGTCAACAAAATATTCAAATTTATACATAATAAAAATAAATAGGTGCACCTCATTATATTTCATATTTAATTCCCGTACGGTATTCAAATTAATGTCAGTAATATTCCTACAAAATTATGTGTTACTAAGAACGATATGTTCAAAGTCATTTTAATTCCTTGTGTTGTGTTTTATCATTAATCATTAACCGTGATTCTTGATGTCATTTAAAGGGACAATAACACTCTTGCTGGCTTGGCAGCTCGAGAAAATAAATAATGGCCTTATTCTAAGTACTAGATGTTTAAGTGTCCTGCCTGTTGTGTAAATTATCCATTGTGACCTATTTTACTTGTCCTGAGGGTTCGAAAATATTTTAAATCCAAGTCACATTTGAAAAGGTTTACGTTAGACTTTTCAAATCAATTAATTGAATTTTTCCAATTTTTTACATTAGGTGTGTTAAGATGAAATTTATATCATCAATTAATTGGAATATTGTAAAATAATAAAATTTGTTGACCAGAATAAAGATTGGGACATATTATTCAGTTACACCAAGAGTGTTATTGGGGCTTTAAAGAATTAATGTTCAGAGTCATATGTACTGAAATTGATTAACATTTAATTCATAAGACAAAACAAATATACGTATATTAACAACAAATGCACAAGTAAGCTTGGATTATTTGGTGGATTTTAGGGTTATTTGTACATAGATAATAGAAATATAATTTGATTAAATAATAAAACGAGATTCAAATAAACGAGAAAAGATATTAATTTGGAACCAACAATTCAGAAAAGTGAAATAAAATAAAATAGGGGTTAAACGTCCTATTGGGGCTCAGGAAGACGGACAGCTGTCCTTGTACGGCCCTCTATCCTAAATCACTGACAAGGGGAACCAAGCCGCGGAAAATCGGGGTGTACTTTATCCCCCAATTCAGAGATCAAACACCCAACCTCCAGACTCGCAAGCCAGCGTCTTACCCAATTAACCACTGTGGCATCCTATATCAGAAAAAGAAAAGCACTATTTTTTTTTTTTCACTTTTTCTGATCATCTGGCAGTCCATTCATTTTATAAATTGTTAGTTTCAAACTTTTAAATAAACAAGCAATTGAAATACACATATATATATTCAAATAAATAAGCTTTGATTATTATATGGATTTAAATATATATATATATTCAATTAAGCTTCGATCATTTTATGGATTTTTGTGTTATTGGTACATAAAATCAAAAAAATATATAACTTCATTAAATCATAATAATGTGAGATTCAAATAAAATAAATTATAAAAATAATTCATAATTCACTAAATAATAAATATATATATATATATTGGATTTCTGAGATCCTTGTTAAAATACAATTTTATCACCCAATAACACATTTGACAGTAGATATCGCTTGTATGATAAATTACATAATCTATAAGGAGATATCGCTTTACATGAATTTGATTGCCCAATCAAAAAGGAACTACTTTCTTTTATTTTAAAGAAACCACTTATTTTAAATAAAAAGTGACTTTTATTTTTGGTAAAAAAAACTGTTTTAATTTAATTGACCTTGAAGGAAATACTGGGTCAAAATATAGGACTTTGCAATAGCTAAACTGCTGTAAAAAAATCTGATGTATCACTACGCTGTAGATTCAGTAAAAGTGAAATCTATACCAAAGAATTATATTTATGTATTTGTGCATGTAAGAAAGGATTGGGTGATAAATAAAATCTCCAACTCGTGTTTTTTGATATCAAAAAATATCAACACTCGTTGATAAAGTAAAAAAAACTCGGCAGAGCCTCCTTTTTTTCACTTTATCAACTTGTGTTGATATTTTGTGATATCAAAAAACACTCGTAGGAGATTCTCTATATATACTGATATTGTAAAGCAAATATTTGGACCAGGCTAGAAAACTTCGTGAATTTTGTTGGGCATTTATTGTGTCTCAATTTAAAGATACACTATGTCAGCTTTCTTGCTATAAAAATTTGAAAGAAGATAATGTAAAATGAATAATTCAAAATTTTTATTTAAATAACTCTATTGCAAGCGAAGATATTAGCCTTTGAAAGTTTGACTGTGCAATAATTTCAAACACCAATGTAATATCATGATTGTAAAGCTTATCAGTAATTAAATGTATATATTATAATTTGACATAAGTCAGGCAATGTGATATCATGATTGTAAAGCGCTTAAAACATCTTAGAACAATTAGGTGCTATATAAATCATAAATCTCTTATTGTTATTATCATGATTTTTCATGTCTCTAGACAATGTCATGATTTTTTGATATCTATAGACAATGTCATGATTTTTGATGTCTATAGACAATGTCATGATTTTTGATGTCTATTAACAATGTCATGATTGTTGATGTCTATAGACAATGTCATGAATTTTTTATGTTTATAGCTAATGTCATGATTTTCACAAATAATATAAACAATAAATTTTAGGATTTCCAAAAGGATTTCATAAAACATCTTATTGAAATTAAACCCTGAGGAACAATAGCAGTTTTTCTGGTTAGGTTACTAGCATATTCCTAGCTACCAAAATAATGGTACATGCCAGGGGCCTTATTAACGAAATTTTAACTACGCTAAAATCCAAATTTTAGTTATTTGATTGGATAATATTAGATTGATTTTAGTGCTTAGAAAATCAAAACCTACTAAAATTTGGATTTTATCTTAAGTTAAAGTTTCGTGAATCAGGGCCCAGGTTTTCAGCTACCAATGTAAAGGTCACAGAAGTTAAAGATACATTATGGGAGATTTGAAAGTTCTCACTTTAAACCTAGATAATATAAAGGGAATTTGTTGAAAATTTCAGTCAAACTGATGCACTCTGAACCAAGAATATAGAGAGATTGAATTTAGGGGCTAGCCTCGATCATCATTACTAAAATCAGTAAGATAAACAGCATAGTCTCAATTATCCATTTTTGATTTAATTATCAATGAGCGTTAAGCACCATATAAGATTCTAATCCAGTCAATATCAAAGGCCAGCGTAGACATCAAGAGTTGAATATGGTCTGGACAAGTTAATTAATGAGGATCAGACTTGGACCTATGTTCAGTGTGGAAATGAAGAGTCATTCAGATTTTTTCCTTTCAGTTCATTTCAGCAAGTACCTAACTCCAATCCATTGACATATCATTCTCGGTATTCCCAGTGGTATCGTTCCGTTTTCCTCCACTAACCCCTGGGTCCACCCAAAGGGTTGTCACGAATTCAAATTATCTGCCCTTGATCGTAGCTTGATTCTATTAACCAATCAGTTTACATACTACTCTGAGCATCATTGTTTATGTTCACCAAATGCTTAGTTGCAATAACAGGTGAGTTACTTCCCTTTGCCCACTTAAATGGTAGATTATGGGGATGCTCGATTCACAGTTCTAGAATTACATTCCATAACTGGTGTCAATCGAGTGAAAAGGAGAATTTCGTAGTACAACGCATGTGTCGACTGTATAAAAAATATCTCAACCAATCATGACAGTTGAAACATATTATTTACTTGGAATACGTCACGATTCTACTCACTCCACCTCAGCTGTCGGGACTAGCAGAACTGTGAAAGGACTGAATTCCGCGTCACTCGATTGTAATTCTGTCGATTCGGGACGTTCTGGACTGTGAATCGAACATCCCCAAATATAGCAGAAGTATCAAGGGCAGATAATTCGACTGTGTGTCGGCCTCTTTGATGTATCCAGGGGTTAGTGGTGTGTAACAGACCAATACCCCTGGGGATATTTAGAAGGATGAAAAGTCGCGATGAAAGTAAAACGCAGACTCAGCTGCTTGGAGTCTTGATATAATAAAAAGGTTTTCAGTTTATCAAAATTTCAAATTTTCAATCCATGTGGTTTGATTTTCATTATCACGTAGAGCACACCTTTAAAACAAATTTTTTAAAACCCATCTTTTATGAAACCTAAATTGACAAACATTTGATATGCTTAAATTGTTAGTTTTTCGTTGTTAGATATAAGAAAAAAAAAGTGTCAATTAAAATAGGGTCAGTTACAATAAACACATTATTTTTTAGATTTGCCTTATCACAAAAACACTTTGATTTTATGAAATGTTGATTTCACTTGACTCATATAATCCATTAAGTTTTCAAACTGAGCAGCAATTTCAAGAGATATTAAAATTCCCCCAAAATTAAAAATATAATTTCTGTTAGGCCATGAAAAAAGAAATTCTGTTTTTCAGCTACATCACTTGTTGTTCTAATTTTAAAAAACAAAATCTCAGGCGCGGATCCAGAGGGGGGGTCCAGGGTGTCCTGAAACCACCACCACCCCCACCCCACCCCCACCCCCCGGATGTGAAAAAATTTTATGTGATTTTATTGGTGATTTTTAGACCTGAAATTTTGGAATTTACCTTCCAGAAATACATCAGATCAGAATGCACAAAATTGAATCTAATTTACCAATTATCAAACCTAGACACCCCCCCCCCCTGCAAAAAATACTGGATCCGCGCCTGAATCTATATGTTCTCTGATCATCCAATCTGATTAAAACACAGATACTATTTCGTTTCATTTTTATAGTTGAAAATTTCGTTTTACTTGTCTTTAGTACACTAGGATCAGGAAAAGTTTTTATCATTGATGTGTTCTGGATGGTATGAGTGATTAACCAATGAAACGGTATGTTACGTCAACCTTTAGGCGTGTTTTGCACATAACTGTAGGGAATCCATTAGAAACACCAATGCTGATTGATTAATCAAATGTCGGACATCATACGGTCAAATGTCGCCACTGAAAGTGTTATAAAAAAAGAAATGAAATATAGATCTGTATTTTTGATGATCAGAATATTCTTTTGTTTGGCCTTAATAAATTATCCTCATTGATTTCCAGAATACTTTTTTTGCATGGCCTTAACATGGTTTAAATGAGACATTCACCAAAAATTCCACTTGTTCCAAATCTCTAAATTGGGAACCGTCTCAAACTTTCAAACCCTGCGTCCAAATCTCTAAATTAGGGACTATCTCACAATTTCAAAACTTGCATCCAAATGAATTACCTGTGATCAGATCTCTGGGTTATTCGTTTGGAAGTAAACGTTGAAATTTTGTGATGGTCCCTAAGGCCTAAATTGTGAAAACTTAAATAGTTGGGTGTAATCAAGGGAAACTTGAAATGAAGTCACCAGCTAATTTACATCCAGTTTACGAAATGATCCCGTCACACTATTAGCGATGGCATCTTGGTTTTTCGTTTCCGTGGTAACTGCCTGTACGTCATAGAAACCATATTTAAGATCATCCCTGAATTCATCTTCAAATGTCTTCAAGTGATCTGTCCATTTCTGTTAACATAAATGAAAACAAAATCATTAAGATAAAGCTCTTTCTCATACTCTGACTGTATCACTGACCCCAACCGCATCGTCACTTTGATTAAAACCTACCCTCACACTTCCCTCAAACCCTGAACGTAAAAAACAACCCTCCAACCACTGCACCGTTTCTTTTTTATTTGGTTAAATCCTACCTTGGTTTCAAAGATGGGAGCCCTTCCATCATACCCTTAATTTAAGACAACCCTTTAACCATTGCTTCCTTTTTTTTGAGTAAATCCTACCTTGGTGTCAAAGATGGGAACCCTTCCCTCATTCTCTGAATGTAAGACAACCCTTCACCCTTTTTTTGATTAAATCCTACCTTGGTATCAAAGTTGGGAGCCTGTCCGTCAAACTCTGCTGGTAAATACTCTACATCAATATATTCATGTAATTCCTTCACTCTATCACCATGGAAATGTATCTGTAAACAAAGCAATAGTCCAATAAATATCACAGAAATAATAAAAGGGCAAGTAATGGGGATTTACGTCCACTTGTTACAAACTACTTCATAAATGGTTCTATTTTTTTTCAATCGTATCATAGAAATAATCAAAGAGAGAGAAATGGGGTTTAACGTCCACTTGACACAAACTAGGTCATTTCGGGACTAACATATGGTTTAATCTTATTTCATTAATTTGCTTGTGCGTAGGAGTCTATAGCAGTGGGAGGAGGTTTGACAGACAACTTGTTAGGCGTGTAGCGCAGATGGTCAGAGTCCGCCTGAGTGTCTTGTTATTCGAGTCTAAATAGTCAACAAATGCAAATGGCGTCGAAAGGATAATTATAATTACTGGGAGAAGCTAAAGGTCGATAAAATGAAAAGTTATTGATTGATTTGGCTGAAATTTGGTGTGAGGTCATCTCTAGCCTGAACATATCCTGACAATTTCAAGTCTCTACGACCACAGGAACTGGTAGCGCCCATTTCTCTTTATATTTACATGCTTATAAGATATCTAAAAATCTGACTTACTCGTTTGACAATCTTCTCCTTTAGAAATTGTTTTATTATCATAAAAACGTAATCAAAAAAACTTGGTTCGTTGATGTAGTGGATTGATTTAAAGCGAGCAGGAAAAGCTTCCTGAAAAATACAAATCATATAATTAAACAAACATTATTCAAGAGCTAAATCTGATTATTGCAGATCTTTTATTTAGCCTGAAATGTTATCTAAATTATCAATCTAATTAAAATATATCTCTATATTTTGTTTCGTTTTTTTATTCTTTCGATGGCCTACACTCATGTAGATCTAACAAGTTATAGTGGGAGCTCACTTTCTATGACGTCAGGTATCAAGCACGGGACATTTGATCCCATAACGTCAGTCATTCGATTAACCAATTAGCGACCGCCATGCTTTTTAAAATCTACTTTTGTTTTGTTTTGATTTCTATCCGCTGGTAATATTTACCCACAGTTCCACGCATGAAAAGGTCAGACGGTCGATTCGACAGACCATTTGATTGCCTGACCCCTCATTTCAGGCAGAACATGACTTAAATAACAAGTCTTCCAGATCCAAAAGTAGTAAAAACAAGTAAAAACGAAATTTTGAACTATAAAAAAACGAAACGTGTTTTAATCAGATTGCTAAATTATCAATTAGACATTAATTAACTTATCCAGACCATAATAAAATCTCAATGCCATTGTTAGCCTGCGATATGCACTGGATTTGAATCAGATCTACTGCTCAACACTCATTGATGATTAAATCGAAAAATATTTTCAGCATATTCCCTTTACATCATCTAGTTTTTAACTATTGTAGTGAGAACTGCCAGCTCTTTATCTAATCTCCCAGAATGTATCTTTAAAGACACACAGTGAGAAATCGTTGTAAATACTTACAAAAAAAGTTCTTGTTTAAAAATAATAATACTGCTTGATCGATCCAAGGTCCATCCTCTATGTGTAATAGGGGGTTGGGATGGCCTAGTGGTCTAGAGTGCTGCGCTTCGACCTCTAGCTTGCCGGTCACCTCTGACTTGCGGCTGTGGTTTCGAGCCCTGGTGTGAGCTATGTGGCATGGAGATAGGGGTGCCTTCTCAACCTCGTGGGTTTCCTCCAGGCACTCCGGTTTCCTCTCACTGCTAAAGTCCCCTATGTGCAAGCGAATTATTGAAATAAAATTAAAACCATATGTTAGTCCCGAAATGACCTAGTTTGTGTCAAGTGGACGTTAAACCCCATTTCTCTCTCTCTATGTGTAATAATATAAACTGAAATGGGGATTTACGTCCTACTGTTTTCTGCTCTAACTGGGCTAATGAAGACGGGCATACACCATACAGTTTGTTATGAGGGAAATTTTGCCTTTACAGTGGCACTAAGGCCTACTCATATATCAAATTTCAACTGTCAAGGGTTCGTTTACATGGATGCCAATTTGCACATGGGACCTCGGTTTTTGACCCACACAAGGGAAAATCATGCAGGAAAATCTTGATGAACTTTCTCACCCAACTACGAGATTGAACCTGCGACCTGCTGGCAAGTGAGCCAACGTCTCACTCAATTAACCCCAGTGGCTCCACAGGGTGATAATAGGTCAATGACTACTGTGAACAATACATCATGAACACATATGTTTCTTAAGTCTAGATTTAAACTGAGCAAGTAATTCTATTCATTTCCCACTTCCAAATAAGAAATAGGTATGTCTGAAGATGGAGTGAGAGAAATGGGGTTCAACATCCACTTGACACAAACTAGGTCATTTTGGGACTAACATATGGTTTCTATTTTATTTCAATGATTCCCTTACGCTTAGGGAACTTTAGCAGTGGAAGGAAACTGAGGACTTGGCGATAATCCTCAAGCTTGGACAGGCGACACTACTCCTTGTCATGTACAACTGGTGAATAGAAACCACGCCAGTTGAATAAATGACGGACCTTATGATACAAAGCGCATGTGCTAACCATTTGGCCATCCACCTCCCTATTTCTGAGAGAGAGAGAGAAATGGGGTTTAACGTCCACTCAACACAAACTAGGTCATTTCGGGACTAATATATGGTTTAATCTTATTTCAATAATTCGCTTGCGCTTAGGGGTCTTTAGCAGTGGGAGGAAACCGGAGGAAACCCACGAGGTTGAGAAGGCGCCCCTATCTCCATGCCACATACGCTCACACCAGGGCTCGAAACCACAGTCGCAAGCCAGAGGTGACCGGCCAGCTAGAGGTTGAAGCGCGGCACTCTAGACCACTAGGCCATCCCAACCCCCCTCCCTATTTCTGAAGAATAAAACTTCAATGTAATATGGAGCTACTTAGTATTGTGAAAATGCTTTGTAATAAATTTGAATATAACCTGTAAGAGTGTCGACAATCTCTTGGCAAAAAATGGTGAAACGGCCTTAGCATGAGTCCAAGTAATTTCACTTAATTCCACCAATAAAATCACTCCGTTTACTTGCGTCTCTTCATCCTAAAACAAAAATGTGTAGCGATATTAATTTCTATACCTGAGACAATGAAATAAAATGAAATGGGGTTTAATATCCTCAGACCTCCTCTTTGGAATCAGTTACCAGTATATAAGAGAATCTCATTCTTAAAGTGCACATAAAATGGTCCTGAAAATTTTTCTATATGAGCAGTCCATGGTTATTTTATCCACTTTACGGCAAATTCACATCAATCCAACTAAAATAAATTCAGCTATCTTCACTCAAAGTCGTAAAAATAGACCTGATAACAAATATACATTATTATTATTATTACTAATGCAGACGGGCATACGCCATACATTGTTGTATGAGGGAAATATTGCCCGGGCAGCGGCAGTATGGCCAACTCTTACATCAAATTCCTACTTTCAAGTGATCTTTTATATTCACTGCAATGTGTGCACAGAACTGCAGGTTTTTCATCCCATCGAAATGTCGGAAAATCTTGATGAACTTTTTCAACCAACACTGGGGTTGAACACTAAACCTCCAGGTTAACGAGCCAACTTCTTACTCACTGAGCCACTGTGGCTCCTCTGAGGCTAAGAGGAAAGGCAAGCAGCAACTTTAATCCTAACTGTTCAACATATCCAAAAATTGGGTCTGGAAGCAATGATTTTAGTGAAGAAAGAAATGGGTTTAATAACATTCACCGGACTCCAACTAGGTCATTTCAGGACTCAGATATTTTTATTTCGTGTTTATTTTCTTAATCACATTTAAAAACTAAGCCACCCAATTTGAAAAGTGATCGAGAAATTAAACACTTGTAAATTGGATGCTCATTATCAAAATTAAATGATTTGGGGTGATTTTAAATGATTTTTACAAACAAAGTTTTGATATTGAATGAATGTAAAGAAATTAGTGCTAAATACACAATATTAAATGATACCCAGGTTACAGTGTTACAATAGACTACTTACCTCAATAAGCTTACTTAATGTTAAATAGTTTAATTTAAATATATCCATTAACGGGCATTGATTTGGATCCCATTTACCTAAAATAAACAAAAATTAAACATAACCAAAAATTAAATTAACACTAAAAATCAAAATCTTTACACACTTATAACTGGTCCCCAGAGAGAAATGGGGTTGAATGGACACTCGACAAAAACTAGTTCATTTTGGGACTAATATTAATTCACTTGCGTGTAGAGGTCGTTAGCAGTGGGAGGAAACTGGAGACCCTGGAGAAAACCCATGAGGTTGGACCGGCAACCATATTCCTTGATACATACTAGCGGGGAATCAAAAATCAAATATTGAGGTTTTTGGTTTTTGTTTATTTTTTAAATGCACACGTTCCAGCTATCAGTTTCCATGATAATTCTAAGGCTACCATATTCACCAAACATATTGCCCACGTTTTCCATTTTAACAAATGCCAATGTTAGGCAGTATCTTCCATAAGAACATATAAAGAGAACATTAAACAAAACTAAAGTATAAATACAATTTGGCTCTCCTTAATTCAAGTAAATGTACAATTACTCCTGCAAAATAATTAAGAAGAGTTTTTTACAGGAGCTTTTATCTCATTATTGAAATTGGCAGGAGCTTTTTATGGCCTTCACACGATTTCAAAAGAAATGGGGTTTAACGTCATTCTGTTCTGCCCCTAAACTGGGCTAATGAAGACGGACATATGCCATACAGTGTGCTATGCGGGAAATTTTGTCCTGGCAGCGCCACTACAGCCTACTCTTATATCAAATTCCAACTGCCAGGGCATCTTTTATGAGCATGCCAATGTGTACATGGGACCTCAGATTTTTGTCCCATCCGAACGACTTGACAGCTGTCCTTGTCAGACCCTCTGCATCATTGACAAGGTGGAAACCATTCTGGAAAATCTGAATGAACTTTCTTCGTCAATGCAGGGATCGAACACCCAACCCAACCTCCAGGCTAGTGAGCCAGTTTCTTACCCACTAAGCCACGTGATCACTGGTGCTATAAAATGAACATATGCTAATAAACTCTTACCTGGTCTGACAATCATAACTTTACGCCCTTGTTTATCTGTATGATCCAATACTCCTGTTACTTTTGATTCTATAACACAACTAACAGCTGAGGGCACCATATCTTTAAACATTTCAGGGTTATCTTTCCTGATTTTATAATAACTTTTAACCAAATTGAAGGCTCGTTCCTGGTCAAACTTTTTGGCTCTTAAAAAACGTATGAGAAATTCAGAATCCAGTCTAGATTTCAACCCTTAAAAGAAAAAAAAACATATCTTTTAAACATTGATAACATGTATTAATCAAATGAACATTTGTCTTTTCACAAAGCATCTATAAAGCAGAAAATATATGTGATCGAACTTAGTCACTGTTTCGATGTAGTGTAGAGTATACATTAAGTTTCATAACTCCCTCTTCAACATATATTAATCCGATCTGCTGCTCAAAGCTCATTCATGATTAAATCAAAACATGGATTATTGACACTATGTTTTTTTATCGTACTGACTTTAATGATAATGATCAAGACTTGGCATAAAATTCAAACGCTCAATACTCGGCTCATAGTGGATCAATCTGACGGAAATTTTCAGTAAGTTCCCTTTACATTAATTAGTTTTTAACTATAATAGTGAGAATTGATAGCTCTTTATCTAATCTTCCATGATGTATCTTTAAGTTAGAACATTCTACCTCAGGGGGGCAATAACAAAATTATCAGTAGTGACAGTCCACAAACTAGGAGGGTCCAGGCCCCAAGTTCATAAAGACTTAAGTTGAGAATTTACTCAACTTTCAATCACTGTTTATAAGTAATATCTTTGATCCAGAAACACAAAACTTTGCATATAGTTTCTTATTAGGGTATTTGATACATCAAAACAACAAAGGTTTTATAAAGGGCTTTATCTTAGTTACAATAAGACAAACAATTTTGACTAAATTCTTGACTTAAGTCTGAGAATGCTTCGTGAACTTGTGGCCCGGTTTAATCTTAGTATTGACAAAGAGAGTTCCAGGGATTTGGGACCAAGGCAACACTGTATGGCGTATGCCAGTCTTTATTAGCCCAGTTCGGAGCAGAACAGTAGGACGTTAAACCCCCTTTTGATTTCAATTTCATTTATCGAAAAGCCACTAACCCGGGCACGACTGTATTCTTGTCCTTAAAGTATTTATTTCTAAATCTCGTGTTTCTGGATCTTCATTAAGTTCATTTTTTGCTTTTTCAAGTAGTTCAGCAGATAAAGATGATTTAAAGGGAGGGTAGGTTTCCATCTTATTTCAATAAAATTCCTGTAAGAAACAAAATAATAATAATAATTCAATGTACGGTATTTATAAACCAAACACACTCCAGTTTCCAGTTAAGTTTTAAGATTTTTTTCTAAATAGTGCATATTTTGAGTTAAATTTTGTGTTGTTCTGTGAAAATTTGCTCTGCAATCTAAGTAGAGTTAGACCTATTCTGCTATCAAATTATTTTCAGCAAGTTTTTTCCATAACTTTCTTATGCAATAGGGAGGTTGGATGGCCGAATGGTTAGTGTGCGCGCACTCTATCATACGGCCTGCCATTGAGTCAATTAGCATGTTTTCGAATCCCCGGTTGTACGTGGCAAGGAGTAGGGTCGCCTGTCCAGCCTCGTGGGTTTACTCCGGGCACTCCGGTTTCCTCCCACTGCTAAAGACCCTTACGTGCAAGCGAATTATCAAAATGTAATGAAATCATATGTTAGTCCCGAAATGACCTAGTTTGTGTCGAGTGGACGTTAAACCCCATTTCTCTCTCTCTCACTTTTTTGCAATATCATGGGGTTTTGTCCGATCAAATTAATCTTGGGGGTCTAGTTATTCATTTGGGACAGCAGTTCTAACATGTAATAACACATTGACTATAATCACATTTGTCACTGTCATCTGTCACTGGAATTTGACAATACATTATATATAGCCAAAATCCACCAAAATCGTGCTACCGCCCAACGCAGAATTACTATTAAATTTTGTTCTACCTCAGTACGCATTCAGGCATTATGGTACCGGCAATATTTTTTCTTTTTTTTTGTAATTGTTGATATCAATTAGTTGAATTACTGATTCAATTGTCAGTGTCACCAACGCCAATATAACCAAGCAACTGACTTCCTTCTCAAATCTTCAAAAACGTCAAATCGACAAGTTTAAAAGTACCTGACCTTTGCATTTATTATCATTTTTAAAAGGTGGCAGAAAATACTTGGCACTACAGTGATCATGATACTTGACACTTACCAATTCAGTTCAATTCTCAATAATTGCAACAATAATCAATAGGCCTCACGGTAAATACTGTTTTGGTGTTTTTTCACACCCAGCAATGAGAGTTATCTCCCTTAGGAAACTAAATAAAAGAAAAAAAAAGGAAGGAGAACGCTAGATCGGAGACGGTCCTACGCAAATTGTGACGTCATATGTGAATTGTTGGTTAGGGTAAGGGTTAGGCTGGATCCTGGGTTAGGGTTAGGGCTAGCCCTGTTTATATCTCGGGACTTTGACGAAATCTACATGCCCTAGCCCTTACCCTAACCCTAACCCATAATCTATATATGACGTCATATGTGCTAAAATGCGTAGGACCGTCGCCGATCTAGCGTTCTCCAAAAAGGAAATAAAGTGATTATAATACGAAACGAAATTCCGAAGCATTAAGGCTCTTTATACAGATTACAGTACTTAAAGGGCGTATGGCTCTATTTTTTGAAACATTAAAATATACAAAAATGGTGCCCAAAGGCACATATTGATGTAACATGATGATATGTAAAGTGATTGTTGTAGGATATAAATTTTTCATTTGTTCATTACAGAATGGCACAGGAACCATGGATACACGACTCGTGTACTGATTATAAAATGTTAATAGTGTCTTAAATATTGGATATTACGATCATATAATGTTTAATGACAACATAACAAAATCAAAATTGATTGAAATTGAATTATAATTCGTGTTTTTAATTTCGAATATTATGGAAACTGTCTTTGTGTAGAATTGTGTGTGGTGTAGTCCCCCTGCACTTACTATTAGACAATGGCATACTTTAACGGGACATGTTAATCTTATCAGTAGGCCTACATGAAAGAAATGTAAAAATATGCCATTCCTTTACAACATCTCGAAGTTGATTGTATTGTGTTGTCCCTTTAGTCATGCTGTGCAAACAGTCAAGCCCTTATTTACATTCAAAAAGGGTATATCAAGTCATCATGTGGATTTTCAACCAGTTACTGAAGGGGGTTTTCCAGATTCCTCCCACTCCCATGCGTAAGCGAATTATTGAAATATAATTAACAATATGCTACACCCGAAATGAATTAATTTGTGTCGAGTGGACATTAATTCCCATCCCTGTCTCTGTCTATATCTTTCATTCGATGTCTCTCTCTCTCTCGAGGAGGTGCGTTGATGGTCTAACGCTGAATGAGGGGCCGTTTTGTATTTCGATACATTAAATGCCAGAATATAAACGAAAATACCGCAGATCACCTTGCGGTAAACTTAGACTCACGCGCGGGCCACCACCAATAGGTGTACCGAGACCGAGACAGCAAATCCCAGTTTAACCGGAGCGAGGCCCTGGGTCTGACTAGAATCACGGGCATCTAACGCGACGAAAAGATTGTTTCTGATCACATACGAAATCTATTTAGTTCCGAATGGCATACAATGCACGCAAATGAAATATATAACGGTGTGGAACTTTTATAAAAAGTGAAATCACCGGATTCAGTTGTCATTGTTAATTTTTCAACTTTTTGCTATGAACCGCGTGCTGCATCCACTTAGGGGTGGGAAGCCCGCCCGACCCGTGATTTTTTAGTGGAAAAAATGCCCACAACAGGCGCGGATCCAGTGGGGGGGGGGGGCGCACCCGGCGCACGCCCCCTCTATTTTTTGAGGTGTCGAACAATTTTAAGCTCTATATATTCTCGCGAGAAAGGAGAACGAAAATAGTTTAGGTTGGAAATCGTAATTTACAGTACTAGTTCGAAATTAGTCCTTGTGGGCCTTTTTTACACTCAAAAATCACGGTCCTGGGCTTCGCACTCCCAAGCTGGTGCAGCACGCCCCCTCTTTCTGAAAATCCTGGATCCGCCCCTGCACAAGGACTAATTTCATACTAGTACTGCATGTAAATTACGATTTCCAACCTAAACTACTTCTGTTCTCCTTTCCCGCGAGAATATATGGAGCTAATAATTGTTCGCCACCACCCCCCCCCCCAAAAAAAAGGAGGAGGCGTGCGCCGGGTGCAAATTCCTGGTGGAATTCAGGTGCAAAGTCTCATAAGTAAGGATATATTAGACATTTCTCTAGTTGCTGTATCCGTGGGCAGAAAGGTTGTAGGAAAGGCGTTTGCAACCATCTAAATTACTAAATAGAAACAGGCCCGTATCAGACACCATTAAGCGCGGGGGGGGGGGGCATTACCTTTCGGTAGGGGGGGCGAACATTTTGAGGAAATTTTCGAAAAGGTCATTCTAACATACTGTTCTAATCATCATGCTATGTAGTTACCTAGGCGTCTAATAAGCATTTCAATATAAAAAAGTATTCAAACAAAAAAAAAAATAGCTTTTTTAGGTTAATATAAGGAACTGTGTATACTTTAATGATTGTTAGCAATTTCTGAGCGGAGGGGGGGGGGGGGGATTTCACGCGGGGGACGCCGTTAACCACCAAGGAATGAAATGAAGATGAGCGCGGGATATCTATATAAAATTTACGATAATATTAAAGCAAGAAGAACAATAAAATAGAATTTTAAAAATGAAATCAATAATTAAATGAATTAAATCTGACAAACACAAAACCCAGTAGTTCCATTGCTGTTCTGTTTCAGCTGTCTGTTTAGTAAATTGCGTCTAGTCTTTCGGATGGTACGACAAATGAGTGAACTTCACCCACATGTACTCGTTGGCGTTAATACCCTAACATTTGTAATTCAATGGAGAATAGACGGAATTGCCACTGTCTGAACAAAATTCCTGTATTTTGCACACTGCATGCATAAAACCGTCTTCATGTCCCCGGTTGTATCAGAAAAGTAGGATGTCCAACGCCATTTCATTTTTTTATTTTTTTTTTTTTTCATTTTATTTTTTTCAACGAGCACTCCAAATTATGTTTAGCGATTTGACTAGATCGTTATTTTATCTTATTTAAGTCTTTAAATACATTTCCCGCCTCGCACTAAACATGTAACCATAGAAACATAATAATTATATGTTAGTCTCAAAACCATGGAAGTTTTTGTGCACGTATGCCGGACCTTGAAATCCATTAATTGAAAAAGGTCTGGATAATCTTGTTTTGTCACACCTGTATGGTAGCCCATGAGTGTAATGGTGGATTTTCATTTTTATCCATTTCATATTATTTTACATTTCATTTTTATTTCAATTTAGATATCACAATTTTATTACACTGTCTGCTAAATTTCATTTTATCTGTTAAATGAATTTTAATGCGAAACCTGAAAAAATATTAAAACGCAAAAATCACCATTGCACCTATGGGCCACCATACATATTGATAGTCTTGTTTACTAGTCTTGAATACCTGTGTAACGACGATCATGTAGGTCAGATAGATACACGAAAATGTCGTCTGACAGAAACAAAAATAGACTATTATTAGGTTTAATTTGATTCAGGAGTGAGGATCTGGAATATGTAAATGTAATCTTGTAGAAATATTCCATGTACTAGCCGCCATCACGATGAAGACGATCTACAATAGTATAGTAGGCCTATATTATTTGTGTTTATTAACCACTTGGACATGGAGATGCTGCCTATGTATAGGTAATGACTAATAATGACATAGCATGTATGTTTAAAATCACTCATCAAATCATGGAAATGGCAAATAAACTACATTTAATTAGAACATATTCGCCAGGGCAATTTATGGAGGCCATAGTATAGGATTCTTTTACGTGCACTGGCCTCCAAAGGCAAGGGGTTTAATAATTTTAAAACAAACAAATGTAGCGATTATTAAAGGCCATGGACATGATAAAATCTGAGTTATTTTGGATCACTTACAAGATAAGATAAGATTTTATTGTATCAAAACATACATTGACGAAATATGGCATACAATAATATAAACATGTACATAAAAATCATAACAATGTGACATACATTTCAGAGCAGTCATAAATAGACAGTTTAAAACCTGAATATGAAACAAAACATACAAAGTATAAAATCACCTGAGAGTATAAAACCCACATAAAGGATACATAATGTATCAAAATATAATACTCGGTGGATGAAATAGATTCAAAGACAACATCATGACAGTTAAGTCTCTAAAATGAAGGGTATAAGGGCCATGAATCCATGCTTAAATAGCTTAACTGATCCCCAAAAATATTTAGTACCATGCTTACAAAGAACCACCTGCCCCGACCCTCCCTCACACACACACACAGATACATTGTTGCTTGTAAAGGGCAAATCCCCTCCTGGATCTGCCCCTTGGTTCTGCTCCTTGGTTGAATGGTTTAGTGGTCTAACTATACACATGAAATGAGAAAGAGAGAGAGAAATGGGGTTTAACGTCCACTCGACACAAACTAGGTTATTTTGGGACTAACATATGGTTTCATTTTATTTCAATAATTCGCTTGCGCGTAGGGGTCTTTAGCAGTGGGAGGAAACCGGAGAGCCCGGAGGAAACCCACGAGGTTGAGAAGGCGCCCTATCTCCAGGCCACATACGCTCACACCAGGGATCAAAACAACAGCTGCACGCCAGAGGTGACCGGCCAGCTAGAGGTCGAAGCGCGGCACTCTAGACCACTAGCCCCCCCCCCTCACATGAAATGTTTGGTCTGCCATTAAAGTCAAGTGGCATGGTTTTGACTAGAAGGGTAGCCTCCCACTGCTGAAGACCCTGGCGCACAAGGGGGGTGGATGGCCGAATGGTTAGCGTGCGCACGCTGTATCATACGGCCTGTCGTTTAGTCAGCTGTCGTGGTTTCGAATCCCAGGTTGTATGTGGCAAGGAGTAGGGTCGCCTGTCCAACCTTGTGGGTTTTCTCCGGGTACTCCGGTTTCCTCCCACTGCTAAAGACCCCTAAGCGAATTATTGAAATAGAATTAAATCATATGTTTGTCTCGAAATGACCTAGTTTGTGTCGAGTGGACGTTAAATCCATTTCTCTAGGCTCTCTCCCCGGCGCACAGGCAAATTATTGAAATAAAATAGAAAGATATGTTAGTCCCAAAATAAACTAGTTGAGTGGAGTTAATCTCTCTCTCTCTCTTTCTCTCTCTCTCTCTCTCTCTCCTCATTACATTAATTGTACATTAATTAATTGTATTTTTCAGAATGTGTAAATGGAAAAGTTTATGAATTGTTTGCACCATATGATCAGGTTGATGACCCAGTGTATATCACGTCTCCAGATTATCCCAACTACTATCCACCGTAAGTAAATATACAATAACTCAGGTAGTTGTGCTGTTTGTGTTTTGAAACAGGCATTACATATCTAATAACTAAATCATGTAGTTGTACATGACAAGGAATAGGTTTGCCTGTCCAACCGTGTGGGTTTTCACTAAGTTATCCAGTTTCCTCCCATGCTGCAAACACCAAAGCGCAAGTGAATTATTGAAATTAAATTAAACCATATGTTAGTTAGTGGACATTAAACCCCATATTTTCAAAGAAAGTCAAAACAGAATTATTTCCATGGCCTTTGTCAACTCACTATGATCATAGGCATCATTCTCACACTTAAAAATCATTCACACCGAAAACACAATTATCTCCCTTGTTTTTCTATTCCCCACCCCCCCATGGAATAGCTATCTTCAAACATTTGAATTTGAAGTTGAAAATGATATTTTTGCCAATTTCTCAACTGGCCATAGGATCAATAGGATTATTCTTTAACAAGGTAGGACTGTTAATAGATACCATCTATTTTAAGGCTTTATTTTAATACATTTTAAAAATATAATTGAAAAATATGAAATTCTTGCTTCAACCATATGCTATCCCCGAAATGACCTAGTTAGTGTCGAGTCAAGTCGAGTGGATGTTGAACCCCATTCTCTCTACATATTATATATGTATATCTGATTTTGTTATTTTCAGGAATGTTATATGTGGATTTTATTTTAAAACCGAGGAGAAAAATCAGATTGTTTCTGTGTTAGTAAACGATATAGCTATAGGCAATCCTGGCTCATGTGCTTACGACAAGTTACTAGCCTTCGATGGTGAGACTCTTTATAACATTCGGGGGTTGGGATGGCCAAGTTGTCTAAAGTGCCGCACTTTGACATCTAGCTGGCTGGGTGTCAAAGGGATGCGGCTGTGGTTTTGATCCCTGGTGTGAGCGTATGTGGCATGGAGATAGGGTTTCCTCCCACTGCTAAAGACCCCCTACATGCAAGCTAATAATTGAAATAAAATTGCAACCATATGTTAGTCCTGAAATGACCTAGTTTGTGTCGAGTGGACGTTAAACCCCATTTCTCTCTCTCTCTCTCTCTCTTTATAACATTGAAGTAGCTAAGTCTAACTCAATTCTCATTGAAAACACAAATTATTGTTCAATTTAAATCAACATTGATCTTAACGGGAAAAGAACGACTTCTGATATCCAATATTTAAGACAAAATAAACCTCTTGCCTTTGGAACACAAATCGTTTACCATAATGCGTTTCAGTGTCATATGAAACAAGTGTCTCAAAGAACGAGGCTAGACAAATTATTAAACGAGTCATTGCAATAAATACTATTGGCATAGACTTAAATAACCAGACACTAGAGATGGCCACTCGCTTGAGACTTCTGGCGAATTTCACTGAAATTACAGTGAAAGTAAGAACGATTGAATGTGGATCTGTTTATATACATTCATATTACATTATTATATGCATTAAGAGTTGAGATCCATTCGTGTCAATTTCGAGGTCCCAAATATTAGCGATTTAGCTCCTTTAAAACGATGATAAATGATAAACGTATATAAACTAGGGTGTGCGTTGATGTAAGTATGCATGGCCGATATTATCCCTTCTTTGTGAAATTTCGGGAGTCACGGTGGGTAAGATGCTGGTATGAAAAACCAAGGTACCATGTACACATTGACGTGCACGTAAAAGATCCCTTGCCAGTGAAATTTGATATAACATTAGGCCGTAGCACCACTGTCTGGGCAAAATTTCCCTCATACAACACTGTATGACGCATGCCCGTCTTCATTAGCCCAATCGGAGCAGAACACTAAAATTTTATTTATATATTTTACAGGGCCGACGAATACGTCGAAGTTATTGGGTAGTTCATGTTTTAATAAAGTCCGGTTCCAGAGCTCTGGTAATTATATGTATGTACAGTTCCAGTCCGATAGTTACGTATCATCCAGAGGATTTAAAGCCAAATATTATGCACTTCTTCATGAGGATAATTGTAAGTTCCAAATATTATGCACTTCTTTGTGACGATAATTGTAAGTTCCAAATATTATGCACGGCTTTCATTAGTTAACAGGTTTTAACCACAGAGGCCTTGTGGCCGAGGAGGGTTGGATTGATTAATGGTTAGCATGTGTGCGCTATATCAGAAAGCCTGTCATTGAGCCGACTGGCATCGTTTCAAATCCTCGGTTAGGAGTTGGGTCGCCTGTCCAATCTCATGGGTTTTCTCTGGGTCCTCCAGTTTCCTCCCACTGCTAAAATTAGTAAAGACCCATACGCACAAGCGAATTATTGAAACAAAATTAAACTGCACGTTAGTCCCGAAATTACCTAGTTTGTGTCAAGTGTATGTTAAACCTCATCTCTCTCTCTCTCTCTCTCTCCATGAGGCCGAGGTGTTAAACCTGTTAACAAATGAAACTGCTCTAAATGACTTGTAACACTGTAACCTGCCCAACTTGCTTGTTGTTATTGCACGGAAAACCCACCTCACTTCTTTATATGATTTCTACTAAATGTAGCGTAAACTAGCAAAAGTATGCAATAACATAGAAAATGTCTAGTTATTGCACAGTTACACTTCAGAAAATTAAGTAGATGAAAACCAATCTGATTATTCAACAAAAAGAACAAACGAAGATTTTCCATCCGTGTTGCAATAAAGTATAATGCATAATTCTTTAAAAGGCATTTAGAGAAAGCGATATATAATAACAGGGTTATTAACTGCAACGTTTCAGTGAGGACACTCTCAACATTGCTTGATAACTGTGAGAATATCCTCATTGAAACGTTGCAGTTAATAAGCCTGGTGAATGTTATCCATAAAACTGTCTGTTATTATATAACTCACACTTATTAAAGAAACTTAAACATCATCTTCCATAGAAAGCTGATCTCGCTTTAACTCTGTACATCTTTTCAAGGCCTTCACTAATACTCTGTATATTTCGATTGGGTACAAGCCCAGCTTGTGAGCCTATTGAATTCCTCAGTCGTCAAGAATACCAAGTCTCGCGCTTTCAAGCGAAAATGTCGACCTGTGATAATCGAGTTGCAAAGTTCAAGGTTCGTTCAATGTCCCAACCTACTGTATAGCTATAAGTTCGGGAATTGTGAAGTAATCTAGCAACGTCAAGATGTTGTATGAGATGAAGAAGCCAGATGAATTTCAACAAACTACAGTAAATATCACTGGTGTTCTTGCCCTGGTTCACTTTGTGAAATCCGGTCAGGTCTCCCACAAAACTCTGGTTTCCTCTCACTGCTAACGACCCCTACGCGCAAGCGAATTATTGAAATAAAATGAAACCAAATGTTAGTCCCGAAATGACCTAGTTTGTGTCGAGTGGACATTAAACCCTGTTTCTCTCTCTGTCTCCCGTTAAAAAAATAATAACATTAGAGTTATGGCCCTTGCACATTAAGTTGAATTTTGTGTAATCTGCAGCAGCAAAAATGTCATCATCTGATTTACTTCTAATTAAAGGTGTGGGGTCATGCCCCTAGGACTAACACCTGTTTCCGACAATACCTAAAATTTTCCATGTCTCATTACCCCCCCCACACACACACACACACACACACCCACACACACACACACTTCCCGATTTCTATAAAATATGATATTTTTTTCTTTCAGTCAAGCTATCAGGAGGTGCTATAGCAGGAATATGTCTTGCAGTGATTGTTTTTGTCATTTGTGCTATTGTGTTTACCTTTTGGGGTAGTGTAAAAAGACTGTATAAAAGATGCTGCAGAAAGAATCAGTCCAGCGATGATCAGCTCCCTTCTCGAACTTTCTCATCATTTCATACGCTGGAAGAGAACAGGAGGAATGACCTACGACCAACAAGTTTCTCGACTGGTCAATTATCAAACCACCAACTGACTCTCGCCCCACCACCTTACGAGTCCGTTGACTATTCAGCAGACCTGCCCCCTCCTCCTAGTTATGATGAAGTTATGTTTGATAGCTATAGCTATTCTACGTCCGAACAACCTCCAGCAGCTTCTCCTGGTCCCATTTATAAATAAACACTGTTTCCAGTGGCGGACACAAGAAATTTGGAGAAATTCCCCAAAGGTAGTCCGCTGGGTGCCAAGAAAAATTGTAAATATAAACCCCAGAATTTCCCTACCTTTGATTCTCTGGTCCTTCGTGTTTCCAAAAGTCTGATTTATTCATAAACAATATTTCCAGCGACGGACCGGATATACATCACAAAGTGATCCAACATCAGCAGAAAAATGATTTCTCTGTTTAAAAAGCTCAATTAGTATGTATGCCTATGTAATTTAGAGACGATGATGGCAGATTTCTACTTTTGGTTCCAGACAGAACCGGTCCAGCGCCAGTTCATCTGCCAGTTCATCCGCTAGTAAAGATAAAAAGAATACTACACGCAATACATGCTAGCTCATGATGATAATGGATAATGGTAATGCACTCAATTCATGTTAGCTCATGATAATAATGATACTACACTCAATACATGCTAACTCATGATAATAATGATACTACACTCAATACATGCTAGCTCATGATAATAATGATACTACACTCAATACATGCTAGCTCATGATAATAATGATACTACACTCAATACATGTTAGCTCATGATAATGATAATGGTAATGCACTCAATTCATGTTAGCTCATGATAATAATGATACTACACTCAATATATGCTAACTCATGATAATGATATAAATGATAATGCACTCAATACAAGTTAACTTATGATGATATAAATGATATTACACTCAATATATGCTAGCTCATGATGATATAAATGATAATACACTCGATATATGCTAGCTCATGATTATATAAATGATAATACACTCAATACATGCTAGTTCATGATGATATAAATGATATAAACGATATTACACTCAATTTACCATACACAGTTTCATTATTCCATTGATCATACACAAATTCATCATTCAATTCATCATTCACATTTCCATGACAGTTTCATTATTCCATTTATCATTATTCAATTTATCATACACAATTTCATTATTCAATTAATTTATCATACTTATTTTCATCATTCACATTAAAATACACAATACCATTATTCAATGGCATAGTTTCTGTACCTAATTGATCATACTATTTGCTGTATGATGAATTATTAAACTAATTTCATCATTCAGATTAAACAAGGACAGCTGTCTAGCCGTTCGAATGGGATGAAAAATTGAGGTCCTGTGCACAAATTAGCATGCACATAAAACACCCCTTGACGAGTAGGCTGTAGTGCCGCTGGCCGGGCAAAATATTGCTTATAGCACACTGTATGGCATACGCCTAGTTTGACTCAGAACAGTAGGACGTTGAACCCCCATTTCATTCAAATTAACATATTAGATTATTCAAATTATATACGCAATTTATCATAGCCAATTTTATAATTTAATTTGTTGAAACATAATTTCCATACTCAGTTACTATGTAATTTTGTTTCTTCATTTGATGTATATAATTGTAAAATAAGATAATTTTGGAATTGGATTCATATTATACAATGGATTTATAATGGTGAGTATGGGGTGTCTTTGGGTCCCTCGCTTCTCTCCCTCTCCTTATGATACCTACCTACAATCATATTATCGGAAGAAAAATTGTACTTTATTTTAGTCCCAGTATAATCTAGTTTCTCTCTATTTTTGGACAAATGTTTGACGAATGGATTAAATTATAAAGAACCGTATAAAGGCTTTCAAAGCGACCAGCGGTCACTGTTTTTTAGTTACAAATGTAACAAACCTTCGCCGTATATACATGTATATAATCCATTGTTAATACCGTCGTTTATATTGTTGTTTTTTTTGTAAATATAATCCATCATTTTTTATTGGGTATTGTGGTTTAAAAGTACATATATTGTATCATCATATTTTATACTTTATCATTGCTTGATGAAGTCTTGACCCCCCCCCCCCCCCCCCAGCCATTTTGATTTTCGGTTCTTAGAGTTCTTGATAAATATATAGCCACTTGAGAGAGAGAGAGAGAGAAATTGGGTTTAAAGTCCACTCAACACAACTAGGTCATTTCGGGACTAACATATGGTTAATTTTTTATTTCAATAATTCGCTAGCGCGAAGGGGTCTTTAGCAGTGGGAGGAAACCGGAGTGCCCGGAGGAAACCCACGAGGTTGAGAAGGCGCCCCTATCTCCATGCCACATACGCTCACACCAGGGCTCGAAACCACAGCCGCAAGCCAGAGGTGACTGGCCAGCTAGAGGCCGAAGCGCGGCGCTCTAGACGACTAGGCCATCCCAACCCCCCTATAGCCACTTGAATCACACGAAAGATGTTTTGTGTCAAATTCAAAACCAACCTGATTAAAACACAGATCCTATTTATTTTTGGCTTGGATTTACTACACTAAGATCTGGAAGAGTTGTTATCACCGACGTGTCCTGGATGATGTGAGGGATTAGCCAATCAAGCGCGGTCTGTTACGACGAACTTTAAGCGTGTTTTGCACAGAACTGTGGGGAATCCATTAGAAACATCAATGCTGAACAATCGCTACAACCGGTCAGATCGTCGGAGAACGCTGGATCGGAGACGGTCCTACGCATTTTATGACATCACGTGTGAATTGTGGGTAAGGGTTAGGCTTGGTCCAGGGTTAGGGTTAGGGTTAGGGCTAGTCCTGTTTACATCTCGAGACTTTGACGAAATTTACGAGTCCTAGCCCTTACCCTAACCCACAATCTGTGTATGACCGTCATATGTGCTAAAATGCGTAGGACCGTCTCCGATATAGCGTTCTCCCAGATCGTCATGTAGTTTAGCCCATCGAAAGATAAAAAAAATGAAACGAAAAATAGATCTATAGTTTAATCAGTCTCAGTTGTGAGCTAGTCTTAATTGTACATTGATAAAAAAAAAAACTAGAGAGTCCTAGTCAAAATATAGCCTGGGCCCTGTTTCACGAAATTTTAACTTAAGATAAAATCCAAATTATTGTAGATACTTCAATTTTGATTGGCTAAGAACTAAAATCAATCTGTTATTGTCCAATCAATTTACTCAAATTTGGATCTTAACTTAGTTAAAATTTCGTGAAATAGGCCCCAGATCATTAATTATTGTAAATATCCGTACCATTGCTTGATAAAGACTAATCAGTACTGGTAGGCCTATACCATGTTTTGAGTTTTGCTCTAGTTATATTTGTACCATTGCTTGATAAAGACTTATCAGAAATTGTATACTATATTTATAATTTTACCCCGTGTCTTTGTACCATTGCTTGATAAAGAATCCATAGAACTTGTGTGTGTATTCGTACCATAGCATGATAAAGATTAATCAGAAATTGTTCTATGTTAATATTTGTACCATTGCTTGAAAAAGACTAATTAGAATTGTATACCACATGATTATGCCCTGTTTCTTTGTATAATTGATTGATAAAGACTCCGTAGAATTGTGCTTTGTGTCTTTGTACCATTACTTGATAAGGACTAATCAGTAATTGTACTATGTTAATATTTGTACCATTGCTTGAAATAGACTTATTAGTAATTATGCCCTGTGTATTTGTACCATTGCTTGCTAGAGACTAATTGGTAATTGTATACCGTAGAACTGTGCCCTGTGTTCTGTTTAGCTCGTTGAATTACGTTATTTGTTTTTTTTACGCGTACATCTTGTTGTGATGTTGTTATATACGTTTAATAATTCTGTTTAGTTATTTTGTTTTTTAACGCGTACATGTTCTTGTGATGTTGTCTGTGGTTATATACGTTGTAGAAGCGCCACATTACGTCAACCTGACTAAATGTTCGGCGTTCTAGAAAATTATTATTTATTATAAGGGTTGTCGCCAGGGTCGTACATAGCGGGGGCGCAAGGGGTACATTGGACCCCAGAAAAATAAGGCGTCCCGAGAAATGCTCCCCCCCTCCATCAAAAAAATAAAATAAAATTGACAATCTTTCAATTATAAAATAATACACTTGATTATGATCACACAGTGATGCTCTTAAGGCCCCAATAACACTCTTGTTGAAACTGAATAATATGTCCCAATCTTCATTCTGGTGAACAAATTGTATTATTTTACAATATTCCAATTAATTAATGATGTAAATTTCATCTTAGCACACCTAATTTAAAAAATTGGAAAAATTCAACTAATTGATTTGAAAAGTCTAAACTAAACCTTTTCAAATGTGACTTGGATTTTAAAATATTTTCGAACCCTCTGGACAAGTAAAATAGGTTGTAATGGATAATTTATACAACAGGTAGGGCGCTTAAACATCTAGTACTTAGAATAAGGGTATTATTTATTTTCTCGAGCTGCCAAGCCAGCAAGAGTGTTATTGTCCCTTTAAGGCACTGGACGCTGTTTCTCGAAATCCTAATTAAAGATAAAATCCAAATTTTAGTAGATACTTCAATTTTGATTGGCTAAGCACTAAAATCAATCTAATGTTGTTACCCAATCAAAAAAATAAAATTTGGATTTTATCTTAGTTAAAATTCCGTGAAACAGACCCCAGATAAGTCAATCGGGTTTGAGTTTAAAGCCCCAATAACACTCTTGTTGTAACTGAAAAATATGTCCCAATCTTCATTCTGGTCAACAAATCGTACTATTTTAGAATATTCCAATTAAATGATGATATAAATCTCATCTTAACACACCTAATTTAAAAAATTGGAAAAATTCAACCAATTGATTTGAAAAGTCTAACGTAAACCTTTTCAAATGTGACTTGGATTTTAAAATATTTTCGAACGCTCTGGACAAATAAAATAGGTTGTAATGGATAATTTACACAACAGGTAGGACATCTAGTACTTAGAATAAGAGTATTATTTATTTTCTGGAGCTACCAAGCCAGCAAGAATGTTATTGTCCCTTTAAGAGCGCCCATACACGCCAATCGGTTCGTTTGCCCTGATCCAAACTTTCTTATATCTCTTACGCGGAGGCTATCTGTTTCACAGAGAATTAGGCCACTTCCGAATTGGGCCAAGCGAATATTCACTGCGGGATCAGTTTGATGTGGAGGCTATGGCGCCCCACCCCACCACTCTACTGCACTCCACTTTTAAAATGCTACGTACGGAACTGGTTGTCGCATTGTTAAGATTCATCCTGTCTCGCGTTTTTCATATATATATTTATATTGATATTGTATATGTTACAGTCAATCTGTGTAATCAGTCATTTCGCTTAATGACTAAATGAATCAGTCATTTCACGAAAAGAGCATGTGGAGCACCAGGCAATACGTGTAATGACTGAAAATTCCAGACATAAATATATATATATATAAGCACATGTTATTATGTGATGTAATGTGATTGATGGAGGAATTTATAATATTTTTATTATTATAAGACATTTTGTATGAAATAAATCATGTATATTTATATGTATATATAGCTTTGTTTTTGATGATTTGATAGAGTAAATAGTTCGGCAAATGAAATGATATGGGGTTCAACCTCCAACT
Organism: Patella caerulea; assembly: GCA_036850965.1. Classification (NCBI taxonomy): domain Eukaryota; kingdom Metazoa; phylum Mollusca; class Gastropoda; family Patellidae; genus Patella; species Patella caerulea. The sequence goes on along the minus strand of JAZGQO010000005.1, from coordinate 14,586,980 downwards.
TTTCTGCTCGGACGAAGACAGGGATACACCGTATAGTGTGCTTTGAGTGAAATTTTGCCGCCGTAGCTGGCGGCATTACAGCTTCCTCTTATATCGAATTCTGTCTGTCAAGGGTTCTTTAATGTGAACACGGCACCTCGATTTTTTGTTTTTGTCCCAACCGAGGGCAAACCACGTCTAAAATTCTCGAGGAACTTTCTCGATCAACATCGGAAGTCAGAGTCTTAAATCACAGGCACTTGAAGGGATTGAAATAAAACTTCTTACTACTGCTTGACTATAATATAGTATAGTATCATAGTATATTATGGTATTAAAATAAAACCCTTTAAGTGCCTGTTTCTTAAATATAATCCAGGATTTTGTGAAGGGGGGGGGGGGGCACACACTGGAGCAAAGGGTAATATGTTGCAACCTTGGATTGCTTGGGCGGAGACAATGCGAAACTCGTGTTTATATATCATCTATTAAAGAGCAGATATGTGAACTACAACAGTAACAAAGCAAACCAAAATGAAAATCAACTATGTCACTGGGGCTGAGGGGAGGGGGGGGTTACGGGGTTGGACAATCGGCCCTTCTCCTTTCCATAACGGGGATTCGAAACCACGCGAGTTGACATAGCGCGCAGGTGCTAACCATCCGGCCAACATCCAACCCATATTAGGACGTTCCACTCCACTGCATTTCTATCCAATAATCTTCAAACTTTTATTATTTATAAAACGTCTAGACCTTCCGCATACGACACACCTGTGCTTGCCTACTCCATGATCAAACACGATAGCAGATGGCTTCCATCTTGTTTACTGACGGTACTACTTATTTTAAGACAGACTCGGCTTTCCAATTTATAATATCTACGTCATTGGGGATTTCCAATTTATACTCAATGGTTGCTATGACCCGCTATGGCGTTGTCTAGAAACGCGCGTGCTCGCGTTAGTTTAAAATTTTTGCTATACGTTTAACATGGACTATTTGATGTAATTTGCCTGATTTGATTTGGCCCCATTTCCATAAATTTAGGTTGTTTTTTAGAAATTTTTAGCAAATGTTAATCTTAGGTGTTTTTTAATTCTAGCCGAAGTAAATTTTTTTACAATTTATAGCGAGTTAAGTTATCGTCTCTAAGAGGCGGGCGTAGTATTTTAAATGGCGGCCATTTGCCATCATGTGTATTCTTGAAGTAGGTACACATGATGTAATCGTATGGACCTTCCGGTGACACGAAAATCCCCTAATCACATACTCACTAATCCTATTTTCCCCGAATCATTTATGCAAGTGACAAACAAGTCTAAAATCGTAAAATAATTAAACTGTATTTCAAGAATATGCAATGCCAATATTTAATCAAAGCCTTGCCCAAAACCCACCGTACGTATTTTGACACGCCCTTTGTGTTGTAACACGTAGGGTTTGGTAGCTCACAGACCAGCCACAAGCGATCTGATTAAAATACAAATCTATATAATATTTCGTTTCGTTTTTTAATACTTTCGATGGCCCAACACCTGGAGAACGCTAGATCGGAGACGGTCCTACGCAAATTGTGACGTCATATGTGAATTGTGGGTTAGGGTAAGGGTTAGGCTTGATCATGGGTTAGGGTTAGGGCTAGCCCTGTTTATATCTCGGGACTTTGACCAAATCTACAGGTCCTAGCCCTTACCCTAACCCTAACCCACAATCTATATATGACGTCATATGTGCTAAAATGCGTAGGACCCTCGCCGATCTAACGTTCTCCCCCACACCCAGTGTAGAAAAGACAAGTAAAACGAAATTTTGAGCTGTAAAAACGAAACGAAATAGGGTCTGTGTTTTTATCAGATTAAGGCTCAAGAAACGGGATGAAAATTTTGTTATGTGCAGAAAAAGAAGTCTCTACGATCAGTCTGCGATCTTCTTTGGAGCTGAACACACGCATGGGTTTACTCAAATTTCCCCACACGTACGGCAGGTTGTGTGCTAGGCTTTAAGCGGCCCATACACGTATAATAAATAATTCCGTCATAATATTGATTCTATAATATTGAACGCGTGTGAGTTATATTGATGTAAAATATATTGTCAATAACCATCATTGCTTCAATATATTGACGGATCAAAACCGTTTGATATATATTGATGGTTCATCAATATATGACGAACGGCCAATTTATTGAATGACAATATTGAACGTATGTGGAGAATCTGTCAATAATTGCGTCAATATTTTCATTCCATCGTTAACCTTGGAAGACGACCCAAAAATGATAAAATTATTGAAGAAATCTTGAAGCGTGTGTGGGCAATTCCCGTCAATATGAGCGAGTCAATATATTGGGTCAATAACATTGATGGTTTTATTGAACGTGTGTGGGCCGCTTTAACAATGACTCATATTAATCGTCCTGTTCTTCCGGATCCGACAAAAGATTTTCGACCTCTTCAAATAATTCATCGACCTCTTCAGAAGCATCTTCCAAAGATTCCCCAGATGATTCACTGCGTTTTCTCCTGTCACCGTCTTCGCTTTCTTCAGAAACATTTTCCGAGAATTCCTGGGATGCGTCACGACGTTTTCTACTGTCGCCGGGATTGCGCAGATTTTCGGCAGCCTGAAGCAACGTTTCTAATCCGAAGCTTGGTTGAAGTGGGTCCGTAATCAATTGCTCCATTAAAGCTTGAAGGTTATTTAATGTGAAGGCGTACAGGTCCGCTCGTGCTCTAAAGAAATTGTTCAATGAAGGATTTGCATCGCCATTCGTTCTGGCGATTTCTTCTTGAATTGCCGCGGCATTTCTCAACAAAACTTTGCGAAAAGCACCAGTTTCGAAATTTATTCTTGCCTGTAGATTATTCAATGTTGTTGTGTCCATTGGTTGCATCGTGGTTTCCATTGGTTGCATCGTGGTTTCCATTGGTTGCATTGTTGTTTCCATTGGTTGCATTGTTGTTTCCATTGGCTGCATCGTGGTTTCCATTGGCTGCATTGTGGTTTCCATTGGTTGCATCGTGGTTTCCATTGGTTGCATTGTAGTTTCTATCATTATTTCAGAAGCCAATAATTGAGCAGCTTGTCGCAACGCAAATAGGCGAATTATGGGTTGAAATGGACTAGTTATCAATTGTGCTACTAACGTGGCTAAATTCTCCAAAGCAAATGAATAAATCTCAGCAGCTAACTGCACTCTGGCCAGAAGTGCATTCGCCCTGTTGATTCTTTGTTGAATAAGGGCTCCCCTTGCCTTTAATATGCGTCTGAGCCTGGAAACTTCAAAGTTAATTCTTCGCTGTATTTGAACTGCCCTGGGTAAAGCGAATCTTCTTCTTCCGAAAAAGCGACGGAAACCAGCGGCGGATTCTTCCGATGATGACTCAGCAGATCGGCGTTTTCTGTCACTTTTGTTGGTGCCTTCGAAAAGCTGTCGTAATCTCAGTCGACGTTGGAAAGGACTTTTAATCAATTCGGCTACTAGTTCTGGTAAAACAGCGATCACTTCGTTGATGTCCATTAAATCCTGTTGGAGATTGACCAGCAGATTTCCCAATCTACTTTTGCTTCTCGTGAGCCCGAGTATCCGCCCTGGTAAGATCCCCTGAAGTCTTGCTACTTCAGCGTCTCTCCTGGCCTGTAGTTGCGAATGAATTGGGTCCGTGGTAACGGCTGGGACAACAGCTTCTGAATACAGAATAGTACAGCACAAAGCCAGCGCAACTGCTATAGAATTCCACGCCATGGTATATAGATAACTTTAACTATAAACCTTCAATGTATGTAAATAAACTTGAATGGTTCTATAAATAGTAGTAGCAACAGTAGTATAGTAGTGGCAGTAGTAGTTCGTTAAAGTTTGCTTCCACAGAGATTACACCAGTAGTAGTAAGCCTAGTAGTATAAGTACTTTAGTTCTGTAAGGTCTGCGTCCAGAATAATTCTATACCTTTCTGGCGTTTCTCTTTTATAGCAAAAAACAAACCGGTCATCTATTCCTGGTCATTTCTTCCAAACAATGGAGAAAAAGGGTTTAAGAATTTACACACCCAAAGATAATTTCTAAATCAAGCAGAAAGATGAAACATGATTGTGATTTTCATTATGATTTCCATTTGGTGCGCGTGGAAGGCACGTCTGTATTTATGTAAGATGTAACATTACTGTAAATAAAAAACAAATACTTCTAGGTGTGTCTCGCACCTGGTGGTGGCGGATAGACTGGAAGATTTGATTGTCTACGATTATGACATATATGTTAATATGTTTTTTATTTGGGTTTGGGTCGTGATCATCTCTACAGGCGGTTTATATTGTGTCGTGGACGAGCTAATGAGGTGGAAAAACTCCAACTGTTTGACAAGCATCGTAAAATAAAATTAACTCCGTCCAGTCCATCCTTTTACCATCTTGAATAATATCTAGGTCTATTTATGACACTGCTAAAATTCTTGTGGACGATTTAGAGAGAGGGGGAATAGGTTTTAACGTCTGCTTGACACACAATAGGTCATTTCGGGTCTAACACATGGTTCAATTTTATTTCAATAATTTGCTTGTAAGTAGGGGTCCTTAGTAGTGGTCGGAAACCGGAGGACAGGCGACCACGCCAGTTCACTCAATGACAGACCTTATAACAGGGGGTTGGGATGGCCTAGTGGTCTAGAGTGCCGCACTTCGACCTCTAGCTGTCCGGTCACCTCTGGCTTGTGGCTGTAGTTTCGATCCCTGGTGTGAGCGTATGTGGCATGTAGATAGGGGCGCCTTCTCAACCTCGTGGGTTTCCTCCGGGCACTCCGGTTTCCTCCCACTGCTAAAGACCCCTATGCGCAAGCGAATTATTGAAATAAAATTAAACCATATGTTAGTCCCGAAATGACCTAGTTTGTGTCAAGTGGACGTTAAACCCCATTTCTCTCAATCTCTATAACAAGCCGCACACGCTAACCATTCGGTTATTCAACTCCGGTCTGTGCAATACATAATCTAATAGTAAGACATTACCTCGAAACTTTCTAGCTTTTCGCCCCTTGAGAACAGGTTTCCCTGAACGCACATAGTCGATTTGCAAGGCTGACACTTGTACGATTTCGTGGCACGCATTGGCACGACACGAATCGGCACGACACCGTCCGATTTGCGCTAACTCGTCGTGCCAACGCGGGAAGTGCGTAAACAATGCGCAAACTATGAGCAAACTATGCGTGAACTCGTCGTGCCAGTTCGTGTCAATGTGGACACTGATGGGCACGACAAAATCGTGGCCAAAAGTCGTGCAAGTGTCAGTCTGGCTCGCTAACCTGGGTGTCGGGTCATCGGGATATCGGGCGCCACCTCCCCCCCCCCCTTGCCAGTGGAGCAAAATGGGGGGGGGGGGCTTGCAAGGATGGGACGAACACCCGAGGTGCCGTGTACGCATTGGTGGGTGTGTAAAAGGATCATTTAGCAGTTGGAATTCGATAGGCCTTAGTGACTCTATCCGGGGAAAATTTTGCTCACAGCACCCTGTATAGGGTATGCCGTCTTTATTAGCCCACTCGGGACAGAACAGTAGGACGTTAAACCCCATTTCATTCCATGTATCAAAATAACAAATATTATTATTTGAGTGAGAAAAGGTCCGAATCATCCCGAGCTTTATCTGTTAGGCGTTTATTTGTTTTTTCTTGACGATATTACGATCTGCTTAAATTCTAAAATTTTCAAATCACCCCATTTATCAAAATCTCAAAGAGATGTTCCAAGTCACCGAGTTCTCGAGGTTCGTTTGAACTGGTTTTATTTTACAGTTCATTTACATAAAAATCACATTCTTAATCCCCCAGTGCACATAAAAACTATAAAAAATATGTGTATGTACATCAATAAATAATACAATAAGTCCAGTTAAAAAATCAAACAACGTATAATATTTTCATCATGATATACACCTGTCGATGTGATGTTTTCTGGGGGTTGTAGCTTGTTCCAACACTAACGACGAAAACTCAGAAATATAGTTAAAATTGTACTTTTAATAAACGAGTGTCTGAAACTGGCTAACGGTCACTGGACAACAAACGGTCGGTAGGTCGAGCCGGACTCGGTCACCTGACAACAGTTACAGTAGAATATGGAACATAACATACAAGTTAAGGATTAAAGGTATATTATGTAAGATTTAGATAAAGAGCTGGCAATTCTGATTATAGTTCGAAAATAGATCATGTAAAATGAATAATTTGAAAACTTCATTCAAAATACTATATTATTTCATAGGCGTTAAAATTTCTGACACAGGCTGATTGAGGAAATAGTAACTCAATTACCTCCCTTGTTTTCCCATTCCTCTCCATGGACGGCCATCTACAAACGTTTGAATTTGAAGTTGAAAATGATATTTTTGCCAATTTTTCAACTGGCAATAGTGAATTATAGGATTATTCTTTAACAAGATAAGACTGTTTATGGGTATTATCTATTTTAGGGCTTTATTTTAATACATTTTAAAAAATATAACTTAAAAATATGATATTGGAACTTTAAGTTTTAACCCAACCAGTTAAAAGACTTGAAAGATTAGTGAGATGTCAATTCGGACATCCATCCTGCACCGCAGGCAGGGGCTAACCATGACCGCCCTAAGAACAGCCACTCCTATTCAACGACACCTCTTTGTGGCGGGGAGGGGGAGGGGGGAAAGGGAGGGGGGATGGCCTAGTGGTCTAGACTGCCGCGCTTCGACCTCTAGCTGGCTGTTCACCTCTGGCTTGCGGCTGTGGTTTCGAGCCCTGGTGTGAGCGTATGTGGCATGGTGATAGGGGCGCCTTCTCAACCTCGTGGGTTTCCTCCCGGCACTCCGGTTTCCCCCCACTGCTAAAGACCCCTACTTTGTAGCGGTCACGATAAATTACCCCCGTAAAAATTCTATTGTTTCATGTCTTTAATCAACGGTCACTCCTCTCTTTAATCAACGGCCAGCGGTCACTATTTTACTAATAAATTTAATAAACATCGTCCATTTAACGGCCATTATTGAACGATACCATCTTGTTATTCTTTGTAACACCCCGCTAATCCCGTGATTATTAGATAAGGTTGTTATAGAGTTCATAGTTAGATCGCAGCAGCGCAAAATACTGTGTCATGATAAGATTTTGTATTTTTGCATATATCCGATGAAATTGTGTAAATCAAGATTCTAGTTACCCCCCCCCCCCCCCCCAAACACACACACACACACACGAAGCCATATCCACAACCCTTACCACGTTTACATCTCCTGACTTTGGCGAAATTGGCAGATGACCTTGGTAAACAGATCTGACCCTCCCAGGAAGATTAACGGGTGGCTAAAAGTAGACAAGGAAGGGGGATTGGATGGCTGAATGGTTAGCACGTGCGCGCTGTGTCATAAAATCTGTCATTGAGTCAACTGGCGCGGTATCGAATCCACGGTTGGACGTGACAACCTCGTGGGTTTTCTCCGGGTCCTCCGGTTTCCCCCCACTGATAAAGACCCCTACGCGTAAGCTAATTATTGAAATAAAATCAAAACCATATGTTAGTCCCGAAATGACCTAGTTTGTGTCAAGTGGACGTTAAACCCATTTCACCAATGACGTATATATATTAATATATAATATACGTCATTGCATTTCACTCTCTCTCACACTCTCTCTCTCGCTCTTCAAGGAAGAGGATAACAAAGCACAAATAAAACGCTCCAGGCATTAACCATCAATGTCACATGTATGTTGTTTTATGTCAACAGATCGTGTTATCTCAATCAGCTACTTGGCTTCGTGACATCGTCTGCTATTTAAGATTATTTTGAATATTCCGAACCGTATTAACATAGAAATTCAGTTATTAGAACCAGCCGAGGGATTGATATAGGAAGTGAAATAGGATTTTAACGTTCTGTTCTGCACCGATTGGTTAATAAAGACAGGCATACGTCTTACAGCGTGCTACGGTCCACCATTATTGAATTCCAACCTTCAATGGATCTTTTGCTTGCACGCTAACGTTTACACGGGACCCCAGTTTTATGTCACACACGAATGACTAAGCAACTGTCCTGCATCACTGACAGGGGGGAACCACGCCAGAAATATTCAGGAGAGAAAAGAGAGAGGGGGGGTAGCGTCCAAGCAGTATGGTCGCCTATCCAAACTCGTGGATTTTCCCCGGGTCCTCCGGTTGTCTTACACTGACATTAAGTGACCCCTACGCGCAAGCGAATTAATGCAGTAAAATTGAACCGTATGTTAAGGCACTGCTTAGAATAGGGCAATCTGTTTCACAGAGAATTACTTACAGCGACCAAGCGAATATTCACTGCGGGATCAGTTTGAGAATAAGCTGTGGTATGCCCCTCCCAGGTTGGAGCAGGGCCCAGATTCACGAAATCTTAACTTAAGATAAAATCTAAATTCTAGTGGATACTTCAGTTTTGATTGGCTATAAGCACTAAAATCAATCTAATATTATCCAATCATATAACTAAAATTTGGGTTTTATCTTAGTTAAAATTTCGTGAATAAGGCCCCAGAACAGTAGGACGTTAAACCCCGTTTCATTTCCTTTCTTCCGTGATGTCGGTTACATGCTGATCCCGCAGTGAATATACGCTAGGCCGCAACAATCATTGATAGGGATGACATCGGTGCCGGTTAATGAACCCCCAATATTTTTTTTTTTCCTTCTTCAAATTAAATTCTACCATATCAGGGGCGGATCCAGAGGGGGGGTGGGGGGAGGTCCAAACTCCACCCTGCTCAGATACATAAAAAAGATAATGCCTTAAATCCATGAAATTACATCACAAAGTGATCCTACATCATTATAAAAATGATTTATCTGTTCAAAAAGCTCAATTTGTATGTATTCCTATTTAATTTAGAGACGATGCTGGCAGATTTCCGCAACAGAAGCCTGCCCCCGCCCCCCCTCCTGCAAAAATTCTTGGATCCACCCCTGCATATTGTTTTTAAGCATTTGAAAAATAAATAAAGGTGTCTCAAGTGTATGTAGGCAAAAATATTTCCTATTTAGTGTAAATGGGTGCATGTCTAAGGCTCCATTCTGCTTTGACCGCAACGTCTTATGTAACACTGCACGCGCCGTTGAGCCTGTGATTGACGCCTCGTGCAATCAGATCCTATTTTGTTTTGTTTTGTTACAGAACAAAATTTCATTTAACCTGTCTCGAAAATATAAAAAAAAAACGAAACAAAATATCTTGAACTGTATTCTAAAGGGGAGTTCCACCAATTTTCAACAAGGTTTCCTTCGAAGACTTTCGTAATATTTCTTTGAAATAGATTGGGTCGGTTAGTGCAGGAAAGTGGTACGGTAAACCCCCATTTCATCAGTAAACGTGGTTTCATGAGCAAGGTGAGTGAAATAGCTTTATTTAACGTCCGCTTCCACCGAAGTGATATCGCAGATAAAGTATGGCAGTTTCTATTTATAGTGGGTTAAACCAGAGGCGGATATAGTGGGGGAGGGGCGCGAGGGGCGCGCGCCACCCCTTAATTTTCAACAGTGCCCTTTTTTACTGCTGAAAGTGCCTTTTCTCGCACCTAAATATGTCCGTTCCGAACATTTACTAAGACGAAAATATCTGCCAAATAGCTCTTGGAATGGCTATAGATGCAAGGAAATGACGGATAATTGTCTAACCCCCACCCTCGCAGCGGCGTGCCCCCTCTCCGCGGGTAAGTGTCCTCATTTTGCGGCGCTCCCCTCCCCTTCAAAATTCCTAGATCCGCCCCTTGGTTAAACGTCATAAGCCATAATAGTATGTCCACCCACTTGGTGATTCTGTCACGGTCATGGTCGAGGACCTCGATCGTCCGTGTTTAGCAACAATGATGTCAATATTTGATTTTATGATTATGGCGGTGTCATTCATATACGGACGAAATGGGCTAAGGACACGGGACACTTAATTCGAGTAACGCCAGCAGCTATTAGCTCGGGGTTGTGGTGATTTCTAGTCTATAGGGTAAACCAGGTTAAGAATGGAAACGGCCAATTTTCGGAAATCTCTGCTTATATCAATAGTAGATGAAATAATCCCTTGACCGACTGAATATGAACTGCAGACCCTATATAACCTTAGCGAGAGAGAGGGAGAGTGAGAGGGGGGGGGCAACGTCCAAGCGACACAAACTAGGTCATTTCGGGTCTAAGATGTGATTTTTAATTTTATTTCAATAATTCGCATGCGCGTAAGGGGGTCTTTAGCAGTGGGAGGAAACTGGAAGATCCGGGGAAAACCTACGACGCTGGACAGGTGACCCTACTCCTTGTCACGTACAACCGGGGATTCGAAACCACGCCAGTTGACTCAAACACAGACTTTATGATACAGAACGCACTGCTAACCATTCGACCAGAATATTAAGGTTACAATTGAAACAGTCTAAGAACTCTTACGCACGTTCAAATAGGTTCAAACGCACAATTGTCAACACATATTACAGTTTGTATTGGAAAAAGTAATTCTATCACTAATAGTGAAGACTGGACCACTAAAATAGTTACCGAACAGTTTTTCTTTATGGTAATGCGTTCTACATTTGCATAGCGATGTTTATGTTGTATACAATCCGCCATGACACCGGCCAATTAAAACTTCGCGTAGCAGTTGGGTTTCATCAAATCATACAATTATTCAGTAAGGCGTCAGCTTTGTTTCATGTGCAATATGTGGGAAGTGCGTAAACAATGCACAAACTATGTGTGAATTCGTCGTGCCAGTTCGTGTCAATGTGGACACTGATGGGCACGACAAAATCGTAGCCAAAAGTCGTGCAAGTGTCAACCTGGCTTAAGTGTCAGCCTGGCTTAACCCACCGAACGGTAGTGGAAACCTAGCATTAATTAGTCGTTGTCAGTCGTGCATTTACGATATAATCTTACGTTTATTAAATGGTGGATTTCCTCTAACAAATAATATACACAAAGTTCGACTCAAAGATACATTATGTAAGATTTAGAAATAGAGCTGACAGTTCTTGCTATAATAGTTCAGGAATTGATAATTACATTTAAAATGAATAAATTGAAAATTTTCAAGTTGTGATATAGCCCATGTTCAAAGTTAAATCTTTAAAAAATCGTACGGAGGATTAAATCTCGACTACCCGCTCAGGTGCGGATCCAGGATTTTTTGCAGGGGGGGGGTCTAGGTTTGATAATTGCTTAACTAATTGCGCTCAACCGATAATTTGGTAAATTAGATTCAATTTGGTTCATTCTGACGTATTTCCGGAAGGTAAATTCCAAAATAACAGGTCTAAATCGCCAATAAAATCGCATAAAAAAAATTTCAAGCCTGAGCAGGGGGGGGGGGGCGGACCCCCTGGACCCCCCCCCCCCCCCCATCTGGATCCGCGCCTGCCGCTGGCATAGAGAGCTGATTACCATATAGGCTTGTTATGTTAAAGTCAAAAGAAAGACTTGTTGTGGGCAGATTGATTTAGCTCTTGCATAATGTATCTTTAAGGTCTAAAATCAACTACAGGGAAAAATAACAAGTAAAACCTAAAACAAACAAAAACAGAAAGAGTTAAATTGACGTCACTGTAAACAATGTCCTGAATATTAATGGATCTGCGCCTTTAACTCGATATTTCTCGATATTTAAAATTTAAAAACGGGGACCAGGTTCACGAAATTTTAACTAAGATACCAACAGGAATACTAATTAATTCAATATTGGTCCATTACAATCAATATTGATGTCGCTATCTTGCCGTGAGAATATAGGAACCTTATATCCAATATTTAAGACACAATAACATATTAAAATATCTACGATTTAGGGCGCCATTTGTAATATACAAAGAAAAAAATTTCCTACAAGACAATGCAGAAGTATACTATAATGGCTGATTCACAAACGACACAATAATTCTAAAAAAAATGAGTTACGTTGGCGTGAACTACTGTTGTTCAATTTGGACAGTTCGCGTATTTCACTGAACATAATTGATTCGAATTTACCATCAGTCTGAATTTATCACTATATCTACATTCATATTACATTAATATGTGCTTTTAGACCCTTTTTCGTGTATTTTAGGGTTCCAAAGGATAGAGCTCTATGCCCTTTAAACAGCTTTTTTTTTCTTTTTTTTTTAAATTGACGCAACTGAGACTTCAGAGTAAGGCATTGGCACCCGTGGTGATTGCTGATACGGAGGCTAAAGCACTGACAATCGAGACGTCCGGCTGCATTGTTGGAGCCTGCAACGCCAGTGAGGCATTTGCTTCCCTTAATATTTCCGACAGCTTAACTTTCGAAGTTGGTTTCTTAATCATCCCTGCGAGTATTTTTGGTAAATTCTTAATCGCCTCTTCCATTATTTCTCTTCTTACATTAATGTCCTTTATGAGATCGTCCAATTTTTTCAGACTCCTTGTATAGAAATCGACGTTGCTCTGTAACTTAGCTCCAACCTCTAAGACACCCTGGTCAATCCTCTTTTGAATACGTGGATCTATAGGGGATGTGGTAGTCAGTGGGTCCACTGCTGTGACATTGAATCCAGTCGACGAAGCGTTTGCATTAACAGACGAATTTACTAATGCACCTCCTTGGGTCGTGTTCAGGGTTGCATTTGTCGGTGTCATATCGAATGGGTTTAACGAATTTGTCACTGATGTTCCCGTAACAGTGCTCACAGGTCCTGGACTTACGGCGCCGATCGCTGATGCTAGTATCGCACTTATAGGCACCGTTGTTTCTGTTGTAGGCGCTGGGTTTACTGACATCGGCACGGAGTTTGTTGCTGGAGAAACAGTTCCTTGGGTTAATGCTGATGCTAGTATCGCACTTAGGAGTGTCGGGGCTTCTGTTGCCAATGCTGGTTTTACTGATATTGGTACGATGTTTGCTAATGGAGTAACAGTTCCTTGGGTTACTCCACTGACCGCAGATGCTAGGATCGCACTTATGGGTACCGATGCCTCTGTTGCCGTTGATGGGTTTACGAAAATTGGTTGGATGTTTGTTGCTGGAACTGAGTTAGTTACTATAGTTGCCGGTGTTACACTTAGGACCTCAGGGTTTACTGGTATGGGTACAGAATTAGCAGCTGCAGACGCTGGGTTTGTCACTGCAGATGCTGGTTTCGCTGCCTGTGTAAGGGCCGTGTCCAATGCTGTAGATAACGGGTTTGTTAATGGGGATGCTGGTTTTGTGGATTCTGCGAGGGCCATGTTTAATCCTACAGGTAACGGATTGTTTAAGGCAGTTGGTTCCGCGGAACCTGAAGAAGCGGATGCTTGGTTTATATCTGGAGATCCCGAATTAACTACTTCTTTAAGAGCCTTGTTTAGTCCTATAGATAAAGGGTTTGTTTGCCCAGTAGACGGGGTAGGTACTGAAGATGCAGGATTAGACGGTATGGTTGCAGATTCCACAACATTAGTTGCTGCTGGAGCAAATAATATTGGGTTTATCCCTGGTAAATTTTCTACGTTATTGACAGCGGTATTGACCGGTTCTGCTGGTCTTTCTAATGTACCAATGGGTATTAGATTTATTGCAGCAGGTGATTGGGTTACTTCTGGTACAATGTTTCCGGTGTTGGTTGGCATTGGTCGTGGAGCAGCGTTGAATGCTGGATTTACTGCTTGGGTTACTTCTGGCACCATGGGTCCGGTGTTGGTTGGCATTGGTAGTGGAGCAGCGTTGAATGCTGGATTTACTGCTTGGGTTACTTCTGGCACCATGGGTCCGGTGTTGGTTGGCATTGGTCGTGGAGCAGCGTTGAATGCTGGATTTACTGCTTGAGTTACTTCTGGCACCATGGGTCCGGTGTTGGTTGACATTGGTAGTGGAGCAGCGTTTAATACTTGATTTACTGATGCTGGCGGTTGTCCATTGGTGACTGCTTCAAGTTGTTGAGCTAGTAGATTAACTGGATCCACGGCCGGGCTTTTTATAGTCGCTTCGGTTAGTCTTACAGTGTTCAAGTCGGGGTTTGGTGGTGTTACTGCTATTGGTGTTCCGGTATTCCCGGCATTTAATTCCAGAAGATGGTTTACCGTTTCACTATTAGTTGGTGATTTCACAATTGGAGCAGGGAGGTTTAAATTACTTGCAACGTTAAAAACAGTTCCCTGAGAATGGACATACGAGCTGCCGAGAACACATGTCCAAACGAGAAACGTCCAAAGCCCCATCATCATTACAACAAAGAAAAAAACAGTTGATTACCTTTTAACGTTCGTATTCCAGGGAATATTATCACAACTGAATAGTTTCGTGAGTTGTTCTGTTTTATATAGTTCATGGTTTATTGCCGGATTGACGAATGACAACTGCATCATCCGTCATGTAATAAAAGACAGACAAAATGGTCCCGCCCCTTCTATACGACATCAATATCTATGTTTTATAACCAAGTCGTGCCGATGATTGTTGTATTTTATTTATCTAATTTAGGCCTATTTTTATATTTGTCACATTTACTTTCGTATTTTTGGAGGATTAGGTGGCCGAATGATTTTAACGCATGCGCTTTAGTTCCCAAATGAGGTAATTCATATCGAGTGGTCTCTCTCTCTCTCTCGCTCCCTCATCAGTGTGGGGGTTGGGTTGGGGTGGCCTTGTGGTCTAGAGTGCCGCGTTTCGACCTCTAGTTGGCCGGTCATCTCTGTCTTGCGGCTGAGGTTTCGAGCCCTGGTGTGAGCGTATGTGGCATGGGGATAGGGGCGCCTTCTCAAACTCGTGGGTTTCCTCCGGGCAATCCGGTTTCCTCCCACTGCTAAAGACCCCTACGCGCAAGCGAATTATTGAAATAAAATGAAACCATATGTTAGTCCCAAAATGACAATGGTTTGTGTCGAGTGGACGTTAAACCCCATATCAGTGATTGTAGCGGCCTAGCGAATATTCACTGCTAATTAGTGTGACACACATCTTGTTTGCGACTACGTAAATTCTTATCAAACTGATTCTATGTATAGACATGCGTGAACATTAATTCCATTGTTCTCCACACTTCCACGTCATATCAAAATAACTCGTGTGACAGCTGTCTGTAAATCTAACATCACAAGAAGACGTCCACATAAAAAAATGTAAATCATCCGAATTAAACTTTTGGTTACTTAGTGTGCTAATAGCTTTGAAATTACCAGAAGAAATTAAATGAAATGGGGTTTATGTCCTACTGTTCTGGGCCTGTTTCACGAAATTTTAACTAAGATAAAATCCAAATTTTATTAATTTGATTGGACAATATTAGATTGTTTATAGTTCTTAGCCAATCAAAATTGGAATGTCTATTAAAATTTGGATTTTACCTTTAGTTAATATTTCGAGAAACATGGCCCTGTTCCGATTGGTCGTAAAATGAGTGTGCTGTGAGGGGAATTTTGCCAGGTGTAGGACAGGAAGGTCTGGTTAGATAGGAAATGGGACGTAGTGCGCCTGTCTCGGCAGAGTGTCTCTCATGGGGGTATGGTTAGCATGTGCGTGCTGTATCATAAAGCCTGTCATTGAGTCAACTGGAGTGGTTTCAAATCCCCGGTTCTACGTGACAAGGAGTAGGGTCGCCTGTCCAACCTAGTGGGTTTTCTCCGGGTCCTCCGATTTCCTCCCACTGCTAAAGACCCCTACGCGCAAGCGAATTATTGAAATAAAATTAAAACCATATGTTACTCTCGAAATGACCTAGGTTGTGTCGAGTGGACGTTAAACCCCATTTCTCTCTCTCTCTCTCTCTCTCTCCCTCTCTCTCTCTCTCTCTCTCTCCAGAAAAGTAGGACTTTAAACCCCATTGTATATTATTTTAAATGAGTTGCGTGAGAGTATTTCGATACTGTTGTAATTTATTGTACCTCTGCTCTGTAAATAAAAAGGTTGACATTCATAACTCTAACTTTCAATCGTACGTCAACATTAAAATCTGTATATCTTTTGCAAAGATATACGTGATGGCGGATCTAAGACTAAAGGCATGGGCGTCACACATGGGGGGGGGGGATATATGCTACTGGGATCCTCCCCCCCCCCCCCAAAAAAAAGAAGGCCCAAACTCCTATTAATTTACATCACGTGCATTTTGCTTACAGATAGTCCATTGGCCAATCACGCTACTTTACCGACATTTCGACTAATAGTATGGATGCACCTGACACTTTGCATTTAACGTTTTACATTAAACTTTGGCCTTAGAGGTATTTTGACTTTACCGGTATTAAAACTTTGTACATTGTACTTTTTATAGTAATCAATGGAAAAGACATTTTAGCAGAGCATTTAATATTGGCAGAGATACCCTTCCATAGTCAAATGCATTTAAATCGACCATTTGCCGGGACGCAGACGACAAGTTTTTGACGTAATTCGCATACCAAAACTATTTTTATGACGTTAGAGAGCATCATAAGTCTCAGTTTACCAGGTAAAATCGAGTCTTCAACGGGCATTGCATTACTGTTCTTTTTTATTATAATATATTGTGTGATACGACATGGTGTATGCATATAGGCTATGGATAGAAGGCCAGGCTCTCGTGGGTATACTTTATGTTAAAGCTGCAATTTCATATTTTTAAAATGTATTAAAATAAAGCCTTAAAATAGATGGTATCTACAAACAGTCCTACCTTAAAGAAAAATTCTATTAATCCAACAATTCACTATTGCCAGTTGAGAAATTGGCAAATATATCATTTTCATCTTCAAATTCAAACGTTTGAAGATAGCTATACCATGGGGGAAATGGAAAAAAAAGGGAGGTAATTGTGTTATTATTTCCCGTGTTAATGATTTATTAGTGTTGGGAATAATGCCTATGATCGTATAATAGTGAGCAAAAGACAAAGAAATAATTATGTTTTGACTTTCTTTGAAAATATGAAACTATCGCTTTAAACAATGTACAAATTAAACACAAAACACTTATGTTTACTTTTTGAAATCCATTTATAATACACAAACTGTACAAAATACTTTAAATATCTATACAACTTTCTTGTAATAGTCAATGTGTATATGTGTATATGTTTATAGTATTGTAGTTAACAAGGTGATTGTCAAATATGCATCCTCATTCATCAAGTTTTGTTTCATTTAAAGTTCCAATTTCATATTTTCTAAGAAAGTCAAAACTTAATTATTTCTATGTCTTTTGCTCAAAAGGTTGTCAACTCACTATTATATGATCATGGCCAAAATTTTTTGGGCATAAAAAAGGCTGACACAGGCTGATTGAGGAAATAGTTACTCAATTACCTCCCTTGTTTTCCCATTCCTCTCCATAAACGGCCATCTTCAAACGTTTGAATTTGAAATTGAAAATGATATTTTTGCCAATTCCTCAACTGGCAATAGTGAATTATAGGATTAATAGGATTATTCTTTAACAAGGTAAAACTGTTTATAGGTTCAATCTATTTTAGGGCTTTATTTTAATACATTTTAAAAGTATAACTTAAAAATATGCAATTGGAACTTTAATTTGGATCCTCATCGATGTGTTCTGGCTGATGTGTGGATTAGGCAACTGAACGGCCTGTTACGGTGAGCTTTTGGTCTTTTGGTGCACGGAACTGTCACTAAACCGCTAGAAACGTCAACGCTGTTTGATTAATAAATGCCTGACGCCATAGGTCCAAAAGCCGCTCGGTTGACCCCTCGTCGACGCATACTATAACTTCATGTAGTGTAGGCCATCGAAAGTATAAAAAACGAAACGAAATATAGATCTGTATTTTAGTTAGATTGTGTTTATGGGAACGTTTGCATTGAAACACTGGCGTGTGTCCGTCTTATTAATTGGGGCGCTGAATTGATAACGCATGCGCAAGTGGCGTGGTTTCGATTTCCTGCTTGTATAAGACAAGGAGAAGGGTTGCCTGTCCAACCCATTGGGCTAACTGCAGGACCCCAGGTTTCCTCCCACTGCTAAAGGCTCCTACGTGCAAGTGATTTATTGAAATAAAATTGAACCACATGCAGTCTCGAAATGACCTAGTTTGTGTTGAATGAACGTTAAACCCCATTTCTCTCTATTTTTTGTGGGCCTATCTGTATAGAAGTAAGGGTTAGTTGCCCTTGTTTTATCGGTTTGGCAAGATGTGTGCATTGTGGTAACCAGGGCACTGGTATATTCGAGACTTAGCCTGAGACTTAGCCTCGCTTTCCCATTTTTAAACTAAATTGAAATTTTGAGTATCCAATCCCATTATTTACAGTTTATAAAACACTCGGGACTAAAGAAAAGCCTTACATGTTGAAACAATAGTATAGCCTATCTAAATGCATCTTCAATAGAAGGCTTGATCTCGCCTTAACTACTTACATCTTATCAAGCCCTTCAGGTAATACCCTACATATTTCGCCACTAAGGTCGATTGGGTAACAAGCCCAGTTTCGGAACCTATCAGATTCATCGGTCGTCGTGAATACCAAGACTCGCGCTTCTAGCTAAAATGTTTACATGTGACAATCGAGTTGCAAAGTTCAAAGATCGATCAATGTCAAGGTTACTGGTTTTCCGTGAATTTCTCAATTTAGAAAAAAAAAATATTTAACGGCTGTTTACTTGTTTGTTTACAGTGTGTTATGAGCCACGACCTCGGATTGCACAATGCTAATTAATCACGTGTCTACCAAACGGGCGAAAAGTTCGGGAATTGCTAAGTATTGAAGCAACGGTTAGATGTAAAACTCGCGGTGACTCAGTGAGGAGGGGTTGACTCGCTTAACTGGAATTCCCTTGTTCGATTTCTGCGTTGGCCGAGAAAGTTCATTGGAAATGATGAAAAGCGAAATCCCTTGTTAATACACATTGTCGTCGGAATTCGATACAAGAGTAGGCCTTAGCGCCCGTTGGAGAATAAAAGGTAAAGTTGAATGCAAAACCCTATTTCTTTTCGTATTTATTTATTTATTTATCAAACATGACAATAAAGGTGATAATATAATGTTACATGATAATAGGACGTGTAAGTTTTGATAAGAGAAAAAGTCATGATGTCATGAATGACCAGCCTCATGAGGATAAAAACACAAAAACCTGTTTAAATTAATTATTAAAGTTTTTTTTCTTCTAAATGTCAACTTTATGACAGATCTGCAAAGTGTCTTTGGGTGAAGGTTTTAAAATGAAGCTGCCACGATTTTTGTTGTTTGTGAAAGTTTCGTATGATCGACGAGTAAAAGGCATGTAATTTAAAAACCAAAACAGACAAGTTTATACAATTTTTATTTGTCACTAACGATGACGTATTGATGTAATAAGTCACTGTTTTATCTAAAATATCGATTTAGAAAAGGAATGAATTTGAATTATGTATAATATGTATTAATTTAAACCCTCTTAATTTACGACCCACTGTAAAACCATATTTCACTTCTTCTTTAAATGTTATTTATAATTGAACAGTAATACACTAACACAATTTATGGAATAACAATTACTCGTTTATTGACATGCAACGTTTCGACGAAGATGATACAGACGAGAGTATTATTGTCGAAACGTTACATGTTAAAAATACATTATTGGAGATAAGATAACGAGTTGGCAGTTCTAACTATATAATAGTGAAAAACTAGATAATGTAAAGGCAATTCGCTGAAAATTTCAGTCAAATTGATCCACTATGAACCGAAAATTAAGCAAGTGAAATTTCCGCCTAGCCTAGTCAGTGTGGTAAAAAGGATAGTCTCGATTATCCAATTAATAATTGAATCGAGAAAGCGAGTTATGCAGTGAATCAGATCATATTTCACCAAAGATCACAGCCTACCGATCTGGATATGTTAATTAATGTCTAATTGGTGATTTAAAAACATTTCAATCCTAAAGAATGACCTCCAATAGGAAGATTCGGCTCTAAAACTAGTAATTGTTATTCCCTAAGTTGGAGGGAGGCGGGTAGCGTGCATGCGCTGTAACATATGGCCTGTCATTGAGTCATCTGGCGGGGTTTCGAATCCCCGATTGTACGTGGTAAGGATTTGGGTCGCCTGTCCACCCGACCTCCAGGCTAGCGAGCCAGCGCCTTACCCACTTAGTCACCGTCATTCCCCGACATGCCAGTGACCCAATGGCTTACTCTTATTAAGAATTACAGTTGCCATGTGTTCTTTTTCGTGCACACCAATGTCCCATCCGAAAAACTAGACACTGTTCCTTTCAAGGCCTTTTGACTCTGCACCACAAACTATAGGAAACCACACCAGAAATTGAAAACAAATCCTTTAATATATATTAATATATAAACATATGCCTTTATACCCATTTCCGTCTATTTTAGGGTTCCAAAGAATAGAGTTACACACTCGTTACACTTTTTTTTTTCCTTAAAAACTCCTACAACCGTGCCTTTAGACCTTAGGCACTGGCACCCGTGTTGACTGGCGCGGCTGGGGCTAAAGTACTTGTACTCGTGTCGATTGGTGTGTCCCGTATAGCAATTGCTCTCCTGAAGACGTCTGCTAGCGTCACTTGCTTGGTAGGCTCGGTGATTATTTCGGTCAGTATTCGTCGTAAATTCTTCAGCGCCACTTCCGCTATTTCATGTTTTAAATTAACGTCCCTAAGGAGACCGTTGAGGTTTTTCCGACTCTCGACATAGAAATCCATGCTACTCTGCAACTTAGCGCCAAGCGATACAGCGTCCTGGTCAATCGTCCTTTGAAGAATGACACGTGGATCTATAGGGGATGAAGTAATCAGTCGGTCCACTGCCGTGTCATTGAATCCAGCTGACGAAGCATCTTCTTCGCCTGTGTTCAGAGCTGTTATTCCAGTTGATGTAGCGTTTGCAATAGCAGAAGAGTTTACTGATGCGCCTGATGGTTCCGGGATTTCTGCTGTTGCGGCAACCGTTCCTGCGCTTCCTACGCCGACCGCAGATGCTTCGATCTCTCTTATGAGTGCCGGGGTTTCTGTAGCCGATGCTGGGTTTACTTCTATGCAACTTGCAACTGCAGATGTTGGTTTTGTTACTGTGGATGCTGGTTTCACTATCTGTGTAAGGGCCGTGTCTAGTGCCGTGTGTTCCAGTTTCAAGGGTATGGGGTTTATCGCTGATACCTTTTCTGCGGTATTGGCAACTGTGTTGTTAGGTTCTGCTGGTCCTTCTAATGCAGCGGCGGGTATCTGGTTTACGGCGGCAGGTGATTGCGTTACTTCTGGTGCTGGGTTAGCATTTGTAGCTGGTGGCTCAGTATCGGATTCTTGATTGACCGATGTTGCCTCTTCTTCTGTTTGTTGAGCTAGTGGCTTAACTGGCTCCAAGGCCGGGCTTTGTACCGTCGCTTCGGTTACTTGCATGGTGTTCAAGCCTGGGTTTGGTGGTGTTAATGCTTTCGTTACTTGGATATTCCCGGCATTTAATTCCGTTTCACTCGCAATTTGAACGGAAGGGTTTGAATTGCTTCCATTCGTAAGAGCAGTTTCCTGAGAACGTACATACGAACTGCTGAGAACACATGTCCAAACGAGAAATGCCAAAAGCCCCACCATAATAGCAACAAATAAAAGACAGTTACCTGTAAACGCTCGTTGTCCTGGAGATGTTTACCACAACTGAATAGAATCATGAAATGTTCTGATTTTATATAGTTTTGTATTGTTTTATGGGCGGGTTGACGACTGACATTTGCATGTCATTTTAGCACAAAAGACAAAGTAATACACCGCCCCTTTCTCTCTTATTTTTTTTACCAAACCTCTGTGCGTCATTCATATATATATATATAATTAATATTTGTCATATTGGGGATCACGTGGCTAAGTGGGTAAGATGCTGGCTCGCTAGCCTGGAGGTCGGTTGTTCCATCCCTGCACTGAGCGAGAAAGTTCATCCTGATTTTCCGGCGGGTTGCCCCTTGTCAGTGATGCAGGACGGTGGGCCTGATAAAGACAGCGGTATAATCGTTCGGATGGGACGAAAAACCGAGATCCCGTGAACACATTGGCGTCGGAGTTCGATATAAGATTAAGCCCTTGCGCCCGTTGGAGCAGAACAGTTGAATGTAAAACCCTATTTCTTTTCGTATTTATTTATTTATTTATCAAACATGACAATAAAGGTGATAATATAAAGTTAGATGAGAAAGTTAATATAAAGAGAAAAAATTATGATGTCATGAATGACCAGAATCTTGAGGATAACCCATAAAAAAAACAGTTTAAATTAATTATTTAAGTTTTTTTCTTCTAAATGTCAACTTTATGACAGATCTGCAAAGTGTCTTTTTATTTAAACAATGTTTTATTCATTTAGATATACAAAATTTACATAATAAATATATGATACGATAACAAGCCCTATCGGCTTATATAAACTCGCTTCTTTGAAAAGGATCTTTTACAGATTTACAACTGGCAGTCATAATATCAACACAGATATTAAGGATAAAACATTTTATGTACAATTTGGATGATAATTTTTGATTTCTTAAAGGGACATTCTCACGAGTGGGATACTAAAAATTATATTTTATTTGAGTAAATTGATTATTAGTTAACGTCGAGTTGTTTTGTTTTCAAATGCTTTGCTTTTTACTTAGATGTTCTGTTCCAACATGTTCAACGTATGCTTTTATTGCCTTTGTTCATTAAATTTATTTTTAGATCAAATAAGTACGAATGTCCCTTTAAGGACACACACAATAAGAAAAATAAATAAATAAGGGGGGGGGGCTATCGACACCACGCCGACATCTTCATAATATTAAATTTGTCGTCTTCATAATATTAAATTTAATTGAAACTGAACCGCATATACTTAAACATACATTATGCAAGAGCTAAAATCTGCATATTGTAGGTCTTTCTTTAGGCCTGAAATGTTATCTAAATTATTAATTAAACATTAATTAACTGATTGAAGCCATAATCAACTCTCGATGGCATAGGATTTGGCCGATTTGAAATAGATTAGAACGGGTCCACAGGGGCGGATCCAGAGGGTGGGCTTGGGGGAGGGGGGCGGACCCCCACCCTGCTCAGCTACATAAAAAAATGAATGCCTTGCATCAATGAAATTAAATCACAATGTGATCCTACATCATTATAAAAATGATTTCTCTGTTTAAAAAGCTCAATTTGTATGTATTCCTATGTAATTTAGAGACTATGATAGCAGATTTCTATAACAGGAACCTGGCAAAGCCCCTCCTGCAAAAATTCCTGGATCCGTCCCGGGTTCAACCATATCTTGAATATGTATTAATTTAAACCCTCTTAATTTACGACCCACTGTAAAACCATATTTCATTTCTTCTTTAAGTGGCGTTTAGTAATTGAACAAATAACACACTAACACTATTTATGGAATAACAATTACTCATTTGAAATGAAATGAAATGAAATGAAACCTGTGCTAATGAAGACGGACATACGCCATACAGTGTGCTATGAGGGAAATTTTTCCAGACCGTGGCCCTAAGGGATCTTATACGTGCACGCCAATGTGTACACGGCATCTCGGTTTTTTGTCCCATCCGAACGACTAGACAGCTGTCCTTGTCATCCCCTCCGACGCCGGAAAATTACTGGTTTATTAACATAGCAACCTTTCGATGATCAAGACGAGAGTATGGGCCCGTAGCCAGCTCATAAAATTTGGGAGGGGGGGGGCTACTGAATTTTTTCGAGGTGCTGAGGATGTGGCCGGCTAAGAACACTCCTAAGAAATCATTATGGGGGGGGGGGCTAATTCGATTTTTTTTTTGGGGGGGGGGGCGAGAGTATCATCGTCGAAACGTTGTAGTATGATATGTCATTTCATTTCATTTACTTCCATTTTAAGGGACAATAACACTCTTGCTGGCTTGGTAGCTCCAGAAAATAAATAATACCCTTATTTTAAGTACTAGATGTTCAAGTGTTCTACCTGTTGTGTAATTTATCCATTACCTCCTATTTTACTTGTTCAGAGGGTTCGAAAATATTTTAAAATCCAAGTCACATTTGAAAAGGTTTACGTTAGACTTTTCAAATCAATCGGTTGAAATTTTCCAATTTTTTTAAAATAGGTGTGTTAAGATGAAATTTATATCTTCATTTAATTGGAATATTCTAAAATAATACGATTTGTTGACCAGAATGAAGATTGGGACATATTATTCAGTTACAACAAGAGTGTTATTGGGGCTTTAAGTATAAGACATAGGATGTCACGAAGCAAAAAGAGTTAAAGTTGAAACAAAATACATTGGGGTTAAAGGTCCTACTGTTCTCCTCTTACTGATTTAACGTGCAGCGTGCTATGAGAAAAATTTCAACATGTCAGTTAGGACCTACGCACATAGGCGTAAGAGCTGTTGACCCCCCCCCTCCATTTTGGGCACCAAATGCTGGGAAAATTTGGGCACACAATTGTACTTTGTAAATCTTAAAAAAATATTGTGTTCTTGAATGTGTTCAATTTAACAGTGAATTTAAATTCAGAGTGTATATAGTTAGGCAATTAAATAGAAATTTTAAGACTTGAACCCTCTATTGTTTGGAGTACAGTAAGCCACGACAAACATACTAAAAACCTAACTTCACTTTTTTGGCTCCAACCGCCACCGCCCCCCACCACCAGTCAAAAATTCCCTCTTACGCCTATGCCTACGCATAGTACGGATAACACCGTACGTTGCAAGGCTTTTTACGTGCACGCCAATGTCCCACCAGAAAGACTAGACACTGTTCATTGCAAGGCAAGGCTTTTTACACTGAACCACTAACTATAGAAAACCACGCCAGACACTGCACCACTAAACTATAGGAAACCACACCAGAAATTGAAAACAAATCATTTAATATAATTTAATATAAATATATGCCTTTATACCCATTTCCGTCTATTTTAAGGTTCCAGGCCCCGAGTTCACAATTTTAGACTTAAGTTAAAAATTTACTCGAAATGGTTCGCCTTATTTTAACTAAAATATAGCCCTTTAACATATTTTTTTTTGTTTTAATGTATCAAATACATCAAGAAGAAATTATGTGCAAAGTTTTGTGTTTCTGGGTAAAAGATATTTCTCATAAAGAGATTGAAAGTTGGGTAAATTTTTAACTTAAGTCTGAGAATTCTTTGCCCAGAAAATAGAGTTACACACTTAACTCTATAAACATAATTGTCTTAAAAACTTGTACAACTGGGAGTTTAGACTAAGGCACTGGCACCCGCGTCGACAGGCGGGATTGGTGTATCCCGTATACCGATTGCTTTCTTGAAAACTTCTGCTAGCTTAACTTTCTTTGTTGGTCTGGTGATTATTTCGGTCAGTATTCGTTGTAAATTCGTCAACGCCACTTCCGCTATTTCATGTCTTAAATTAATGTCCTTTAGGAGACCGTTGAGGCTTTCCCGGCTCTCGGCATAGAAATCTATGCTGTCCTGCAACTTAGCTCCAAGCCGTATAACGTCCTTGTCAATCCTATTTTGAAGAATGACACGTGGATCTGGAGGGGGTGAAGTAATCAGTTGGTTCTCTGTCGTGTCATTGAATCCAGCTGACGAAGCATCTTCTTCGTCTGTGTTCAGAGCTGTTATTCCAGTTGATGTAGTGTTTGCAACAGGAGAGGAGTTTACTAAGTAACCCCCCTCGGCTGTGCCCAGAGCTGCTGATGTAGCGTTTGCAACAGCAGAAGAGTTTACTAATGCACCCCCTTCGGCTGTGCCCAGAGCTGCTGATGTAGCGTTTGCATCTGCAGAAGAGTTTGCTAAGGCACCCTCATTGGCAGAAAATTTTACTAATGCACCCGATGGTTCCGAGGTTTCTGTTGTTCCTGCGCTTCCTTCGCTGACCGCAGATACTACTATCTCTCTTATGAGTTCCGGGGTTTCGGTAGCCGTTGCTGGGGTTTCTGATACTGGGGCGATGTTTGTTGCTGGAAAAGAGTTGGTTGTTTCGGTTACACTTAAGATCTCTGGGTTTACTTCTATGGGTACAGAATTGGCAGCTAAAGATGTTGGTTTTGTTACTGCAGATGCTGGTTTCACTATCTCTGTAAAGGCCGTGTCTAGTGCTGTAGATAATGGGTCTGTTACTTTGGGTTCTGGTTCCGCGGGTATGGGGTTTTTCGCTGATACCTTTTCTACGGTATTGGCAGCGGTATTTATAGGTTCTGCTGCCCTTTCTTCGTTAAGAGTCGCGTTTAGTCTTGTAGATGAGGGGTTTGTTGACCCAGTAGACGGGATAGTTACTGAAGATGCAGGATTAGACGGCGTGGTTACAGATTCTAACGCATTAGTTGCTGCTGGTGCAAGTTGTATTGGATTTACCTCTGCTACCTTTTCTATGGTGTTGGCAACTGTGTTTACGGGTTCTACTGATCGTTCTAATGTAGCGGTGGGTATCTGGTTTACAACAGCAGATGATTGGGTTACCATTGGTGCCACGGGCGCCGTCTTGATAACTGGTGCCAGGTTAGCGTCTGTAGCTGATGGCTCAGTTTTGGATGCTTGATTGACCGATGCCGCATCTTCATTCGTTTGTTGAGCTAGTGGCTTAACTGGTTCCAGGCCCGAGCTTACCGTTGCTTCGGTTACTTGTATCGTGTTCAAGTCTGGCTTTGGTAGTGTTACATCTTGGATATTCCCGACATTTAATTCCGTTTCACTATTGGTTGGTGAACTTGCAATTTGTGTGGAAGAGTTTGAATTGCTTCTATCCGCAGTTTCCTCAGAACGTACATACGAACTGCCGAGAACACATGTCCAAACGAGAAACGCCAGAAGCCTCACCATAATAGCAACAAATAAAAGACAGTTACCTGTAAACGCTCGTTGTCCTGGAGATGTTTACCACAACTGAATAGAATCATGAAATTTTCTGATTTTATATAGTTTCTGTTGTTTTATGATCGGATTGACGACTGACATTTGCATGTCATTTTAGCATAAAAGATGAACTAACGCCCCGCCTCTTTCTCTTTTTTTTTTCTTTTTTACCAAACCTCTATACATCTTCAATATATGTATAATTTCATATTTGTCATATTTACTTTCGTATCTTTAGAGAGTTGGGTGGCCGAATGGTTTTAACGCATACGCTTTAGATTCCAGGGTTGTCGTTGAGTCCCAGCTTTGTTTACCTGACCAGTAGTAGGGTTGTCTGTCCAATCTGGTGGATTTTCTACAGGTCCCGAGTTCATAAAGCATTCTCAGACTTAAGTTAAGAATTTACTCAAATTTCAATCACTGTTTTTGAGAAATACCTTTAACCAGAAACATAACATTTTGCACATAATTTCTCATTGGTGTATTTGATACATCAAAACAACAAAAGTTTGATAAGGGACTATATTTTTGATTAAGTTAAGGCGAACAATTTTGAGTAAATTCTTAGCTTAAGTTTGAGATTGCTTTGTGAACTCGGGGCCTGGTCCCCCGCTTTCATCCCAACAGCTATATTAAGAGTTCAAAGTAGTTGGATTGCCGAATGGCTTGCATTTTTGATTATATGATCTGTCACTAAGGCCATCGTTAGCCTTCGATATTTAGTGGATTTTAATACGTTTTGTGATGGATGATTTAACGCAAATGTGGCTAGTCAAGACTTTGTTAACGGCCGTAATGACGATGGAGGCTAACCTAAAATTGAATCTCTAATACCTCAGTTCAGAGTGAAGCAATTTGACTGAATTTTTCATCATCTTCAGTTTTCATTATCTACTTCTTATTCATTATAGCGAGAATTGTCAGCTCTTTATGCCGCCGTGGTTTCCCCTTGTCAGTGATACAGAAGGGCGGCCTCACTAGGACAGCTGCCTAGTCGTTCGGATGGGACGAAAAACCGAGGTCCCGTGTACACATTGGCGTGCACGTAAAAGATCCCTTGGCAGTTGGAATTCGATATTAGAGTAGTCCGTAGCACCGCTGCCCGCTTTAAATGTCAAATAATCAACCAGGATTTGAATCTAGGTTGTGATGGATGATTTAACGTAAATATGGATAACCGAGACTTTGTTTATTTTCGTATTAACGACAGTAATGACGTTCGAGACTTGCAAAAAATTGAATCGCTAATATCTCGGTTTAGATTGAAGCGATCTGTCTGAAATTTTCAGTATATTCCCTTTACATTATCTAGCTTTTTAACTTATAGCGAGAACTGCCAGCTCTTTATCTAATGTATCTTTAAGTTTATGATAATCAACCGTAGTCAATATAAGCGTCATGTTCCCTAAGCAACGTTCGCGAGTTTTACAACATCTAACCGTTGCTTCAATACTCAGCTATTCCCGAACTTTACGCCCGTTGTTTTTACACGTGATTAATTAGCATGTAGTTAAGGCGAGATCAAGCCTTCTATTGAAGATGTATAAGCGTGGACTTTTCTTGAGAAATTTGATATTTTAGAGACAAAATACGCCATAGTTACTTTTGATTGACCAAGGGTATAGTGGAGTAACACGGAATGAGACCACTGGTGATGCCGAGAATGACAAGCATTTGAGAACAATTTCAGGCCGATTATCTAGTGTGTTTAACACTTTGAACACTGACTATAGCCTACATGGGGTGTTGCACCTCCCTCCCTGGATTTACAGGACGTCATATTAATTATGACGTCAACGTATTTGGAGTTTGACACGCCCCAAGCCGCAAAACCGACATTTCGGGTATATGCGATACAACGTCAAGCCGGTTTTGCGGCATTTCGGGTTCTAAGGGTTAAAGTAGCCAAGTCTCTAACTCAATACAATCCAAAGTCTTCGACATTGAAAAAAATCGAATCATTTGTCAATTTAAATTAACATTGATGCTGTGATCTTAACGAGAAAAGATGGGCTTCTGATATCCAATATTTAAGACAACATAAAAAAATTACCATTGGTACACGAATCGTGTACCATAATGCCTTTCGGTGCCATTTGTAACAGTGGACTCGAAAAAGGATGCTAGACATATTCAACACTTCATGTCAAACGGTGACCTCATATTCTTATCTAGAGAGCATGCGCAATAAATACTAACGGTGTACACTGGAATAACCAGACGCTATAGATTACCATTCGTTTGAGACTTCGTCGAACATAACTGATTAGAAATTAGAGTAAAAACAGAAACGATTGAATGTAAATCAATTTATATACATTGATATTACATCACATGTACTATATGGGTTGCGACCCATTTAAATTGTTTTAATTTATAGATGGGATTGGATGCCCAAATAGTTAGCACGTGCACCCAGTACCATAAAGTGTGTCATTGAGACAACTGGTGTGGTTTC
Source organism: Patella caerulea (assembly GCA_036850965.1). NCBI lineage: Eukaryota > Metazoa > Mollusca > Gastropoda > Patellidae > Patella > Patella caerulea. Next base: position 14,557,783 of record JAZGQO010000005.1, on the reverse strand, counting down.
GATTCTCCGGTTGTACGTGACAAGGAGTAGGGTCGCCTCTCCAACCTCGTGGGTTTTCTCTGGGTCCTCCGGTTTCCTCCCACTCCTAAAGACTCCTACGCGCAAGCGAATTATTTTAAGTAGAATTTAAAAAAAACATGTATTAGTCCCGAAATGGCCTAGTTTGTGTAGAATGGACGTTAAATACCATATCAATCGCCGCCTATTTCTCTCTCTCCCTCTCTCTCTCTCTCTCTCTCTCTCTCTCACTCTCTCCCTTGTCCCCTCTCTCTCTCTCCCTCTCTACTTTTTTCTATTCATAGGTCCCGAATTTTTAGCGATTTATCCCCTTTAAGAAACCGTGCACAGGGACGGGTAGATCATCAGACTTTATATAAATCAAGTCATGTCAGATCAGTTGAATATATAAATGTCTGGATTTTGTGGTAATTATACTAATAAAGTCGTGTCAAATTTATTAAATATTTCAATTTCTGGCTTTTGTGATATTTATGCAGTTTTTAATTCTCATATTGTTTGATTGATGTGCCTTCAAAATATTTTATATTTCTGTAAACAGTGTCAACAGTTCGTACTTACTTCTCCTCGACCTACAGTTATATAAACTTCTTATATTGGAGAAAAAAAAAACTTCCAAGAGCAGATCACGACGTGTAGCCATAACTAAGATTAAAGGGACTATCCCGATTTGAACAGAGTTCCAAAAAAGTCCGACTACGTGTGAAATTTAAGCGCTAAAATATAGAGGATTAATATATTTACCTTGTCTCAAAATTTCAGCTCACAATATTGAGTCGTATGGATGCTTATCCGGACACATAACCCTTTTAAGATTTCGGGTCAAGTTTTTTGTTGGTGACCTGATAATCGATCCCCGTTCCTTCTGACGTCTTTACAGTGAATGGCCCAAGTGCTGTACTTGATAACGAGAGAGAGAGCGAGAAAGAGAGAGAGAGAGCGAGAGAGAGAGAGAGAGAGAGGGAGATGGGACCCAACGTCCATTCGACACAAACTAGGTCATTTCGGGACTAACATATGGTTGGTTTAATTTTATTTTAATAATTCGCTTGCGCGTAGGGGTCTTTAGCAGTGGGGGGGGGAAACCGGAGTGCCCGGAGAAAACCTACGAGGTTGGACAGGCGACCCTACTCCTTGCCACGTACAACCGGGGATTTGAAGGGACTGGGTGCACAATCTTATTAAAATCAAACGCGGATCTTTCGTTCGTTCGTTTGTGGAGTTTAACCTTCACTTCCACCAGGGGTGATACTGGAAACAAAACACAGATCCTATTTCGTTTCGTTTTTATAGTTCAAATTTTCCTTTTACTTGTCTTTACTATACTATGATCTGGAACCGTTGTGAGAGATAAGCCAATGAAAGAGTCTATTACGGTGAGTTTTTAGTGTGAGTTTTTTGGCGTGTGGGTAATCACTAGAAACATCGGTGTCTATTGATTAATCAAATGTCAGGTGGCATGGTGTCAAAAGCCACTCGTATGACCCCTGACGCGACCTTCTACTATAACCGGACAGACTGGGGGAGAACGCTAGATCGGAGACGGTCCTGCGAATATTATGACGTCATATATGTGATTGTGGGTTAGGCTTAGGCTTAGCTAAGGGTTAGGGTTAGGGCTAGCCCTAATTACCTTTCGAAACTTTGGCGAAATCTACAGGTTCTAGACCTTACCCTTACCCCAACCCACTATCTATAAATGACGTCATGTGTGCTAAAATGCGTAGGACCGTCTTCGATCTAGGGTTCTCCCAGATGTTCATCGAAAGTATAAAAATTAACGAAACGAAATATAGATCTGTATTTAAATCAGATTGTTGAGTGCAGGGCCCTCGTAAGATGGCGCCCCATGTCAGAAGCTTCACTACCCCACCCCACTCACACTATATAATGTAACTGCTTTGTTCAGTACATGCGTTGAGTTGATTTTTTATTATGGTCTTTGTACACATTGGCGAGTACGTAAAAGATCCATTTCCAGTTGGAATTCAATATAACATTGGGCCGTAGCACCGCTGTCCGGGTAAAATTTCCCTCATAGCCCACAGTATGGCGGATGCCCGTCTTAACAAGCGTATACATAGTCATTTGCCGATTACACTATTTTACCAATATGTTTTTTTTTAGGACTTTTGTCTAATGGTTTGGATCGTTCGTTCTTGGTTTTATTTTATTTTTCCGTGGTAGACACGTGTTTTGTTTTAAATCCTTCTCAAAATCAGTCTTTAGAAATAAAACGTTTATTGATTTTTAAGGCAGCCTTTTACTTGAATGTGGATGAAAATACAAGATGTTAAATCATACGACCATCGAGAGAGAGAGAAAGAGAGAGAGAGAGGGGGCGGACCACGATGTCAGTTAGGCGAAATGCTGGTATATAGAAACCACGCCAAGGTTTTACTGCTTATAATAATGAACGGAAATGGGGTTTTACGTCCTACTGTTCTGCTTCGACTGGGATGAAAAAAAAAGACGAGTATACGCAATACAGTGTCCAATGAGGGAAAATTTGCCCGAGCAGCGGCAATATGGGCTACTCTTTTTTCGAATTAAACCTGCTAATGGATTTTTTACGTACACACCAATGTGAACATATATGGGACATCGGTTTTTCGTCCCACCCAAATGACTAGGCAGCTGCCCTTGTCAGGACCTCCGATGAACGTTCTCTGCCAACCCTGGAATCGAACCCGCGACCCCTATGCTACCGAGCCAGTGACTTACTCACTTATCCACCGTGGCTGCCTAATACGCATAGAAAAAAGAATAGGTGCACCCTGTCACCAGTCCTTATATAAAGACAACAAGCTAAATTAGTAGGCATAATGATTAGAATATATAACAATGCACAGCAAGGTAATGCGCATTAGGCTAAAACAAATTATTTTTTAGTTATTTAGTGAATTGTACGTGTGTCTGGGATGGGCGAGCGCTCGCCGAATAGTTAACACGTGCGCGCTTTATCTTAGGATCTGTAATTGAGTCAACTGGCGTTGTTCCGAATCCCTGGTTGTACCCGACAAGGAGTAGGGTCGCCTGTCCAACCTCGTTGGTTTTCTCCGGGTCCTCCGGTTTCCTCCCACTGCTAAAGACCAATATTGGAATTATTGAAATAAAATGTGTTAACCATATGTTAGTCCCGAAATAACCTAGTTTGTGTCGAGTGGGCGTTACCCCCCCCCCCTCTCTCTCTCTCTCTCGCTTTGGAGAAGAGCAAACACGTTTCTAGATTATTTTCATCCACGAAAAAACAAGAAAACAAGCAGAAATTTAATAAATGTTTTGGGAGAAGAAAGGTTCCAGCTATTGTCGCCACGGTTTTCTGTTTTTCGTGACAAAAAAAGATCAGTTTAAAGCTGAAAACAATCTGATTGAAACACAGATCCTATTCGTTTCGGGGGGTTGGGATAGCCTAGTGGTCTAGAGTGCCGCGCTTCGACCTCTAGCTGGCCGGTCACCTCTGGTTTGCGGCTGTGGTTTCGAGCCCTGGTGTTAGCGTATGTGGCATGGAGATAGGGGCGCCTTCTCAACCTCGTGGGTTCCTCCGGGCACTCCGGTTTCCTCCCACTGTTAAAGACCCCTACGCGCAAGCGAATTATTGAAATACAATTAAACCATATGTTAGTCCCGAAATGACCTAGTTTGTGTTGAATGGACGTTAAACCCCATTTCTCTCTCTCTCTCTCTCTATTGGTTTCGTTTCGTTAAAATCTCGTTTTACTTGTCTTTACTACACTAGGATCTGGAAGATGTGTTACATCACCCGAGTTCTAGGTGATGTGAATTAGTCAGTGAATCGGTTTGTTACGACGACGTCTTGGCCTTTTGATCCACGGAACTGTGAATAAACCACACGAAACGTCATTGCTGAGTGATTAATCAATGTCTGACGTCAAAGGGTCAACAGGCGCTCGTTTATCCCCTGACGTGTACTACCAGTATAACTTGCCAGCTCTTCACGTGGAGAACGCTAGATCGGAGACGGTCCTACGCATTTTAGCACATATGACGCCATATATAGATTGTGGGTTAGGGTTAGGGTAAGGGCTAGGACCTGTAGATTTGGTCAAAGTCCCGAGATGTAAACAGGGCTAGTCCTAACCCTAACCCATGATCCAGCCTAACCCTTACCCTAACCCACAATTCACATATGACGTCACAATTTGCGTAGGACCGTCTCCGATCTAGCGTTCTCCGTAGTGAAGGCCATCGAAACTGTAAAAAAAAACGAAACGAAATTGAATCTGTATTTTAATCAGATTAAGGCAAAAAGTTAAGTACTTCGTTGTTCTGTTCAAAAGCTCTTAGTTCCAAATTTTGAAATTTTTGAAATTTTAAATAAAACATCTTTCACGTGATTCAAGTGGCTGTTTATATTTATCAATTTGCAACCTGATTATAAAATTAATGGAGAATGCTAGATCGGAGACGGTCCTACGCATATTATGACGTCATATGTGGATTGTGGGTTAGGAAAAGTGCTAGGCTTGACCCCGGGTTGGGGTTTGGACTTTAGCCCTGTTTACATCTCGAGACTGACGAAATCTGCATGTCCTAGCCATTACCCTAAGCTTAACCCACAATCTATATTTGTGCTAAAATGCGTAGAACCGTCTTCGATCTAGCGTACAGATCAATATTTCGTTTCGTTTTTTTTTATATTTTCGAACTATAAAAAACGAAACGAAATAGGATCGTTTTTAAAATCTGATTGAATATTAAGAATAAAAAAATAAATCGTGTTGGCCTGAATATTATTAATTATATAAACTAAACATAGCACTAATAGACAAGACACGACTAAAACCCATTTATTTGTGAAAATCTGCGGAATTTGAGTTAAATATTCAATAAAGAGACACAAATCACAATAAACCGATTTGTTTTGTTAAGGTCTGACAAAAAGGGACATTTTTTGGGTAGAATCACAAAAATAGACTATAAATTAACGTTCCACGGCGTCAATGCGGTTCATTTTAAATTCAAATTTTTACTTACATGCCCAAAAAGCATGATTGTTTCTCAGTGAATGCCCCCAAAATACTCATAGCTGTCACAACTGGGACAGCATCTCATTTGTCAGTGTATTGTTTAAAACTGGGTTGGCACCGTGTTATTTAACCGTACTTTTCTATTTGTACCTACCGGATAGAACGTTACCTTTTATTATATTTATTAGAGCTGTTTCCTCCCATTGCTAAAGACCCCAACGCGCAAGCGAATGATTGAAATCAAATTTTAAAAAACCATATGTTAGTCCCGAAATGGCCTAGTTTGTGTTTGTGTCGAGTGGACGTTAAACCCCATTTCTCTCTCTCTCTCTCTCTCTCTCTCTCTCTCTCCCTCTTTATTACATGGGACATCGGTTTTTCGTCCCACCCGAACCAATAGACAACGATGATCTTTCTCGGCCAATGCAGGAATCGCACACCCGACCCCCAGACTAGCGAGTCGTCATCTTGCCACGTGAACATTAGAGAAAAGCTGCGATTTAATTTACCATTTAGACCGGCCTAGAATCGCGGGTCCCTACCGCTACCCAGATATCTGATTAAATAGGAAATGCGATGCTTAGATCACTGACATCGTGTGTTGTCGCCTAACCTGGGCTAATTGAAGACGGGCAAACGCCATGCAGTGTGCTATGAGGGAAATTTTGCCCGGGCAGCGGCGCTACAGCCTTCTCTTATATCGAATTCCAACTGACAAAGGATTTTTAACGTGCACCCAAATGTGTTCACGGGACCTCGGTTTTTCGTCCCATCCGAACGACTAGACAGCTGTCCATGTCAGGCCCTCCGTTCTGCATCACTGACAAGGGTAAACCAAGCCGGAAAATCGAGATGAACACCCGACCTTCAGAAGGATTTAAAACAATTCGAGTTTAGGGATCAAACCACCGACTTGCAGACTAGCGAGCCAGCTTAGCCACAATTCGAGTGTAATTGTACGTTGAAAGTGTCTACCATGGAAAACAGATACTCCTATGGCGGGGGAAAGCGGCAAAAACCTAATGCTATGTAGAAATGTCTAATTCAAAACACACATGTAACATAATGCCATACTAAATACCTAAAACGTCTAATGCAAAAAACAAAATACAAGAAACCTCTAATACAAAATACCTCATACGTCTATTGCAAAAGACAAAATACAAGAAACCTCTAATACAAAATACATATAACCTCTTATGCACAATTGATTTTACAATCTGAAACATCTACCATAAGCATTAGATGACATATCTCGTTGTCATTACTTACGTTTCTCCACTGAATTATCTTTATTTAGGTCAATGTCAAGGTCACCGAACACAACTTGGCGACCTATTCGGCTAGCGAGCTATCCGACCGATCCAGCTGGCAACCTGTTCGTTGGCAACCTATTCAGAATTAAGACAACAGTCGCCCAAACTCATCTATTTTTAACAACCAATAAAATCCAACGTTACGTCTATCAAATGAAAGTAGAATAATATATTATTTTTATCAATTCCTTTAGCTCAGAATAGAGATGTAATTTCGCATTATCGTACAAAATTCTAGACATCCAACTAAATATATTCCGAAAGGTAATTAAATAGGCTTTCTAAGTATTATCAGTAAAAATTGGAACATTCATATTAAAGGGGTGCACTCTCTTCCTAAACATGACCAATTTTTTAAAAAATTTTAAAGGGAAAAACTGTTAATATCCCGTGTCAAAATTCGGACCATCGTAAAAAATTCTGATGATCCAACTAAATATATTCTAAAAGATAGAGCCATTGTGGGTAGCTCTTGGGCCAGACCGAGCAAAAGCTTTGCCAGGGTTTCATGCTTTTTCTGGTGCGGACAACACTGGGCGGTTTTCTAGAATAGGCAAGAATACTTGGTTCAAACATTTCATGAATGCGGAAGAACACATAATTGAGGCTTTCCATAATATCTGCCATGATCAGAAATTGAGCGAAAATACCCAATCGCGATTGGAAGAGTTTGTATGTACTGCATACAGTCCCAAAGGAATTCATATCTCTCGTATTCCAGAGCTGCGCTGGTATCTGTTCTGCAAATATATGGCAGAAAGTGACAGACTTCAACCTACTGTTGGAGCACTATCACAGCATATTTTGAGAGCTCAAATTCAAGGTAGAGTATGGGGCCATGCTTGTATTCCCCAGCAAGAAAGGTTGGACCCAATGCTCCATGGTTACTATAAACTTGACGACATGAAGCTACAACAAAAGACCACCGATTTACCACCAGCACCTAAGGCCATTGTCGAGATGGTAAGATGTCAGTGCAAGAGCAACTGTACTTCTAATAGATGCTCCTGTAAATGCAAGAACTTGCCTTGCACTGACCTGTGTCTATGCAGCACAAACTGTGATAATGATGAAGACACACTTACCAAGAATCGTGATTCAGATGATGATAGTGATGGTTAATCTCCCCATATTGTTTGGTTTTAGTGTTCAATAAAATATTTGGTTTAATCGATATTTACTGTAGTATTGTCCCGAGCCTCTTAAAAGGTGTCATTTTGATATCTTTGGCCCAAAAAATGTATGTTTAGGTACCAAAATCATGTGTCTATGATGATTATAAGCCTAGATATTAACAATTTAAAGAAAATATGGCCGCCATTTTGAAATCCAAGATGTACATGTATATTAACGATGTACATGTATATTAACTGGAATAACCAGGCACTAGAAATTTGCATTTGATTGAAACTGCTGGCTTAACTTGCCGAACATATAGTCCAGTTTGCTATGTACCTTAATATGGTTTCGTTCATAATTTTGGGGGATTTGTAAAACTATACATATGTGATGTCACATTAGATTTGTTGACCTTTAAAATGTGATGTCACATTAGATTTGTTGACCTTTAAAATGTATCTTTCCATACCTTAAATATGTTTCTAATGTTATTAGAAGCCAAGATATTACAATATCAATGAATTACATGGCGACCATTTTGAAATCCAAGATGGCGGTCAAAGGATTATGGGAAAAAATGTAAACATTGTTTTTTGGGTTCAGTGGGTCATGAGGTTTCCAAAAATGTATAGTTTTACAAATCCCCCAAAATTATGAACGAAACCATATTAAGGTACATAGCAAACTGGACTATTATGTATTATTGTATTACTAGTAGTAAAATAAAAGGAAAAGAAATGAACAAAAAAAAAATCTCGAAAGTAACAGGGGTTGGGCATGGGGCTTTCGGGTGGGAAAATAAACATGCAGGGGTCGACAATATCTTAGTCGGGATTCGACAGTAAAACGCATTGAAATGAAATGAAACGAAACGAAGGAATTACGTCCTCCGAGTAAACTAATTAATGGGGGTAGGTTGCTCCGACAGCGGCATCACGACATTATAAGTGTCAAGTGTTATTTTAAATGCACGCAAATATGTGCTAGGGACCACGGTATTGATATCTACATGCACCCATCATACCCATCGCCTACGAATTTATTGGGTGGTAATGGAAAAAAAAAATATTACAAAATGACTTGAGTGAAAAATAAAACTGACTTGGATGAAAATTATATATAAAAAAAATTATATTAAAATTGACTTGGGTGAATATTATAAAAATCAAATTATAATACAAATGAAAATTAAAATTGACTTGGGTGAAAATTACAAAAATAACTAAATTATACTAAAATTGACTTCGGCGAATATTATAAATACAAATTATAATACAAATGACTTGGTTGGAAATTAAAATTTAATTTATTAAAAAAAAATAAATGATGTCCCTTATCAGCCACCGTAATAGATACACTAAACTGTCTATTGTCCCCCGCCTTTCGAAGAAAGTTGGGGGACTATTAAAATGGGTTCGTCCGTCTGTCTGTCTGTCTGTCTGTCTGTCTGTCCGTCCGTCTGTCCGTCTGTCTGTCCGTCCGTCTGTCCGTCCGTCCGTCACACTTTTTGGGACACAATAACTCTCTTCCTAATTGAGCTAGAATGTTCAAACTTGGTGTATGTGTTTATTAGGTCAATGCCTTGATGGAGTTCGAAGATGAGCATTTTCCGCTTAGGGTAAGCAGAGATAAGCAATTTGATTGGTTGATGCTTTGGGACACGATAACTTTAGTTCTAATTAAGTGAGATTGATGAAACTTGGTGTATAGTTTCATTATAGTAATACCTTGACTAAGTTCGATAATGAGCATTTTCTGCTCAGGGTAAGCAGAGCTATACGCAATTTGATTGGTCGAGAATTTGGAACACAATAACTCTCCTTCTAATTGAGTTAAAATGTTCAAACTTGGTGTATATGCTTCCCCCGCCTTTCGAAGAAAGTTGGGGGACTATTAAAATGGGTTCGTCCGTCTGTCTGTCTGTCTGTCCGTCCGTCTGTCCGTCCGTCCGTCACACTTTTTGGGACACAATAACTCTCTTCCTAATTGAGCTAGAATGTTCAAACTTGGTGTATGTGTTTATTAGGTCAATGCCTTGATGGAGTTCGAAGATGAGCATTTTCCGCTTAGGGTAAGCAGAGATAAGCAATTTGATTGGTTGATGCTTTGGGACACGATAACTTTAGTTCTAATTAAGTGAGAGTGATGAAACTTGGTGTATAGTTTCATTATAGTAATACCTTGACTAAGTTCGATAATGAGCATTTTCTGCTCAGGGTAAGCAGATCGATACGCAATTTGATTGGTCGAGACTTTGGAACACAATAACTCTCCTTCTAATTTAGTTAAAATGTTAAAACTTGGTGTATATGCTTATTAGGTCAATGCCTTGATGGAGTTCGAAGATGAGCATTTCCGCTTGGGGTAAGCAGAGATAAGCAATTTGATTGGTTGATGCTTTGGGACACGATAACTTTAGTTCTAATTAAGTGAGAGTGATGAAACTTGGTGTACAGTAATACCTTGACTAAGTTCGATGATTAGCATTTTCTGCTCAGGGTAAGCAGAGCAATACGCAATTTGATTGGTCGAGACTTTGGAACACAATAACTCTCCTTCTAATTGAGTTAAAATGTTCAAACTTAGTGTATATACTTATTAGGTCAATGCCTTGATGGAGTTTGAAGATAAGCATTTTCCGCTTAGGGTAGGCAGAGATAAGCAATTTGATTGGTTGATGCTTTGAGACACGATAACTTTAGTTCTAATTAAGTGAGAGTGATGAAACTTGGTGTATAGTTTCATTACAGTAATACCTTGACTATGATCGATAATGAGCATTTTCTGCTCAGGGTAAGCAGAGCGATAAGCAATTTGATTTGCCGAGACTTTGGAACACAATAACTCTCCTTCGAATTGAGTTAAAATGTTCAAAATTGGTGTGTATGCTTATTAGATCAATGCCTTGATGGAGTTCGAAGATGAGCATTTTCTTCTTACGGTAGGCAGAGATAAGCAATTTTTGGATGACACTTCGTGTTCAGTTTGATTGGTCGATACGTTTGAAAAAAATAAATGTGCGATTTTTTGGGATTTCGGCGGGGGACATCAGCCTCACTGTTGGCTTGTCTTTATACAATGACATTATTTATGAATAGTCCCAAGACGGACCAAAAGTAAGCCTACTTTAAAATGTTTAAATGTTATTAAACCAGTGTTGAAATCAGTTTGTCTCGGCATTTCTTTTATCTTTCCATCGTTTACCGTGAAATAAAGAAGTGCAGTTTTACGGCTGTGTATTTATACATAGTTAAAATGGCAAAAACATACTTATTAAATAAATATCATAAAATGGATGATAATGTGTGAGAGAGAGAGAGAGAGAGAGAAAGAGAGAGAAATGGGGTTTAACGTCCACTCGACACAAACGATGTCATTTCGGGACTAATATATGGTTTAATTTTATTTCAATTATTCGCTAGCGCGTAGGGGTCTGTAGCAGTAGGAGGAAACCGGAGTACCCGGAGAAAACCCATGAGGTTGGACAGGCGAACCAACTCCTTGCCACGTACAAACGGGGATTCAAAACCACGTCAGTTGACTGGATAGCAGGCCGTATCATACAGCGCGCGCAAGCTAACCATTCGGCCACCCAACCCCCCGGATGATCATGTACTGTATATATAATAGGTTATAGTTATACTTACACAAACAGACATTAAGTTAAAATAAAACCAAGTACGAACAAACCAAACCATTAGACAATATTCTAAGTCCTGCAACGTTATCAAAATAGTGTAATCGGCAAATGAAGAGAAACAAGCAAAAGTTATACATATAATTGAAAATAAAATACTATTTATTCTAGATTAAAATCTGTTTGACATATCAATTAATTTATGGACTTATTAAAATATATTATTGTCAACATCAAGACAGTTTATTTTTTTTTAAAAAAAATCATGTTGTTATGTGTCAAAGGTTTCCGTTCGTGCATTTGAATGTAAATATGTGACCGCAGAAGCATTGAGGACTGTCAGCTACATTTCTAAAGGAATTTGTGACCCCGCAGGTCAGATGATCGGAGTCTTAGTTTACTATGGATTATTTGGTGCTTCCGCTGACCGTTATAGTAAAACGAAGGATATTTTATATCGGATTTAGTAGAGAGATGGCCGGAAAATCTGTTACGAGTTTTTGAGTTTCTTGCAAGGGATACTTAGTTTATTCCACTACTATCTTACACTGGTTGCGTCGAATTTCTTTTATTTCATCTTCGAAGGTAATTTTGAGTTGTTGGTTTGATTTTATGAGATTCGTAAGATAAGGAGGCGTTAGGTTATTGAAAAATTTGTATGGTAGTTTTATTGATAATGTTGTAGTTTTATTGTTTTTGCCGAGTTCGTCTTTCTGTGGGTGGAATAAAATGAATCTAGTTTCTATGTAGAGGGAAGCGTGGCTAGTACTCTTAACTATCCCAGCTGAAGGTATTAGAGATTATTACGTAAGTATTCGGTGCACCCCTGCGAGATAACATCGGTATAATCAAAGTGCGGCAGAATGAAAGGAAAATATAAGGTATTAATTTAGCGATTTTCTATTTAAAAGAATGAAGACCAATTTTGATTTTACTAATTTTGATACTAATTATACTATCGACGTTTCGAGGATATATAATACAAGTAATAATGGCCCCAATACACTGCCTTGTGGGACATCGACGGCAATGCCCATGGAAAATCGGAAGAGATTCCGTTTACCACAACACGTTGATTTCGATTATCAAGACAGTTCTTGAAAAACGCTAATAATCCTCATCGGATTCCAGAAGCACCCAGGTTGTAGCAGAGTCCGGTATGCTAGAGGCTTGACAAAAAGTGGTTTAGATCTATGAATTAGAAGATAATTGAATCACCTGGAAGGAAGCAACTTTGAAGTGCTGTGAATTGTTCTTAAAGAAGTTAAAGACGTGTTTATATATCATTTTCTCAAATATTTATATAATAATACTAAATCGGGAGGTGGGTATGTAATTTGTATCATCTCGTGTTCAATTCACTAGCAAACTGATTAATATCGCAAAAATATTATACCAAATAAATTAGTAACCATTAAGCAAAATGAAATGAAATGAAATGGGGTTTAACGTCCTACTGTCTGCTCCGAACTGGGCTAATCAAGACGGCCCTACGCCATACAGTGTGCTATGAAAGAGATTTTGCCCGGGCAGCAGCGCCACCGCCTTCTCTTATATCGAATTCCAAATGCCAAATGATCTTTTACGTGCAATGCGTACACGGGACCCCGGATTTTCATCCCATCCGAACGACTAGACAGCTGTCCCTGTCAGGTCCTCCGACCTGCATTACCGACAAGGGGAAACCACGCCATAAAATCTGGAAGAACTTTCTCGGCCAATGCAGTGATCAAACATTCGAAGTCACCGTGATACATTTGCATATTTCGATAAGTTTGGAACAGTGTGTGTATTTAGAGAAAATCGAAAGAGTTAGCACAGGGAACTACTAATATTATTTACGATCTATTTTAAGATTTTTTTTTAACCTTATTTCACCCGAACAGGAGACTTTTGGTGTATCTAGGTTATTTGGTATGACCTTACCCTCTCCAGGGGTTAGTAAAATCGTGCCTAGGCTATTAATATTCATTTGTTAGTACTTGAAAGTTAGTTATATAAGATAATTGTTAAGGGCATTGGCTTTGTCTGGGGGCGGAAATAGTGACTTTTGGTTCATTTGAAGATGCAGCCCGTGTCTTGGTATACGCATTTATTAGATTCCACCGTTTTTTAGTCAATTTTGTCAACCTATTTTATTTTTTTTTATTTTTTTTTTATTTTTTTTTTTTTTCCAATCCTCATAAAATTGATATTACCATTTCATATTTTAAGAAAGTTTTGCCAATCCGTTTTCAAATTTCGTTTTACTGCTCTCTTTGTCAAACTTTTTTTTATTTTTTTTTATTTATTTTATTTTTTTTTTTGCAATGCTCATAAAATTGATATTATCATTTCATATTTTAGAAGGAAAGTTTTGCCGATCAGTTTTCAAATTTCGTTTTACTTTTCTCTTATGTAATCTATTTTTTTTTTATTTTTTCATTTTTCTAATGCTGTTGTTCATCGTTTGGCCAAAAGCCCCCCCCCCCCCTTGAATATTTCTGGTAAGCTTATTTGCGACCCCCAAGAAGTATCGCCCCGGGCATTTACCCCTTCAGTCTCCCCCTATGTGAGGGTCCTGGTTTTGCCTAATTGTTACTGATTTATTTGGTATATTATTTTCGCTATATTAATCAGTTTGCTAGTGAATTGAACACGTGGTGATTAATATGAGAACGATCGACAAGATTGTACCAGTTAGTGTTTAAACATATATTATGCAAAAGGTAAATCTGCCTATTGCAGGTCTTTCTTTAGACTTGAAATGTTATAAAAACTATTAACATTAAGACATTAATTAACATATTCAGACCATAATCAACTCTCAATGTTGAGGCTAGCGTGAGATTTTTATTTTATTGTAGTTCGATTCGCTGAAATATTTTCCTTCGTGATTTACCACTAAAAATGGATAACCGAGACTACTGGTGATGATGACCGAGGCTAAGCGGAAATTTCAATCGCTTAGTTCTAAGCTAATAGTGGATCAATTTGACTGAAATTTTCAGCAAATTGCCTTTACATTAGCTAGTTTTTAACTATTATAGTGAGAAGTTCCAACTCGTTGTTATCTAATCTCCCATAATATAGGCTATCTTTGATGTTTTTGTGCGCATACCACCAAAACTTGTATTTTCGTTATCGTTCGTTTGGAGCATTTTTGTTTAAGTTTAGGAGCAGTAAATGGGAGCTTACAATAAACTGGACAATGGTCACTACAGAAATTATCTAGAACATCGCATTTAACTGGGCGTAGAGTTGAACTTGAAGTTATTAAATTCAGGTCTAGTAGGGAATTTTGTTTTGCTATAATGGGTTGATTTGTTTACTAATTGGCTCAGGTCTGATTAGTTGTTTGCCTCGTGATTAAAACTAGTTGTTTTTATATGCAAGTCAATATTAAAATTAAAGTCACCTAAAATTCTTCTGCTACTTTCTTAGACGGACTCACTGACCGTTCTGTCACAACCTATATCTGGAAGTTTGTTTCTGCTGTCCAGTCATCTGATGATTGGATCAGTTAAATAGGAGGGGTGGGGTCGAAATAATTAAATGAAATTAGGTTGGTGTAAATAAGTGACCAAATATGGTTATATGGCCCGCCTAATAGCCGAAGTTCAGACATCATTCAGTCGGGTTTGAGGTATCCTTCCGTCGGAGCTATGATGCACTTTATAGTGTCACAGGATTTTGACCCTGGAAGAAGAAGTTTCTAGGTGCCATTGGATGAACCTATTTTCACTTGCGCAATTGCTCGTTGTGTGTATAAATTGTAGCGGTGGACAAGAGAATTATCACGCTACAAATATTGCAAACAATCAATGGGGTGGCACGAGGCAACATATGGTTTAATTTTATTTCAATTATTCGCTAGCGCGTAGGGGTCTGTAGCAGTAGGAGGAAACCGGAGTTCCCGGAGAAAACCCATGAGGTTTGACAGGCGATCCAACTCCTTGCCACGTACAAACGGGGATTCAAAACCACGTCAGTTGACTGGATGGCAGGCCGTATCATACAGCGCGCGCAGGCTAACCATTCGGCCACCCACCCCCGGATGATAATGTATGTATAATAGGTTATAGTTATACTTACACAAACAGACATTAAGTTAAAATAAAACCAAGTACGAACAAACCAAACCATTAGACAATATTCTAAGTCCTGCAACGTTATCAAAATAGTGTAATCGGCAAATGAAGAGAAACAAGCAAAAGTTATACATATAATTGAAAATAAAATACTATTTATTCTAGATTAAAATCTGTTTGACATATCAATTAATTTATGGACTTATTAAAATATATTATTGTCAAAATCAAGACAGTTAGACAGTTTATTTTTTTTAAAAAATCATGTTGTTATGTATCAAAGCTTTCTGTTCGTGCATTTGAATGTAAACACATCGCAAATATGTGACCGCAGAAGCATTCAGAACTGTCAGCTACATTTCTAAAGGAATTTGTGACCCCGCAGGTCAGATGATCGGAGTCTTAGTTTATTATGGATTATTTGGTGCTTCCGCTGACCGTTATAGTAAAACGAAGGAAATTTTATATCGAAGTTAGTAGAGAGATGGCCGGAAAATCTGTTAAGAGTTTTTGAGTTTCTTGCAAGGGTACTGAGTTTATTAAACTATCTTACACTCGTTTGGATAAATGATTTTGCAAAAAGTACGTCGTCGAATTTCTATTATTTCATCTTCGTTTCTAAGAGAATATTGAGTTGTTTGTTAAGATTTTATGAGATTTTTAAGATAAGGAGGTGTTAGGTTACTTGTAATTTTGTATGGTAGTTTTAATTTGTGTCAAGTTCGTCTTTCTTTGGGTGGAATAAATCTAGTTTCTGTGTAGAGGGAAGCGTGGCTAACTGCCCCGGCAATGCGTCAAGTTGAAGGTATTGGAGATTATTACGTAAGTAGGCCTATTCTGCGCACCCCTATGAGATAACATCGGTGTAATCAAAGTGCGGCAGAATGAAAGAAAAATATAAGGTATTAATTTAGCGATTTTCTATTTAAACGATTTTGATACTCTTCTAATTATACTATCAACGTGACTGTTGCATTTACAATTGTTTTGAAATGTAAGTCGGATGTCGTTGATATATAATACAAGTAATAATGGCCCCAATACACTGCCCTGTAGGACATCGACGGTAATGCCCACGAGAAGTCGGAATAGATTCCGTTTATCACAACACGTCGATTTCGATTATCAAGACAGTTCTTGAAAAACGCTAATAATCCTCATCGGATTCCAGAAGCACCCAGGTTGTAGCAGAGTCCGGTATGCCAGAGGCTTGACAAAAAGTGGTTTAGATCTATGAATTAGAAGAATCCCCTGGAAGGAAGCGACCTTGAAGTGCTGTGAATTGTTCTTAAAGAAGTTAAAGACGTGTTTATATATCATTTTCTCAAATTTTTTTATAATAATACTAAAACGGAATGGGGGAGGGGGTGTAATTTGTATCAATTCACTAGCAAACTGATTAATATAGCAAAAATAATATACCAAATAAATTAGTAACCATTAAGCAAAATGAAATGAAAATGTTTGCTTCTAAATTGGGCTAATGAAGACGGCCACACGCCATACAGTGTGCTATGAGGGCGATTTTGCCCGGGCAGCAGCGCCGCCGCCTTCTCTTATATCGAATTCCAAATGCAATGTGTACACGGGACACCGGATTTTCATACCATCCGAACGACTAGACAGCTGTCCTTGTCAGGTCCTCAGACCTGCATTACTGACAAGGGGAAACCACGCCGGGAAATCTGGAAGAACTTTCTCGGCCATTGCAGTGATCAAACATTCGGAGCCACCGTGAGACATTTGCATATTTCGATAAGTTTGGAACAGTGTGTGTATTTAGAAAAAATCGTAAAAGTTAGCACAGGGAACTACTAATTTTATTTATGATATATTTTAAGATTTTTTAAACCATATTTCACCCGAACATGGGGCTTTTGGTGTGTCAAGGTTATTTAGTATGACCTTATCCTATCCAGGGGTTGGTAAAATCGTGTCTAGGCTATTAATATTCATTTGTTAGTACTTGAAAGTTAGTTATATAAGATAATTGTTAAGGGCATTGGCTTTGTCTGGGGGCGGAAATAGTGTATCATTTTCAACTATTAGTAGCTTTTGGTTCATTTGAAGATGCTGCCCGTGTCTTAGTATACGCGTTAATTAGATTCCACCGTTTTATTTTAGTACTACAGTTTTCTTCATAATTAATTTTTGCGTCAATTTTCTCAAAGTATTTTTTTTTTTTTTTTTTTTTGCATTCCTCATCAAATTGATATTATCATTTCATATTTTAGGAGGAAAGTTTTGCCAATCAGTTTTCAAATTTCGTTTTACTTTTCTCTTATGTAATCTATTTTTTTTTATTTTTTCATTTTTCTAATGCTGTTGTTCATCGTTTGGCCAAAAGCCCCCCCCCCTTGAATATTTCTGGTATACTAATTTGCGTCCCCAAAAGTATCGCCCCGGGTATTTACCCCCTCCAGTCTCCCCCTATGTGAGGGTCCTGGTTTTACCTATTTGTTACTAATTTATTTGGTAGGCCTATATTATTTTCGCTATATTAATCAGTTTGCTAGTGAATTGAACACGTGATGATTAATATGAGAACGATCGACAAGATTGTACCAGTTAGTGTTTAAACATATATTATGCAAAAGGTAAATCTGCCTATTGCAGGTCTTTCTTTAGACTTGAAATGTTATAAAAACTATTAACATTAAGACATTAATTAACATATTCAGACCATAATCAACTCTCAATGTTGAGGCTAGCATGAGATTTTTATTTTATTGTAGTTCGATTCGCTGAAATATTTTCCTTCGTGATTTACCACTAAAAATGGATAACCGAGACTACTGGTGATGATGACCGAGGCTAAGCGGAAATTTCAATCGCTTAGTTCTAAGCTAATAGTGGATCAATATGACTGAAATTTTCAGCAAATTGCCTTTACATTAGCTAGTTTTTAACTATTATAGTGAGAAGTTCCAACTCGTTATCTAATCTCCCATAATGTAGGCTATCTTTGATGTTTTTGTGCGCATACCACCAAAACTTGTATTTTCATTATCGTTCGTTTGGAGCATTTTTTGTTTAAGTTTAGGAGCAGTAAATGGGAGCTTACAATAAACTGGACAATGGTCACTACAGAAATTATCTAGAACATCGCATTTAACCGGGCGTAGAGTTGAACTTGAAGTTATTAAATTCAGGCGTAGTAGGGAATTTTGTTTTGCTATAGGCTAATGGGTTGATTTGTTTGCCTCGTGATTAAAACTAGTTGTTTTTATATGCAAGTCAATATTAAAGTCACCTAAAATTCTTCTGCTACTTTCTTAGACTGACTCACTGGCCGTTCTGTCACAACCTATATCTGGAAGTTTGTTTCTGCTGTCCAGTCCAGCCATCTGATGATTGGTTCAGTTAAATAGGAGGGGTGGGGTCGAAATAATTAAATGAAATTAGGTTGGTGTAAATAGGTGACCAAATATGGTTATGGCCCGCCTAATAGCCGAAGTTCAGACATCATTCCGTCGGGTTTGAGACATCCTTCAGTCGGAGCTATGATGCACTTTATAGTGTCACAGTCCGCTTTTTGGTGCCGTTGGCGTCAGGATTTTGACCCTGGAAGAAGAAGTTTCTAGGTGCCATTGGATGAACCTATTTTCACTTGCGCAATTGCTCGTTGTGTGTTAGTTACTATAATGTAACGATAACTATTGCTGGTTATCGTTACAAGTGGTACAGTCTAAGACAGTTGACGCAAGTTCAAATAGGTTAAAACGCACAATTGTCATTACAGTTTGTATTAAAATAAGTAATCATATCATACATAATGAAGTCTTAACAACTAAAAGAGTTACTGAACAGTTTTTCTTTGTGGTAATGCGTTTTACATTTTCTTAGCGGTGTTCTTGTGAGTCGACCCTAAGTCCAAATCGAATAGCCAGTCGTATAAACCGGTCGATGGCTTATTAAAATTTTGGAATAGTATGTAATCAGTAAAAGTTAAAAGAAAAACGCACTAATACCAATATCTTTTGTTATTGTTTTTGTCTATTTTAGTCTTCAGTCGTATAATCCAGTCGTATAAACCAGTCGAATAATCCAGTCGTATAAACCAGTCGAATAAACAAGTCGCTCAATATAAGCAACGGTGGCAGTGAAATAAGATAAAAGTTTAACAATTCATGCTCGTAGCCATAGCTGAAGGGGCCGGGGGCACGGGGTAGCGTTCGGGGGCCAGGGGCCTTCCCAACTAGTTTCAAGTTCGATTTTACGGGCAAAAGTACTTTGGCAAGTAAGGTATTAATAAAGACCATAGCAAAGCTATAACTGAAGGTCACAGAGAAAGAGAGAGAGAGAGAGAGAGAGAGAGAGAGAGAGAGAGAGGAATGGGGTTTAACGTCCACTCGACACAAAGTATGTCATTTCGGGACTAACATATGGTTTTTAATTTTTTTTTCCATAATTCGTTTGCGCGTAGTGGTCTTAAGCAGTTTGAGGAAACAGGAGGACCCGGAGAAAATCCACGAAGTTGTTCAGGCGACCCTTCTCCTTGTCACGTACAAGCAGGGATTCGAAACCACGCCAGTTGACTCAATGACAGGCTTCATGGTACAACAAGCACATGGAAAACTTTCGGCCATCACCTCCCACCCCACCCATAAATGAAGGAGTCAGAAGCTCGGTAGGGAAGTGGGAGGGGGTGGGGGAGGTTTTCATTAGTCTTAACATCAGTCAAATAGTTCAGTCGTATAATTTAGTCGTATAGTTCAGTCGTATAGTTCAGTCGTATAGCTCAGTCGTATAGTTCAGTCGTATAACTCAGTCGTATACTTCAGTCGTATAATTCAGTCGTATACTTCAGTCGAATAATTCAGTCGTATAAACCAGTCGTATAATCCAGTCGAATAATCCAGTCGTATAAACCAGTCGAATAAACAAGTCGCTCAATATAAGCAACGGCGGCAGTGAACTAAGATAATATTTTATCAATTCATGCTCTCTCTCTCTCTCTCTCTCTCTCTCTCTCTCCCTCTTTCTCTCTCCCTTTCAGCTATAGATTTTAAGGGCAAAAGGTATTCAGACCATAGGGAGAGAGAGGGAGAGAGGGAGGGAGGGGAAATTGGGTTAAACGTCCACTTGACTCAAAGTATGTCATTTCGGGACTAACATAAGGTTTTTAATTTTTTTTTCCATAATTCGTTTGCGCGTAGTGGTCTTAAGCAGTTTGAGGAAACAGGAGGACCCGGAGAAAATCCACGAAGTTGTTCAGGCGACCCTTCTCCTTGTCACGTACAACCAGGGATTCGAAACCACGCCAGTTGACTCAATGACAGGCTTCATGGTACAACAAGCACATGGAAAACCTTCGGCCATCACCTCCCACCCCCACCCATAAATGAAGGAGTCAGAAGCTCGGTAGGGAAGGGGGTGGGGGAGGTTTTCATCAGTCTTAACATCAGTCAAATAGTTCAGTCGTATAATTCAGTCGTATAGTTCAGTTGTATAATTCAGTCGTATAGCTCAGTCGTATAGTTCAGTCGTATAACTCAGTCGTATAACTCAGTAGTATAGTTCAGTCGTATAATTCAGTCGTATATTTCAGTCGAATAATCCAGTCGAATAAACCAGTCGTATAATCCAGTCGTATAAACCAGTCGTATAATCCAGTCGTATAAATCAGTCGAATAATCCAGTCGTATAAAACAGTCGAATAAACAAGTCGCTCAATATAAGCAACGGTGGCAGTGAAATAAGATAATATTTTATCAATTCATGCTCGTAGCCATAGCTGAACGAGCCGGGGGCACGGGGTAGAGTTCGGGGGCCAAGGGCCTTCCCAACTAGCTTCAAGTTCGATTTTACGGGCAAAAGTAGTTTGGCAAGTAAGGTATTCAGACCATAGCAAAGCTATAACTGAAGGTCAGAGAGAAAGAGAGAGAGAGATAGAGAGAGAGAGGAATGGGGTTTAACGTCCAATAGACACAAAGTATGTCATTCCGGGACTAACATATGGTTTTTAATTTTATTTCAATAATTCGTTTGCGCGTAGGGGTCTTAAGCAGTTGGAGGAAACAGGAGGACCCGGAGAAAATCCACGAAGTTGGTCAGGCGACCCTTCTCCTTGTCACGTACAACCAGGGATTCGAAACTACACCAGTTGACTCAATGACAGGCTTCATGGTACAGCAAGCACATGGAAAACTTTCGGCCATCACCTCCCACCCCCACCCATAAATGAAGGAGTGAGAAGCTCGGTAGAGAAGGGGGAGGGGGTGGGGGAGGTTTTCATTAGTCTTAACATCAGTCAAATAGTTCAGTCGTATAGTTCAGTCGTATAACCCAGTCGTATAGTTCAGTCGTATAACTCAGTCGTATAGTTCAGTCGTATAATTCAGTCGTATACTTCAGTCGAATAATCCAGTCGTATAATCCAGTCGTATAATCCAGTCGAATAATCCAGTCGTATAAACCAGTCGAATAAACAAGTCGCTCAATATAAGCAACGGCGGCAGTGAACTAAGATAATATTTTATCAATTCTTGCTCGTAGCCATAGCTGAAGGAGCCGGGGGCATGGGGTAGAAGCCGGGGGCCAGGGGCCTTCCCAACTAGTTTCAAGTTCGATTTTAGGGGCAAAAGTAGTTTGGCAAGTAAGGTATTTAGACCATAGCAAAGCTATAACTGAAGGTCAGAGAGAAAGAGAGAGAGAGAGAGAGAGAGGGGGAGAGAGGAATGGGGTTTAACGTCCACTCGACACAAAGTATGTCATTTCGGGACTAACATATGGTTTTTAATTTTTTTTCCATAATTCGTTTGCGCGTAGGGGTCTTAAGCAGTTTGAGGAAACAGGAGGACCCGGAGAAAATCCACGAAGTTGGTCAGGCGACCCTTCTCCTTGTCACGTACAACGGGGATTCGAAACCACGCCAGTTGACTCAATGACAGGCTTCGTGGTACAGCAAGTACATGGAAAACCTTCGGCCATCACCTCCCACCCCCACCCATAAATGAAGGAGTCAGAAGCTCGGTAGGGAAGGGGAGGGGTGGGGGGGGGGTTCATTAGTCTTAACATCAGTCAAATAGTTCAGTCGTATAATTTAGTCGTATGGTTCAGTCGTATAGTTCAGTCGTATAACTCAGTCGTATAGTTCAGTCGTATAATTCAGTCGTATACTTCAGTCGAATAATCCAGTCGAATAAACCAGTCGTATAATCCAGTCGTATAAACCAGTCGTATAATTCAGTCGAATAATCCAGTCGTATAAACCAGTCGAATAAACAAGTCGCTCAATATAAGCAACGGCGGCAGTGAACTAAGATAATATTTTATCAATTCATGCTCTCTCTCTCTCTCTCTCTCTCTCTCTCTCTCTCTCTTTCTCTCTCCCTTTCAGCTATAGATTTTAAGGGCAAAAGGTATTCAGACCAGAGGGAGAGAGGGAGAGAGGGAGGGAGGGGGAATTGGGTTTAACGTCCACTAGACTCAAAGTATGTCATTTCTGGACTAACATATGGTTTTTAATTTCATTTCAATAATTCGCTTGCGCGTAGGGGTCTTAAGCAATTGGAGGAAACAGGAGGACCCGGAGAAAATCCACGAAGTTGGTCAGGCGACCCTTCTCCTTGTCACGTACAACAGGGATTTGAAAGCACGTCAGTTGACTCAATGACAGGCTTCATGATACAGCAAGAACATGGAAACCGTTCGGCCATCAACGCCCACCCCCACCCATAAATGAAGGAGTCAGATGCTCGGTAGGGAAGGGGGTGGGGGAGGTTTTCATCAGTCTTAACATCAGTCAAATAGTTCAGTCGTATAATTCAGTCGTATAGTTCAGTTGTATAATTCAGTCGTATAGCTCAGTCCTATAGTTCAGTCGTATAACTCAGTAGTATAGTTCAGTCGTATAATTCAGTCGTATATTTCAGTCGAATAATCCAGTCGAATAAACCAGTCGTATAATCCAGTCGTATAAACCAGTCGTATAATCCAGTCGTATAAATCAGTCGAATAATCCAGTCGTATAAAACAGTCGAATAAACAAGTCGCTCAATATAAGCAACGGTGGCAGTGAAATAAGATAATATTTTATCAATTCATGCTCGTAGCCATAGCTGAACGAGCCGGGGGCACGGGGTAGAGTTCGGAGGCCAGGGGCCTTCCCAACTAGCTTCAAGTTCGATTTTACGGGCAAAAGTAGTTTGGCAAGTAAGGTATTCAGACCATAGCAAAGCTATAACTGAGGGTCAGAGAGAAAGAGAGAGAGAGATAGAGAGAGAGAGGAATGGGGTTTAACGTCCACTAGACACAAAGTATGTCATTCCAGGACTAACATATGGTTTTTAATTTTATTTCAATAATTCGTTTGCGCGTAGGGGTCTTAAGCAGTTGGAGGAAACAGGAGGACCCGGAGAAAATCCACGAAGTTGGTCAGGCGACCCTTCTCCTTGTCACGTACAACCAGAGATTCGAAACCACACCAGTTGACTCAATGACAGGCTTCATGGTACAGCAAGCACATGGAAAACTTTCGGCCATCACCTCCCACCCCCACCCATAAATGAAGGAGTCAGAAGCTCGGTAGAGAAGGGGGAGGGGGTGGGGGAGGTTTTCATTAGTCTTAACATCAGACAAATAGTTCAGTCGTATAGTTCAGTCGTATAACCCAGTCGTATAGTTTAGTCGTATAACTCAGTCGTATAGTTCAGTCGTATAATTCAGTCGTATACTTCAGTCGAATAATCCAGTCGTATAATCCAGTCGTATAATCCAGTCGAATAATCCAGTCGTATAAACCAGTCGAATAAACAAGTCGCTCAATATAAGCAACGGCGGCAGTGAACTAAGATTTCGGGACTAACATATGGTTTTTAATTTTTTTTCCATAATTCGTTTGCGCGTAGGGGTCTTAAGCAGTTTGAGGAAACAGGAGGACCCGGAGAAAATCCACGAAGTTGTTCAGGCGACCCTTCTCCTTGTCACGTACAACCAGGGATTCGAAACCACGCCAGTTGACTCAATGACAGGCTTCATGGTACAACAAGCACATGGAAAACCTTCGGCCATCACCTCCCACCCCCACCCATAAATGAAGGAGTCAGAAGCTCGGTAGGGAAGGGGGAGGGGGTGGGGGAGGTTTTCATTAGTCTTAACATCAGTCAAATAGTTCAGTCGTATAATTTAGTCGTATAGTTCAGTCGTATAGTTCAGTCGTATAACTCAGTCGTATAGTTCAGTCGTATAATTCAGTCGTATACTTCAGTCGAATAATCCAGTCGAATAAACCAGTCGTATAATCCAGTCGTATAAACCAGTCGTATAATCCAGTCGAATAATCCAGTCGTATAAACCAGTCGAATAAACAAGTCGCTCAATATAAGCAACGGCGGCAGTGAACTAAGATAATATTTTATCAATTCATGCTCTCTCTCTCTCTCTCTCTCTCTCTCTCTCTCTCTCCCTCTCTCTCTCTCTTTCTCTCTCCCTTTCAGCTATAGATTTTAAGGGCAAAAGGTATTCAGACCATAGGGAGAGAGAGGGAGAGAGGGAGAGAGGGAGGGAGGGGGAATTGGGTTTAACGTCCACTAGACTCAAAGTATGTCATTTCTGGACTAACATATGGTTTTTAATTTCATTTCAATAATTCGCTTGCGCGTAGGGGTCTTAAGCAATTGGAGGAAACAGGAGGACCCGGAGAAAATCCACGAAGTTGGTCAGGCGACCCTTCTCCTTGTCACGTACAACAGGGATTTGAAACCACGTCAGTTGACTCAATGACAGGCTTCATGATACAGCAAGCACATGGAAACCGTTAGGCCATCAACGCCCACCCCCACCCATAAATGAAGGAGTCAGATGCTCGGTAGGAAAGGTGGGGGGGGAGGAGGTTTTCATTAATCTTAAGAACAGTCAAATAGTTCAGTCGTATAATTCAGTCGTATAGTTCAGTCGCATAGTTCAGTCGTATAACTCAGTCGTATAGTTCAGTCGTATAATTCAGTCGTATACTTCAGTCGTATAATTCAGTCGTATACTTCAGTCGAATAATCCAGTCGAATAAGCCAGTCGTATAATCCAGTCGCATAAACCAGTCGTATAATCCAGTCGTATAAACCAGTCGAATAATCCAGTCGTATACATGTAAACCAGTCGAATAAACAAGTCGCTCAATATAAGCAACGGTGGCAGTGAACTAAGATAATATTTTATCAATTCATGCTCGTAGCCATAGCTGAAGGAGCCGCGGGCATGGGGTAGAAGCCGAGGGCAATTCATGCTCTCTCTCTCTCTCTCTCTCTCTCTCTTTCTCCCTCAGGCAAGACGTCGTTGGTGTAGGGATCGTCAACACTGGGATAATCGACGCAATGTGATGTTTTCAGATGAGTCAAGGTTCACTGTTGATTAAAAGTTCGATTTTACGGGCAAAAATAGTTTGGATTTTCTCAGGGTCCTCCGGTGTCCTCAAACTGCTAAAGACCCCTACGCGCAAGCGAATTATTGAAATAAAATTAAAAACCATATGTTAGTCCCGAAATGACATACTTTGTGTCGAGTGGACGTTAAACCCCATTCCTCTCTCTCTCTCTCTGCCTCTCTCTCCCTATCTCTCTCTCTCTCTTTCTCTCTGACCTTCAGTTATAGCTTTGCTATGGTCTGAATACCTTACTTGCCAAACTACTTTTGCCCGTAAAATCGAACTTGAAACTAGTTGGGAAGGCCCCTGGTCCCCGAACTCTACCCCGTGCCCCCTTCAGCTATGGCCACCGTTGCGTATATTGAGCGACTGGTTTATACGACTGGATTATTCGACTGGTTTATACGACTGGATTATACGACTGGTTTATACGACTGGATTATACGACTGGTTTATTCGACTGGAGTATTCGACTGAAGTATACGACTGAATTATACGACTGAGTTATACGACTGAACTATACGACTGAACTATCCGACTGTATTATACGACTGAACTATTTGACTGATGTTATGACTGATGGAAACCTCCCCCACCCCCTCCCCCTTCCCTACCGAGCTTCTGACACCTTCATTTATGGGTGGGGAAGGGAGGTGATGGCCGAAGGTTTTCCATGTGCTTGCTGTACCACGAAGCCTTTCAATGAGTCAACTTGCGTGGCTTCGAATACCTGGTTGTACGTGACAAGGAGAAGGGTCGCCTGAACAACTTCGTGGATTTTCTCCGGGTCCTCCTGTTTCCTCCAACTGCTTAAGACGCCTACGCGCAAGCGAATTATCAAAATAAAATTAAAAACCATATGTTAGTCCCGAAATGACATACTTTGAGTCGAGTGGACGTTAAACCCCATTAGCTATGGTCTGAATACCTTACTTACCCAACTACTTTTGCCCGTAAAATCGAACTTGAAACTAGTTGGGAAGGCCCCTGGCCCCGGGCCTCTACCGCATGCCCCCGGCTCCTTCAGCTATAGCTACGAGCATGAATTGATAAAATATTATCTTAGTTCACTGCCACCGCTGCTTATATTGAGCGACTTGTTTATTCGACTGGTTTATACGACTGGATTATTCGACTGGTTTATACGACTGGATTATACGACTGGTTTATACGACTGGATTATACGACTGGAGTATTCGACTGAAGTATACGACTGAATTATACGACTGAACTATACGACTGAGTTATACGACTGAACTATACGACTGAACTATACGACTGAATTATACGACTGAACTATTTGACTGATGTTAAGACTGATGAAAACCTCCCCCACCCCCCTACTGAGCATCTGACTCCTTCATTTATGGGTGGGGGTGGGAGTTGATGGCCGGACGGTTTCCAGGTGCTTGCTGTATCATGAAGCCTGTCATTGAGTCAACTGGCGTGGTTTCGAATCCCCGTTGTATGTGACAAGGAGAAGGGTCGCCTGACCAACTTCGTGGATTTTCTCTCGGGTCCTCCTGTTTCCTCCAACTGCTTAAGACCCCTAGGCGCAAGCGAATTATTGAAATAAAATTAAAAAACATATGTTAGTCCAGAAATGACATACTTTGAGTCGAGTGGACGTTAAACCCCATTCCCCCCTCCCCTCCCTCTCTCTCTCTCTCTCTCTCTCTCTCTCTCTCTCCCTCTCTCTCTCTCTCTCTCCCTCCCTCTCTCTCCCTTTCAGCTATAGCTTAGCTATGGTCTGCATACCTTACTCGCCCAAACTACTTTTGGCCGTAAAATCGAACTTGAAACTAGTTGGGAAGGCCCCTCCCCCCCCCCCCCCGAACTCTACCCCGTGCCCCCGGCTCCTTCAGCTATGACTACGATCATGAATTGTAAAATATTATCTTAGTTCACTGCCACCGTTCCTTATATTGAGCGACTTGTTTATTCGACTGGTTTATACGACTGGATTATTCGACTGGTTTATACGACTGGATTATACGACTGGTTTATACGACTGGATTATACGACTGGTTTATTCGACTGGAGTATTCGACTGAAGTATACGACTGAATTATACGGCTGAACTATACGACTGAGTTATACGACTGAACTATACGACTGAATTATACGACTGAACTATTTGACTGTTCTTAAGATTAATGAAAACCTCCCCCCCCCACCTTCCCTACCGAGCATCTGACTCCTTCATTTATGGGTGGGGTTGGGCGTTGATGGCCGAACGGTTTCCATGTGCTTGCTGTATCACGAAGCCTGTCATTGAGTCAACTGACGTGGTTTCAAATCCCTGTTGTACGTGACAAGGAGAAGGGTCGCCTGACCAACTTCGTGGATTTTCTCCGGGTCCTCCTGTTTCCTCCAATTGCTTAAGACCCCTACGCGCAAGCGAATTATTGAAATGAAATTAAAAACCATATGTTAGTCCAGAAATGACATACTTTGAGTCTAGTGGACGTTAAACCCAATTCCGGGTCCTCCTGTTTCCTCCAATTGCTTAAGACCCCTACGCGCAAGCGAATTATTGAAATGAAATTAAAAACCATATGTTATTCCAGAAATGACATACTTTGAGTCTAGTGGACGTTAAACCCAATTCCCCGTCCCTCCCTCTCTCCCTCTCTCTCCCTATGGTCTGAATACCTTTTGCCCTTAAGAGCTATAGCTGAAAGAGAGAGAGAGAGAGAGAGAGAGAGAGAGAGAGAGAGAGAGCATGCATTGATAAAATATTATCTTAGTTCACTGCCGCCGTTGCTTATATTGAGCGACTTGTTTATTCGACTGGTTTATACGACTGGATTATTCGACTGGATTATACGACTGGTTTATACGACTGGATTATACGACTGGTTTATTCGACTGGATTATTCGACTGAAATATACGACTGAAATATACGACTGAGTTATACGACTGAACTATACGACTGAACCATACGACTAAATTATACGACTGAACTATTTGACTGATGTTAAGACTAATGAAACCCCCCCACCCCTCCCCTTCCCTACCGAGCTTCTGACTCCTTCATTTATGGGTGGGGGTGGGAGGTGATGGCCGAAGGTTTTCCATGTACTTGCTGTACCACGAAGCCTGTCATTGAGTCAACTGGCGTGGTTTCGAATCCCCGTTGTACGTGACAAGGAGAAGGGTCGCCTGACCAACTTCGTGGATTTTCTCCGGGTCCTCCTGTTTCCTCCAACTGCTTAAGACCCCTATGCGCAAGCGAATTATTGAAATAAAATTAAAAAACATATGTTAGTCCAGAAATGACACACTTTGAGTCGAGTGGACGTTAAACCCCATTCCCCCCCTTCCCTCCCTCTCTCTCTCTCTCTCTCTCTCTCTCTCTCTCTCTCTCTCTCTCTCTCTCTCTCTCCCTTTCAGCTATAGCTTAGCTATGGTCTGAATACCTTACTCGCCAAACTACTTTTGCCCGTAAAATCGAACTTGAAACTAGTTGGGAAGGCCCCTGGCCCCCCGAACTCTACCCCGTGCCCCCGGCTCATTCAGCTATGGCTTCGAGCATGAATTGATAAAATATTATCTTAGTTCACTGCCACCGTTGCTTATATTGAGCGACTTGTTTATTCGACTGGTTTTATACGACTGGATTATTCGACTGGTTTATACGACTGGATTATACGACTGGTTTATACGACTGGATTATACGACTGGTTTATTCGACTGGAGTATTCGACTGAAGTATACGACTGAATTATACGACTGAACTATACGACTGAGTTATACGACTGAACTATGCGACTGAACTATTTGACTGTTCTTAAGATTAATGAAAACCTCCCCCCCCCCCCCCACCTTCCCTACCGAGCATCTGACTCCTTCATTTATGGGTGGGGGTGGGCGTTGATGGCCGAACGATTTCCATGTGCTTGCTGTATCATGAAGCCTGTCATTGAGTCAACTGGCGTGGTTTCAAATCCCTGTTGTACGTGACAAGGAGAAGGGTCGCCTGACCAACTTCGTGGATTTTCTCCGGGTCCTCCTGTTTTCCTCCAATTGCTTAAGACCCCTACGCGCAAGCGAATTATTGAAATGAAATTAAAAACCATATGTTAGTCCAGAAATGACATACTTTGAGTCTAGTGGACGTTAAACCCAATTCCCCCCTCCCTCCCTCTCTCCCTCTCTCTCCCTATGGTCTGAATACCTTTTGCCCTTAAAATCTATAGCTGAAAGGGAGAGAGAAAGAGAGAGAGAGAGAGAGAGAGAGAGGGAGAGAGAGAGAGAGAGAGAGAGAGAGAGAGAGAGAGCATGCATTGATAAAATATTATCTTAGTTCACTGCCGCCGTTGCTTATATTGAGCGACTTGTTTATTCGACTGGTTTATACGACTGGATTATTCGACTGGTTTATACGACTGGATTATACGACTGGTTTATTCGACTGGATTATTCGACTGAAGTATACGACTGAATTATACGACTGAACTATACGACTGAGTTATACGACTGAACTATACGACTGAACTATACGACTGAATTATACGACTGAACTATTTGACTGATGTTAAGACTGATGAAAACCTCCCCACCCCCTTCCCTACCGAGCATCTGACTCCTTCATTTATGGGTGGGGGTGGGAGTTGATGGCCGAACGATTTCCATGTGCTTGCTGTATCATGAAACCTGTCATTGAGTCAACTGGCGTGGTTTCGAATACCTGGTTGTACGTGACAAGGAGAAGGGTCGCCTGACCAACTTCGTGGATTTTCTCCGGGTCCTCCTGTTTCCTCCAACTGCTTAAGACCCCTAGGCGCAAGCGAATTATTGAAATAAAATTAAAAAACATATGTTAGTCCAGAAATGACATACTTTGAGTCGAGTGGACGTTAAACCCCATTCCCCCTCCCCTCCCTCTCTCTCTATCTCTCTCTCTCTCTCTCCCTCTCTCTCCCTTTCAGCTATAGCTTAGCTATGGTCTGAATACCTTACTCGCCAAACTACTTTTGCCCGTAAAATCGAACTTGAAACTAGTTGGGAAGGCCCCTGGCCCCCCGAACTCTACCCCGTGCCCCCGGCTCCTTCAGCTATGGCTACGAGCATGAATTGATAAAATATTATCTTAGTTCACTGCCACCGTTGCTTATATTGAGCGACTTGTTTATTCGACTGGTTGATACGACTGGATTATTCGACTGGTTTATACGACTGGATTATACGACTGGTTTATACGACTGGATTATACGACTGGTTTATTCGACTGGAGTATTCGACTGAAGTATACGACTGAATTATACGACTGAACTATACGACTGAGTTATACGACTGAACTATGCGACTGAACTATACGACTGAATTATACGACTGAACTATTTGACTGTTCTTAAGATTAATGAAAACCTCCTCCCCCCCCCCCCACCTTCCCTACCGAGCATCTGACTCCTTCATTTATGGGTGGGGGTGGGCGTTGATGGCCGAACGGTTTCCATGTGCTTGCTGTATCATGAAGCCTGTCATTGAGTCAACTGGCGTGGTTTCAAATCCCTGTTGTACGTGACAAGGAGAAGGGTCGCCTGACCAACTTCGTGGATTTTCTCCGGGTCCTCCTGTTTCCTCCAATTGCTTAAGACCCCTACGCGCAAGCGAATTATTGAAATAAAATTAAAAACTATATGTTAGGCCAGAAATGACATACTTTGAGTCGAGTGGACGTTAAACCCCATTCCCCCTCCCCTCCCTCTCTCTCTCTCTCTCTCTCTCTCTCTCTCTCTCTCTCTCTCTCTCTCTCTCTCTCTCTCTCTCCCTTTCAGCTATAGCTTAGCTATGGTCTGAATACCTTACTCGCCAAACTACTTTTGCCCGTAAAATCGAACTTGAAACTAGTTGGGAAGGCCCCTGCCCCCCCCCCCGAACTCTACCCCGTGCCCCCGGCTCCTTCAGCTATGGCTGCGAGCATGAATTGATAAAATATTATCTTAGTTCACTGCCACCGTTGCTTATATTGAGCGACTTGTTTATTCGACTGGTTTATACGACTGGATTATTCGACTGGTTTATACGACTGGATTATACGACTGGTTTATACGACTGGATTATACGACTGGTTTATTCGACTGGAGTATTCGACTGAAGTATACGACTGAATTATACGACTGAACTATACGACTGAGTTATACGACTGAACTATGCGACTGAACTATACGACTGAATTATACGACTGAACTATTTGACTGTTCTTAAGATTAATGAAAACCTCCTCCCCCCCACCTTCCCTACCGAGCATCTGACTCCTTCATTTATGGGTGGGGGTGGGCGTTGATGGCCGAACGGTTTCCATGTGCTTGCTGTATCATGAAGCCTGTCATTGAGTCAACTGACGTGGTTTCAAATCCCTGTTGTACGTGACAAGGAGAAGGGTCGCCTGGCCAACTTCGTGGATTTTCTCCGGGTCCTCCTGTTTCCTCCAATTGCTTAAGACCCCTACGCGCAAGCGAATTATTGAAATGAAATTAAAAACCATATGTTAGTCCAGAAATGACATACTTTGAGTCTAGTGGACGTTAAACCCAATTCCCCCTCCCTCCCTCTCTCCCTATGGTCTGAATACCTTTTGCCCTTAAAATCTATAGCTGAAAGGGAGAAAGAGAGAGAGAGAGAGAGAGAGAGAGAGAGAGAGAGAGAGAGAGAGAGAGAGAGCATGAATTGATAAAATATTATCTTAGTTCACTGTCGCCGTTGCTTATATTGAGCGATTTGTTTATTCGACTGGTTTATACGACTGGATTATTCGACTGGATTATACGACTGGTTTATACGACTGGATTATACGACTGGTTTATTCGACTGGATTATTCGACTGAAGTATACGACTGAATTATACGACTGAACTATACGACTGAGTTATACGACTGAACTATACGACTGAACTATAGGACTAAATTATACGACTGAACTATTTGATTGATGTTAAGACTAATGAAAACCTCCCCCCCCCCCTTCCCTACCGAGCTTCTGACTCCTTCATTTATGGGTGGGGGTGGGAGGTGGGACTGGATTATACGACTGGTTTATTCGACTGGATTATTCGACTGAAGTATACGACTGAATTATACGACTGAACTATACGACTGAGTTATACGACTGAACTATACGACTGAACTATAGGACTAAATTATACGTCTGAACTATTTGACTGATGTTAAGACTAATGACCCCGTGCCCCCGGCTCCTTCAGCTATGGCTACGAGCATGAATTGATAAAATATTATCCTAGTTCACTGCCACCGTTGCTTATATTGAGCGACTTGTTTATTCGATCGGTTTATACGACTGGATTATTCGACTGGTTTATACGACTGGATTATACGACTGGTTTATACGACTGGATTATACGACTGGTTTATTCGACTGGAGTATTCGACTGAAGTATACGACTGAATTATACGACTGAGTTATACGACTGAGTTATACGACTGAACTATGCGACTGAACTATACGACTGAATTATACGACTGAACTATTTGACTGTTCTTAAGATTAATGAAAACCTCCCCCCCCCCACCTTCCCTACCGAGCATCTGACTCCTTCATTTATGGGTGGGGGTGGGCGTTGATGGCCGAACGGTTTCCATGTGCTTGCTGTACCATGAAGCCTGTCATTGAGTCAACTGGCGTGGTTTCAAATCCCTGTTGTACGTGACAAGGAGAAGGGTCGCCTGACCAACTTCGTGGATTTTCTCCGGGTCCTCCTGTTTCCTCCAATTGCTTAAGACCCCTACGCGCAAGTGAATTATTGAAATAAAATTAAAAACCATATGTTAGTCCAGAAATGACATACTTTGAGTCGAGTGGACGTTAAACCCCATTCCCTCCCCCTCTCTCTCTCTCTCTCTCTCTCTCTCTATCTCTTTCTCTCTCCCTTTCAGCTATAGCTTAGCTATGGTCTGAATACATTACTTGACAAACTACTTTTGCCCGTAAAATCGAACTTGAAACTAGTTGGGAAGGCCCCTGGCCCCCGAACTCTACCCCCTGCCCCCGGCTCCTTCAGCTATGGCTACGAGCATGAATTGATAAAATATTATCTTAGTTCACTGCCACCGTTGCTTATATTGAGCGACTTGTTTATTCGACTGGTTTATACGACTGGATTATTCGACTGGTTTATACGACTGGATTATACGACTGGTTTATACGACTGGATTATACGACTGGTTTATTCGACTGGAGTATTCGACTGAAGTATACGACTGAATTATACGACTGAACTACACGACTGAGTTATACGACTGAACTATACGACTGAACTATAGGACTAAATTATACGTCTGAACTATTTGACTGATGTTAAGACTAATGAAAACCTCCCTCACCCCCTCCTCCTTCCCTACCGAGCTTCTGACTCCTTCATTTATGGGTGGGGGTGGGACGTGATGGCCGAAGGTTTTCCATGTGCTTGCTGTACCATGAAGCCTGTCGTTGAGTCAACTGGCGTGGTTTCGAATCCTTGGTTGTACGTGACAAGGAGAAGGGTCGCCTGAACAACTTTGTGGATTTTCTCCGGGTCCTCCTGTTTCCTCCAACTGCTTAAGACCCCTATGCACAAGCGAATTATTGAAATGAAATTAAAAACCATATGTTAGTCCAGAAATGACATACTTTGAGTCTAGTGGACGTTAAACCCAATTCACCCTCCCTCCCTCTCACCCTCTCTCTCTCTCTCCCTCTCTCTCCCTATGGTCTGAATACCTTACTCGCCAAACTACTTTTGCCCTTAAAATCTATAGCTGAGAGAGAGAGAGAGAGAGAGAGAGAGAGAGAGAGCATGAATTGATAAAATATTATCTTAGTTCACTGCCGCCGTTGCTTATATTGAGCGACTTGTTTATTCGACTGGATTATACGACTGGTTTATACGACTGGATTATACGACTGGTTTATACGACTGGATTATACGACTGGTTTATTCGACTGAATTATTCGACTGAAGTATACGACTGAATTATACGACTGAACTATACGACTGAGTTATACGACTGAACTATACGACTGAACTATACGACTAAATTATACGACTGAACTATTTGACTGATGTTAAGACTAATGAAAACCTCCCCCACCCCCTCCCCTTCCCTACCGAGCTTCTGACTCCTTCATTTATGGGTGGGGGTGGGAGGTGGTGGCCGAAGGTTTTCCATGTGCTTGCTGTACCATGAAGCCTGTCATTGAGTCAACTGGCGTGGTTTCGAATACCTGGTTGTACGTGACAAGGAGAAGGGTCGCCTGAACAACTTCGTGGATTTTCTCCGGGTCCTCCTGTTTCCTCCAACTGCTTAAGACCCCTACGCGCAAACGAATTATTGAAAAAAAAAATTAAAAACCATATGTTAGTCCCGAAATGACATACTTTGTGTCGAGTGGACGTTAAACCCCATTCCTCTCTCCCTCTCTTTCTCTCTGACCTTCAGTTATAGCTTTGCTATGGTCTGAATACCTTACTTGCCAAACTACTTTTGTCCGTTAAATCGAACTTAAAACTAGTTGGGAAGGCCCCTGGCCCCCGGCCTCTACCCCATGCCCCCGGCTCCTTCCGGTATGGCTAGGAGCAAGAATTGATAAAATATTATCTTAGTTCACTGCCGCCGTTGCTTATATTGAGCGACTTGTTTATTCGACTGGTTTATACGACTGGATTATTCGACTGGATTATACGACTGGTTTATACGACTGGTTTATTCGACTGAAGTATACGACTGAAGTATACGACTGAATTATACGACTGAACTATACGACTGAGTTATACGACTGAACTATACGACTGAACTATTTGACTGATGTTAAGACTAATGAAAACCTCCCCACCCCCTCCCCCCTCTCTACCGAGCTTCTGACTCCTTCATTTATGGGTGGGGGTGGGAGGTGATGGCCGAAGGTTTTCCATGTGCTTGCTGTACCATGAAGCTTGTCATTGAGTCAACTGGTGTAGTTTCGAATCCCTGGTTGCACGTGACAAGGAGAAGGGTCGCCTGACCAACTTCGTGGATTTTCTCCGGGTCCTCCTGTTTCCTCCAACTGCTTAAGACCCCTACGCGCAAACGAATTATTGAAATAAAATTAAAAAACCTATGTTAGTCCCGAAATGACATACTTTGTGTCGAGTGGACGTTAAACCCCATTCCCCTCTCTCTCTCTCTCTCTCTCTCACTCTCTCTCTCTCTCTCTCTCTCTGACCTTCAGTTATAGCTTTGCTATGGTCTGAATACCTTACTTGCCAAACTACTTTTGACGTAAAATCGAACTTGAAACTAGTTGGGAAGGCCCCTGGCCCCCGGCCTCTACCCCATGCCCCCCGGCTCCTTCAGCTATGGCTACGAGCATGAATTGATAAAATAGTATCTTAGTTCACTGCCACCGCTGCTTATATTGAGCGACTTGTTTATTCGACTGGTTTATACGACTGGATTATTCGACTGGTTTATACGACTGGATTATACGACTGGTTTATTCGACTGGATTATTTGACTGAAGTATACGACTGAATTATACGACTGAACTATACGACTGAACTATACGACTGAATTATACGACTGAACTATACGATTGAGTTATACGACTGAACTATACGACTGAATTATACGACTGAACTATTTGACTGATATTAAGACTATTGAAAACCTCCCCCAACCCCTCCCCCTTCGAGCTTCTGACTCCTTCATTTATGGGTGGGGGTGGGAGGTGATGGCCGAAGGTTTTCCATGTGCTTGCTGTACCATTAAGCCTGTCATTGAGTCAACTTGCGTGGTCTCGAATCCCTGGTTGTACGTGAAAAGGATAAGGGTCGCCTGACCAACTTCGTGGATTTTCTCCGGGTCCTCCTGTTTCCTCAAACTGCTTAAGACCCCTACGCGCAAACGAATTATTGAAATCAAATTAAAAACCATATGTTAGTCCCGAAATGACATACTTTGTGTCGAGTGGACGTTAAACCCCATTCCCCTCTCTCTCTCTTGTTTATTCGACTGGTTTATACGACTGGTTTATATGACTGGATTATTCGACTGGTTTATACGACTGGATTATTCGACTGGTTTATACGACTGGATTATACGACTGGTTTATTCGACTAGAGTATTCGACTGAAGTATACGACTGAATTATTCTACTGAATTATACGACTGGGTTATACGACTGAACTATGCGACTGAATTATACGACTGAACTATTTGACTGATGTTAAGACTAATGAAAACCTCCCCCAACCCGTCCCCCTTCCCTACCGAGCATCTGACTCCTTCATTCATGGGTGGGAGTGGGAGTTGATGGCCGAACGGTTTCCATGTGCTTGCTGTATCATGAAGCCTGTCATTGAGTCAACTGGCGTGGTTTCGAATACCTGGTTGTACGTGACAAGGAGAAGGGTCTCCTGACCAACTTCGTGGATTTTCTCCGGGTCCTCCCGTTTCCTCTAACTGCTTAAGACCCCTATGCGCAAGTGAATTATTGAAATAAAATTAAAAAAACATATGTTAGTCCCGAAATGACATAGTTTGTGTCGAGTGGACGTTAAACCACATTCCTCTCTCTCTTTCTCTCTCTCTCTCTCTTTCAGTTATAGTGTTGCTATGGTCTGAATGCCTTACGTACCAAACTACTTTTGCCCGTAAAATCGAACTTGAAACTAGTTGGGAAGGCCCCTGGCCCCCGGCTCCTTCAGCCAGCTATGGCTACGAGCATGAATTATGAATTGATAAAATATAATCTTAGTTCACTGCCACCGCTGCTTATATTGAGGGACTTGTTTATTCGACTGGTTTATACGACTGGATTATTCGACTGGTTTATACGACTGGATTATACGACTGAAGTATACGACTGAACTATACGACTGAGTTATACGACTGAGCTATCCGACTGATGTTTAGAATGATAAGACCTTCCCCATCCCCTTCCCTACCTAGCACCTGACTCCTTCAGTAATGGGGGTGGGGTTGATGGCCGAATGGTTTGCAGGTGCTCGCTGTATCATGAAGCATATGGGACACAGACTACAACACTAGCTGTTTCTCGCACGGCCATTGTTTATGTTTATGTTTTCAGTCGATGACGTCAGTCGTTGACCTTTAACCCGAATTTGATGACCTTACTCGCTAAGAGTGGTCAACAGGTTGTTTAGGGGATTGCTATTGAAGAAAAATCTCAATAAAGTTTTGATTTCAATTGTCAGATTTGAACTTCGGTGAAAATAAACAAAATAGACAAAAACGATTTTAGGAAATTTGAGTTAGTGCGTTTTTTATTTACGTCAAACAAACTATTCCCAAATTTTAACCCAACCATCGACCGAATTTGCTGACTGGCTATTCTTGTGGTACTTAGGGGTAATTGGTTCTTGTAATGTGCAGGCAGCCATGACACAGGCCAGTTGAAATCTCGCCAAATACCGCGACGGCTTAACTCCGCCCATCTTTTTCCATATAAGGTAATGCCTACGATACGCTGACCCAGCACAAATACTATAAGAGAATCTCGCCTGAAATGTCAAAGACGCCCATTACATCCTTTTTTTGAACAATAAAATCTATTATCAGTTTTTGTCCAGGTTTGAGCGAAAAATTTATGCCCAACCTCCCCAACACGCAGTCTATTATTGTTTCTGACATATTTTCCCACGCTAAGGTCATTAGCATATAATTATAGTCATATGCCATATATGGAAGGGGCGTATGATCACTTGAGTTGGATTGCGCATGCTCTATTTGACTGGGCGGCCATTATAATTTCAGAACTTGAGAATTTTCATGAAGGGATTTGATTTTATCAAATCATTTAATTATGAGGTAAGGCTTCACCTTTATTTCAATGGGGAATCGATTTATTATATGTTAAGCTATGTGCAGTACAGTTTTGGGTTAGTGTCTGT
Source organism: Patella caerulea (assembly GCA_036850965.1). Classification (NCBI taxonomy): domain Eukaryota; kingdom Metazoa; phylum Mollusca; class Gastropoda; family Patellidae; genus Patella; species Patella caerulea. Next base: position 14,519,376 of record JAZGQO010000005.1, on the reverse strand, counting down.
GTAAATTAAGGGAGCTATAGGCCAGTAAACTTTTTGTAGTCATTTGACTACAAAACTTGCGCAAAGGAACTCTGTAGGAAAAGCCACTACTGTGCCTCGTGCCTGAATGAAGTATGACGGAAGGCATCAGTAGTGGAACCATTTCTAGTTGTGTGTATAAATTGTAGCGGTGGGCAAGAGAATTATCACGCTACAAATATTGCAAACAATCAATGGGATGGCAGAGGGCATCATCAAACTGGATTCTACAAGGAATGGCCGATGTACTCTTTCATAGATTTATTTTGTAAATCTGTATACATATTTATACAGTCTGTTTCACAGACGTATTACGAAAACTTCTAATTAATAAATCTGTATAAGATGACTGACCCTTATAAGTTCAACACGTGACGTGAGATCACGAGGTGTCAATCATTGGCTCCATGGCGCGTGCATTATTGACATAATACGTTGAAGACTGCGAAATGGACCGGGCAGAAAGGTGTTTTTCAGTGGCGGTGCAGGGGGGTACATGTGGGGGCTATGGGGCACTACCACAGGAGCAAATATCCCCTCCTAAAAAAACCTGCCGCTCCTAAAATATCGACCATGTAAAATACAAAATTGACTCTTCGATATCACCAGAGTGCCCAAAAAACATGTTTCCAGCAGCATTATTTTTCAAAATTTTCGCCCACTAACATCCATTTCTGGATAAGCGCCTGTGCCACCACATGTGCGCAGTAATTTGGGCATTATATTGGCGCTGCACCCCCACTTTTTAATTTAAATCCTACATACGACGGAGTGTCTACTACTCATTTTAAAACCCATTTACATATTTTTCTACAACTTCAAAAAAATGATCTAGAATTTTATTTGCAGAACCAGACGGAAAAAATATAATATTGCAAGCTCATTAAACCGCATCGATGTCATCCCTGCTTTGGTGGGGGGACGTATATTTTTCGCCTGATCGCGCCGATTTTTAAAATCGCTCATGTGCCCATTCATGGTGACAAGTCTGTTTCGTGAAACATTCACCGATCAGTGATTTTAGCGACTACTGTCCTGATCAGTATGAGAGAGAGAGAAATGGGGCTTAACGTCCACCTGACACAAACTAGGTCATTTCGGGACTAACATATGGTTTAATTTCAGCCATATGCAGGGGCGGATCCGGAGGGGGGGGGGGTCCAAACCCCACCCTGCTCAGCTACATAAAAAAAATTAATGCCTTGCATTGTGATCCTACATAGGTATGGTATAAAATAAAAATGCTTTCTCTCTTTAAAAAGCTCAATTTGTATGTATGCCTATGTAATTTAGGGACGATGATGGCAGATTTCCTTAACTGGAACCTGGCAAACCCCCTCCTGCAAAAATTCCTGGATCCGCCCCTGATATGTCGAAGCGCGGCACTCTAGACCACTGGGCCATCCCACCCCCCACCCCGCTCCTGATCAGTAAAGAAAATGAAACTGGGTATTATTTGTTACCAAAGATATTTATTATAAAACTGACTTTCATATTTCATTTGTGCAGGGAAAAAACATACAAATGGTCATCTACAATAATTATAATCAATTATAGTGATTTTCAATCAGATTAAAATACAGATCAATATTTCGCTTTGTACTGGAAGGTCGAGTCAGGGGTCGTACGAGTGGCTTTTGACCCTATGACTCATACATTGATTAATCAATCGCCTTGACGTTTAACCGTGCATGGCACGCCAAAAAGTCGCTGTAACAGATCAATTCATTGGCTAATCCCTCACTTCAAACAAAGTGCCAGTAATATAACAACTCTTCCAGATCCCAGTGTAGTAAAGACAAGTAAAACGACATTTTGAACAATAAAAAACGAAACGAAATAGGATCTGTGTTTTAATCAGAATGCGTGATGAGTGATTGTCAACCAAATATGAATCAAAGTCAAAACAATTTCATTCAATAAAAAATTCTACAATAAATCAACAATTTACAGTCTTAATTTGATACCTGTCAACCATAAAAATATCAAATAAAACTGAAAAATCTTAAATTCAACAAAAGTTTAGGTGTACCTGTCAAATTCCAGGACAAGCCTCTGGTGTCTGGTGTTCTCATCTTGTCTTTTTGTGGACAGTTTTACACATACTTACTGAAAACTACAGGCTTGTTCTAGACAGACTCAATATTGTTTTCCAATAAATTAATTACTACATATTCTTTGTGCGCTCACAAAATGTCCAACAATCTAAGGTAATAAAGATAATGCTCAAAACAAAATAAAATAATAATAATTATACACAAATCACAGTTTTATGAATTTCAATTACTTAGTGGCGTTTCAACCAGCTTCGAGGAGTTTCTTAATACCTCGCTCTCGACCATTAACCCACAAATAATGATACATTGCTCAGTAATAAGCAGTTGTTGAATTCTAAAGAAAGTGTGATCAGTATATTCTAATTCCATTACTAAATTCCATTCAAACAAATTAATAATTATGATGTTTGTTAGAGGTGGGAACAAGTATGACCCGAGTCGCCACTGGTCGAGTTCGAGTCGAGTACCAAGTCACTGACTTTAGTACCAAGTTGAGTCGAGTCTTCACAAATCCTAAGTCTCTTTGTGTCACCAGTTCATCAAATGAGTCAACAATTCATTGCGAATAAGCTAAGTTAGAGTTATGGCCCCTCGCTGCAATTCAAGTCCTTAGTTTTTTCAAGTCGCGAGTTGTCACGACTGCTGAGGCCAAGTCTCAATCATATTTTAAGTCAAGTGTCAAGTCGGGTCATTCATTCGCGAGTTATCACGACTACTGAGGCCAAGTTATCACGACTGCTGAGGCAAGTCGGTTCAGTCATGTCACTTAAGTCGGACTCAAGTCAACTCAGGTTCGAGTTCCCATCTCTGATGTTTAGCACACACAGTATATAAATATTATGAATATATTTTGGTTATAAAAGTAACAATATAAAAACAAGGGTAATATGGGAGATATATATATCAGTAACAAACAGGCACGCGCAAGCAACAAGTCACATGGGAAGCATCTGACATGTAATAATAATAAGGCAGTGGATATTGAGCTGGATCAGGGCCCTATTTCTCAAAATCTTAACTAAAGGTGAAATCCAAATTTTAGTAGATGCTGCAATTTTGATTGGCTAAGGACTAAAATCAATCTAATATTATCCAATCAAATTGCTAAAATTCGGATTTTATCTTCGAGAAATAGGCCCCAGGTTCTTGTACTGGAACAAACTAAAGAGAAGTAAATAGCAACCCTTCTTGTCATGTGGAAGTTTGGGATTGAAAGCCAAGTTACTTGACTCAATGGCAGACCTTAGTATCTAAAGCACATAGGTATATAGACCATTCAACCTATCACAACCACCCACAAATAAAAAAAAAAGTAGTTCTGATTTCTGATTTGTTGATATTAAATCCTGCGATTTAAAAGTCCGAATGACTGATTCCCAATATTTGAAATTTAAGAAACCTGCAGACTATAATTTAATTTTTGTAGAGTTTGATCTCCCCTTATAAAGATTTTATTGTTGGCAATCCAGCATCACCGCTTGCTGGTATAGAACCACGAACTACAGTCTATGGCACAAACAAGCGTTAGGGAAGACGGACACTAAAAATAACCAACCAGAAGTCATTTCCAGTTCTTTAGTTTGTGTAGATCTGGAACCTGTTCTAGTTCAATATCCACTTCCCAATAATAATAATAATAATAATGCATAAATTGTAAGATTTCAACAAATTCAACAATGATAAATAACTAATATTGGAAGCATCTAAGATTAAGCAAGCATTAAATAAAATTACAGCAACTTAGTTAGCAGACGCCATTATGTGTTATAAAGGGTTTGAAATTCTTATTAAACCAATCCATGGCCACATAACCCATTGTCAAACATACAACAAGTAGACTTTAATCACCTTAAGAATGGAAGCATCTATGATTAAACATACATTATGCAAGAGCTAAATCTGTCTATTGCATGTCTTTCTTTAGGCTGGAAATGTTATATAAATTATTAATTTGACATTAATTATCTAGACAATTAAAACTCTCGATGTCATTGCTATCCTGTGATATTTACTGGATTAAATCATGAAATGGATAATCAAGACTATGTTTTTTTTTATCGTACTGACTTTAGTAATGATGATCGAGGCTAGGCCAAAACATTCAATTGATAAATTCTCAGACCAGAGTGGATCAATTTCAGTGAAATTTTCAGCAAATTCTTTTTACATTATCTAGCTGTTAGCTATTGTAGTGAGAACTGCCAGCTCTTTATCTAATCTCACATCATGTATCTTTAACTAATAGATATAATTTACCTAACTGTGTCTGTTTTTCTTCGAAATTGCCTCAAGCATGCTCACTCAGTAATGAGACAAACTCCCTATTAAGACAACATCTAGACAGTCCCACATGTGGTCTTAACAGAAGGATTTCACTGTATAATATTTATATAGTTTATGCGAAGATCTATTTCATTTTATATAAACACAGATGCCATTACATAAAAAAAGTTGAAAGTTGTCTGTTAAGATTTTGACAGTTTACACCTTCTTTGTACTCGATTAAAGACAACTGCTTTCAAAGTAAGGCCATGTCAATTTTATTCTCCGGTCTAGCTAACTGAGGTACATAAAGTATTTTTTGTTTTTAAATTAGTCTTTGTCCTGAAGAAATAAAAAGAAAAATTTTAACCCGAAGAACAGAAAAAAAAATTGATGTTGCCTAAAGAAAGACTGAAATAACTCAACAATCAACATACATGGAGTAAGGTCGCCTGTCCAGCCTCGTGGGTTTTCTCCAGGTCCTCCTGTTTACTCCCACTATCAAAGAACCCTACACACAAGCGAATTATTGAAATAAAATTGAATTATATGTTAGTCCCGAAATGATCTAGTTTGTTATGAGTGGAAGTTAAACCCCACTTCAATCTTTCTCTCACAACGAAATATCGAAAAACATTAGATCAAATATCATCAAAGTAAGAACCTTAATCACCTAGGACCTGTTTCACGAAATTTTAACTAAAGATAAAATCCAAATTTTAGCAGATACTTCAATTTTGATTGGCTAAGAACTAAAATCAATCTAATATTGTCAAATCAAATAACTAAAATTCAGATCTTATCTTAGTTAAAATTTTGTGAAAAAGGCCCCTGATAATATAGTTGGTTACAGTCCTTTCATAATGCTGATTGATCAAACAATAAAATGGTCACTATGGTATCGGTCAGTATGATATCTAAACTAATCTACTTTTAGCTCAGTCACAAAGGTGAGTCTACACAGTATACATGACCAAATGGGGGAGACAGAGAGAAATGGGGTTTAACGTCCACAAGACACAAACTAGGTCATTTCAGGACTAACATGGTTCAATTGAATTTCTATAATTGGCATTATTGGTATGTACTTTAGGGGTCTTATGACCAAAAGGAGAATCAACACGGTTCACGATCTCTACACCACACATGATTAAACGATATATGAATAAAGCATAAGCTCTGTACACCATACATGAATAAAAGACAATCTCTTCACACCATACATGAATGAAGGACAATCTCTTCACACCATATATGACTAAAGGATAATCTCTTCTTATGATATTTGAAGAAAGGATAACCTCTTCACACCATATATGAATAAAGGATAATCTCTTCCTACCATATATGAATAAAGGATAATCTCTTCTTACCATATAGGACTAAAGGATAATCTCTTCTTATGATATTTGAAGAAAGGATAACCTCTTCACACCATATATGAATAAAGGATAATCTCTTCTTACCATATATGAATAAAGGATAATCTCTTCTTACCATATATGACTAAACGATAATCTCTTCACACCATATATGATTAAAGGATAATCTCTTCACACCATATATTAATAAAGGATAATCTCTTCATCTGATATTTGAAGAAAGGATAATTTCTTCATATGATACATGATTAAAGGATAATCTCTTCACATGACACATGCCAAAAGGATAATCTCTTTAAAGAAAAAGATTAAATACGACACAAACTTGGATGTACAATTATCAGAAGTTAATAGAAATCATAAATTTTTTTGATGAAGTCTAACCATACATAAAGCAAGCTACAATAACTGGTCCAGGGAATATTTTACTTTTTTACATTTGGTTAGCAGTTTCCAGAAAAATTGTGTAAGAATGCTAATCAATTGTATAATTGAGTAGCAAAATTTACTAATTGATTAGCATTTTTTTAGTATGTAATGGAATTCTTATTTCACATAATAAGGCCTATATGTGACAATAACAATACCCACATTATTTGTATTACCAAAGGGTTGTTTATATTTATATATAAAATAAAAATAAAAGTATGTGACCACATGTTATTCTTTGTACGAAACCGGGACATTCTTTATTTACTTCATACTCTAGTCAGATCTTTTCTGCGTCATATTTCCTCACCCAATCTTGAACTGTTGCTAATTTTAATGTCGAATTTGAAGACAGAACATAATATCATGTGTTTGAATTTCACGACGTACCCTCGATCATCCGGTAATTTTATTTTGTAGTGTTTTGAATGTCTGTCTTGACGAATGTGACTACAACAGATATAGAAAGAAAGTATGTAGTGTTGTCATCTCTGTCATCAAAACTTTTTACGTCTATAAATAGCAGACGTCAACATGTACTGCTCTCGTTCCACTGGACCGTTGCAGAGGCACGTAAAGAGTCTTGATGATATAGACAATAAAATTGCGAGATTTCAGATTTGTTTTGATGTGTTTTACGATACTGAATGGTTTTAAAGTTAAAATTAATTTTCAAAACTTTGATTCGCGCTGAAGCAGGGTTTTAAGCTAATAATGCTAATCAAATATAAATTTGATTCGCAAAATCGGACGTTTGAGTCTCAAATTGCGATACGAACCCGGTTAAAATATTCCCTGAACTGGTCTATAAACAAGTTTTGTTATCAATAATTCATATTGCACTAAAATATATACACATATAATATAACATAACATTACATATCTTTATATAAAATAACATATAATTACATATCGTTCAGGGATCTTAATTACATATCGACCAAGGATCTTAATTACATATTGATCACATATCTTAATTACATATTGATCACATATCTTAATTACATATTGATCACGCATTTCAATTACATATTGATCACTGACCTTAATTGGTTTGTTACAGTCGCTTAATGTTTCAAAAAGCTGATTGATAAACCAATGAACCGGCCACGATGGTATCATGGATCAATCTACTTTTGACCCAATTCTGATCAGCTTCTTTCAAAATGGATTAAGATCCCTGATATCAATTACATTAACCAAACAGATAATCTCACAGATACCACATAATATATTACAAACAAGTTTTGAGACCTCATGAGATTCTATTTATAAATTATGGTTCAGTCTCATATATTTTTTTATCAAAGTTATCCACGTGCAAATAGCAATTTTTATACAAAAATCAAATTGAATAAAGTTGTAAATAGTCACAAAGCGTACTTAAATAATTGATAAAAATATGGTACTCAAATCTTTATTTTTGATTTGCATATTTGATGGTCACACCCAACCACAACCAGATTATAATGTATATAATTTGTTACTATGGAGATCAACACAATAATTAAAGCTCACTATTTTTTTTATATTAATCAATATTTATATTAATCAATATTGACATTAATCAATATATATATATATATATTAATCCATATTTATATTAATCAGTATATATATTAATCAATATATATATTTATATGAATTAATATTTATATTAATCAATTTTCATATCTATCAATATTTATATTAATCAAAGTTTATATTAATTTACAATGTGAAATAAACTTTAAAAGACCATCTTTATTTAGGTTGTAAGGGCTTACAATATTTTTTGAATAACAAACTATTTTTTAGTTTAATTATACAAAAATTTACAAATCAAGTTTTATACTCAATTATATTTTATAGACTATTACCACTTTTTTTCAGATGAATGAAATATGTCTTTTTAAAGTATTATTATAGGCCAGTTGAAGCTGACATTCCATAAGAATTACCCTTATCACACTTGTGCGTTTTTTGACAATTTTTGATAGTTGATTTTAAAAGGTAAAAGAGTACATATCAAATTTTGAAATGATTTAGCTCAAGACGGTGTTGATAGTATGATCTAACCACTATAACCAATAATATTTGAGTGGCATTTAGTAACTGGATAGAGCAATAAACTATAACACATACAATAATCCTTATAAGACATATAGAAATAGATCTCACTAAAAATAAACACACTTGTATGGATATACTACTAATAAAATTCAGAAGTAGTATATCCATACAAGTGAGTTTATATTTATAACACATACGTATGGAAAAACAGCTACTTATTTATTTCGAAGAGTAAGCTTATGGATACTCTTCAAAATGTCTCCCAAATAAATAAGTAGCTGTTTTTCCATAAGTATCTGTTATAGTTTATCACTATAACCCAAATTTCAGTTAATCTTGTGTATATAACATTAAATTCTTTAACATTCATTCAACATCAAAACGAAACGACAAAGGATCTGGGTTTTATTTAGATTGAGTTTGCAAGATCAGCAGCATTATGGTAAATGAGAAACGTTGACTTAGATTTACACGTTTGATTGGACATTTACCAACCAATGATTATATTTAATACTGATGATTTGACTCACTTGACGACACAACATATTATCCAATCAGAAGTTAGCTAAGAGAGTTGGATCAATGGAAGCTAGTTTAGCAGAAAGGAAGGCATGAATACAATACATCAAGGTTCGTAGATCTGTACATTCGATTTCCTGTAATATAAAATAATCATTCATAAAATAATCCTGTCACATATCATGTTGTTCAAGAGCCACTTGAAATACTGTGGGGCACAGATCTTAATCGGCTGTTTTTTGTCGGCTTTAGCCGATTGATCTTTAATCTAGCCGGTTTGTAAAACAATGAACCGGCCACTATGGTATCATTAATCAATCAACTTTCGGCCGATAACAAAGAGTTAATTATTACTCGTCAATTAAGAAACCCATCAAAGAATCAGTCAATACAATATGAATACCTTCAGCTTCAATTCGTATCGGCTCATTTCCTAAATAAACAACTTAATTAGTTGAGTCAATCAAGTAAAAGAATGTATATAATCCAATGTCGGTTCATTCATTTCTATCTAACACAATGTTGAAGTACTTGAACACCTCACAGAATGACAATAGAAAACGTAAGCGAGTTTAAGCCGACGATAGTGATGGCTGCATTGACCTTGAACTTCAAGCATGCACGTCGTCATTGGAAGTTCCAAAGTCGGAGAAACTCCCACGTCCAATATAGGTCAACCAAAATCGAAGTCCGGGAGATATTTTAATATCGAATGGTTAACTACTTTCAAATGGCTTTCGTTTGACAAAATTTCACAGAAAATGTTGTCTTGTAGTCGTAAGTTCTTAATTTAGTCTCCTTTTTTAAGTCACGTAATAACCTACTGATCTCGTATAGTAATAATTATTATTATTATGTTAGCGTTGAGTAAATTTGGTAATAACCTACTGACCCGTATATAATTATTATGTCAAGTAATAGCCTATCATGGTAATAGGCCACGTGACTTTTCGCACGTCGGCATATTTCCGAGTTCCGACTATACACAGAAACTAATTTGTGCTAATTTATTATTATTGATATGTGCTTACATTCTTTTTATTTTTATATATTGACAAGTGATCACAATAATACAATTGTAAAAAAAAACATATTTATATTTACTGGTAGTTTTTCTTTTTACTAAATTATAACTTCCGTTTGGTTGGATGAAAGCGAAAGTAGGAATATGCATTATGCAAGTTGCTGAAATTTGACTATAAATTTCGATATTATTATCGATGTATGAATACAAGTATGCAATTACAACAAAGGTTTTGTTTATTCGAAGTTTAAGCTATTATTATTCAGAATACGTTATGCAATTATTAACGTGAATAAAGTATGCATAAACCAACATGTCTGTTGTTGAAAATACGACTATCCGTTAGGCTTACCCTTGGCCGGTTCATTTCAAAATGGATTAAGAACCCTGCTGTGGGGTTTATTTTAGTTCTATAAAAGGTGCTCTGTTTAATATATTGAATTGGTTAAACAAATGGGTGACGAGAAATGAGCTAAGTAGGTATTTTGCAAGATTCAAGTCTCTTAGACTAACTCACAGACAGTTCCTGCCACTATCACATGCTGAAAGTAGGGTACTATCATCGAGTCATATCGAGCACAGATTAGTCCAGTTAAATAGAATAACGCTTAGCGGATAGGGTGAAGACATCATTCAGCGTTCCTACTCGAATGACTAGCCATCAATTTTATGATAATCCTTTAACATATTATGCTTCCCCAATCACCATTTTTATTACCATTTAAAGATTTTAAACCGGCAATAAATGATTTTATTTATGACTGCTGGTAACGGTCTTGGGATCTTACAGACACAAACAAACTTCATCACATTAAGCCTCTCTTAGGAGATTGGGCAAACTCCTATAGAACCAACAGGAGAGATGAAGTTGTTCTGTGTCGCTCTCGTATAGGTCATACTTTTTTAACACACTTTTTCATTTTGAAACGAGAGCCTCAACCAGAATGTGAACACTGTCATGTTCCTTTGACAGTGAAGCACATTTTGATTGAGTGCAAGCATCTCAAGAACCTAAGATCAAAATATTACTGTGCCAGTCTCTGCATCAATTATTTGCCCAACCGGGCTTATATTGTAAATTGTTAGACTTTTTAAAAGAGACAAGCTTTTATTATAAATTTTAATTGTATATTTATCATTTCATTTTTTATATTTTAAATATTTATATGCATAAAAGATTTATTTGATTTTTTATTTTATTTACTGTGATATTGCTTTTATTTATGCATATAAAACTTTTTCTGCGATATTTATTTAACTTGTCTCGCATTAATCATTGTAGGTTTGGCGCAATATAGCCCGGTTGGTGCAGAAGTGCCATAAAACCACATTTCATTTCATTTTAACATATTATGTCATTCAGGAGACACTTTGGCTTTGGGACCATAATGTTAGCTCACTGGCTAAATTGCATTGTTGTGTTGCCAGAGAAACATCTTTGGGTTGGCCAACCCTGAAATGGAACCTAAGGATGTTTTTTTGGCAACACTAAGATGCAACAAAGTCAGCTAGCAGTGTTGACTGAGAAAGTTCTTCAGGGTTTTCCAACCTGGACAGGTTTGGCCAAGTCAATGAACACTGTTTAGTCATTCAGATGGGACAAAAAACTGTGGTCCCATAACCATTTTATAGTATCCTGTGTGACACACTGCATGGCACATGCCCATCTTCAATAGCCCAGTTTTTGTGAAAAAATAGGACATTTAGCCCAATTTAACCATTTCTGTTACGTAATGAACATGCTACACATAATTATATATCTCCAGAATTGGATTATGATTTTGTGCTTTTTATAACTTAATCACATCGATTTGATTTTTTCGTAAGTTCCGAGTGCACCGTGTAGAAATAGAAAAAATGAATTCTTACCCTGGTTTCCGTTTCTTTACAGGTTTCGTTATTAAATGTTAAAACCAGTTTTTTATTACCATCATCTGATGAAGATTTTAGTTGAGAAAATTTATACGTCCACATAAAACTCTAAAAAATAAATACATACTGATTAACCCTTTAACCTTTGGACGTTCCATATGGAATGTTTCAGGAGGCCATTTTGCAGGTCATGACCTATATGTAAAAAATGTAAAGAAATGTTAAATATTTTATACCATTGAATAGAGGAATTCAAGATTCTTCGACAAATACACACATTTGTATGATTTTTTCTTAAATTTAAAGAGTTACACAAAATATTCTTAACTACATGTATATGCTTTTCCTTGTCACAACCACAAAACAATCTGACAATTAAAGCGTTTAGAATAGAAATTAAAAACATAGAACTGTAGGATGAAAAACCAAGGAAAAATTCATTAATTAATGAATAATTAATTTTTCATTAGATTAGGCACGGACCATTTATTATCATTTCCAATACTGATATAATAAACCTATACATGAAATTAAATGGGGTTTAACGTCATACTGTTCTGCTCCTATTGGACTAATGAAGACGGGCATACGCCATTCAGTGTGCTATGAGGGGAATTTTGTCGGACCACGGCACTACAGCCTACTCTTGTATCGAATTCCAACTACCCAGGGGTCTTTTGTGTCCACTCAAATGTGTACATGGGACCTCGCTTTTTCGTCCCATCCTGCAGCATTGAAAAGAGGATATCAGGACGGAATCTTGTCGGTCAACATTGGGAGCTAAATAACTTTTAAAGTAGCATTGTGTCATTTCCATGTTTTGATGATATATACACAGATTGATCATTTAACATTTAATTAAGAAAACAAACTAGGTCAATTCTGGACAAACATATGGTTATTTTATTTCAATAATTTGCTTGAACGCGTTGGGATCTTTGGATGTGTCAGGAAGATGGAGTAGACACATGAGGTTGCCAGGCAACACTACTTCTTGTCATGTACAACTGGGGAATCGAAATCATGCCACTTGACTCAATAATAACAGAACTTATGATGCAATGAGCAAGCACGTTTACCATTCGGACACAATATTTTTACCTTTGTTTGATGGTCGTAAAGAGAAAAACCATAATTTAAATCTATAGTGAGACCAGATAAAGCACCACGCCACGTACAACCAAATGTTTTACTCTGTAAATATAAAGCATTATATAATAAATCATATCCTTGTCGGAGCTTTCCATAACTGATTGACAAGCTACACTTGTCTCCCTCCCATCACCAGTCTGTCATACAAACAGATTAACCTGCAAAGTGATCAAGGGCCATAACTCTGACAGAATTTATCTATAATCGTTGAAAATCAATAGGCTCCTTCATCTCATGATCTCAAACACTGCGTTCTTACAAAAAATAATATCTACTGGGTTTGTGAAATAAATTGAAATATTTTGTTGCTGTACGAGGCAATTGTCCAAGGTATAGTTGTCCTAGAAACGGTTTTGGTCAAACGAATGCTAAACAATAAACCAAAGGTCTGTGTATAGAGTGTAATATTAACTTACAACAAGACGTTTAACAGCTAATGTATTAGTTGTATGCCAGGCTTTTTCTAGTTGTAATAATTCTGATCTACATTCTGTACTAAGTATAATATCATCACCACAACCTGTTTGTATTCTACAACAATACTGACGATCATCCGGTAATTCACTATCCTATAATATAAACAACATTTATAATATAAACAACATTTTTAATAACATCAAAACATAAACAACATTCATATTATAAATATTTACACTAAAAACAATATTTACAATATACAAAACATTTATAAGTAACATTTACAATATACAAAGGATTTATAATATAAACAACATTTATAATATAAACAACATTTATAATATAAACAACATTTATAAACAAGTTGTAATATAAACAACATTTATAATATAAACAACATTTATAAACAAGTTGTAATATAAACAACATTTATAATATAAACAGCATTTATAATATATTAACAATATTTACAATATAAACAATATAAATAACATCACAATCTAATACTTAGAAAAGAATACATTTACCAGTCACAGCAACATTCGGTCGTGAACATGGGATGTTCATAGCTGAAAACGCTCATAATAATATTGGCACTACAATGTTGGCTGTAAAGTCGGCAATTGATGTGCAAAGAGTTTATGTGGTATTGTAGCCCAAAATAAAAATTTCTTGGATTCTGATGTGATGAAAGGAGTTTTTGAATAAGTAAAACAGTCTTTTAAATCAATATTTTCTTGGCAACAGAAATCGTGAATTGATTCTACTCACTGTCATGTACAAGTTCGGGACCAAAACCATGAAACTTGATTCAATGACAGATCTTATGATCTAAGCATGTATATATAGAGAAATGGGGTTTAACATCCACTTGACACAAACTAGGTCATTTTGGGACTAACATATGGTTTAATTATAGAGAGAAATGGGTTTAATATCCACTTGACACAAACTAGGTCATTTTGGGACTAACATATGGTTTAATTTTATTTCAATAATATGGGCCTTTAGCAGTGGGAGGAAACCAGAGAAAACCCACGAGATTGGAAAGGAGACCCTACTCCTTGTCACATACAAGTGGCGAATCGAAACCCCGCCACTTGATTCAATGACAGACCTTATGATTTCACGCACACGTATTAAACCTCTAGACCAATTACATACCTGATGATCTAAAGCGCATGCATTAGACTATCCAACCATCCACAGACCCTTCCAAGCAATGAAATGTGTAAGAACTTAACAGTCGAATGTTTGAACAAAAACATCAAGATTATGGGTTCTGGTCCCAAGTTCGCAAAGTATACTCAGACTTAAGTTGGGAATTTACTCAACTTTCAATCACTGTTTATGAGAAATATCTTTGAAGCAAAAGTTTTATGAAGGACTATATTTAAGTTAAAATAAGGCGAACAATTTTGAGTAATTCTTTAAAGAAACTTGTGTGAAACCAGGCCCTGAATTCACAAAGCATTAGACTAAAGTTAAGATTTTACTCAAAATTGTTCACCTTATTTTAATATGGTCATAAAACTTGTGTTTTTTAAATATATCAATACATCATTAAGAAACTATGTGCAATGTTTTGTGTTTCTGGATAAAAGATATTTCTCATACACAGTGACTAAAAGTTGGGTAAATACATAACTTAAGTCTGAATATGCTTTGTGAACCTGGGGCTTGATTTTTATATAACTGAAGAATTAACTTACCTCTAAAAACTTAAACATACATTCATACACTTTATATTTCATTTCACAAGTAACCCAATCTCTGGCATGCATCTACAAAATAAACACAAAAGATACACAAATAACTTATATATCTTTACTTTTAGATTGTTGTTATCACTGAACATACCTTATGTAATAGCTAAATCTGTCTATTGCAGGTCTTTCTTTGGGCCTTAAATGATGTTATGTATATTATTAATTAGACATTTATTAATGTGATTTGACCATAACCAACCCTGGATGCCTTCGGGTAGCTCTGATTTTAACTAGATGAGAACTGTTTGGCAATTTAATGATTTAATTTCAAAATGGAGAAGCAGTCGATGCGAGGCTACAGTGGTCATGTTCAATGTACACATCTTGTCAAAACTATAAAATAAAGTAATTTGAATGAAATTTTCGATGTATTCTTTTTGCATGATCTATTTTTAAACTATTACAGCAAGAACAGCCAGCACTTTACCTAAATCTTACATCATAACTGTTTAATAATAAACTGCTCCAGATTACAATTAAAATGTCAATATTTTCACAGTTTAAAACCTTCCGATTCTCTTTAAAACAGCAACATTAGGAGGGGTTTTTTTTTCATGATCTTTACTATGTTCGTTATACTCTTTATATTTACACAGATCTGATAACACACAGAGAGAAAGTCCACTCGAAACAAACCATGTCATTTCGGACCTAGCACATTGTTCAGTTTTATTTTAATAATTCGCTTGTGCGTAGGGTTCTTTAGCAGACAGAGTAACCAGGGGACAAAAAGAAAAATTTGACAATTTCCACAGATCTTTATATTTTGCGAAATCTAATTGATTGTCTGGTCTTAGATCTGATTGAATCCGGTCTGGGAGATTATCTAGGGATTATATTTTGAAAGTTTAACTACCATTGGAAATTAAATATTTAGGAGATAAACGTAGCGTCGAGGGTTCTAATGTAAAATCTCAGGACATGTCTATTGGACAATAACACCCCTCTAAATGCGAAACAGGAAGTGTTTATCGACATTGTAACATGCCTTTTTTAGGATTTTAAAAGACATTACTAAAACAGAAGGGTGTTATTGTCCAATAGACAGTGTCTAATTAACCAATCAAAACGCAGGGTTTACACTGAAGCATGTTACAATTTCCAATAAAAATTCCCGCAAATTACATACTGTTATCTTATTTGATTGGCATTTAGTAATTGAACATATTAAAACATGGTACAATTTTATGGATACACAATTACTGAGCGAAGTTTCGACGAGGATAGTCTCATATCCATAAAATTGTACCTTGTGTTAGGAGATTCTTTAGGACATTCTGTTACTTCAATACAATACTCACAGGAGGTATATCAAATAATAAAACATCAGCAGATTTTAATGATAGAAATTTGGGTTTCCACGCTTGACAGTGACGATCAGCTGACATTTTTTCTGATGTCCACATCATGAGAAATATCTGAAAAACAAGAAATGATACAAACTTATTTAAAGGTACAGAGTGACACATCACCATAGTGGCAATACTGGTGTTAGCGAGACAAGACCATATTGGCAACACAGCCATGACAGTATTTATGCAATATTGTGACAGACCGACATGATAATACTGGTGACAGACCAACACTTGCCACACTGTTACAACAGTATTCACAACAGACTGACATGCCAATACTGGGGAGAGACCAACACGACAATACCAGTTGTTCAGATGGGACAAAAAACCAAGAATCTATGTATACATTGGCATGCATGTAAAAGAACCCTTAACAGTTAGAATTCGAAATAAGGGTAGGCCGTTGCGCCATTGTACGGCCAAAATTTCCCTCATATTACACTGTATGATGTATGCATGTGTCTTTTTAAGCCCAGTCGGTGCAGAACAGTAGAATGGTTTAAAAACTCCATTTCATTTCATTTTTTAAATAGAAAACCAGACGAAATAACACACAAACTAACCTGTTCATCAGGTACCAGTAATCTGTTCGTCATCTGTACCTATAATAAACACAAATAATTAACTTCAAGATACATTGAGAGATTACATGTAGAGCTGGCAGTTCTCACTTTAATAATTAAAAACTAGATAATGTAAAGGCACTGAAAGTTTCAGTCAAATTGATCCAATCTGAACCAACAATTTTGGCCTTGCCTCGATCATCAGTACTTATGTCGTTATAATAAATCATGAGGGGGGAGAGAGAGAGAGAGAGATATGAGGTTTAACATCCACTCAACACAAACTAGGACTAACATGGTTCAATTCTATTTCAATAATTCGCTTGTGCGTCAGGGTCTATAACAGTGGGAGGAAACCGGAAGACCCAGAGTAAACCCATGAGGTTCGACAGGCGCCTCAACTCCTGGTCACGTGCAAGCGGGGATTCGAAACCACGCCACTTGAATCAATGACAGACCTTATGATCCAAAGACCATAAACTTTTTATTTCTGTAAAAATAATATTTACCATCTGTGAGAGAAGACTGTTGATGTTAGATGTAACAGATTGAATCCATTCAGCCATTACACGATTATCTTCACAATAAACTGGACCGGAACTCGATCCATCAACGCCAAATACCTCAAAACTATTACTCCTGTAAATCAATCATACAAACTTTAGTTTTATAATATCAAATATATTTGGTACAGATCATTTTTCAAATTAATATAGATTTGTGGTTCAAGGCTACATTTGGTAAAAAAAAAATAAGCCACTCAATTAATTTTACTATAAAAACAGCTTTTAACTGTATGCCAACATTCAGTTTTATTATAATTCATTTATAGGTATTTCACCTTGCTATGCAATTTTTTTATAGATCAACTTTCAAATCAATATCTATTTGTGGTTCGGGGCTAAATTTGGTTAAAAAAATAAGATACTCAATCAATTTTATTATTATAACTGCATTTAACTTTAAACAAACAATCAATTTTATCATAATACATCTACTTTTTACATGTCTTTCACATTGGTATAAATTTTTCTTTTATAGATCATTTTTCAAACTAATATTAATTTGTGGTTTGGGGCTAAATTCGATCAATTTTATTATCTTCATTATTTATAGTATAATGGTATAAACATTATTCAACTTGAAAAAACAATCAATTTTATTATAATACATTATTATCATTATTATTACAGCATATTTATAGTGTGCACCATTTATATAACATGTTCAGGGGCACTTTACAAAATGACAATGTAACCACAAATAAACAAGAAGATTATGACATGGTAACAATTATATACAGAGTTTGGCCACAATATGTCAATTTTTTAATTCAAAGATAAGTTGTCAGGCAAAGAAAAATATGCTATGGCAGCTAAGTAGTGTCTGGGCAGTCAACAAAAGTTTGTGGGCCAACGGCTCGATAATGCCCAGCCCAGAGAATGCTATTTGCTGCCCCTAACTTAGGATCGACCAGCGGTTGGCCTCTAGGCCCCACCGCCAGTCACACCCAAATCCCAAACAGTCCCAAGTAATCTAGCACGCATGGCAAAGCGGATCAGATTGCGTCTGCGTGCCATTCTTCCTTTCCTGATACCCGGAGCCATCCCCTTGGATAAGACCTATCCTGGCTGCTGCCCCGCAAAGACACTATGTCTTATTAAAAGCCAACCCAGCCCTACATTTTGTGGCTGGTTCAGGCTAGTTTCTTAGGAAACACTTTGTCTACGATATCACCTTAGGTGGAAGTGGACGTTAAACCCCAAGAAAGAACAAACAAAAGTTGTCAGGTTTTTTCGTTGTATGTTGGTCAAGAAACATAAAGTGACTATAATGTGATTAAGAGAGTAACAACTGATTAAGTAATTATCCGAAAATCATTAGAATTTGTTTGCCCCATGCAAACATTTAGTATACAAACATTTAATATCATGGATTTAGCTGTTCAGTTATCAAAAATCATTGAAAATCAATATACTTGTCCATCTCAAGACCTTAACAGTGTATCAATTTAAAGTCAATCGAAACAATTATTATATATAGACATAAACACAGTGTAGAAATATAAAATCAAACAGATGATAACTATTGTCTCTAAACTACTCCAAAGCATCTACAAGATTTTCAAAGGGATTAAGGGCCATAACTTGGGCACTAATTATTGGAAATCTTTGAAAACCTATAGATTTCTTCGTCTCAAGATGAATATAAAGTCAATCGGATATAACTTTAGCCTCTAGAGGCTACAACAATATACAACCTCATAGGACACTGTACCGCGTATGCCTGTCTTCATTAGCCCAGAAAAGTAGGATGTTAAACCCTACTTCATATTGTTTCAATCTTTAATAGAAGGCTTGATGGTTGTCCTACATGCAGCTTTATTCGAAATTAAAAACACAAATTAGAATTCAATATTGATAAATTTCAATCAATAATGATGTTGTTACATGTACCTTGCCCTGAAAATAAAGATCCTAATATCCAATATTTAAGACACAATTAACAATTTATAATCAGTACAAGAGTCGAGTACCCTATGGTTTTGGGTGCCATTTTGTAGTGCCATTTTGTAATGAACATTGATCCCTGCATTGGCCGAGAAAGTTCATCTCGATTTTCCGGCGTGATTTCCACTTGTCAGTGATGCATTAGGAGGGCCTGACAAGGACAGCTGCCTAGTCGTTCGGATGGGACAAAAAACAAAGGTTCCGTGTACACATTGGAGTACACGTAAAAGATCCCTTGGCAGCTGGAATTCGATATAAGAGTAGGCCGTAGCGCCGCTGCCAGGCAAAATTCCCCTCATAGCACACTGTATGGCGTATGCCCATCTTCCATTAGCCCAGTTTAGGTGCCAAAGAGTAGGACGTCAAACCCCATTTCATTTGTAATGAACCAAAAAAAACATATCCTACAACTTAAAGTTCCAATAGCCTTTTTTTAAGTTATATTTTTAAAATTTATTAAAATAAAGCCCCAAAATAGATTGAACCTATAAACAGTCCTACCTTGTTAAAGAATAATCCTATTAATCCTATAATTCACTATTGCCAGTTGAGAAATTGGCAAAAATATCATTTTCAACTTCAGATTCAAACGTTTGAAGATGGCCGTCGATGTAGAAGAATGGGAAAACAAGGGAGGTAATTGAGTAACTATTTCCTCAATCAACCAGTGTCACCCTTTTTAACCCCCCCAAAAATTTTGTCCATGATCGTATAATAGTGAGTTGACAACCTTTTGAGCAAAAAACATAGAAATAATTATATTTTGACTTTCTTAGAAAAAGCGAAATTGGAACTTTAATGTGAAAGTAATTGGTAATGGATGATTCACAAATGACAAAATAATAATTTAAAAAACATGTGGAATGCACTAAGCAGGCATAAACGACTGCCAGTCAATTTTAACTGTTCACATATTTCATAGAGCATAACTCAAATAACTGATGGATTAGAAATTACAATATTTTGAATATAAATCAATTTACATACATGTACATTCATATTACACCAATATATGCTTTTCGAGACAATTTTTGTCTACGGTATTTCAGGGTTAAAAAAAGGTCCTGTGAATTAATACAATAAATTATTTGTGCCTTATTTATGTATTTTATTTAGGGATGATTTTTTTGGTCGTTTGATCTAAATTTGCTATAAAAACTGGTTACACTTCAATGATTGATGGGTTGTAATTAATCAGCTGAATGCCATGATATGATACATTGTTCATTGACGGGTTTATTATACGCAATATTAGAGAGAGAGAATCATGATTAGAAGTAAAAATCGAGATTTGAAGTAAAAATCGTGATATGAAGTCTAAAATTATAAACAATACTGCCTTTTATACATGTAATGTGGTGTACACTAGAGAGAGAGAGAGAGTACATGTAGGTCATTTCGGGACTACTTGATCCCCTAACTGCTGCAGACAAATGACCTATTTACTCTGTCAGGCACCAATGTGCAACGGAGGAACACGCTGGCTCGCTAAGCATGAGGTCTCAGGTTCACAACCGGCAGAGCCTTATAGAGAGAGGTGGGTGTGTAATGACTACTCTACACAAACTACGTCATATTGGGATTTGCTTGCACGTAATGTAGGATTGCAATGATACGCTAACCCCACGATACGTATAATGATATGTACCTCAAGATGCGATACGTATCACAGCATTTTCCAACTACATAATATTTAATGGCGACATGTCACTTTAAGACATGTGGCATTTTTAATTCAAAATATTTGCATACCTATCCGTGATTTGTGGTTCGCTGGAGGTAAATGTTTCATCGCTGAAGGCGAAAGTTTTTTCGCTGAAAGCAATATTTCTTCCTTGCAATATGAAGTACAGGGGGACATAACTCTGCACGATAATTGAGTATCAGAACCAACATAGTTCCATTTTCTTCCAATAAATTGCTTTATCGTAGAGGTTTTTAAAAGTAGGAAGAAAATGGACGACCCGAAAAATCAGCACTATAGCCTACTCTTATATTGAATTCCAACTGCCAAGGGATCTTTTACATGCACGCCTATGTATACACCGGACCTTGGTTCTTGTCAGGCCCTTGGTCTTCCACCACTGACAAGGGGAAACCATGTCAGAAAATCATAATGAACTTTATCTGCTAATGCTGGGATCAAACCATACTCCTGCGCAGTGTTTCGTTTGATTAGAACTAATCCACTTCACACTGCTATCTTGAGTGAACATTGTTGTGCTAAATTATTATTGGTCAGTAGTGCCATTACCAACCAATGACCTACATTGTAACAAACAATATCGGGGTTAACCAGACCTCAAAATATGTTACCGCAATGTATCTAGTGACACTCGGGACTTGTTTACGTCATAACCCGCGAAATTTATTATGCTCGATTATCCAGTGCCAACATGTTTTCTTCGTTTCTTCGTGCCAACATTTTGAAAATTATGCCGAATGCAAGAAGAGAGGAGGGATTTGATTGGACGTTAAAAAGAGATACGCCCCGCCCAATTTCAAGAATATGACTTCTATCCGTCAATGGTAAGAGAGTGATTTCTCGCGCCATTGCTTCAGGAATATGGGATCAAACACGCGTCGCATCCTCCAGACTTTCCCCATTGGCAACTGTGGCTCCGCCTAATAAATCAATAACAGTGGAAGCCATCAGTGCAGAAAAGTGACACATTACGCCCGAATTCATTTAAAATCAACCAACAGAAAAAGCTATCTGTCAGTCAATTTATATGCCATAAAACTTTGAAATTTAAACACAGCTAAATTTATAGTTAGTGTGTAAAAACACTTAAAAATTATACAATTGAGATGACACTAACATTTCTTATATTGTAATGGTAAGTGTAGGGGGATTGCACCACACGTAATTTACAAAAAAAATAAATACACTGACAAGACATATTATACTAAGAAATCACAAAAAAACAAATAATTCAAATAAAGTGCATGGATCTGGGGCTGTAAGAATAGAATATCTTGCTACCGTGAGGTAAACAACATATATCACAGACGATAGCAGGGGCGGATCCAGGAATTTTTGCAGGAGGGGGTTTGCCAGGTTTCGGTTACGGAAATCTGCCATCATCGTCTCTAATGTACATAGGCATACATACAAATTGAGCTTTTTAAACAGAGAAATCATTTTTATACTGACGTAGGATCACTTTGTGATGTAATTTCATTGATGAAAGACATTATTTTTTTTTTATGTAGCTGAGCAGGGGTGGGGTTTGGACCCCCCAAAACCCCCCCTCTGGATAGGCTGGCAAATTTTGAAGAGAAAGGCCTGACTGTTTACACAAAAAAACATGATACATTATACAAAATGGCACAGTATACAAGGATGTTGAAAATGAAATGATGTTTAACATTCTATTTCTCTGCACAAATTGGAGAGAGAGAGAGACAGAGAGAGAAATGGGGTTTAATGTCCACTCAACACAAACCAGGTCATTTGGGGACTAAGATATGGTTTCATTTTATTTCAATAATTCGCTTGCCGGTAGAGGTCTTTGGCAGTGGGAGGAAACCGGAGTGCCCGGAGGAAACCCATGAGGTTGAGAAGACGCCCCTATCTCCATGCCACATACGCTCAAACCAGGGCTCGAAACCATAGCCGCAAGCCAGAGGTGACCGGCCAGCTAGAGGTTGAAGCGCGGCACTCTAGACCACTAGGCCATATTGGGCTAATGAAGACGGGCCTATGACAACTGATCAGATCTTCATGTAGTATAAAAAAAGAAACCAGATATAGTGTTGTAATCACATTGAGTTTGAATAATCCTACCTTAATTTATCTGTACCAGGAAAATATCTTGAAACTCGACCATATAATAATGGTACACAGACAACATCAGTCCAAGTTTTCTCGATTCTCGGTAAACCGGGTATACGTAATTGTCTCTCCTGAAATAAAAACAACATAATATATTAAAGTTCCAATAGCATATTTTTAAGTAATATTTTTAAAATGTATTAAAATAAAGCCCTAAAATAGATTGTACCTATAAACAGTCCGACCTCGTTAAAGAATAATCCTATTAATCCTATAATTCACTATTGCCAGTTGAGAAATTGGCAAAAATATCATTTTCAACTTCAAATTCAAACGTTTGAAGATGGCCGTCCATGCAGAGGAATGGGAAAACAAGGGAGGTAATTGAGTTACTATTTCCTCAATCAGCCTGTGTCAGCCATTTTAACCCCTGTGAAATTTTGCCCATGATCGTATAATAGTGAGTTGACAAACTTTTGAGCAAAAGACATAGAAATAATTATGTTTTGACTTTCTTAGAAAATATGAAATTGGAACTTTAAATAATACACCGTTTAACATCGAATATATAAAATACTGTTTTAAAATAGAATATACTGTTAAACATCAAATATTCAGTTAAACATACATTATGGAAAAGCTAAATCTGCCTATTGCAGGTCTTTCTTAGGACCTCAAATATTATCTTAATTATCAATTAAACATTTATCAAAAAAAAAAGACCACAATAAAACTCTCAATGGCATCAGATTCTCAAGCTTTTAACTAGATAAGATTCGTTTGCCATTTAATTTAATTAAAAAATGAGAAATCGAGGCAGTGCCCTAGTTACCACAATGAACACATCTTGTTAAAACTACAATCAATGAAATGTATTATTTATTTTTGAGTTATTATAGCAAGGCCAAAAATAACAAAAATTAAAAACATCAGTTGGAATGCGTTTGAAAAACAATTTGAATTCAACTAATTATGTGAGAACTGTTAACCCTTTGAACACTGACTTTACATGGGGTGTTGCACGTCCCTCCCTGGATTTACAGGACGTCATATTAATTATGACGTCAACGCAATTGGAGCTTGAACACGTCCCAAGCCGCAAAACCGACATTTCGGGTATATGCGATACAACGTCAAGCCGGTGTTGCCGCATTTCGGGTTCTAAGGGTTAAAATTGGTAATAATTTCACTTTATTTTATTGAGTTTTATTGTCCAGTACTATTATTTCTATATATACATGATTTAGAGAAATATGCAAGTACCTCTTCTGTTGAGTCTTTCCTTAAATTATTCCCTGTAAAAGCAAACAAAACAATGGTTATACTTTTAATATATACCATAATATCTAACCTTTTAAATTGTATGAAATAATACAAATTTTAACAAACAAAGCTAAAGAAAAATCAATACATCAAAATCGAACAATAAGTTTGTTATTTTCATATTACCCTAGAGGCTCACATCTATGCAAAGCTACTGAATGTCATTTGAGGGATTCATAATCCCTTACAAAGAAGGGAGACATGGTGGACACAGGCTCACTAGTCTTGAGGTGGCAGTGTTAGCTGAGAAAGTTCATTGTAATTTTCTGGTGTGGTTTCTCCTTGTCAGTTTTGCAGGATGGAGAGCCTGACACTCTAGTCATTTGAATGTTGAATGGGATGAAAAACAAGAGGTCCTATGTACACATTGGCGTGCACATATAAGATACCTTGGCAGTTGGAATTCGATATTAGAGTAAGCTGTAGTGCCACTGTCTGGGTAAATTTCCCTTAGTGTACCACACTGTATGGTGTATGCCTGACTTCATTTGCCCCGTTCGGAGCAGAACAGTAGGACATTAAACCCCATTTCATTTTATTTATTCTTATTCAGTTACTAAATGAGAGAAAGAGAAATGGTGTTTAACGTCCACTCAACACAATCTAGGTCATTTTGGGACTAACATATGGTTTCAATTTTATTTCAATAATTCGCTTGCGCGTAGGGGTCTTTGGCAGTGGGGGGAAACCAGAGAGCCCGGAGGAAACCCACAAGGTTGAGAAGGCGCCCCTATCTCCATGCCACATACGCTCACACCAGGGCTCGAAACCACAGCTGCAAGCCAGAGGTGACCGGCCAGCTAGAGGTCGAAGCACAGCACTCCAGACCACTAGGCCATCCCAACCACCTCCAGTTACTAAATGCTTCTCATTCAATACATTCCCCTAAATTCCTCTTACTGTTGTTAAAGATGCTATATTATTGTAAAGAAATGGTGATATTAATTAATAAATTCCCCTTAATACTGTTGACACTTGTAGAATATTGTATATAAAATGGTTATATTAAAGTTACCTTTGTTAAGAAAATGTGACGCTGGTTTAAAATGTTTAACAGTGAGTTTAATTGTCTCCCCTGCATCTTTTAACATCTGAACAACATTATCATGTGTAGTGGTCTCAACATCAACATCATTTACCTATAACAAACATATTCAAATATACATCAGAAAAGGTTGTTTTCCAATCTGTTAAACAGAGGTAATATGAAAGCCTTCTTATACCTCTGTATTAGATGACTGACCTTTATAAGTTCAGGGGCCAGTTGGATTGCCGAATGGTTAGCATGGTCTGTCATTGAGTCAACTGGCATGGTTTTGATTCGGTTTCAATCTTTCTTTTACATTCAATTTATTATTTGGGGTTTTACTTTTTCCAGCACAACCTCAGAGTCAAACTTCATTCCTCACTGGTTAAATGCTTGTATATAAATAAAGAGTTTATAAGAAGTTTGTGCCAGATGTTGTATATAAAAAAAGAGTGTAAAAAGTTTGCACTTAACTTCAATAATGGATAAACAAAACAATAAACTTACTTTTAAGATAGAGTCTCCTACAACTAATTTTCCGGTCAAGTCAGCTGCCTGTCCTTTTATAATACGGGATATTAAAACTGGTAGATGATGTTCTGCTCCACCTTTAACACATAAACCAAGTCCTGCTCCGTCTATTCGCTGTACAGTTACATCTCGTACCTATAATATATATATATATTTAAATACAATACCTATAATCAGATACTCCAGATAGCTGAAATAATTCTTTTGTTTTGCCTGGGCCAGTATTTCAGTGACTCCCCTGGCCTTTAGAGAAAGAGAGGATGTTGGCCGAGAAAGTTCATCAGGATTTTCCGCATGGTTTCCCCTTGTCAGTGATGCTGTATTGAGAGCCCAACAATCTGTCTAGTTATTCGATGGGACCAAAAAAACGAGGTCCCATGTACACATTGGCGTACACAAAAGAGTAGCCCATAGCCCTGCTGTCCGGGGAAAAACGTATCTTTATTACCATATTAAGAAAAGATTTTTAAGAACCATTTTTGCAATAACAACCATTTTTAGAATAAATTAAATTAGGTCAGGACTTGTGTGAATGGCACTTGACTCAAAGCTAGACCTAATGAGTTAAAGTGCATACTTTCAAACATTTGGCCACCCAAACCTCAAAACATGATTTGAATAGTGTATTTATTTTTTACCATGTTAAGAAAAGCTTCATCCTCCTCTTGTAGTGCAGCGGTCACCCATTCCTCTTGTTGCAACGTTAGATGATCAGATGAAAGCTGCAATCTAATTGGTCGAGATTTCTGTTTACCAGATATACTTTGAACTGATAAAATACCTGTCTTCACCTAAAAATAAATTCATCGAAAAATTTGTAACACAGGGGAGAGAGAGAGAAATGTGGTTTAATGTCCACCTGACACAAACACAGTCATTTTGGGACTAACATATGTTTCAATTTCATTAATTTGCCTGCGCGTAGAGGGTCTTACATGTACTTAAGCGATGTGTGTAATTGATTATTTTGTGTCGAAATGGTGATTGGTGTACAAGTTTCGGTGGGTTATCTCATTTGGATATGTTATCATTAGCTGTCACATTATTGCTACGCATTAAAACGTTTACTCAATTCTAGGTGTCTACAATCTGAATCCACCCTACTAATCTAATATAGAGCGAAGCTCTAAAGCGTCACATGAAACACAGTGCTTGAGCAAAGCTCTTTTCAGGTAACACAAGAGCGTAAGTAAAAATGTCACCCACAGACTGTTGATTAAAAAAAGATTCAGATCGGAACCTGATACACTGGGAAAAATTGGCCATGCGCATGTAGGCTAATTATTATTAATTTTGAATACCATTTATTTAATGGAATATATTATGGTTGGCCTAGTTGCGAATACAATACGTAATTTAAAGATTGTCATACGACGTGGGGAGGAAAAATCGGGATTACTTAGTTGGTTTGTGTCTTCCTATTTGAATGGCTTTGTCATCGTGTAGTCGTCGTCTCCTCATATTTTAAAATTTAATCATTGCTTGGTAATGACTAGACGAACCCAACGGAAAAGTCGCTAAGTAAAAAAAAAACAACTTTAATCAGATTATATACAGCGCAAAATGTCTTTCTGTTAGCGATGTCAGTCAGACAGCCAGTCAGCCATTTGTAAACAACCGATTTTGCCAACCAATGGTGTCACGTGACTAATCGTGACGTCACGGCAAACATCGCTATTTACCAAGTCTCGTTTAAGCGAGATAACGCGCCTCAGAAATATTTCTATGACGCATTTAATCAATGACGTCACATATTTTTGACGTCAATGAAAATAAATCAGCTTCGCTCTACTAAGGCAAGGCCTGTTACATATTACTAGTAATGCTACTACAGGAATGTCATGTCTGATAATTCGTATTTGTGACGACACTAGGCCTAGTGACAGAGAGAGGGAGAAATCTTTGTCAGGTGCCTTATGTTCAGGCTTGGGAATAAACCGTGTACAGGAATATGGAGACTGTTGAATGGTTGAACAATAAACTGGGAAACGGTTTGGGTGTTGGCTGTTGGGGTAGACAAGTCTTAAAAGTTAAATGTCAGTCACTGATTAAATTAAAATTAAATGATGAGTCCGTGTTGTTGTTTACTTTTCGATAGATTCTTTTCAAACCCCCCACAACTATTTATTTTACCTCTGTCATGGTTTTATTACATATCTAGATGTGTTACAGCTTTCAATAATTTTACGGTTTTTTTCAGAAAGGTCGAGAATTCAACAGGTGCAAGTCATCACTTCAACTTCTAAAAATAATTATTTTTCCGCCGCCATTTTCCAAAATGGGGACTCTCTATTTCCGGAAAATCATAATGGTATCGTTGAACTCTCGTGAGACTTCAGTGTAGATTAAGCTTCCATAGCAACGTATGCTAACAACGGTACATTTTGCAGCATAAACACATCGTCTATCCTGAATTTTGGTGAATGATTTAGTTTCAATTTTATCGTTTGTACTTCATACACACAAAATGGAAGGTCTACCCTTTTTACCAGGAAACAGCTTCAAAGATCCGACGGTACGTATTGATATGTGATCTACAACTAGTCAACTACAAAACATTTCTTATTTTTTAAGTTATTATTATATTTAGATCTAGCCTACAAAATAATTTAGTTATGCCGTTAGCTAGTTTGGCTAATTTATTTCTTCACTCCTGGCCAGTACTATTGCCATTTAGATCTAGGCTAGTTGGCTTTAGGCACTATCGACATCATAATCTACATATATTTGTTTTAATTTGAATCATTAATTGTGATTGTGGGTCTCAACATTTTGAAGAAAGGAGGCCATTTGTTTCTGTCCAATCCAATCCCTTGATAAAATGATAATGTGTGAAATGGATGGTTAGAAAATATTTTCTTGTTTTGATAATTTGAACAATGAACTAGACACAGTGTCGTTATTTCTGTATTAATTTTGAAGAAACCAAATAGTATTATTGTAATACAACAATCGTTCATCTCTGAGATCTTAGTGAGATCTGAGTTAAAAGTTAAAGCAAGATCAAGTCGTCCATTATTCAAATTCAAGATGGTCCAACTGCAACCTCATACCCATAGTCATGGGTTAACTCCAAATTTTCCACTTGATTCCCACTGTTGAAGACCCCTTCTCCCAAGTCACAGTCAATAAATAAGTCAGTAAGACGGGTTCGCTCTCAATGTTGGTCAAGAAAGTTTGAGATTTTCCATCATTGTTTCCCCTATCCAGAGGTGCAGGACAGAGACCACAGGGCATAACAAGTAGGCTTACAGCTGTCTAGTCATGCATGTAAGGAATCCCCTGGTAGTAGTGGTAGTTGGAATTTTATATAAAGGCCCGTTCTGACGTTGCGACTTGTAGTAACTACTTGTAGTATCTACATGTAGATTACAAAATCGAATATAAATGAGTTGATACGACTTGGAATCTCGCGATAATCTCGTCTTGTCTTAGCATAATGGCGTCATCAAGCGACGAAGAGATACAGGCTATTATTCCCCTACATTTGATAATTAAGAACAAAAAGAAAAAGAGAAAACCCACGTCTCTCTTGGAATAAGTCTTATGACTCGCGTCCCATAAGCAAGGTTGTGCGAGGTAAAAATTGACAAAATTCTCTGTCTCAGTCTTGATGGGTGCGCTTCGCGTCCATGTTTACAAACAACAAGGGGAGAGAACTCGTGTTTGTACTAATACTCGACGTCTCTGATTGGTCAATTTCATACCATCTGTTGAATGAAATAGGGAAGTTTCTATTTCACCCAATTCGCTTTCAACTGGTTGGGAGCTTGTAAAAGTTGGTACAACTAGGGTGTTCTCACGCAGCAACTCGGGTCGATACTACAAGTAGTTACTACAAGTCGCACCGTGAGAATGGGCCTTAAGACTAGGCCCCTCTTCATTAGCCCAGAACAGAGGTTGTTTAACCTCATTTTATTTCTCCCAAGCCAATTTATTACTGAAATGAATGTAACGTACCTTGTTAATTCCGAAATAACATAGTTTGTTTTGCCATTTGGTGGATGCTAAACCCCATTTCTCTTGCTTTCGCTCTTCTATAAAATGTAAGCTTGTCAGTATTTTATATATTTAGTTGATTAAATGGCCTATGCCTATGTGGATTATTTTAATGTGTAAAACTTTCAACAGCATGTAGATATCTGCAGATAATAAAATGATGTGACTGTATATGACTAATATGAGCTTATCATGTCCAAAATATACATAACTAGTAATAGGTGTCCCCACTCAGTAGTCTTCTATGCATACACATTTGAATACTGGTTCTGAACTTGACCGGAGTTATACATTTTTTCTAGTTTATACAATATTTTATTCAATAAACTGAATTGTACTGAATAGGCAAAGGATTAATTTTCTCTAAAATTATAATCCATTCATTATCTTGTTTGTTTATTTTTCAGAATATGAGATATCATAGAAGTCAATCTTTGAAATATAGTAATGGCTATGCCCTACCATTAAGACCTGAACTTGGTATTGGAGGTGTCCCTATTACCAGAAATCAGCTAAACGAAGCCGAATTAGACGAACTTGCCAACTTTCATCCAACTTTAACATACGGTCAGGCTAAACAAGCACCACCTACTGATTTTATACCATCGCATGTAAAGTTAGACAAAAAGGTAATTATGAAATAAACTACTGAAAACTGGTGTGGTTTCGATTCCCTAGTTGTACGTGGTAAGGGTCAAGGGTCGTCTGTGTAACCTTGTGGGTTTTCCCCCCCTCTCTCTCTCTCTCTCTCTCTCTCTCTCTCTCTCTCCTACAAAAATAGTCAACATCATGTTATAAAAGGCAGTATTGTTTGTTATTTTAGTTTTCAAATAACATTTTTACTTCAAATCATTTCTCTTACACCTAAGAATTGTAATTATATTGAGTTCCTGTAGAACTTTGTAAAATTTATTTCCAGTCATATATCCACATACATTTTATGCACACTATTATTTATTTGTGTAATGGGTTTTTTCAGGTTTTGAGGTTTAATGGTTATTTTACTCAGACTATCATCGAGTCACCAGATGAAACATATCGTGTACGCCCCATTGAATTATATTATTATCTAGAAGATGATACAATAGCTGTCTTTGAACCTCATGTTGAGAACAGTGGAATGCCACAAGGTAGAAATCTAATTCAAAATCTTTTAAAGATACCTTCCCATGTACAAACTTCGTGGTTTGGCAGGAATTGCATAATCTTAATAAATGAAGATTTCAATTTTAGCATTAAAGATTCATTCTCCTTGTACAAACTGGGTGATTTGATTATATATTTGGACTAAAAACATATTCAAACTAATTCATCAAATATTTTCTTCAAATCCTTCTCAAAACATAGTGTTTACCCCAACATGTAATAATCCTATTTTTAGAAGCCATGCTTATCATGTAAATTGATTGAGGGAGTGCCCATTTTTCCAGAACGTATTTGTCGTTACATACTGTCCTTTTGTCGTTCATATTGAAGCCTGAGTAAATTCTTGGATTGTCTTCGTCTTTTTCTGCTGTTTAATGCAAACATGTAAAGAAATTGTTCAAATACCAAGCAGTCATTACAACTTATTTGATTTTCAGGCAAACTAATCAAACGTCAGAAGCTGCCTAAAGATGATGAGGGTGGTACTTATCACTGGAGAGACATCAATATTGGCATGAACCTCACATTCTACGGAAAAATATTCAAAATCGTGAACTGTGATCAATTCACACAGGTTAGTACTCACATCTATACTGAGAAATCCTATGATTTGTTTGGAGAGTTACTGCCCCTCCTTATTTTTAAAATTTTAAGAGTTCTGCAAGCTCTAAGATTGAACCACATGTCACATCAGTCGAGCAGTGAAACACATTCAGTTCATATACATGATAACACCTCCATTTAAGAGCAGATCCCATTACATTATTTTGTTTATTGCAGAACTTCCTGGAGAGTGAAGGTATAATTGTCAACCCTTTGGAACCCGTTCCGACTGATCCTTACATAGAACAACGTAAAACTGCCTCAGCATTAAAAACATTCAGCACACCATCTTCCTTCGACAAGACTCGTCAATTCCTGGAGTTAGATCGTAAAGTATTGAGATTGTTTTGTTTATGGGATGACCAGGATAGTATGTTTGGTGAACTCAGACCATTTATTTTACATGTAAGTATTTATCTTTCATTGTTGCTATTTGTTATCAGTTCTTGCTGAATGAAGTGGTGGGGGATGGGAATGGTTAACGCCTACTCATTGTATCATAAGGTCTGTGATTGAGTCAAATGATGTGGTTTTGATTCCATGGGTGTACATGACAAAGAGTAGGGTCGCCTGTCCATCCTCTTGGGTTTTCTCCGGTTTTCTCCCATTGCTGAAGACCCCTACTACGCACAAGTGAATTATTGAAATAAAATTGAATCATGTGTTAGTACCAAAATGACCTAGTTTGTGTTGAGGGGCTTAAAGACCATTACTCTCTCTCTCCCCCTCTCTCTCTCTCTCTCCCCTCTCTCTCCACTTTCAAGTTCGTTTAAAGGAAAATTGATTGAACATGGCTTTAAAAAAAGAAAAAGTAGCAAGAACCCCAAAACAGTAAATTTCATACATCTCCATTAAGTTTTTGTCTTTATGGAATTAAAAGTAATGATACCAATCTGTAATCTGTTTTTTCATTGTCTTTTTCAGTATTATTTAGTAGATGACACACTAGAAATCCGTGAGGTTCACAAACCAAACGATGGTCGGGATCCGTTCCCTGTTTTAATTGGTAGACACAAGGTACCTAAGAACCGTTCCGATATCAAACCAAACTTTCCACTCATAACCATGGAAGTCACCGACCACGAGATCAAGGAATATTTCACTCCACGAGATTTTATGATTGGTAAAACCGTGATTATTTATGGTCGAAGATTTTTGGTGTATGATTGCGATAATTTCACCAAGTCCTTCTATTATCATAATTTTGGTATAACAGAATTCCCTGCTATGGAAGTCGAGGGTATGGCAAAGGAATTGCCCAAAATGGTAAGTATTTTTGAATCATCTTTGTTGCCTCAGGGAAACTGTTTCAATAGCATTTAGTAATTGAACTGGAATATGCAATTCTAATCTACGGAATGAAATTGAGATAAAATGAGGTTTAACATCCTACTGTTCTATCTTGAATTCAAACTACTGATTATTTATTTGCAGATTTTCAAAATTTTTGTTTTTTCCTATGAAATCTATGTGTACCTGGTTTTGTAAACCTCTTTAAAGGAAAATTCCACCATTTTAAAAATCTTAATATACTTGTTCAAATGAACCCTAGATATGAGGATTGTATTATATTTTTTTTTTCAGGAAATTCCACCTTATAATAATTTTGGTTCTATGGAAGATTCTCTACAGTCCTGTTTATCTCTGGTTCCTCAGCCACCAAAAAAAGACTTTATCAAAATGTTGGAAAATGATCATAAAGTTCTTCGATTTGAAGCAGCTATGGTGAGTTATTCTTTTAACATTTTGAAGCAGGAAAGATTATTTAAAGAAGTTAAATAACAAATAATTAAATAGAAATTGATTATTAAATAAATTTTATTAAAAATTCGAAATACATTTTATTAAAAATTCGAAATAAATTTTATTAAAAATTCAAAAAAAAATTTATTAAAAATTCAAAAAAAATATTTATTAAAAATTCAAAATAAATTTTACTAAAAATTACAAATAAATTTTACAAAAAATCTAAAATAAATTTTGCTTAAAATACAAAACAAACTTTTTAGTAAAAACCCAAGTAAATTTTTACTAGAAATTAAGAAAAAAACAGTATTACTAACTATCTAATACAAATGTTTTTCCAGGATTCTATGAAACCAGAAGATAAAGGTCGAAGGTTCATCTTGGCCTATAGATTAGCAGACGACATGATGACCATATATGAACCACCCGTCAGAAACTCGGGAATAATTGGAGGAAAATTCCTTGAACGTACACGAGTGGCGAAACCAGGCTCTCAACCAGATAAACCATCCTTTTACGGACCCCAGGATTTCTTTATTGGTGCTGTTATTGAGGTTTTCAAACACCGCTTTGTTATCACATCTGCTGATCAGTACGTTCTTAAATATATGGAAGAACATAAGGAACAGTTCCCTGAACAGACTGTTGAATCATTAAGGCAGAAATTGGGTGAAACCAGCATCATGGTTGATCAAACATCAACAAAAGGAGGTCCATTAACTGTGAAAAGATCGTAAGTAGTCATGTCTTTTGAAATTAATGTGAGAAGATATCTGGAAAAGACAGGGAGAGAGAGAAAGAGAAATTTGGCCTAATGTCCACTTGACACAAACTAGTTCATTTTGAGACTAACATATAATTTGATTTTATTTCACGTAGGGGTCTTTAGCAGTGGGAGGAAATCGGATGTCTCGGAGATAACCCACGAAATTGGACAGGCGACCCTATTCCTTGTCATATCAACCAGAGATTCGAAACCACACCAGTTGACTCAATGACAGGCTTTATGATACAGTGCACGCACGCACGCTTACCATTCGGTCATCCAATATGCCCCTAGAATAGACAGATTTAGATTTTGTATAAAGCCCCTTTAAATTCAACATAGCTAACAATGTTTTGTATATTTTTTTTACAGACCTGGTGATTTAGAAAATTTAGTACGACAAGTCAGAGCTCAGTTAAAGAAAATCGCGATAACGGACAAGACACGTATCGATGAGATGTTTTTACGATACGATACCGATAGAACTGGTTATATTGATGCCAATAATATGCGAGATTTATGTCGTCGTCTGCAACTACCTACTGATGATGATGTCATCATTGCTGTAAGTATCAATGGTTTTTATCATGACATTAAATTAAAGATACATTATGGGAGATTTGATAAAGAGTCAAATTGATCCACTCTGAACCGAGAATTTAGCGATTGAATTTTTAACCCAGCCTCGATCATCATTACTAAGGGTCAGTACGATAAAAAACATAAGCTTGATTATCCATTTCATGATTAGGCTACAATTGTATCACTTATATTTAGACTCAGATTGAAGTAATGTTATTGTTCGTAGAGTTTAACACCAGATTCAACAAAGAAAGATATTGCCTTTATTTTAGTATATTCATTGTAAGCACAGAGGTTGAGAAAGTGACCTTATCACCAAGACACATATGTTCATAACTGGGTTCAAAACCAAGATTATAAGCCAGCTACATCTCGAAGTGCAACATTCTTGAGCACTAGAAAAAAGTTGACTAATCAGTGTCTAACATCGTAGGGTTAAAACCTGACATGACATGAACTCCCATTATAACTTGTCAGATCTTCATGTAGTGTAGGCCATGGAAAGTATAAACAATAACGAAACGAAATATACAGTGTCACATCCGATCTCTGATAAATCCAGATCCCCGTGACATCCGACATGATTTTAAGGTCCCGATTTATTTCCTTATTACTTCAGCCAAAAAATCTCTGGTAAATCCGGACTCTGTATCTTCCGGATTACGAATTCAATCAGCCGTCCCGTTACATAATTTCATAACGTACAGAAAAGTTTATCATCTTTAAATGGAATAACGTTCTGGTGATTCGAAGCAAAATTATAATAATACTTCTGGTTTTCGAACGAAGTTACAATATTTCCAGTTTTGACAAAACTGGGTATTCCGGATCTCTGTGACATCCGACATGTAACGATCCCATACGATGTCGGATTTGACAGAGTCCACGGTAGATCTGTATTTTAATCAGATTGCATTTTAATATTAATTATTTTGTCATTGTTTTTCAGCTGGTGTCCGAATGTACCAATAGTGTGGAAGGTCATATTGGCTTGGAAGAATTCCGACGATTTGTTGAAAGCTCGTAGATGTGTGTAAATTGTTTTGTTGCTATTATTTATTGTATATAAATCATTTTAATTAAACCCACGACTACTGTGATATCAGCATTTTGTAATGTACGTCTTCTTTTAAACTAAAAAAACTCACACATTTTCTGAATTTTAATGGGATTGATTCCTGCGTGATATCAGCATTATGTAATGTACATCTGCTTTTAAACTGAAAACCTTTTAAGAATTTTAATTGGAGTGATTCATGCATTCATGGTGGGCTGTCACAATTTTTTTATGAAGCAAGGGGTTTGAGAGGACTCACCAAGAAACTTTAAAAATTCCCAGCAAAATTGAACTAAATGAGCAGAAATTAAATCTTAGCATTGATCAGAAACAGGGAAGGTATATTAAGCTCAGATATAGCTGGCTTCGAATGAAAAATACATAAATATATATAAATATTAAAGTCCGACCACTCTGCTGGCATCACTTTATTTTTATCAAATATAAACTGTTTCTGAATTTTGATTGGCGTCGACTGTATTTTGGGTAAATTATTGGGATGAAAATGATGGCTATGTTCATATCAATGTGTATAAAGATCACGAATCTACTGTTTTATGGGAAAATTATTGCATTGAAAATAACTCGTTTCGAACTTGTTTTTAATTCAGATTGTGAATATCAGGTTTAAAAGAATGCTTATAGATGAAGTATTTTAATTAAGAAACTATAACACATACTTATGGGAAAACAGCTACTAATCTATTTTGATGTAGTATTTCAATTAATATACTATAATACATATGGAGCACTTCAGTCTTGTGCTCATTGAGAGCACACTTGGTCATATCTAGTGAAAAACAGCTACTGATTTACATGTAGTTGACTTAATAACATCGTTCAAATAATGAGCTGTTTGATCATAAATAAGTATGTGTTATATTTTATTGCTCTTATCCAGTTACGAAATGCCTCTAAATGATTATTTTAATTAAGTTTTACGAGAGTAAAATATTATGTTTATGCATTGTGTATGTACTGCAAGTTGTAAATAAGAAGCTATAAATAATATTAAATGTATGATATTATAAAGTAACATGAAACCAGGATATAGAAACATATTAAATATATTATTCATCATCATCCATTTCTTTTTAACTTTTTTAAAGTGAATTTTTCCTGCTTTATTTCTTCAATAGACCGGTGTGAATGGCTGAATGGTTAGCACATACGCCCTGTATCATAAGGTCTGTCATTGAGTCAGTCAGTGAGGTTTTGATTCCCCAGTTAAATTTTTCCTGCTTTATTTCTTCCATAGATTGGTGTGAATGGCCGAATGGTCAGCACATACGCACTGTATCATAAGGTCTGTCATTGAGTCAGTCGGTGGTGTTTCGATTCCTCAGTTGAACGTGTTGAAGAGTTGGGTCGGCTGTCCGACCTTGTGGGTTTTCTCCGGGTTCTCTGGTTTCCTCCCACTGCTAAACACCCCTACTTGACATGGAGTAGCATTGACTGTCCATCCTTGTGGATTTTCTCCGAGCCCTATTACAACTAAAGAAACCTACGTGCAAGCAAATGATTGGAATGATATTGAACCATGTGTTAGTCCTAGAATGACCTAGTTTGTATCGACATGTGATGATAAACAAGGTATAACCATGTTCATATTGACAGAACACAATTTTTATGGGAAACAATCACTGGTTTATTCTAATATCACGACGTGCTTGATAACGATAAGAGGATACTTGTCGAAACGTTGTGATATTAGAATAAACCAGTGATTGTTTCCCATAAAAATTGTGTTCTGTTATTGTGTTCTCCAATCACTAAATGCCACTTAAAGATTATGTTCATATTGGCGTCCATGTAAAAGATCCCTTGACAGTTGGATTTCAACAGAAAGTAGACAGAAACAGCAAAAATACTCTTGATTGAATTCTGTGTTAGTTTAAAAATAACCATTGAGAGCAGCCACACACACACATGGTATCAAATTAACCAACATAACCCTGTGAATGTTTTAGTCCATCAAATTTTTGTTAAAAGCACTGCTAAAGACCCCTACGGGCAAACGAATTATTGAAATAAAATTAAACCATATGTTAGTCCCGAAATGGCCTAGTTTGTGTCGAGTGGAGTTAAACCCCATTTCTCTCCCTCTCTTGTTAAAAGTGAATTCAGGATTAAAAGTGAATTCTACCATGTATGTATGTGCTAGAACAACCTGTGAATTCCAGAATGTGCGTGCTACATCACAAGGTCTGTCATTTTGATTCCTTTTATATGTGTGAAAAAGTAGGGTCGCCTGTCCAACCTCGTAGGTTTTCTCCACGACCTCCGGTTTCCTCCCACTGCTAAGGACCCCTACGTGCAAGCAAATTATTGAAATAAAATGGAACCTGAAATGACCTAGATTGTGTCAAGCAGACATTAAACCCCATTCCTCTCTCTCTGTGTTTCAGAAAGTTGCAATCATAAGGGAACCCTGCAATCCCTACTAGGTAATAATAAATAAAACTTTATTATTATTAGCGTAGCTGTGTCTATTTATTATGTTACAGAACTCAATCATTACACAATAAACCATAAAATACAATATGATGCTTTAGTTCACAAATATCTTAAATATTGGTACAACATAAATACTGTATTGGACTTTAATGTAATTACTTATATAAATATAAGTACTGTACTGGCATGAGATAATATACAAGTACAGTACTGGCATGAGATAATATATAAGTACAGTACTGGCATGAGATAATATATAAGTACAGTACTGGCATGAGATAATATATAAGTACAGTACTGGCATGAGATGAAATATAAGTATAAATATAAGTACTGTACTGGCATGAGATAATATATAAGTACAGTACTGGCATGAGATAATATATAAGTACTGTACTGGCATGAGATAATATATAAGTACTGTACTGGCATGAGATAATATTTAAGTACTGTACTGGCATGAGGTAATATATAAGTACTGTACTGGCATGAGATAATATATAAGTACTGTACTGGCATGAGATATAATATAAGTACTGTACTGGCATGATACAGAAAATAAGTACTGTACTGACATGAGATAAAATATAAGTACTGTACTGGCATGAGATAATATATAAGTACTGTACTGGCATGAGATATAATATAAGTACTGTACTGGCATGAGATAATATATAAGTACTGTCCTGGCATGAGATATAATATAAGTACTGTACTGGCATGATACAGAAAATAAGTACTGTACTGGCATGAGATAATATATAAGTACTGCACTGGCATGAGATAATATATAAGTACTGCACTGGCATGATACAGAAAATAAATACTGTACTGGCATGAGATAAAATACAAGAACTGTACTGGCATGAGATATAATATAAGTACTGTACTGTGTTAGCATGAGACATAATCATACAAGTATTGTACTGGGATGACATTTAATATACTGCCATGACATGAAATGTAAGTACTGTACATGCATGAAGATAAAATATAAGTACTGTACACTGGCCTGAGATTGAATACAAGTTCTGTACTGGTATGAAATAAAATATAAGTACTGTACTGGCTTGAGATTGAATATAAGTGCTTTACACTGACACGAGATTTAATACAAGTACTATACTCGCGTGAGATAAAATATAAGTACTGTACTGGCATGATATAAATATATAAATAAGTACCATCATGAGATAGATTTAAAAAAATAAAAACGTGCATGATATATTCAATATATAATATAAAACTAGACTATACATGTATATCACATTTACTATAGTCACGGAACTACCAGCTAGAATACTTACACTCAACAATCATTTAAATATTTTATATTTCAAGTCAAAACTTTTAATTTTAAATTTTGATTTTTGACCCTGTTAACAAAATATGTCAATTCATATCGCAGTGCGAAATGCATGTCACATGACTACATCTAAATCTTATATCACAGTCTTATATCATATAAATGGAGGGAGTTAACATTGAGTTACATCAATCAAGTAATTTATTACAATACTTGTGGGAATCCAGGCCCAGAGTTCACAAAACATTCTCAGACTTCTGTTAAGAATTTACTCAACTTTCAATCACTGTTTACGAGAATTAACTTTGATCCAGTAGTTTCTTATTCATGTATTTGATACATTATATAATAACTAAAGTTTTAAAAAGGGCTAGGGGGGTTGGGATGGCCTAGTGGTCTAGAGTACCGCGCTTCGACCTCTAGCTGGTCGGTCACCCCTAGCTTGTGACTGGGGTTTCGAGCCCTGGTGTGAGCATGGAGATAGGGGCGCCTTCTCAACCTCGTGGGTTTCCCCGGGCTCTCCGGTTCCCTCCCACAGCTAAAGACCCCTACGCGCAAGCGAATTATTGAAATAAAATTAAACCATATGTTAGTCCCGAAATGACCTAGTTTGTGTTGTGTGGACGTTAAACCCCATTTCTCTCTCTCTCTCTCTCTCTCTCTCTCTCTCTCTCTCTCTATAAAGGGCTATATTTTAGTTAAAATAAGGCTAACGATATTAAGTAAATTCTTAAAAAGTCTCCAACTCAAAATCATCCAAAGTCTGACACTTTTAAAACATGAATTATTTGTCAATTCAAATCATCATTGATGTTGTTATCTTACCGGGAAAAGGTAGGCTTCTGATATCCAATATTTAAGACAAAATAAACATTTTACCATTGGTACATGAATGGTGTACCATAATTGGTTTCAGTGTCATTTTTAACATGGGACAAGAAAGAACAAGACCATATGAAATATTCTTATCTGGAGAGCATGCGAAATAGGCTGGAATAACCAGACGCTAGCAATTGCTATTTGACTGAGACTGCTGGTGGATTTTGCCAAACATAATACTGATTTCAAATTAAGAGTCAAAACAGAAACGACTGAATGTAATCCGTTTATATACATATTACATTATTACACTGTATATGCGTTGCAACCCATTTGTGTCAATTTCTAGGTCCCAAATATTAGCGATTCGATTTAGCTTCTTTAAGTCTTGGTAAGTTTTGTAACCTCAGGTCCACTTAAAGCAATATCTGTCAAATATACATTGACCTTATACAGATACATACAGACATATTGACCTTATATAGATATATTG
This sequence comes from Patella caerulea, assembly GCA_036850965.1. Classification (NCBI taxonomy): domain Eukaryota; kingdom Metazoa; phylum Mollusca; class Gastropoda; family Patellidae; genus Patella; species Patella caerulea. The sequence goes on along the minus strand of JAZGQO010000005.1, from coordinate 14,478,362 downwards.
ACCTTATATAGATATATTGACCTTATATAGATATATTGACCATAACTACATATTGAAATGCATCAATGATAGTATTAGGGCGACAATTTACAGATATCACTATATTACAGCTTGCCTCCCATTAAAAAACAGATTTTAATATCACAAAGTTTATGTTGTAAAAGTAACAAAGTATAAACTGGACGGAAATAAATTTGTAAAAGTCATAATAATATACTTTTACAATCATTACAAGAGAATATTTGAACAATAATAGTAGATTTCTGTTCCACTGTATTTCGTTTGTATGTTGTGCAGTCCTCCTGCACATACTATTAAACAAAAGAACATACATTATAAAATCTAGCTACCAGTATGTGGGTTTTTACTACACTTTTCCACATATAGCAATCAGATTGTTTTTCCACAATGGGTTTGTTATTTTTTGTCCACACTGAAGACACCAAACTTCAGGGAGAAGATGACATTTTTAAAAACTGTGTTTGAAAGTGACATTTTGATATACAAGAACCTTTGTATGTTTTTACCCTTTTTCTTTTACATATATTCATATATACGACTTCATATGTAAATAACTTAATTAAATTAACCTGTCCATAATATCATATTGCAATATACTGGACGTTAAATTTATAATAATCAACAACAGTGTTATAAAAATAAATCATGTGTTATCACACTGTGATTGAAGTGTTATAAAAATAAAACACATGTTATCACACTGTGATTGAAGTGTTATAAAAATAAAACACATGTTATCACACTGTGATTGAAGTGTTATAAAAATAAAACACATGTTATCACACTGTGATTGAAGTGTTATAAAAATAAAACACATGTTATCACACTGTGATTGAAGTGTTATATATAATAAAACACATGTTATCACACTGTGATTGAAGTGTTATATGTATATATAATAAAACACATGTTATCACACTGTGATTGAGGTGTTATAAAACAGATTATATATAACTACCCGTTGGGCAGGATGGGGGACATGGGTTATAAAATAGATCATAGTGGGCAGGACGGAGCGGGGACATGGATTATAAAATAGATCATAGTGGGCAGGACGGATCGGGACATGGGTTATAAAATAGATCATATGTTACTACCTTGTGGACAGATATCTCTAGACGGGATAGTGATGTGGGTTATAAAATAGACCATTGTATATTACTATTACAACCTTGTGTACAGATATCTCTAGATGGTATGGTGATGTGGGTTATAAAATAGACCATGGTATATTACTACCTGGTGTGCAGGACAGATTAGGATGTGGGTTATAAAATCAAGCATGGGCTGATATCAGTAGACATGATAGTCAGGCCTAGTAATAACAGTTTTAGATGTACCTGACAGAATGCCACCAGGCACTACTACCTGACATTTTCAACTTAGTGACGGACATGTAGTAATAATAACATCAGGAAAAAAGACAAATCAGTGCTGGACATAATGACAGGTATCCGAGGTTTTGTGCCTGACAAAGCCTGAAACCGTGCCTGACATTGTCAGTGACAGGTGCTTTATTTCATTTATGATAATATCATAGTCACATGTGTTATTTTATAAAATAGAGCATATATCACTGCTTGGTGGGCAAGACGGATAGAGACGTGAATTATAAAAATGAGCATATATACTGCCCAAGGACAGATATCTATAGACTGGATGTGTGTTATAAAATGGATCAAATATAACTACACCGGTGGGCAGGACGGACGTGGGTTATAAAATAGAGCATGGGCATATACCTGTAGACGTGACAATCAAATGTGTTATGTAATAAAATAGAGCATAAATTACTGCACAGATCGGGACGTGGCTTATAGAATAGAGCATATATTACTGCCCTGTGGACAAATATCTGTGGATGGTAACGGTCACATGCGTTATAAAATGGACATATATTACTACATGGTGGGCAGGACGGAACAGGGGTTATAAAATAGAGCATATATTACTGCCCTGTGGACAGATATCTGTGGACGGTACAGTCACGTGTGTTATATCAGACATATAATGTGGAGGGATCTGACTCTTCTCTGGTGGAGGATCAATATGGGGTCGAACATCAGGGTTCTTCAAAAAATCAGACTTAGAAAATAATCCTTTCCTGAAATGAATCAAAATAAAAAGAATAGTACCAGATCCAACTGACATAGGCGAGTATAAATGAAGGGGTCAGGTCTTAATGTTAAGGCCAACTGCAGATTTTGTCAAGGTAACGAGATGTAAATAGAGCTAGGGGGAAATGTTGCCCGGACAGCGGCATTACGGCCTACTCTTATATCGAATTCCAAGGGATCTTTTACGTACACGCCAATGTATACACAGGACTTCTGTTTTTCATCTCATCAGAACAAATAGACAGCTGTCCTTGTCAGGCCCTCTTTCCTGAACCACTGAACTATTTTCAGCCAATGCAGCGATCGTACACACGACCTCCAGGCTAGCGAACCAGCGTCTTATCCACTTAGCCACTGTGGCTTCCAATCTTAAAAGACAAGTTTATGAGAATGAGTAATTACCTGTCTGTATCATGTTCATTATTAAGTTGCGTTGTTTCTTCATCATAGATGATATTATTCTCTATAACAGCATTCTTCACTTGGTCGATTTTAACAGCTGGTTTAACTTTAGACTGGACACGATTATTACATACCTATATAAATAGAAAGCAACATTTAATATTAAACAGCTTTGATTTACATACCTACACAAACAGAAAACACCATTGAATATTAAGAAGCTTTGATTAGTGCATACCAGTACAAACAGAAAACAACATTTTATATTAAACAGCCTTGATTATTGATTATTAAATATCGGTTGAGGCATGGTGGCTAAGTGGGTAATTTCATTATCCCAGTCAGAGCAGAACCGTAGTAACGTTAAAACCTATTTAATAAATATATATTAACCTGTTAAGTGAGTAGGACGTTATAAACATCCTGGACAACTGCCACTCACTGTGTGTAGGTCATAATATAATGCCTTAGAGGTATTTTCCCACACATATTGTTAGAACATAGTTCGCCACTTGGGGGGAATCCCTTGAGAATTCCCCCACAAACGCCGTTAAGTGCGTAGGGCATTATATAAAGTCCTGGACAACTGCCACTCACTGTGTGTAGGGCGTAATATAACGCCTTGGAGGTATTTTCCCCAACCTATTTCCCAATCAGAACTGAAATGGTCCAACACTGATTTTTTTTGTCAAATTAATTACACAATAGGGGGTAGTTAACGTTTTAAAAACGTCACGTTTAACTCGTTAAACAGCTTTGATTATTACATATTTATATAAACACAAAACAACATCTAATATCATATACAGCCATGGCGTGGTTCCCCCTTGTCAGTGATGTAGAATGGACAGACTGACAAGGAACAATGTATAGTCGTTTGGATGGGATAAAAAAAAAACAAGGCCCGGTTAGTTTAGAAATGAAATGAAGTTTAACGTCCTACAATCCTGCTCTGAACTGGGCTAATAAAGGCTGGCTGTTGGATTAGAAGGTATGTCATTGAGCTAAGGCATGGTTTTGATTCCACACTCTTACATGACAAGGAATAGGGCCGCTTGTCCAAATCCTGGGTTTTCTTCGTGTCCTTCTGTTTTCTCCCATTGCTAAGGACCCCTACACGCAAACTAGCGTTGTGCTCTCTCTCTCTCCTTCTCAAACTAGAGCTGCTCTCTCTCTTTCTCTCTCTCCCCCTCTTATTCTCTCTCTCACTCACTCACTCCAAAATTCTCACATTATCTGACTTACATTAACAGATAAATTGCCATGTAAGGTTATGCCATGATTTTCATTGCCAACAACATCATTGTGAGATATGGTTGCTTGGTTACAGCAGACAATGCCTCCTTCTCTATTCTCGAACACTCCATTACCAATCACCTCAGCCAAAAAATAAAATATATCAAATAAGGGACCCATGAAGGGATCATCAGTTACGTAAAGGGTTGAACGCCAATTCAAAGTAAGGATTGTTCTTGTATTCATATTTTTATTTTCTTTGAATCAGGGACTCTGCAATAGCTGTTGGTCCTACTTGAGTCCTAGTTACATACACTATATATGTATGCTACAAGGGAAATTTTGCCCGAACAGTGGCGGTACAGCCTACTCTAATATAGAATTCCACCTGCCAATGCCTACACATGATTCCTGCAAACATTCCTGGATCTATGCCTGTTTGATCCACAATATTTTCCTTTCAAAATTTGTTTTCATTAGTAAAATATCAAATTTCCATTATAGCTGGAAGTGGAGCATAAGTTCCTTTACTCATAAACTCACTGTCACCACGTCCTTTTTGTAAATAAACAGAAAGCTTACTGTTCCAGAATTTGATGTAACCAATCCACTTCCCTTATTGGTTGTAACACTGTTACTGATGACCTCGACCTTTGCCTCTTGATCTATTAACATGCCATCTGATTGGTTGGCATGTATTGCGTTAAATTTCACCACTACCTTATCACCATGTTGTACCGACATTCCTTTGCCTACAAACATCAACATGAAATAACAGTAATAAACCTGCAACGGTGGTCTCATTCCTTTACCTACAAACATCAACATGAAATAACAATAATAAATGAAGTGGTCTCATACCGTTCTACTCCACTATAACCGGGGTTCATACACAAACATCAATATGAAATAAAACATGAAATAAAATGGGGTTTAACATCATTCTTGTAGGCACCAACCAATCCTCTGTATTCCAAGTCATCTCATTCCACTATACTCTGGATTCATTTTAGACATCATACTGACCTTGGTTGTACTTATTGACCTTGATTACGGCATTATATTGACCTTGTATTTAGTATTGTATTGACCACGATTGTATTGTATTTACCTTGATTACGGTATTATATTTACCTTGATTATAGTATTACATTGACTTAGATTACAGTATTATATTGACCTAGATTACAGTATTACATTGACCTTGATTATGGTAATATATTGACCTTGATTGTACTGTATGTTCCTTGATTACAGTATTATATGGACCTTGATATATATTTACCTTGATTACAGTATTATATTGATCTTGATTACAGTATTATATTGACCTTGATTGTATATTTACCTTGATTATGGTAGATATTATTATATTGTATTATTGTAGATTGACTAGTTGTAATTTGTTGTTCATCTCTGTAGGTATTATATCTATCAACACCAGTATATAACATCCACGCTGTTCCTTCATGTAATACATCCTACATATACAAACAAATAATACACAGTTGTTTAGCCATATACATGTAACAACATCCTAGACATACAAATAATAGTCTGTTATCCACATAAAACTACAGTTCTATAAAACAATAGTTGGTGAAGTTATGACTGTTTGAAGATGTAGCGTAGATCGTTTATTACTCCAGCAATGGTATTTGACCACCACAACTTAGCCTCGGTTATTCATTTTAACATTCAATTTTTAAATCTTGCAGGTGTACAAATCCATTCAAATCTCAGCCATCCAATGGTCTAGAGAGTTGATTAGAGGCTTGTCATGACAATGAATATCTGAATAATAGCATATGAAGTTAGAAAAAAAAATCTGCAATATGCTGATTCTGCAATTACATAATGTATCTTTAAGGTTATAAAGAAATGTGAGGGAAATTTTACCAGCACAGCTCCGCTACAGCCTACTCTTATTTCAAATTTCGAACTTTCAAGGAATCTTTTACGTGCACACCAATTTGTATTTGGAACCTCAGTTTATTGCCCCACCCAAATGACTAGACAGTTGTTCTTGACAGGCCCTCCGTTCTGCACCACTGACAAGAGGAAACCACGCCAGAAAATCCTGATGAACTTTCTCGTCCAACACCGGGAGCCAACCTCCGACTTCCAGACTAGCAAACCAAAGTCTTACTCACTTAGCCACTGTGGCTCTGAAGTTACAAAGAATCAAGCCATTCCACCCTTTAAAGATAAAAAACAAAAAGTGTGAAAAACTGACCGATTTATCTACAAGCATAATACCACAATCACCATTATTATTGATTTGGTTACCATGGATATAAGGATTATTAGCATTCATTATCCAGACACCACATCCTGCATTTCCTGTCATAAATAAAAAAAACCAGATGTTAATCAAATTAACAACATTACTAAGAATTTCTTCAAACATCGAAAATATTTCAACTACTTATTAACACTTTTATCTAAATATCCATATTTTGGTTGGACAGTTTTGGTTAGTTAACGCGTTGGATCATAAAGTCTTTCATTGACTCAAGTGGTATGGTTTCGCTTCACTGCTTGTACATGACAAGAAGTAGGGTTGCCTGTCCAACCTCTTTGGTACCTCCAGTTTCCTCCCACTGCTAAAGACCCCTAGGTGCAAGTGAATTATTGAAATAAAATTGGACCATAATATATTACTCCCAAAATGACTTAGTTTGTGTTGAATGGACAGGCGCCCCAACTCTTACCACTTACAAATGGAGAATCAAAACTACGCCAGTTGACTCAATGACAGACCTTATGATACAGCGTGCACATGCTAACATTAGGCCATCCAAACGCCCTATAATTACATTGGATAATTAGAAATGAAATATGGGGATTAACGACTTACTGTTCTGGTCCTAACCTGGGCTAATAAAGACAGACATATGCCATGCAGTGTGCTATGAAGGAAAATTTGCATGCGCAGCTGCGCTACGGCCTACTCTTATATCGAATTCCAACTGACAAGCTAACTTTTACGTGCATGCCAATGTGTACAAGGGACCTAGGGTTTTCGACCGATATTAAGGGTTAAAACGTACCTGATATGATGTTATTTTCTAGGGACCCGATTCCTCTTTCACCAATAACCACACCATCTCCGATACCATTAACAATAGTATTATCAATAACAATAGGATTAGCTTCATGACGTATATCTATACCACCCCACTGGTTACCACGGATTGTATTATCTACAATATAATAATTATAGATATACACTGATTGCCATGTATCTATGCTATACAAATATATACACAGGTTACCACATATTGTATTACCTATACCACCCCATTGATTACCACGGATTGTATAATCTTGAATATGCAAATATATATATACTGATTACCAAATATCTAGAATATACAGATACAACAATTACAAAGTATTTTATTATCTATAATATACAGATATACACCAAGTACCATGTATCATTATCTATAATATACAAATATGCACTGATTACCATGCATCATATTATTTATAATATACACTGATACCATATACTGCATAATATACTACAATACACTGATTACCATGTAGCCTATTGTATTATCTATAATATACACTGGTTACCATGCGATGTATTATCTATGATATGCATGTACACTGATTACCAGGTATTGTGTAGAATCTACTCTACAAACATAGTATTATCGAGAATAACACCTATACAATCATTCGAATGACAACATTTAAAAATTTGACCCACACAGTGGACAAATTCCATCTCATTTGAATGATTTCACTTGCCAATATACCAAGACATTCTTATTATTTCCAAAACTGTGAATCCTTAGCTAACTATAATACTGTACGAAGTTTTATTTAAAGAACAAAAGTTAGTTCATAAATAGTTCAGTTCTATTCAGTATTCACAAAATTAAGATGAATTAAAAATTTTGCAACATTTATGATCCTCCACCACCAGTGTTGGATATAGTCTTTTGAAGGGCTGGGTTTTTTTAAACATGTGTGACCCGTAACAGCCTATTTTAACATCATTATTGTTCATCTTATAAAAGACTATCACAGGTCACCAAAGATATATATATATATATATATATTACCTGTTATAATTCCCTTTCCTCCTTCATTAACAGCTATACCAGCAGCATGACCATCATATATATAATTACCACTAAAATATACAAAATATACCATGACCATCATATATATAATTACCATTAAAATATACAATAAACATTATACTAGGTCATTTCGGGACCCACGTATGGTTTAATTTTATTCCAATAATTCGCTTGCATGTAGGTGTCTTTTAGTAGTGAGAGGAAACCAGAGGTCCCAAAGAAAACGCATGAAGTTGGACAGGCCACCTGACCCTACTCCTTGTCATGTACAAGCAGGGAACTGAAACCTAGCACTTGACTAACTGACAGGCCTGATGATCCAACGTACATGCGTTAACCATTCAGCTTCAGCCACCCAATCCAGGCGCGGATCCAGAGGGGGGGTCCAGGGGGTCTCCCCCCCTCAGACTTTTTATGCGATTTTATTGGCGATTTTTAGACCTGTAATTTTGGAATTTACCTTCCGGAAATACGTCAGAATGCACCAAATTGAATCGAATTTACCAAATTTTTCTGGGGGAGGGCCTGTTAATTGGTTGAGCACCTTTGGCACTGGCGGAGTTGGGCAATTATCAAACCTAGACCCCCCCCTTCAAAAAATCCTGGATCCGCTCCTGAAATCCCCCCCCCCCCATAAATCCATCAATATTATTTTCATTTCATGTTATTTGAAATCCTTAATATGAATCTGATGGATTTAAAGCTAACCTGATAGTTGGGTTCCCACCATATAAAACGTAAACACCAGCTTCTTTATTTTCATAGATATCATTCCTCTCTATTTGACCACGCCCACTACCTAATACTACTATACCTGATCGTTTTCCATTGTGTATTCTATTGTGCTGAAATATATATATCAAATACATGCTGAAATATCAAACACATGCTGAAATATATCAAATTCATGCTGAGATATATATTTATCAAATATGGTCCAATTTTATTTCATTCAAATGTGACTGAAATAAGAGCGCTTAAGTACCATGACTGATCAGACACCGATCGGGGGGTGGGGGGGGGGATTGGACCCTGGCCCCCTGTCAGCCCCGGTGACATAGTAGATTTTCGTTTGCATTGTTACTGTTGTAGTTCACATATCTGTTTTTTAACAGATGATATAAACATTGTCTCTGCCCAAGCAATCCAAGGTTGCAACGTATTAACCTTTACTCGGATGTATGCCCCCCACCTCCCCGCTCGACAAAATCATGGATCCGGGCCTGCTGATCATTCAGTCAGCTAGTATTACTCACAGTTTGACAAGACAAGTACCGGTAAATATGATGAACCCAGGGTATAGTAGAGTAGAACGCATGTTTGACTGATATACAAGTTTTCCTGTCAGTCAGTATTACTGATAGTTTGACATGACAGGTACCGTTAAATATGATAAAAATGGTAGCCTTGCTGTGATCTATACATGTATTAATGTCTACCTGTTCATTACCACAATCAACCTGATGAAAATACAGATCTATTATTCGTTTGTTTTTTTATACTTTCAATGGCCTACAATACATGAAGATAACAAGTTGTACTCGAACTTCGGGTCAAAAGGCCAAGAACTCGTTGTAACAAGAACTCGTCATAACAAGAAATCGTCGTAACAAGAACTTGTCGTAACAGGAACTCAATGATAACAACTCTTCCAGATAATAGTGTAGGAAACACAAGTAAAACAAAATTTTGATCTATAAAATGAAATGAAACATAATCTATTTTTTAATCAGATTTTACCTGTATTATAGGGTCAGCATTTTTTCTAATATCTATACCAGCTTCAAGATTAGAGTGTATATCATTACCTATAATACAATAATATCTATATTAGCCTCTAGATTACAGTGAATGCATCAATAACTGTAATACGATAATATCTAAACCAGCTTAAACATACATTATGCAAGAGCTAAATCTGCCTATTGCAGATCTTTTTTTAGGCCTGAAATGTTATATAAATTACTAATTAGACATTAATTAATCCAGATCATAAGAGATGTACAATTAAACAGTAGAAAAAAGAGAAACTTACCAGCAACAAGTCCTGATGAAGCTAGCCTCATGAAGATACCTGATGTACGACAATGATGAATTTTATTCTTTAATATAATAACCTGAAAAAAAACATTGATAAGTCTGGATGATCTGATCAATAACCAGTCATTGTTTTGTTTTGACAAGAGATTTGCCCAGGAATTTGAGCAGGAGAGGGGCTAAATTATAGACAACGTCAAGTTTTGCGTTACATACAGGGGGAAATACACACAAATTTGATAAAATCAGAAACTTTGAGATGAATCATGCTAAACAAATCCCATAAGTGAAGACTACAGGAGTAGACTGAAATAACCGGACGCCAAAGACTGCCATTCAATTTGCATTCACATAACATTTGTGTCCAATGCTTATTGCCATAGAATAGCGATTTAGCTTCTGTAAATTTCTGTGAATAAGTCCCCTGAGATAAATAAATTTATCACCCAATAACACATTTGACAGTAGATATAGCTTGTGTGATAAATTAGGAGATATCGCTTTACATGGTTTTGATTGGTCAATCAAAAAGGAACTTCTTTCTTTTATTTTAAAGAAACTACTTATTTTACATAAAAAGTTACTTTTTTACTATATCGACTTGTGTTGATGTTTTTGATATCAAAAAAGACTTGTAGGAGATTCTCTGTTTACTGTACCTGAGCATTTTGTATACAGCGTATACCATAACTCACATTACTTATATCACACTCCGATATTATAGCTTGACCTTGTAGACTGACCATGACACCACCTTTACTATGTGACATTCGACACGCATGAATTAAACACCCTTTGACCTGATTTAACATATCTTTAGCCGTAGAGTCTTTAGTTAAATCGAATCTGATTGGTTTAAAGTAACTACTATCAACAGACAGGTTGTCATTTTGTTTGCGTGATTGTTTTGATTGTGTTAGTCTCAGATGATGTTGTCGTAGATGAGGTAACATGATGACAGAACCGTCGGATAAATCGTCTTCGCTATCTGATTGGATCATACTGGGAGAATCATCACCACTACTAAATGACGAGTGATGCGATTGGCGGGACTCTGAAATATAAAAAGTATAAATCCAACAAAATAAGGTAGCTATTATTTCAGGCATTGTGAAGTAATCTAACAACGTCCTGATAATGTAAAACTCGTAGTCGTTGCTTCAGGAACATGGGGAAGGATAGTGTGGCTGAAAGGTCTAAGGCATGCATTTTAGATCATTATTACATAAGGTATGTCAGAGAGTTGAGTGCCGTAGATTCGATCCACAGCTTGTATGTGACCTTGTGGATTTTCTGCTGAGTCCTCCAGTTTCCTCCCCCCTGATGTGAGCATATGTGGCATGGAGATAGGGGCGCCTTCTCAACCTCGTGGGTTTCCTCCTGGCACTGCGGCTTCCCCTCACTGCTAAAGACCCCTACACGCAAGCGAATTATTGAAATAAAATTAAACCATAAATTAGTCCCGAAATGACCTGTGTTGAGTGGATGTTAAACCCCATTTCTCTCTCTCTCTCTCTCCAGTTTCCTCCCACTATTTAAGACCAATAAGAACCATGCTACTTTTAAAAAATCTTACCTGGATCTGTGACAGAGTTGGAGCCTAGATCATCCAGATCATACAAAGAGCCATTTGATGTCTCACTTACACTCCAAGCTTCAGCTACACTGGCAGTTGTTAAAGATGGCGTGGAACCCTCAGGATTTGACGGAGCATTGTTTACCCATTCACTAACAGACGACATTCTCTCTGTTACCACGGATACAGAGTTTCTTTTAACAGTGTCAGCAGCATCAGGTACTTCAACAACAGTAATAACATGTGACACATCTCCTTCATTTTCATTGGTTACATTTGTTTTTGGAGTATTTTCATTGGTGCTTGTCTCTATATCATTCGATTTCTCCTCTAGCACATCTGATTGGGCGTGAGGTAAAATCAGATTCCGTGTGTGCTGGCATAGATACGAATATGTCCAGTTCTTGTCGTCTTTCACGTGTCCTTCAACTATAATGTCAGCAGTGTCGCTCTGCGAAAACTCACAATGTTCAATGACAGTGGCATTCATGTGTTGTAAAATGACCGCCGCATGACGAAAAGATGAAAAACGAACATGACAAGTACCAGGGTTTTGAGCGTAGATCATACCGTCTTCTAGAATACAATTATCTATCTGCATAAAACCAGATCTCACCTGGAAAATATAAAAACATCAATGAAATGAAATGAAATGGGGTTTAACGTCCTACTGTTCTGCTCCTAAACTGGGCTAATTGAGAGGGTGTACTATGAGGGAAATTTTGCCTGGCCTGCTCTTATATCCAATTCCAACTGCCAAGGGATCTTTTACGTGCACACCAATGTGTACAAGGCACCTCAGTTTTTTGTCCCATACAAACAACTAGACTGCTTTCCTTGTCAAGCAAGCCAACCATCCTGACAAAATATCACTGTGGATAAAAGAGGAATTAGAATACAGATGTGACATTATCCTTGATGTTGGCGTATCATTATTTAAAATAATTAGATATATGGTTATGCGAAAAATGAAACACTTAAAGGGACAATAACATTCTTGCTGGCTTGGTAGCCCCAGAAAATAAATAATACCCTTATTCTAAGTACTAGATGTTTTAGTGTCCTACCTGTTGTGTAAATTATCCATTACAACCTATTTTACTTGTCCAGATGGTTCGAAAATATTTTAAAATCCAAGTCACATTTGAAAAGGTTTACGTTAGACTTTTCAAATTAATTGGTGGAATTTTTCCAATTTTTTAAAATAGGTGTGTTAAGATGAAATTTATATCATCATTTAATTGGAATGTTCTAAAATAATACGATTTGTTGACCAGAATGAAGATTGGGACATATTATTCAGTTACAACAAGAGTGTTATTGGGGCTTTAAAACAAGTCCAAATCTGCATCTGTCGATGAATTATCTGTGATATATTTCATAATATCATCATTTGACAGTTCAACAGTTTCTGAACCTTTTGTTATTGATTCTGAAGGTTTCACATCAAGGGGATTATCATCTTCCTTTATGTTTGGTTTTGAGGGAATTGGTGGCTTTGGTTTTGTAGTTAATGGTTTCGGTTTGGAGCTTTAATCATATATTATGCAAGAGGTAAATCTGCCAATTTGTTTAGACTTAAAATGTTATCTAAATTATTGATTAGACATTAATAAACTTATCCAAACCTTAATCAACTCTCGACTTCATCACTAGCTTGCAATATTTAGCGGTTTGGATTACATTTTGAAAATGATAATTAAACGTAAAAATGGATAGTCGAGACTTTTTTTTTTTATCTTACTGACTTTAGTAATCGAGACTAGCATAAAATTGAAACGTTAATGTCTCAGTTCAGAGCGGAGCAGTTTGATTGAAATTTTCAGAATATCCCCCTTGACATTATATATTATTTAACTATATAGCAAACACTGTCAACTCTTTGTCTAATCTCTAATAATGCCTCTTTAATCTGGGATTCTTCACTAAATTATCTCCCTTTAGATATAGTACACATATATTTAATTGTGTCATTAATTTAAAAAATATCTATATTTATCAATCCAGTCTAAAAAAAAAACAACACTAAAATCAAAATATCTATATCAATCAATCATGTCTAAAAAAAAAAAATAAATCAAAAGCTTATGATCCATGACCTTTCACAGTATTAAATTTCTAAAAAAAAAATACAGAGAGAGTTGTTTCCCCTTAGACCACAAACAGGAATGAGGTAGCCAAAAAAAAGTTAATTATTTTGATTTAGTTCTTATAGTTTAGTTTTCTTGCAAAAATAACTACCATGACAATTGGTAAATCGGGCTTTAATATAATAGAAAACTAATAGACTAGGACTTTGTCTCGAAACAAAGAGAAATTGTTTTACACTGGGGTTTTTTTCAATAAAAAAACATCCATATGTAACAAATTAGGTTTCATCTGTTCTTTCCAGGAGTATATACATACATGTATAGTGTGCAGTCTATTATTAGCCAATCAAGTATATTCTTTTACAGATGACCTTATATCCTGTATTATAATATTACAGTGTAACCTAAATCGAAACCTTTTGACCTTCAGTATTAAATGTTTAAAAAATTAAGGGTGGAAAGTTGTCTCCCCTTAGACCACACACTAGAGTGATATTGCCATCAACTTAATTAAACACACATTATACAAGAGCTAAATCTACCTATTGTAGGTCTTTCTTTTTGCCTGAAATTAGACATTAATTAACATATCCAGACTATAATGAAATCTTGATATCAATGCTAGACTTCGATGATGATTAGATTATCGCAGTTTGAACAGAAAAAGGGAGGTGGGGTGTCAAATGGGGTAACGCCTGCATTATACATCACAAGGCCTATCCTTGAGGCACACAGAGTAGTTTTGATTCTCAGCTTGAACGTGAAAGATGTAGGGTCGAACGTGAAAGATGTTTCCTCGAACCACAATAGACGGCAATGCAGCAGTGGTGGGGTGGGGTTAAACCTCATTCAGAATCGAAATGACGAGACTTGACCAATGGCAAACCTAATGATCTAAAAAGAGCACTTGTTAACATGGTTAACAAATCAGCCGTCCGAGCACCCTTGACCATCTTGTTTGGATAATTGATAAAGATGATTGAATTACCTTCAGTATAAATGACGTAAACCATGGAGCCCTTAAAACTAGATTACTGAGTCGACCAGTTGGAGCAATCTGTTCGATACACACGACTAGAATAACGCTACCAAGCTCACCACATCCAACCAATTCAAAGGGAATTTTTGATGACATTTCAAACTGCTCGTCATATATACCAGGATGAACACATATCCGATCGTAGTCATTAGCAACCAATAAAGCACTTCGAAGATTTTCATGTTCCTGACCGGGTCCAACATTTATCAATTTCTTAACCCTGTTTCTTTTCAGCACTGAAAGACAACTGACAATTGGCACGTTCTTAATGCCATTTTGCCAGAATTTTGAGGATAAATATTGTTCTTTGTACTCAAGTTTCCATGACGATGGCTCGGATTCGATATTAAGGGGCCATTTTGGATGCTTCCATTCCGTACTGGATAAATAAAGTTCCTTCCATCGAGTGGAATCAACACATCTCATAAAAGAATTCCATGTCTTGCAAACACAGCAGACCTGACACAAGTCCCACGCAGACAAACCCGAGAGAATAATTTGCCATAGTTCAAGGGGTAAACCGGATTTATCTCCAGGCAGGATTTTACTAGAATTTTCGGTTTTAATGGTTAACGTTGACATTGTGCAACGGATCAAAGATCTTGTCTCTCATTCAATATTCATCAAGGATATTTGATTTGATCGTATGTTAAGGAATTGAGTTTAATCGATCATGTGAAAATGGGGAAATAACATGGAGGTCATAGTTAACGTTGATAACATTTTCATACTGTCTGTTTAAACCCTGTTTAGAGCCTTCTGACAATTCCTTATAATAGTCTACAGAAACCGAAAGTAGCATACAATGGAATTCTGAAACAGTTGACATCGTTATGATACTAGTTGTCTACATCCCATGATTCTGTTATGTACAGCCTTCCCGTGATTCCTTATAATAGTCTACAGAAACTGGAAGTAGCATACATGTAAACTCTGAAACTGTTGACATTGTATTCATACTAGTTGCCTAAACTGTCTCACACATGTAGAGCCTTCCCACGATTCCTTATAAATAGTCTACAGAAACTGAAATGCAGCAGTTTCAGAGCAGTTGTTTATACCATGATGTATGTGTAGATCCTTCACACGATTCCTTATAAGAGTCTATGGAAACTGGAAGTAGTATCCATGGAACTCTGAAACTGGAAGAGGTAGTGCAATACCACCAATCCTACATGCACATGTATGGTGGCAGGTCCCAGTCCAAGCTGTTGTTATATCCGAAATCTTAAATGATACAGATGGCCGTTGATTGACACCATTCTGACGGAAATAGTATTGTCTTTTCTTCATGAGAGGCTACCCGGAACCTGAAATAAACTTAATATATTATCATTACAGACTTACATGTACAGGTATTAGGTAAGAGATAAATAGGGTTCAGCATCCACTCGACATAAACTTGGTCATTTCAGGACTAACATATGGTTCAATATCATTTCAATTATTTGCTTGTGTACAGCTTTTTAATCTTTAGCAGTGGGAGTAAAATCCATGAGGATTGATGGTTGTATGTGACTCCTTGTCACATACAACCGGGGAATCAAAACCACACCAGTTGACTCAATGACAGGCCTTATGATACAACGTACATGCTACCCATTCCGCTATCAAGCTCCCTGTGTATTATTTAAGAGCGAAATGGAATGAAATGCTATTTAACGTTCTGCTGTTCTGCAATGAGGGCTAACAATGTTCAAAAATAGATAAAACCCTGTATATTGAAAATTCCAGTCAAATTACAAGATCGTGGTCTTAGTCTTGACTGTCAAGTACTATTGCTTGATTATCCATTTTAACGATAAATCATGAAATTAAATGAAATGGGATTTAACGTCCTACTGTTCTACTCAAACTGGGCTAAAGCAGACAAGCATGTATGCAGTGTACTACTATGAGGGAAATTTTGCTTGGACAGCAGCACTACGTCCTACTATGATATCGAATTTCAACTGCCAGGAGATCTTTTATGTGCATGCCAATCGTGTACATGGGACCACAATCCTGCACCACTGACAAGGGGAAACCACACTGGTAAATGATAAATCATTAAATGTTTCAGGATGTTTTAATCCATTAAGTATCTGAGCCATCCGATGTTCTAGAGAGTTTATTAGAGTCTAAATGTAAATCGTGGTTCACTTCAAATTAATCGGAATTGAAGCCAAGCAATTATGGGGGGTTTCATTAATAATCATAGTAATTGAAGTTGGCAGTAGGTCTACCTCCAGTTGCATTTGATATTAATAATATTCCTATACTATATGCTGATAATAACAGGGTTTTTTGGGTTTTTTTTTTACTTGATTGTAAGTATGCTAGAGCCTAATGAAACAGGCTAATATTATCATAAAATCAGCGTCATTGGCCAAGCAGACAGTCATTCTATAGTCGACAGCAACCCTCAACCACATAACTATAACTGTCACAAGACAGTAGTAAAACTAACAGACTACAGTAGTTTTAAGTACTAGTAGTAACACTAAAAACATAACAGTAACAGGTGTGCAAAATCAACTGTTGTAAATAAATAATGTAGTAAGTAACATAAAAATTAAACTAATATCTTCGGCTACTCTATATAACCTAAATTTTGCAAAATCTCATATACGAGATTGAACGTCAGTATTACAGTCAAATTAAATATATATACTTATTTATTGATGCACCGACTGCAGTCCAGAGCGATGTTGTTGTTATTATTTATTGCCTCACCGGATATAACGGTCTGCCATGTTTATGTGAGAAGTGACGTCTCACGCGATCTTAGATAAAGGTGCCCTGATCGAGCATAACTAGTAAACCAAGGTATTATCATCTGACAACTGGCTTCCATTTGATTTAATTTTATTGTTTTAAAGTTAATTAGTTATCAACTTTACAAGTGTTAAATCAATCGACAACGGATAGATCCAAAAATTGTTATTATAGCGGTTCTCAAGAAAGGAATATTATTTCTCCATGTTACGTCATATGCTAATTTCTGTGACACATCATGGCGGACAGATGCACGGTTGGTAACAGATTTCTTATTACAATGTATTCAGTTTAGGTTTTAGCTTCGATACTCTGTGTGTGACATGTCTTTTTGCTGTTGTGAGCCTTTTATAGTTATTGGTTGGTTTATTAGACGCTGTAGCAAATGGGGCCAGTGAACGGAAAACTATTTTACCGTTATTCGACCGATGTATGGTCAATCATATTATTATTCGTCGATGCTCGTGCAGAGACCGTGCGATTGCAGTGCACTAGGGCAATAGGCTAGAGTACAGCTGGACGTCATTGACCGGAACGTTCTTTGCATAGCGTGACAAACAGTGCAAAGCTGAATGCATTCGACACGTAAATATTAGAGCAAAATAAATACCACAAATCCAATCCAATTTTTTGGAAATCAGTTCATATGGTGTCATATCATCAAAAGTTCAGGGCCACATTCGGAGACCTACTATACACATAACACAACGAGAAATTTTGCTGCTTATGTCTTGTGTTATGTAGTGATTCAAAATACACCTGATGCAAACAAACTAAAACTTTTGCAAACTAATGCACCTGGTATATTTATTTCAAAAATAATACCCAGTCTGTTGGCCATTCATAATGGAAAGAAATTGAACAATGATTGTAATACATTTTAATTTGTCATTTTATTTATTAGGGACCGGGTATCATTGACATTTAATTAAAAAAGGAAAGAACCTGAGCTTACCACCTGTCCTATAATCTAATACACATATTCAGTTAATAGATTGCTGCCCAGAAAGTGTTAAATACCATCAAGATTCATCAAATAACGTCCAATTTGTGCTACTGTTTAGTTTAAGAAACACTGTTTAGTTTTGACATCGATCATCTAGTTTATGACCATTTAGTTTTGATATTGGTCATCCAATGTATGACCATTTAGTTTCATAAACTAGACAACCGATGTCAAACTAAGAGGTAGCACAAACTGGGCATTATTTGATGAATCTTGAAGGTACATAATGACATATTTATTTAACACTTTCTGGACAGCAATCTATTAACTGAATATGTGTGTGTATAGATTATTATACATGTAGATGGTAAACTCATTTTCTTTCCTCTTTTTCATCCAATCTGAATGATACCCTGGCCCTAGTGTATGTCAAACAGATATAGGCCTATATACATGTATATAAAAATTTGTCTTGGAAAATTTGTAGTCAACAGACAGATATCTGAATAAATTTCCGCATTATTAAGATTTTGATTGACATTAAAACCTGGCGATGTGTGGACACGTAAGCAAGCATGAAAATATACCACCTGTCACGGACAGTGTCCTTCTGGGGTGGGGAGGGGTGGATGGCCGAATGATACGCGCTGTATATTATAAGGTCTGTCAAGTAGTGTGGTTTCGATTGCCCTGTTGTACATAACAAGGAGGCAATGAGTATGGTCGCTTGTCCAACCTCGTGGATTCTTTCCGGGTTCTCCGGTAAGTGAGTTATTGAAATGAAATTAAACCCTATATTAGTCCCGATGTGGATGTTAAACCCCATTTCTCTCTCTCTGTTATCCGTGGTTGGGTGGTTAACTTTTACTTGAAGAATAAATAATAAATAAATAAAGCCAGTGGTTTAAAAATGTGTGCACATGAAAAAATAACATCTGTCATGAGCCAAGCAACATACTTTCAATGCCTCGCTTGTCTTGTACGTGACAAGGAGTAGAGTCACCTGTCCAACTTCCTCCAACTTTCTCACACAACTAAAGATCCCTACGTGGAAGCAAATTATTGAAATAGAATTGTATCATATGTTAGTGTCAAAATGATCTAGTTTGTGTTAAGTAGATGTTGAATCCTGTTTATCTCTTTCTCTCTTTCTGACAGTGTCTGACATAACTTCCCTGTTTTATTTGTTGTGTTTTGTGTTTTTTAAAGGGAGCTGTTCCAAATAGAAAACTGTTTAATTCTGTTGAACTAAACCTCCAGAGTTCCATTAAAAACAATTTAATCAGAGCTACGTTTCTACAATCCATCACTTGTTATTTTCCATACACAGAGAGAGAAATGGGGTTTAATGTCCACTCGACACAAACTAGGTCATTTTGGGACTAACATATGGTTTAATTTTATTTCAATAATTTGCTTGCATGTAGGGGTCTTTAGCAGTGGGATGAAACCGGAGTGCCTGGAGGAAACCCACGAGGTTGAGAAGGTGCCCCTATCTCCATGTTACATACACTCACACTATTATCCATACAATTCTTGTGTTTAATTTAATGTGTTCAATTACTAAATTCAATGGTAGGTTTAATTCTATGTCATAGACCCACAAACTTTTGTATATATATAGAGGGAAATAATAACTAGGTCATTTCGGGACTAACACATGGTTTAATCTTATTTCAATAATTTGCTTGCGCATAGGGGTCTTTAGAAGTGTGAGAAAACCGGACAACCAGGAAAAAACGCACAAGGTGACCGTACTCCTTGTCTTTAGCAGTGGGAGATAACCAGAGGACCAGGGGAAAAACCCATGTGGTGACCTTACTTCTTGTCACGTACATGTACAACCGGGGAATCGAAACCAAAGTTGACTCAATGACAGACCTTATGATACAGCTTGCTAACCATTCGGCCATCCACTCCCCACAAATTTTTATAGTTTAGTATACAATGATTATTACACGGTCAGTGATAGGTGACATGTTTTTAAACTGGGATCTTAAGGTGTGTTTGAATAATGATCTCTATAAGCTTGCCGTAGTGTCAACTTAGTAATATTATCATCCAGTATATTTACCACCGGTTGTTTGTCAATCTATGTGATATATATTTCTAGTAATAGCTGAATTTACAGTGGGCCGCAATTAGCATACACGTGTAACAGTACACACTCAAGGTCACAATAAAATTCAAGAAATTGCGCCATTTACATTGCTCTCCGTCCTCATTATTTTGCCAGGCACACTAGATATGAAACTCTGAACAGAAAAGTTAATTACTGTCGAATTTAATGTTTATGCGTGCGCAGAAATCCGTACTAACAGTTTGAATTTGAAATAAGCCTAGGCCACAGTGTCTTTGTTCAGGCAAAATTCTTGTGGTCATTATCCCAGTCGGTGCGGACAAGCAAGACGCTAAATCCCATTGTTTCAATTTGTATTATCTTGTTAGTGTGACATCAGTGTCTTACCTGCAAAAGAGAGCCTTGTGGGTTTCCTCCGGGCACTCTGGTTTCCTCCCACTGCTAAAGACCCCTACACGCAAGCGAATTATTGAAATAAAATGAAAACATATGTTAGTCCCAAAATGACCTAGTTTGTGTCAAGTGGACGTTAAACCCCGTTTCTGTCTCTCTCTCTCTCTCTCTCTCTGCAAAAGAGAGAGAAAAATGGGCTTTCATATTCACTTGAAGCAAACCACATCACTTTAGGACTGACATGGTTCAATTTTATATCAATAATTTTCTTGAGCTATGGGAGAAAACTAGAGGACCGGGAGAAAACCCACAAGGTTGGACGGGCGACCATACTCTTTGTCACACACAACCCGGGATTCGAAACCACGCCAATTGACTCAATGACAGGCTTTATGATACAGCACACACATACTAACCATTCGGCTATCCAACCCCAGGGTTCCCACAAGTGGGGGGGGGGGGTGCAGGGGGTGCACGTACAAGGTTTGGCAGGCGACCATACTACTTGTCACATACAAACAAGGAATTAAAGCCATGCCACTTTACTCAATAAAGCGCATATGTTAAACCATTCAGCCTCTCCTCTTGCCCACACAATAGATTAATACATGACAACTCTTGTTGACAGTTCAGACCACTTAGCTGTGGTGGGCATCCCTAGAAATATTATTACAATACATGTAGCTGAGAACTTAAATAGACATCTAATCAAAACAGTCCTTCACGCTTAAGTTGAGCTTTTGCTGCTCTTCTCGACGCATGTCGGCTTGAAAATCTTTTGCAGAAGTCATCAAAGACTCCTGCAAATTAGCTAAATCTCTCTCCTGAATATTGAGATTAATAAACTACTTTCAGTTTTTGTTTACTTTTAAAGTGCATACATTAAAGGTATCAGGAGCTTTTTATGGCTCCCGCACAATTTTATAAAGATGAAGGACTGATCAAAACTTATTTGGATGATATTACATGTATATGATAACTGTTATGTGTTGGTGTTTGTATAAGTCCATATCAAAGTCTAAGGTTTGATAACACATGTAGATGTTTCTCTTATTATTGATGTATGAATTGTTCAGTTATGGTGTCAGACTATCTGCTTAAAGCCCCAATACCACTCTTGTTGTAACTGAATAATATGTCCCAATCTTCATTCTGGTCAACAAATTGTATTATTTTACAATATTCCAATTAATTGTTGATATAAATTTCATTTTAACCCACCTAATTTAAAAAATTGGAAAAATTCAACTTATTGATGTGAAAAGTCTAACGTAAACCTTTTCAAATGAGACTTGGATTTTAAAATATTTTCGAATCCTCTGGAAAAGTAAAATAGGATGTAATTGATAATTTACACAACAGGTATGACACTAAAACATCTAGTACTTAGAATGATGCTATTATTTATTTTCTGGAGCTACCAAGCCAGCAAGAGTGTTATTGTCCCTTTAAGTAAAATGCTGATCTCACATGTATTAGAGACAGAAAAAGAAATGAATGGGTTTAATGTCCAGTCTACACAAAGTAGGTCATTAGGTAATTTCGGAC
Organism: Patella caerulea; assembly: GCA_036850965.1. Classification (NCBI taxonomy): domain Eukaryota; kingdom Metazoa; phylum Mollusca; class Gastropoda; family Patellidae; genus Patella; species Patella caerulea. The sequence goes on along the minus strand of JAZGQO010000005.1, from coordinate 14,456,017 downwards.
TAAACTTTATGTATGAATTGTTCAGTTATGGTTTCTTACTGTCTACTTCAGTAAAATGCAGATTGTATTAGGGAGAGAGAGAAATGAGGTTTTGTCCACTCAACGCAAACTAGGTCACATCGGTACTAACATCGTTTAATTTTGTATTCAATAATTCCTTTGCACGTTGGGATGTTTTACTAGGGAGAGGAAATCGGAGGACTTAGAGAAAACTCACAAGGTTGTAAGATCTTAATGGAGATACATGTATATGGAAAGTTTAGATAAAGAACTGCTATAACAATTCAAAAATAGATACAGGAAATGCAAAATGAGAATTTTCCAATTACTTTATTCGGAGCGAAGTTATGACATTTTGTAGCGTAGATATTTCCTATTAGAGATTACATTTTATTTGCTTATGTACACATAAGTATATGAGGAAATTGATTATGTATCAAAGAATGTCCCTGCTATTTTCTTATAGCCCCATACCAATATCATTAATTGTATTATTAATATCTGTACGTTTCTTAAACAGACATTATTGTAGGTCTTTCTCTAAGCCTTAAATGTAATATAAATTATTAATTATACATTTATTAAAGAGGAAATTTCATATTTTCTAAGAAAGTCAAAACATAATTATTCTATCTCTTTTGCTCAAAAGGTTGTCAACTCACTATTATACGATCATGGGCAATATTTCACAGGCGTAAAAATCCCTGACACAGAAAATAATAACACAATTACTTGAATTACCTCCCTTGTTTTCCCATTCCCCTCCATGCAATGGCAATCTTCAAACATTTGAATTTGAAGTTGAAAATTATATTTTTGCCAATTTCTCAACTGACAATAGTGAATTATAGGATTAATAGGATTATTCTTTAACAAGGTAGGACTGTTTATAGAGATACAATCTAGTTTAGGGCTTTATTTTAATATATTTTACAAATATAACTAAAAAATATGAAATTGCCGTTTTAACATGATAAGACCATAGTCAACTCTCCATGCCATCAGATGCCTCTGATTTTAAGTAAACTACAACACTCCCATAATCTGAAAAAAACCTAGCAAGTCAAATTTTGGTGAAAATTGAGTTAGACCCATACTTGGACTTAGTACACATGTATATATATATAATAATAGATTTTTTTTCTCCTACACAGAAAAGGCTTCAGATTATCTTCATCTAAAAAGACAAAATAAAATTGGTTTTATATTCAGTAGCTTAATTCTGAAACAAAACTGTTTTCCTTTGTTTTCTCAAATCTACATTCAACAGTGTTACTATGTGAAGTTCGGTCATTAAATGCTTTAATTAAAAAATGGACAAGCAAGGCTAAGACTTGAATGACCAGTTACGATTAATAAACCCAACTTGTCAGAGATACAACCATCGATAACTTTTCTCAAAATAAAGTACTTTGTATGAAATTTTCAACATATTTATCTTGCATGATCTATTTTTGAAATATAACGGGAACATATTTTGTGGGGGTGGACATAAACACCTTTCACTCCAAAGCTCCATCCCTCTGGCTCTTTCTATCTCTCTGTAAAATGGTACCGTGCAAGGAACAGTACCCAGCTGTACGGATGGGATGTTAAACTGAGGTCCAATGTTCCTTGACAGTTGGACTGCACAACAGGTTACAGTGCTAATGTCTGGACAAAATTTCGTCATGGACACTGTATTACGTATGATAGTCTTCCTTAGTCCAGTCCGTACAGAAAAGTAGGACGTTCGGATGGGATGTAAAACTGAGGTCCAATGTTCCATGACAGTTGGACTGCACGATAGGTTACAGTGCTAATGTCTGGACAAAATTTCGTCATGGACACTGTATTAAGTATGATAGTCTTCCTTAGTCCAGTCCGTTCAGAAAAGATGGAAGTTAAAACTTCCATTTCATTTTCTCTGGTGTAAAATGGCATCGTGCAAGCTAAATTAATCACCTTTTACACTTGTTTTTCTTCTCTGTGCATCGAATTGATTACGTTCATTTTACTCTGTCTACCATTTGCCTTAAAGATATTTGAGCACAAGTGTGTGGCTTGATGTCGAAGGTAGTAGTTGCTGACATCAATACTACTCTATTTTTAACCAGTAATTGGATTGTATTGTCTTCTCTACCATGTTGTTTACAGCAGTAGTAATGTGCAGAAAGCGCTGTGCCGTGTCATAGCCTGGCATTGTCGTCAGCGATAGAATTATGTAGATTTTATAGTCTACCTACCAGCAATTGATGAATTGAAAAACATGTTTTTGATGGTTTTTAGGCATTGTGTTTCTTGTCATTCTGGTCGTCATTCATTAATTCAAGAGCTTTTGAGATGAAAAAAATAATAATTATCGCTTATACAAGGCTGATTAGCCCGCTTGTATGGAGCAGAATTTGCGACAATAATTCTTTTATCTTACACGATAATATGCTGACTTCAATTCAAGAGCAATGGGAATAGAAAAAAGAAAAAAATCATATCTTTCAGCATGATTGGCCTGCTTGTATGGAGCAGAATTTGCAACAATAATCATATCTTTCAGCTTGATTAGCCTGCATGTATGGAGCTGAATTTGCACCAATAATTTTTAACTTTCATCTTGAATGCTAATACCGGTATACTTCTACTCAAACAGCTATGGAAATAAAAATAAAAAATAATCTCAATTCAACAGCTATGGAGATAAAATATTAAATAATTACATGTATGTATCTGATATCTTTCACTGACTTTCAGTCCGATTAGCTCGCTTTTATGGAGCAGAATTTGCGCAATTTAACTTTTAAAGATGGAAAATAAAAAATATCTGAATTTTTCTTTAAACATACATTATGCAAATGCTATATCTGCCTATTGCAGGTCTTTCATGAGACCTGAAATGTTATATTAGTTATTAATTAGACATCAATTAACTTATCCAGACCATAATCATCTTTCGATGTCAACGCTAGCCTGTGATATTTGTTGGATTATGATCCCATTTGCCGCATAACTTTCCTTTGTGATTTAATGATTAAATTGATAATTGAGACTGATTTTTGTCGTATCAACTTTAGTAATGATGATCGAAGGTAGGAGAACTCTCAGACGGTAAATTTTCTGTTCATAATGGATCAATTTCACTGTAATTTCAAACAAAATGCGTTTACATTATCTAGTTTTTTTTAACTATTATAGTGAGAACTGCCAACTCATTATCTAATCTCCCATAATGTATCTTTGATATTATAATTATATGTTTGATATTACAGAATTTAATCTGTATACATGTATGTGTACAGCACTGAGTAGTTGCATAAAATATTTGCCATTCAACAAAAGTTACAAGATGCCTTGAATACAAAAAATTCTAACCCTCGCTATATGGCCCTATTTAAAATTTACAATAACCTTTCCATGATTTTTGGATGGAAAATAAAGTTAAATGTGTACATGATGCCTGGTACCATGCATAAGATAGGGTATGCTTGCTTGTCCTATGAGGGTCTGTCAAGGACAGCTGTCTAGTTGTTCGGATTGGGGCAAAAAATCAAAGTTCATGCTCTTCCTGGAACAAATTCTCATTTGAGAAATTGACATAGCTAAGAAATAGAAAAAAACTGGTGTTCCGCCATCCAACCCCCCCATTTTAGATAAACAGTCTCTACATGAAAATAATTAGTATTACGAGGCCTGGAAACATTTTTAGATGTACGGTACCTGACAAAATACATCAACTTAGTGCCAGACATGACTGTATTAATAACATCAGGAAAAAAGACAAATCAGTTCCGTACAAAATGACAGACAGAAGAAGTTTTGTGCGTGACAAAGCCTGAATCTGTGTCTGACATTGTCAGTGACAGGTACCTGCCCTATTTCCCTGCTTGAGACTTTGGCAACCGACCGTGCGAGCCCTGATTGAGAATGTTAGTATTACATGTATATATGTGTATGTCTGTCTAACCTTGAAAGTACATGGACATGTAAAGCCCTATGTACGTCATATTAATAATGTCCATCCTGTCAGCAAATGCATTTTCAGTGCATCTCTGTGTCATAACAAGGAAATCTGCTTTTCAAAGTTTTCATATCTATTTTACTAAAGGCTTCTGAGATAAAATAAAAACTCTTTGATGCCAGATGGTGGTAGAGTAGGGCCCCACGTTTTTTACCTCAGTAACCAGAAGGTCCTAATTTTCGATACCAGAGTTATTTGAGAAACTTCCTTGAGATTTCTCAGCAGGGTTTTCCCTTAATTGTCAGTAATGCAGAACGATAGACCTGGAAAAGAACACTGTCTAGACCTTCAGATTGGACAAAAAACTGTGCTCTGGTGAACATAAAATAAACTTTGTCCCTTGGTAATTTGGAATTCAATGGACAGGTAAAATGCTACTGTACAGGGCAAAATCCCCCCACCCCCACCCCCATGGCACAGTACACTGCATGGCCTATTGGTGCTGAAGAGTAGGACTCTAAACCCTGTTTGATTTCATTTCATTTTCATCTATTCATGAAACGTTTGGTTGGAAACATGTCATTTAAAAGTCAACACGCCCGCCATAGCTCATTCAATCACATGTCATTTCTATTGATTTTCATAGTTATTAGTGTTATTACCCTTGATCCCTTTGAAAAAAATGTTTGCCACTCTATAGATTAGTAAACTATAAAACATGGAAAATCGTCTCTACTAACATGTACTTATTTGAGTGACGTTATCAAATAAATAAGTAGCTGATTTTCCATAAGTATGTGTTGTAGTTTATTCCTCTATCCAGTTACTCAATGCCTTTCAAATGGTAAGTCCAGGAGGACTGCACTACATGCAAAACAAGAAAATCTACAAGAAAAACCTGCCGACAAGAAAAGACATTGCAAAAAATAAACAAATCAAATCAAGTGGTAAGCGTCCACTGCGCTGTACAGCCCCGGGCCTACACTCTATAGATTGATTAATGATTATCATCCATTTGGGATGAAAATGTATACAAAGTGTTTGTTCATGAGATAAAGATGCCTGTTGATATTCTTCCATTTCCAATAATTTGAACAGCTGATTGCCTGTTGTTATGTAGCATTAGAAAGAACCAGAAGCCCAGCAGTATTTGATTGCGCCCACCTTATGAGTTTTGGTCTTTGCTAATCATAGTCCTCTGATCGTGTTGTAAAAGAGAGAGAGAGAGAGAGAGAGAGAGAAATGGGGATTAATGTCCACTCAGCACAACTAGGTCATTATGGGACTAACATAGTTTGGACAGACAACCCAGCTCATTGAAACATACAAACTGGGTATCAAAACCACCCCGTTTGACCCATGACAGACCCTTTGATCTAAAGAACAAGTGTGAGACAGATCAGCCATGCCAATCCCCCGCCACCTTCAAGAAAAGAAAATCAAATCTTTTATCAATATATTTCACTATAATTGCAGGATGTGTGTCCGTTTGCCAATCCAGAGTAAAAGCTGAAACTCCATTTTGAAGGTACGTGGACCATTTTAATACATTTAAACATTTAATTATAATCTGATTAAAACACAGATCCTATTTCGTTTTCGATTTTTTTATATTTCAAAATTTCGTTTTACTTGTCTTTACTACACTAGTAGGATCTGGACTCAGCCCTGACTTAACCCGAAATGCCGCAAAACCAGCTTGACGCTGTATCGCATATACCCGAAATGTCGGTTTTGCGGCTTGGGGCGTGTTCAAGCTCCAATTACGTTGACGTCATAATTAATATGACGTCCTGTAAATCCAGGGAGGGACGTGCAACACCCCATGTAAAGTCAGTGTTCAAAGGGTTAAGTTGCATCAATGACCCGACTTGAAATATTTATTGCAACTCGAGAATTGACTCCGACTCGGCTTAGGACTTAAGTCTCAGGAATAAGGCTATATTCTGTCTTACATTACATGTACCTTTATTACCATGCATTGCTGAGTCATTTGATGAACTGGACACCTCAATGGGATTCTGGCTTTGTGTAGACTTGGAACTCAACTCTCAAGGTTCTACAACTTGTACTCACTCGGTTCAAATGTCCACTTGACACAAACTAGACAGGCGCGGATCCAGAGGGCGGTGCACCGGTCCATGCCCCTCTATTTTTTTTGTTGTGGTGAACAATTTTTAGCTCCATATATTTTCGCAGGAAAGGAGAACAAAAATCGTTTAGGTTGGAAATCGTAATTTACAGTACACTAGTATGAAACTAGTCCTTGTGGGCATTTTTCCACTCAAAAATCGCGTGCCGGGCTTCGCACTCCCAAGTGGGTGCAGCACGACCCCCGTTTCTAAAAATCCTGGATCCGCCCCTGCTGTCTTCTTATCCCCCGTAATATATCTTTAACATATAAACTTGTAACGTTTTGTTTTTTAAAACACTAATTAGGGTCGCCCCCACTGCTAAAGACCCCTACGCTCAATCGAATTATTGTAATGAAATTAAAAACCATATGTTAGTCCCGAAATAGCCTAGTTTGTGTCGAGTGGACGTTAAACCCCATTACTCTCTCTCTCTTACTGATAAGTCTAACTAAGCCTGACATCAGGACCTCATCATCATATATTATTGATCGGCCTTGAAAATAAAAATTTATACACAATGTACTATTGAAATGGATAGGAAATAAATAGGATTACATGTCCCATATTTTCATTATTTTTTTTTTCTTGAAAGATTACACAATATTATGATTTTTTTAATACCTATAAATCTTTAAGTTATTGAATCCTCTTATTTCTGTTGTGGGTCTGAAAGTAGTAGTATTGAAGATATCATTGTTTATATTATTCTAATAAATAAAACAAATGAATATGGATATTTCTATTTGATTTGTAATTAGTTTACGAATAATTACGAATAATAGGTTCAGATTAGAAATTATTTTTCATTATTCAGCATGGATTATCGCTCTATAAACGGTTATATTTGTTTATTTGGGTTTTAAAGATCTACATGTACATGCGTTCTTGCCTGTCCGACCTAGTGGTTTTTCTCTAGGTCCGCCAGTTTCCTCCCACTGCTACAGACCCCTACATGCAAACAAATTGTTGAACCATATGTTAGTCCCAAAATGACATGATTTGTGTCGAGTGGTCGTTACACCCCACTATTCTCTCTCTCTCCACAGATTATAAGATATTTCTTTTGGCCTCAAATGTTATATGAATTAATTTCACATGACAAGCCCTTTGTCGACACTAGTTTACTCTAGACAGTGTCTAGTTGTTCGAACGGGACATAAAAACAAGGTCCTGTTTACCTATTGACTGCAGTCAGTTTAGAAGAGTAGATTGTTAAACCCCAATTCTCCCGTAATCTTTAAAAACCTAGTAACTCCGTTGAATGTAGTTTTGAGTAAACAAAGGAAAACTATTTTGTTAAAGCCCCAATAACACTCTTGTTGTAACTGAATAATATGTCCCAATCTTCATTCTGGTCAACAAATCGTATTATTTTAGAATATTCCAATTAAATGATGATATAAATTTCACCTTAACACACCTATTTTAAAAAATTGGAAAAATACAACCAATTGATTTGAAAAGTCTAACGTAAACCTTTTCAAATGTGACTTGGATTTTAAAATATTTTCGAACCCTCTGGACAAGTAATATAGGTTGTAATGGATAATTTACACAACAGGTAGGACACTTAAACATCTAGTACTTAGAATAAGGGTATTATTTATTTTCTGAAGCTACCAAGCCAGCTAGAATGTTATTGTCCCTTTAAGCTACTGAATATAAAACCAATTTGATTTTGTCTTTTGAGATGAAGACAATTAGAAGCCTTTTCGGTGAAGGAGAAAAAACCCTATTATTATATACATGTGTACTGAGTCCAAATATGGGTCTAACTCAATTTTCAACAAAATTTGACTTGCTAGGTTTTTCCAGATTACGGGAGAATTCATTTCTATAACTTAGAGGTGTGTGTGTGTGTGTGGTGGGGGGGGGGTGTTTGCTGGCAACCCATATTTAAGAAACAATTTTGTTATTTTCAGGCAGTCTGCTGTCCTCTTCTACGGTGAAATCATGGAACAGAAGAATGACCTCACATCTCTTCTGATGTCCATGAAAAAAAAAGATGAAAAACAACAAGCTCAACTGTAAGTTATGTTGCACTATTTTATTTGAGCATATTCTCTATCTTTTATTTCCAACCTCATAGGTTTTCACTGGATCTTCATGTTTCTTCCCACTGCTAAAGAACCCTACATGTACGTGCAAGTGAATTATTGTTATAAAATTGTACCATATGTTAGCCCCCATACTCCTGCGCAGTGTTTCGTTTGATTAGAACTAATCCACTTCACACTGCTATCTTGAGTGAACATTGTTGTGCTAAATTATTATTGGTCAGTAGTGCCATTACCAACCAATGACCTACATTGTAACAAAAAATAACGGGGTTAACCAGACCTCAAAATATGTTACCGCAATGTATCTAGTGACAATCTCGACTTGTTTACTCCAAACCCGCCAAATTTATTATGCTCGATTATCCAGTGCCAACATGTTTACTTCGTGGGCCATTTTGAAAATTATGCCGAATGCGAGAAGAGAGGAGGGATTTGATTGGACGTTAAAAAGAGACACGCCCCGCCCAATTTCAAGAATATGACTTCTATCCAGCAATGGTAAGAGAGGGATTTCTCGCGCCATTGCTTCAGGAATATGGATAGCCCCAGAATGATGTTAAACTCTCTCTCTCAACTGTAATCAGTAATCATCCACAATCAACGTTTATGACCGTTTATGACCTCAACTTGATGAAGCTGATTGGAAACCAGGGTACATGTAGTTCTATATAGCAGGAAAATGCTATATGAAATAATTTGGCCCTGGTTTCACAAAATATTTTCAGACTAAGTTAAGGATCTCAGCCAAATAAAGAAAAGAGTGACTTCAGTACTTTCTTTGTCAAAATGATATTCATTAGGTTTCATGAAATGGCCAGTTATTATTTTTTTAAGGCGAGAGATCGCTCACATGATTGTCGACGAATGGATATTTTTTCTCCCTCCCCTTAAAATTGAAAAGCATTTTCTTTTACAATGTCATGAGGGGGTTTATTATCATTTGTGAAATCAGTAATGACCCCCTTACATGCAGTTATTGATCTTCAGAAGCTCTTCACATGCTCACAACTAATCACTCACCTTAATGTCAGAGCACTCTCCTTAATTTCTAAATTACTCTCCGTATCGAACCTAATAAAGCTTATTTAGGGGGCAGGTTTTTTTTTCAATTTGTTGATTGAGGGGAACGTTATTCGGTTCTCCTCTAAAATACAAATAACAACAACTGAATGGCCCCTGCTCAACAAAACTGAGGTAAGTACACTGTTGTTCAACAGGACACTAGCCATAAACTTATATAGCTGTACTTATATGTCTTTTGGGGGGTTGGGATGGCCTAGTGGTCTAGAGTGCCGCGCTTCGACCTCTAGTTGGCCGGTCACCTCTGGCTTACGGCTGTGGTTTGGAGCCCTGGTGTGAGCGTATGTGGCATGGAGATAGGGGCGCCTTCTCAACCTCGTGGGTTTTCTCCGGGGCACTCCAGTTTCCTCCCACTTCTAAAGACCCCTACGCGCAGGCGAATTATTGAAATAAAATGAAACCATATGTTAGTCTCAAAATTACCTAGTTTGTGTTGAGTGGACGTTAAACCCCATTACTCTCTCTCTCTCTTATAAGTCTTTCCTTCAAAGCACACTGTATGAGGTATGCCCGTCTTCATTAGCCTAGTTCGGAAGAAAAACAGTAGGATGTTAAACCCCATTTCATTTCATTTCTGTCAAGCAATATTCTCCACAAAATATCTGGTTCTATGAAGAGGCTGGATCAGGCCAAAGAGAACATTATGGATAATCAAGACTATGCTGTTTATATTAATGATTTGAGTAATGATGATCGAGGCTATGAGAATATTTCAAACGCTTTTTTCTCGGCTAATAGTGGTTCAATTTGACTGAAATTTTCAACAAATTATCTTTACACTATCTAGTTTTTATACGCCCACATTGAAATGTGGTCGTATATTGTCGTCGCCCCCGTCCGTCCGTCGGTCCGTCGGTCCGTCCGTCCGTCGGTCCGGCGTCCACAATTGCTTGTGGACGCTCTACAGGCTAAAGTTAATATCCGATTGACTTTAAATTTATACACAGTGTTTAAGGTCATGAGACGAAGAAGCCTATTGATTTTCAGCGATTTCCGATAATTAGTGCCAGAGTTATGGCCCTTGATCACTTCAAAAAATCTTGTGGACGCTCTAGAGGCCAAAGTTAATATCCGATTTACTTTAAATTTATACACAGTGTTTAAGGTCATGAGACAAGCCTATTGATTTTCAGCGATTTCCGATAATAACTACCAGAGTTATGGCCCTTGATCACTTCAAAATATCTTGTGGACGCTCTAGAGGCCAAAGTTAATATCCGATTGACTTTAAATTTATACACAGTGTTTAAGGTCATGAGACGAAGAAGCCTATTGTTTTTCAGCGATTTTCGATAATAACTACCAGAGTTATGGCCCTTGATCACTTCAAAATATCTTGTGGACGCTCTAGAGGCCAAAGTTAATATCCAATTGACTTTAAATTTATACACAGTGTTTAAGGTCATGAGACGAAGAAGTCTATTGTTTTTCAGCGATTTTCGATAATAACTACCAGAGTTATGGCCCTTGATCACTTCAAAATATCTTGTGGACGCTCTAGAGGCCAAAGTTAATATCCGATTGACTTTAAATTTATACACAGTGTTTAAGGTCATGAGACGCAGAAGCCTATTGATTTTCAGCGATTTCCGATAATTAGTGCCAGAGTTATGGCCCTTGATCACTTCAAAATATCTTGTGGACGCTCTAGAGACCAAAGTTAATATCCGATTGACTTTAAATTTATACACAGTGTTTAAGGTCATGAGACGAAGAAGCCTATTGATTTTCAGCGATTTCCGATAATTAGTGCCAGAGTTATAGCCCTTGTTTTTCAGCGATTTTCGATAATAACTACCAGAGTTATGGCCCTTCATCACTTCAAAAATCTTGTGGACGCTCTAGAGGCCAAAGTTAATATCCGATTTACTTTAAATTTATACACAGTGTTTAAGGTCATGAGACAAAGAATCCTATTGATTTTCAGCAATTCCCGATAATTAGTGCCAGAGTTATGTCCCTTGATCACTTCAAAAAATCCTGCGGACGCTCTAGAGGCCAAAGTTAATATCCGATTGACTTTAAATTATACACAGTGGATGCTCTAGAGGTCAAAGTTAATATCAGATTGACTTCAAATTTATACATAGTGTTTACAGTCATGAGACTGAGTCGTCTATCGATTTTCAGTGATTTTCAATAATTGCTACAAGAGTTATGGCCCTTGATCACTTCGAAAAAATCCTGTGGAAGCTCTAGAGGCCAAAGTTAATATCCGATCGACTTTAAATTAACACACAGTGTTTAGGGTCATGAGACGAAGAAGCCTATTGATTTTCAGAGATTTAAAATAATTATTGCCACAGTTATCTCCCTTGATAACTTCAAAAAATTTTGTTACGCTATAGAGGCTAAACTTATCATCCGATTGACTTTAGATTGATACACAGAGTTTAAGGTGTTGAAACGAACAAGTATTTTGATTTTCAATGAATTTTAATAACTGAACAGCTAAATCCATGATATTAAATGTTTCATGTATATACTAATTGTTAGTGTGGGGTAACACTTTATAAAAAGCAATCAAATTCTAATGATTTTCTGATAATTACATAATGAGCCCTTACTCTTAATCAGTTTTTAGTGTATTACAAATGTTTCATTAGCAAAAAAAGTAAAAATATGCGACAACCCTTGTTGACTGCCCGAACGATTTAGCTGCTGTGGGCGTATGTTTCGTTGCCTGGCAACCTATCTTTAACTATTATAGTGAGAACTGCCACCTCTTTATCTTATCTCCCATAATGTAACTTTAAAGTGTTGTTTTGATGCAAGAAAACTCCATGTTAAACATACATTAATATACACAGAAGCCAAATCAGCCTATTGGAGGTCAAATTTTCAGACCTGAAATGTTAACTAAACTATTAATTAGACATTAATTAACTCATCCAAACCAAAATCAACTCTTGATGTCAACGTTAGCCTCTGATATTTACTGGATTATGATACAATTTGCAGCTCAACTTTCATTCATGATTTAATCGTCAAACGGATAATCAAGACTGTTTTTTATTGTACCGACTTTAGTATGATGATCGAGGCTAGGCCGAAAATTCAATCGCTAAAATCTAGGTTCAGGGTGGATCAATTTGACTGAAATTTTTAACAAACAATAATGGCGATCATGAATTAGCAGTTCATTTCTGCTCCAGGGGAAGGTTTCTCGAAATCTTAACTAAGATAAAATCCCAATTTTAGTGATTTGATTGAATAATATTTGATTGATTTATGTGCTTTGCCAATCAAACTAAAATTTGGATTTTACCTTTTGTTAAGATTTCGAGAAACAGGACCCAGATTTGTTGAACATGTAATCATGTCTGGGACTATTCTATTGAGGTTTTTAAAGCTTGTTCATGTAATCATAACTGCTGAGACAATTCTGTTGAGGTTTGTAAATTTGGACTGTACGGGCCACCCTACATTAAGCACTATATTGAACAAAAATTTGCAAAATATGCAACTTGACTTGCTTATCTTTGATTCGGCTGTTTGGCTGTGTTCTGTTTTTATAAATTAATTTTAATATATCTATAGATCAATGCACCAGGATGTTGCACAAGCAAAAGTGTGGAACACGATTGTGTTGTAGTTATTATCTCTTTCCGTGTCAGTTATTGATGTGATCAATTATTAATATTAATATTTGGTACACAGAACTGGTTTAAAATGACAATTGAACTGAAAAGGGTTCAACATCCTACTCTTCTGCACTGACAGGAGTGAATTCTAGACATACTGGTTAGCTAGACAGAGCCTTGCTTGCTGAACAGCGATAAATGAAATGAAATTGGGTTCAATGTCCTACTTTCCTGCTCCAAATGGACTAATGGGCGAGAGAGATGGGGTTTAATGACCTACTTTCCTGCTCCGAATGGACTAATGGGAGAGAGAGATAGGGTTTAATGTGATACTTTCCTGCTCCGAATGGACTAATGGGAGAGAGAGATGGGGTTTAATTGTCCTACTTTCCTGCTCCGAATGGACTAATGGGAGAGAGAGATGGGGTTTAATGTCCACTTGACACAAACTAGGTCATTAGGGGCTAACAATGAACAATAACACATGGTTCAATGTTATTTCAATAATTCGCTAGCCCATAACGATCTTTAGCTGTGAGAGAATGCAGAACGCCCAGACCAAATCCAGGAAGTTGGATAGACGACCCTACTCCTTGTCACGTACAAGCAGAGAATCAAAACCACGGCACTTGACTCAATGACAGATCTTATGATGCAACATATGTGCGTTAACCATTCAGCCACCCAAACCCCCTTGGGGTAATGAACTTTCTTGGCCAACTTCGGGCGCAAACATGAGACCACTTTGTTAGCAAGACAGCACCTTACTAGGTGGGAGTCACAGGGGCGGATCCAGAGGTGTGGTCACAGAGGCGGATCCAGAAGTGGGGTCACAGAGGCGGATCCAGAGGTTGGGTTTGGGCCCCCCCCCCCTCAGCTACATAAAAGAAAAATAATGCCTAGCATCAATGAAATTACATCACAAAGTGATCCTACATCAGTATGAAAATACCTTGTGTTAGTATGAAAATGATTTCTCTGTTTTAAAAGCTCAATTTGTATTAGACTGGCCCAGTCTCTTCTATTTATTTTACATTTCGATTTATATAAAAGTATTAATTTTTAGTAAACCAACACTTTCGTTTCCATTTGTATAAAAAAAAAGATTTGAGTAAACCTGTAACCAGCACCAGAGACTGGACAATTTGCGAGCTTCACAATAAAATGGGCGTACCTGTCCTGTTTTACGTTGTTCCTTATTTGGAATGATTGACAGTTGTCAAGCAAGCCCCGAGTCCCGATACGCATGAACTGGCTTCGTTAAGTTGTTATGATGATGTCGTGTGTAATTATTTATGTTCATTCACCTCATCCCATACGTTGGATCCGTTCATTCGACAGATATTGTCCATCAACAAAATTAGATCGTTGAAGTATCACTAAATAACAATAACTGTTATCCACAACAAACATCTCGCACCTACACCTGTTTGCCAGTTAGTCGACAGCCATGGTTATTATCACGTGATGTTAGATATTTGGTGATCACGTGCACGACGTCACACGACCTACATAATGCAGATTGACCTACTAGATGAGAATGAAGCTCTATTTGCCCAGTCTCTAGAGATTACGTTTTTTTTTCGTTTTTTTTTTTTTGAGAGGACTGGCCGATGTTTGGTGTGTGGAGAAGACTGGCCACCAGTCTAAATTTGTATGTATGCCTATGTAATTTAGAGACGATGATGGTAGATTTTCGTGACAGAAACCTGGCAAACCCCCTCCTGCAAAAATTCCTGGATCCGCCCCTGAGTCACAGTAGCTCAGTGTGTACAACGCTGGCTCTGTGCAACAGAAAAGTAGGATGTTAAACTCCATTTCAAATATTTTCCTCCCTGACATAAATCTATCACTGGCTCTGTGCGACAGAAAAGTGGATGTTAAACTCCACCCTGACATAAATCTATCACTAGATTAGATAATTGTGCCTGTAATTGAAAACAATTCGAGAATACTTATCGAAACGTTCTGATATACATGTATGGGGTTCGGAGCAGAACCATAGGATGTTAAACCCCATTTCAATTCATTTAAATACTTTTGACCTTTACACTGGTGCATAAGTAATAAATTTAACAGCAAATGGTGCATGTGCACTGTGTATCATAAGGCCTGTCATTTATTCAACTTATCGAAACGTTCTGATATACATGTATAAGTGTATGGGGTTGGATGGCCGAATGGTTAGCATGTGCGTGCTGTATCATAAGGCCTGTCATTGAGTCAACTGGTATGGTTTCGATTCCCTGGTTGTACATGGCAAGGAGTAAGGTCACCTGTCCAACCTCGTGGGTTTTCTCTTGGTCCTCCGATTTCCTCCTACTACTAAAGACCCCTACGCACAAGCGAATTATTGAAATAAAATGAAACTATATGTTAGTCCCAAAATCTCTGATCCGTATGTGTATAAACCAGTGCTTATTTTCCATATAAACTGTGTTGTGTTTTTTAATGTGCAAATTTAATTACTAGACTGTAAGGTTGCAGCGATACCCCGGGGATGCCGCATTATCGCGATTATTTTTTTTCAAGTGATATCGTATCGGCCAAAGTTGAATAATCGCAATCCCCGGTACTTTAGGATTTTTTTGGGCGGAGGTCGGTGCAATAAATCCAAAGTTCATTTTCACCGGTGCGGGGGCCGGATCGAATTCGAAATAATAGTTTAATTACTACTTGTAAAATTATACAATAAAAATCGGTGAGAGAAAGTTCCCGAAACACATTTTGTAAACAAAGCCGCACGCGACATCGGTGTACCGTAGCAACGGTGCGGCGAATCCCCGGTTAACAAGACTGAAAATATTATGTTTATTTCAATGTTAAGTTAGTACTGTACGATAAAGAGAATTATCGTGATAAAATTGATAATCGTAGACTTTTATTTATCGCGATAATTCCAAAAGCAGTTATCATGATTAATGGCGATATCAGAATTTGATATCGTTGCAACCTTACTAGACTGTAAACTGTGATATACTTGGGAGTACCCCCCCCCCCCTGCCCCCCCATCTTCTTCTCCCTCTCCCTCTCCTGGGGCCAGCATCCACCATGCCTCTCTCTGTTGGCTTGTTTACATTTATAGCTGACTATAGACTAAACTATGAGATAAGTTTGTCAAAGGTGAAAACGCTCATGAATAATTTACTGCCAGGGGCGGATCCAGAGGGGGGAGGGGATTTCCAAACCCCACCCTGCCCAGCTACATAAAAAAAAAATGAATGCCTTGCATCAATGAAATTAAATCACAATGTGATTCTACATCATTATAAAATGATTTCGCTCTTTAAAAAGCTCAATTTGTATGTATGCCTATGTAATTTAGAGACAATGATGACAGATTTCCTTGACAGAAACCTGGCAAACCCCATCCTGCGAAAAATCCTGGATCCGCCCCTGACTGTCATCTTATGTCACTTTAATCACAGTATATCAATCAGAGTCACATGATCTGCTATATGCATGATCAACAATATCTGCATTTTATATAGACATTACATATATATATATATATATATATATCAGTTACTATGAATAGCCATTAGGCAACACCCATTTAATTTTCTGGGTTTTTGATAAGTTGATGACTCTTGAATCACGTAAGAGATGTTTTTTTTGATTCAAAACTTAGGAATATGGAACTAAATGCTTTTGAACAGCTGAGTTTTGAATATTTTTTTTTTCCCTGAAGCAATACAATCCAAATTTGCACAAGTGCTCTCACAGAATATAAAATCAAATTGGTGAAGCCTTAACTTTGTTGTTTTTGTCATAGATACTACATGGTTTACAGATTTATATGTATATATATTGATTATTTATACCATGTGATTATTCGTCCGCAACATGTCAGTCAATTTGTATTATTGTTTAGCATTTACCAATGACATTTTAATGACAGGATCTAGAAATGAAATTAAACGAAATGAAATGGGGTTTAACTTCCTGATTATCTGTACCAACTGGAATACATGCAACATATTGTAGAATCAATAGGCTGGTTACAGTGCACTGAACGTAAAAAAAATGACTAAGCTTGAAGTAAGAGACAGAATTGGAGTTAAGGTCAGTTCAACATGAAATAGGTCATTTTTGTTTAATTCTGGACCCTCACCTACCGCAAGGTTTAATCTGGTCCTAATACAAATCGCAGAGGTTATCTTCTGTTTAAATGTTGAATAATTAATTTAGTGTTGATTAAACATACATTATGCAAGAGCTCAATTTGCCTATTCAAGGTCTTTCTTTAGGCCTGAAATGTTAAATAAATTATTAATTAGACATTAATTAACATCCAGACCATAATCAATTCTAAATCCCATCATTAGCCTGCTGTATTTAGTGGATTCATTTGAATACATTTTGTGATCGACAATTTAACGTAAAAATGGATAGTCTAGACTTTGTTTATTATTTAAAATGTACCAACATAGGTAATGACGACCAGACAAGCCTAAAATTGAACAGCTAATATCTCTATTCAGATGGAAGCAATTTGACTGAAATTTTCTAAATATTATGTTTTCATTATCTATTTTTAAAGTAGCTAAGTCTCTAACTCAATATCATCCAAAATCTTCGACAATGAAAACACAAATTACTTGTCAATTTAATTCAACATTGATGTTGTGATCTTACCGGGAAAAGATGGGCTTCTGATATCCAATATTTAAGATAAAATAAAAAGAAATATCAGTGGTACACGAGTCGTGTACCATACATAATCCTTTTCAGGCACATTTTTAACGAGGGACTTGAAGTACGAGGCTAGATGTTGGTACATGGAGAGCTTACAAAATAATGTAGAATGGAATAACCAGACACTAGCGATTAGCGTGCTATTGAGACTTCCGGCCTATTTCGCCAAACATAAGTGATTCGAAATTAGATTAAAGACGGAAATGAATGAATGTAAATCAGTTTATATACATTCATATTAGATTATTTTATGCGTTGCAACCCATTTTGGTAAATTTCTAGGCCCCAAATATTAGCGACTAAGCTATTTTAACTGTCAGCTATTTATCGTATCTCACCTAATGCTCCTTTTAGCCGTGCAAAATTTGATATTGACCATTAATATGCAAATGACGATAGACTGCTTCTGTTTCACAGAGATATTGCGAAGGCCTCCTTCTTATATCTATGTGTAAGTTGACTGACCTTTATAGAGTTCATATTCATTCATTGGCCGTTAGCTTGTGCAATGTTTACACAACGCGTGAATTGGTCAGGGCACAATGTTGCCTTTTGATCATTCTATACACTCATTTACACTAGATAGGAAATATTTTATATCCAGATATACTTCAAAGACCTTTATTTATTTTTCGATTACTTTAAAAAAGAATGTTCTAGAATTTAATTTACAGAAGGAAAAAAGGTAATATTGGCAAGGTCATTAAGCTGCACTGATGACATCCCTAGCAACATAGCGTATATTCACTTTTACAATCCAATATTTTATTTCAATCTAATGTTTATTTCATGTGATGTACAGTCTCGTTATCAGCTGTTTTTCAGACATGCAAGCTAGCTCAATTGACTATACATTGCACAGACTAGGTCAGGTTATTTATCATTTATTGCCTCCCTTTATAAACATGTTGTTGGCCACTAGATGGCAGCCTTGTAGATCAAGTAGTGATTAAGGCTGAGAGAACATGGCAGGAGTATAATTTTTCACAGGGTATAATGTGTATTTTTACTGTCAATATGTGCTTTGTGGATAGTTAACAGCGGAAACTAAAGGAGTAACTTAGACAAGGAACATCTCGAGAAACTATCTGTAATAATTTGTGGTTTTAATTAAGTGTTTTGGATCTGGTAGCCATCAAAACATGATGTGAGGTAAGCAAGCTTCTCTACTCTAAGCTGGACAACTTTTATTCTGTTTTCTGACTGTAAACAAACTAAACAGTAACACCAACGATAGAGCCAGCTGAATTCATTTACACAAGCTTGTCATACTTAGGCTTTGGATAAAAATAATGTGTAGCAGTAATGGACATGTATTGAGACATTTAATTAAAAAATAATGAGTAATGACAAAGTAATTAATTACTGATAATGACGGTCATTTACTTTATTTTAGAAATATTAATATTTAACTATGTCAAGTCGTAAATTCTAGCATCAACTCTGTAATTATAAAATCTAACATTAATCCGATCCTACCGATTAAAATAGAATTGATATTAATTTAGCTTACCTGTCGTGAATTTTGTCACTTTCACAAAATCAATTATTATTAAAATCAAGACACTTGTCTGGATTTAGCCTACTACTTCTGAATTTTATTAACATGTTACGTTTCAATACACATACATTTACAGGTACTGAATTTTTTAAACATTCTACGTTTCAATACACATACAATGCAGATTATTTGCTCGATAATAACGATCTTGGATATATGTACTGGTGTGTGTATTGAAAAGTAGCTGAGTATGTTAATAAAATTAAAAAAAGTAGTACATCCAGATAAGTGTTTTAATTTTAGTGAAATCTATTTCTAAATCTAAATGTCTTATAAGGATTACCAGTTATGATCACAACATAAATCCCAGTCATGCGCTTAAGATTTTTAAAAAATTTAATTACTTTCAAACAATTGTAACAGAATATGAATAATACCGGTGTCTAAAACTAAAACTATAGGCTACAATTCTGAAATCTTAGCATCAAGTCAACAAAGCCAATTATGACACAAATCTACCTGTAATCCATCGGCATCCTATTAAAATTTTTAAAAATTTGAAATAAATTCCGGTTTTAAAGAATTGTAACAAAAAAAAAGGATAACTGAATATTGAGTGGCCTAATTTTTATTTTAAGGATCTCAGAACTGCTGTAGATTGTAATCAAAGATTAGTGTTAATTAGCAATCAATCAATTAATTAGATTTATGAGTGGATGAGATGATCCTGTTGATTATTAGTCAGAACTGTTTAATCTTCAATCTAATTAAAACACAGATTGTATTTCCTTTCATTTTTTATAGTTCAAAATTTTGTTTTACTTATCTTTACTATACTAGGATCTGGAAGAGTTGTTATCATTGAGGTGTTCTGGATGATGCAAGGGATTAGCCAATGAAACAAGTCTGTTACAGGGTGTTCTTGGCCTCTGATCCACGGAGGTGTGGGTAAACCAATGGTAATGTCAACGCTGATTGATTAGATTAATCAATGTCTGTTATCTTGGGTCAATAGCCGCTCGTTTGACCCCTGACGTAAACTCACACGACAACTTGCCAGATCTTCATATAGTGTAGGCCTTCGAAAGTATAAAAAAAAAATCAAGTTGTTTAATCTTCAAGTTGAGGTGTGAAATCAACTTCTAACTTCGACCTCTGGCCGGTCACCTCTGACTTTCGGCTGTGGTTTCGAGCCACAAGCGAATTATTGAAATAAAATGAAACCATATGTTAGTCCCAAAATGACCTAGTTTGTGTCATGGACGTTAAACCCCATTTCTTTCTCTCTCTTTTAAGTCACATGTTTGAAACATAATCATTTATTTGAATGGCATTTAACGATTGAACGTAATATAACACAACACAGTTCTGTGGATAACATTAAACAATATAAAGTTTCAACCACACTTAATAGGTCGACACATATATGTTTAAAACATAATCTTTGATTTGAATGGCATTTAACGATTGAACATAATATAACACAACACAGTTCTGTGGATAACATTAAACAATATAAAGTTTCAACCACACTTAATAGGTCGACACATATATATGTTTAAAACATAATCTTTGATTTGAATGGCATTTAACGATTGAACATAATATAACACAACACAGTTCTGTGGATAACATTAAACAATACAAAGTTTCAACGACACTTAATAGGTCGACACATAGTGTATTTTTTTCCACCTAGAAATTGACACAAATGGGTCGAAACCCATGATAATGTAATATAAATGTATTTAAACTAATTTATATTTGATCGTTTCTGTTTTTACTCTAATTTCTAATCATGTACAATCACAGAATCAAAACCATGCCTGTTGACTCAATGACAAACCATATAATACAGTGCCAGTGCGGCACATGCTAACCATTCAGCCATCCACCACGACCCCTCTCACATAGAAAGAAATATCGGTACTTACTGCCCACAAGAGATATTTTATTATATATTTCATCCATGGGAAAGTTTTGGATTTTTGTGATTGATTTTTTTTTTTTTAATTTTTCCAAGAGGCATATCAAACATGACAATAGAGGTAATAATATGAAGTTACATGATAATAAGATGATAAGATGTGAAAGTTTTGATGAGAGAAAAAGTAATGATGTCATGAATGACCAGCCTCTTGAGGATGACCCATAAAACCTGCTTAAATTAAAACTAGGTTTATTTCTAATGGCGTCCTAAGATTATTTTGAGCATGATTTAATCTCCTAATAATATTCCATTTTATTGTTACGGTACCTAAAGATACATTATGAGAGACTTGATAATAGTTCAAAACTAATAATGTAAAGGCAATTTGATGTGAATTTCAGCCAAATTAATCCAATCTGAACTGAGATTATAGAGATAGACTTTTCGGCCTATCCTTGATCATCATTAGTAAAGTAAAAGTTAGTACGATGAAAACATAATCTTGATTATCCATCATGACTAAATCATGAATGAAAGTTGAGCAGCAAATTGGATCCTAATTCAGTAAATATCACCGGCTAATATTGACATTGAAGATTGATTATGGTCTGGATGAGTTAATTAATGTCTAATTAATAATTTAGAGAACATTAAAGAAGTCTAAAGATTTAGCTCTTGCATAATGTATGTAAAGGAGGTTGAAAGTATTGAGTTTTACAGACAAATACTGAATAAACTTCCCAGATAGATACATGTATACTATCATCCAGGGTTTATGCACCTGCCTATAGTCCAACCTGGGTTGTATGTTCAATCTAGTTGGGGGGTGTACGATTGAACATACAATAATTCAATAACTCACTTCTTTTTGGTATAATCTTATATTCTCTTCAATACTTAATAGTATACAATACCGACCCACGGGCTGTGTTATCTAATAAGGAACAGCATCTAAGAAATAACTTATCAGAGACCTGCCCTTCAGTATATCCAGCTGCCTGCCTGTGGTCAACAGCCTTTCTTCTACAATCTTTCTTCTCATATACTAAGAGGTTACTTGGTAACAATAAACAATAGTTAATACTTCATATAATTTCTAATATTGGGTGAATAACTGTATTATTGTATACTACCTGGTCATAAAATATTGAAATCAAAATGTAGTGAAATGTATAGACCTACTTTTAATTTCTCATACCATTAAAACATTGCCTCTCATATAAAATGATACACTATTGCCTTAATCATTAGTTGTTCGGATGGGATGAAAAACCACTTAAACATTGGCGTGCTCGCAAAAGATCCCTTAGCAGTTGGAAAATGATATACATGTAGGCACTTGTCCAACTGTCCGACCAAAATTTCCCTCATAGCACACTGTATGGTGTATGCCCGTCTTCATTAGCCCAGGTTAGGAGCAGAACAGAAGGATATTAAACCCCATTTCATTTCATTTTTAAGTCATACTTCCAAATGAGAGATTTTATATCAACTTATTGCATAATCTTACTATTTTTATTTTAATCTTGAGATCGAAATCTTAATACTTCCTCTCGTTACAAAGTTTTCTTTTAAAAAATATGTTATAACCGACAACATTAAATAATGTCTGAATTTATTTTCTTAGGTTTATGATTCGGGTGTTCTTGTGATATTAATATTAAATTTATTTCTAGTCACATGGATATTGGTGATATTGTAAACATATCTAGTTATTAATTTTAATAAATTAAATTTGAAATTAGATAATAAATATGAGTAAGCCATCCTTAAAGTTGAAATCCCTGGGAAAATATAGTATTGTGAAAGTTCATTTTCGGAAAAAGGAATGCGTGTTCTTTATTTATGACATTAGGTCTGTCATTGAGTCAATGTGGTGTGGTTTCAATCCCCGATTTGCACGAGTCGAGGAGTAGTGGTCATCTGTCCAACCTCGTGGATGTTGTCTTGATAGTTTAACCCACTGTGATAAATCCTGATGTGCAAGCAAATTTAAACATCTTATATGGTATAAAGGCTTTCATTTGAATAAATTCCTGAAGAGTCAATAAATTGAAAAAAAGGATGAATCTCTCTCTTGAATTTCTCTCAGAGAGCTTTTTATCATTTGTGATAAGAACAGGGATCTAAGGGATCTGAATCCATTTTCAAACGTATGTTAATTTTAAAGAAAAACATTTTATATGGTATATCATATTTTATATGGTATATCATTTAAATAACATAAATCATATTACACGGTAAGTGTTTTATCTACTAGTTTGTTGACTACAAGATAAAATATATTGACATAGACAGTGTATACAATATGTAATAATATCTATATTCTATTCAGTAGGGTGTGTACATGTATCATATGCACATGGTTGTTACAATTTCTGCTTGAACGTGACAAAGAGAAGAGATGCCTGTCCAACCTCGTTGGTTTTTTCTAGGTCCTCTGATTTCCTCCCATTCTAAAGACTACTATTGTGCAAGCAAATTACTGAAATAAAATTGAAGCGTGCTTGCTGTATCATAAGGTCTGTCATTGAGTCAAGTTTTGCATGATTTGCTTCCCCGGTTGTACGTGACAAGGACTAGGCTCGCATGTCCAACCTTGTGAGTTTTCTACAGGTCCTGTGGTTTCCTTCAAATGCTGAAGACCCATACAATCAAAACACGTTATTGGAATAAAATTGAACCAGACACAGATTCAGGCTTTGTCATGCACAAAACATCTTGTGTCTGTCATTTTGTCTGGCACCGATCTGTCTTTTTTATTGATATTATTAATACATCTCTGGCACTATGTTGAAAATGTCAGCTATTTCAGGTAGGCCTACATCTAAACCTGTTATTTCCAGTCGTGCAAATAGATTTCACCCCACGAAAATGGACTCCTCCATGTTTTATACACTGATGTGCGATGAAGTTAATACACCATAAACAGAAATTAGACATTAAATATGCATTTCAAGTGATTAATACCATAATATAATAACAACATTTTTGGGAGATGGCAATTGTAGGCCGGTAGGGGAGGTTCGGTTGTTTCCGGAGGACAAACTGGCCGCTTTCTATAAATGAGAATTTGGGAAAATATTAGGCTTAACCCTAACACTTTTAAAAGAATGAACTTTGATCCAATTTACCTTTTACCCCTTTTAAAAGGGTTAGGGTTCTGGTTAGTATTCCCCAAAATAATCATTTATATCAAGCAGCCATTTTGAACTCAGGAAATACCTGAACCTCACCAACCGGCTTACAATTATCATCTCCAGTTCTTAACATATTATATGTCGTTTTCTGCTGTCGCCTCTTTCCAACGGGTGGATGGCTGAATGGTTAGCATATGTCTGTGTTGTATCATATGATCTGTCATTGAGTCAACTGACGTGGTTTCGATTCCCCAGTTGTACATGACAAGGAGTTGGTCACCTGTCCAACCTTATTTTCTCCCGGTCCGAATATTTTTTCACTATTGAAGACCCCTACCTACATGTAGCAAATTATTGAAATAAATATTGAACCATGTGTTGGTCCCGAAATGACCTAACTTGTGTTGAGAGCTAAACCTTATTTCTCTCTCCCTCTCATGGGACCTCCACCCTTCTTACTTTTAGAACCAGACATTTGTGATTAAAATACAGACAGTGGAGTTTGTAGAAGAGATTTGATAGCTTAATGTTACATGTAATATTTGACCTAAATTAACATGAATAA
Source organism: Patella caerulea (assembly GCA_036850965.1). Classification (NCBI taxonomy): domain Eukaryota; kingdom Metazoa; phylum Mollusca; class Gastropoda; family Patellidae; genus Patella; species Patella caerulea. The sequence goes on along the minus strand of JAZGQO010000005.1, from coordinate 14,431,393 downwards.
TAACATATGTATTCAACATGCAGTTAACTGGCAAAATGGCCACCGGTTACTAAAAAAAGTATGAGAGTATTGCTGGCCAAATGTCCAAGTCTCTCTTCTCTATAGGTCGTGTAGGAATCTGTATAATTTATTTGGCCTAATTCAGTATGAGTAATGCATACTAGACATGGTTGTGTGAAAGCAGTGACCACTGTGTTGACACACACACATATACACAACTGGTATAATATGATTTGGAGGATATTAATATTATATAAAACCAGTCCTGTGGCCAGTGTCCCAGGTTGGTTGATACATGCAGATCGGACTTAAATGGTTTAACTATTACAGCAATGTGTGGGAAACACTCCAGAACATCAAGTGGTAAATGAATAGTAAGGCCGAATAGAATACATGATGGGCTTTCATGAACACACTAAGCCTTGACCTACTTTCCTATTGTTCTATGTCAGTGCTGTGAGAAGGAGCAGTCATTGCACACAGTTCTTGAACATCTTTGAAATAATATTTTGCTGATTGTTTAGCCCTGAAAACAATTTCCCCAGATATTTCATGCAGTCAGAATTATTCAGTTTGTGTTATATGAGAAATTTGTGCAAACAGGGTAAATAAATCGTCTTGTGATGTTCGTTGTAAATGGACCCTCCCTGAATGAGCCAGTCCATGGATTGGTAAACAGATAATATTGCACTGAGGCCAAATTATTTAATTCATTTCAACATCGACATGACTCATGTTACAATCGAAAAATCAGCTGTTTGTTTGAGAATGCTGGTTAACCCAGTCTATCAGATTATAGTTGCTCAGTGAGGCATTGTGTTTGTGACGTAGACGACCAGTGTTATTGTGTATATAGAGATGTTTATAGATAGGTGTAGTTGATGTCATTATGGTGGTATTATGTTATTTATCCAGTCCTCCATACATGTTCACATACCATAACTATAGTGATTAGATTGCATCGTCATGATCAACAGCTTAGTATTTCATAAATGACTCTAGGGCTCAAAGGGAGGGGCTCATCGGGTTGAATATGGCCAGGAGTAGGGGTGCCTGTCCAACCTCCCTACATGTTCACATTCCATAATTATATGTGATTAGATTAGTATTTCATAAATGAAATTGTCTTACTGAGATGATTTAAGAGACAAAAGGGGTTCAGGAGGGGCCTATCGGTTTGTAAATGATAGGGAGTACAGTCGCCCTTCAATTACGGGTACTGAAATAAATCAAACCATAAGTTGGTCCCGAAATCATCTCTGTCCAAAGAAACCCTACACACAAGCAAATTATGGAAATGAAATTGAATCATATGTTAGTCCCAAAATGGTATTGTCTCTATTAAGGGTGAAGGGAGTCTGTCTCTAGGAGATGAGGTTATGTACACTGGTATAGTCTCTATTAAGGGTGATTTGGCGCAATATAGCCCGGTTGGAGCTAACGTGCCATTAAACAACATTTCATTCGTTCATTATTAAGGGTGAAGGAAGTCTGTCTTTAGGAGAGGAGGTTATGTACACTATGTTAGGGTGGAGTTTCTCTCTCTCTCTCTCTCTCTCTCTCTCTTTCTCTGTCTTAAAGGGACAATAACATTCTTGCTGGCTTGGTAGCTCCAGAAAATAAATAATACCCTTATTCTAAGTACTAGATGTTTAAGTGTCCTACCTGTTGTGTAAATTATCTATTTCAACCTATTTTACTTGTCCAGAGGCTTCGAAAATATTTTAAAATCCAAGTCACATTTGAAAAGGTTTACCTTAGACTTTTCAAATCAATTGTTTGAATTTTTCCAATTTATCAAAGTAGGTGTGTTAAGATGAAATTTATATCATCATTTAATTGGAATATTGTAAAATAATACGATTTGTTGACCAGAATGGAGATTGGGACATATTATTCAGTTAAAACAAGAGTGTTATTGGGGCTTTAAGTGCATGGTAGTGATCTCTTTTTCTCTATTAGGGGTCGAAGTGGTCTTTCTCTGTCTATTAGGTGGTCTATCTCTCTGTATTAGGGGTGGGGCGTAGGGGTCTCTCTATTACGGATGGGGGGAGGGGGTGATTAAATGGACTTGAGGTATATTGTTTGATTGTAGATTATGTGTAGACAGGATACAGATAAGATTTAATATCATGTGGCCTCAAGACTAACAGCTGTTATTTAGTTATTCTTAGCTGTTTATTAATTCCACTCTTGAGTACAAAGCAATCTTATTCTCTTGAATACAACCAGAAGTGATGGTGGTTCCGTAAGGTGCTCGCTGGCCATGTCCTAGGTTTCCTTCCACTGCTAGGTTTTCATTTCCAACCTCTTTTCTTTTTCTCTGGGTTCTCCGGTCTCCTCCCACTGTTAAAACGAGATAGGTTTGCTTGCCTAACTTCATGGTTTTTTTCCGGGTCCTCCAGTTTCCTCCCGATACTAAAACGAGACAGGTTTGCCTGTCCAGACTCATTGGTTTTCTCCGGGTCCTTTGGTTTCCTCCCACTGCTAAAATGAGATAGGTTCGCCTGCCTAACTTCATGGGTTTTCTCTGGGTCCTCCAGTTTCCTCCCACTGCTAAAACAAGACAGGTTTGCCTTTCCAGGCTCATGGGCTATGGTTTCCTCCCACTTCTAAAATGAGATAGGTTCGCCTGCCTAACTTCATGGGTTTTCTCTGGGTCGTCTGGTTTCCTCCCACTGCTAAAGACCCCTACTCACATGCGAATTATTTAAATGAAATTGAACCATTTCAAAATGACCTACGATGTGTTACATAGACGTTGAACCCCATCACTCTTTTTCTCAGTTATATGGTGATGTAAGCTCAATATTTGTTGTTGACAGTCAGGGTAGGGTGGCACAATGTTGAAACAGTACAATACATGATGTATGAATATGTTATTTGTACTTTCATCATAAACACAACTTTATGGATTTATTACTTCTTATTTTATTGCATCAAACATTTCAATACTCTTACTACACTTAGTACGCAGTCAGTTACACACCGTTCAGACTCTTATAACTAAACTGGTTTAACTTATCCGGCGATTTTTATCCGGCAATTTTTGCGTTCATACGTGTTTTAAGATACTGGCACTATACTGGATTAACATTCCTGACCATGTTCCTAACCTCGTCGGTCAAGGGTCAGAGGTAAACGCGCATGTGCACTGATGAAAACAAGAAGCCGCCATTTTTCTAAGATTGTTATTTACTACGCACTGCGCATGTCCAGAATTAAAATATCCGGATATTTTAATCCTACCCGTTCAGACGCCGAAAGTTAAACCAGATAAAAAAAAAAGCTGAATTCAATTCACCTACGGAGGTGGATATTTTAAACTAGTTTAAAATCTCCACATATGCGTTCAGACTACGAAAATTGCTGAATTAACTATCGCCGGATAAGTTAAACTAGTTTAACTTGCGCGTCTGAACGGGGTATAAGAGACACATTCTGCAGGCCTCTAGATTGCTGGTCACCTCTGGCTTGCGTTTGTGGTTTCTATCTCTGGTGTAGGTGGCTTGGAGATAGGGGCACCTTCTCTACCTGATGGTTTACTCTGGTTTCCTCCCACAGGAAAGAACTCTCACTAAGATAATAAAAATTAAAAATAAGACTTGTCTGCGATATCATCATCATTAAACTCCCAATAACAATAAGAGGAAAGAGAAAAGGCCTAAGACTTGTCTAAAATATGTAGAATAGGGGAGGGACATGTACATGAATATTATAGAAACAGTCTGAAATATGTATAATATTATATATGTACTTGAGTTATGGTTGAGTGACATGACAAGGTCATATGTAACATATGAACTAGGATCAGTACATTTATATACATCTATATGTTGTGTAATCTTATTTATTTTATTGATATTAAGCAGGGGCATGTTCACGAGGTTTGAGCTGATGGGATCCAGGGTGGAAGTGGGTGGGTCCAAAGTGAACAAACCACCAGTTTGGTGTGAGGTCTGATTGTTTTCCTGAGAATTCGATCAAATCAAAAGAACTGAGAAATTACTATTCATTTAGGTGCATGCATGTACAGGATTAGTAAGATTGCCTTTTCTGTCATTGACCCACAGTGGGGAATTTGATAAAATTAGTTGGGGGTTGGATGGCCGAATGGTTGGCACTAGCACGCTGTAACATAAGGTCTGTCATTGAGTAAACTGGTGTGGTTTCGAATCCCGGGTTATAATGACAAGGAGTAGCGTCGTTTCCGGTTTCCTCCCACTGCTAATTAATTACATAAAATTGAACCATATGATATGTTAGTTCCATAATTACCTAGGTTGTGTTGAGTTGACTTTAACCCCATCTCTCTCTCTCTCTCTCTATCTGTCTTTCTCTCTCTCCCTCACTTGGAGCCTAGTACATCGGAACCTGGAAACTGTATTGATATACAATAAGTCATATATGTACAATGTACATCTAAATTAGATCTGTCATAATGGCATTTAAATTTAATAATCGCGAAACAGGTGTCAGATTTATTATGTGCTACCAAAAGAAGGAAATAAAATGTGTATATAAGTTGATAAATTATTGGAAGGATGTTTTGTTCCTTTGATGATCATGTGAAGGAAGTCTATTTACTTGAAATCTTATGAAAGGTCAGTCATTGTAATGAAATAAAAATAAAAAATTATGTATTTGTAGAGTGCATTAACTATTTAAGGATGCTTCCCAAACATTTGCTTGAAAATTGTGACTTAAAATAACGAAATAAAATGAGAAACCACATCGGAAAATCCTGGTGAACTTTCTCGACCAATGCAGGAATCAAACACGCAACCACCAGACAAGCCAGCCAGCGTCTCACCCACTTAGCTACCATGGCTCCCCTGAATAAAAAAAGCATTATGTAAGATTTAGACAAAGAGCTGGCTGTTCTTGCTAAAATAGTTCCAAAATAGATAATTAAAAATGATTCTATTGAAAATTTCAAAGTTATGACTGTTTGAAGATGTAGTGTACATGTAAATATCTGTCAACTGTCATTGAGTAATGTGACATGGTTTTGATTCCCAGGTTGTACGTAGCAAGGAATGGGGTTGCATGTCCAAACTCATATGCATATCTCAAAATGATCTTGTTTGTCTCAAGTGGGTGTTAAACTCTCTATTTATTTTTTCTCAATAATTTAGTAATTTATTTTGGAATTTAATTTGCCGATGAAGAAGGAAAAAACGTTAATATTGAGTGCTAATAAGCCCACACTGATATCATCCCTTTTAGTGACAGTAGCAGCCGAACAAATATTTTCTGCCGATCAGTTTGGATGTTAGATATGTTGTAATTTATTGTTCCATTAGATATATGTAGGTGACATCACTGTCAGTTCTACTTGCCTCAGGCTAATATCATAGACCTTTTATTTATCTTCATACAAACATTAATCGATCAACAATCTCTAACAGACTTTTAACTACTGGGGGAAGCCATGACGGTTAAGAGAGTAAGTCGCTGGCTAGCTAGCCTCGAGCTCGCATGTTCGCTTTTGATCATAAGGTCTGTCATTGAGTCAACATTTAAAGACTGGGGGAGCCATGACAGCTTAGTGAGTAAGATGCTGGCTAGCAAGCCTCGAAGTCGCATGTTCGCTTTGATCATAAAGTCCATCATTGAGTCAACAGACTTTTAAAGACTGGGAGAGCCATGACAGCTTAGTGAGTAAGATGCTGGCTAGCTAGCCTCGAGGTCGCATGTTCGCTTTGATCATAAGGTCCATCAACAGACTTTTAAAGACTGGGATGGCCACGACAGCTTAGTGAGTAAGATGCTGGCTAGCTAGTCTTGCATGATCGCTTTAGATCATAAGGTCTATGTTTGAGTCAAGCGGCATGTTATCGATCCTACTCTTGGATATAACAAGGCGTATTAGTCACCTGTCCCCCAGTTTCCTTCAACTACAAAAAGACCTCTGTGGCCAAGCGTTTTGTTGAAATAGAATTGAAACATGTTAGTCACAAAATGACAGAGTCTGTGGTGAGTGGATATTACTCTCTCTCTCTCTCTCTCTCTCTCCCTCCCTCTCTCTTTCTCTCTTTCTCTCTGTGTAAATGACAGAGTCTGTGGTGAGTGAATATTATTCTCTCTCTCTCTCCCTCTCTTTCTCTCTCTCTCTCTCTCTCTCTCTCTGTAAATGCTGCCATTGGTAAACTCAGGAAAATCTTCATTGTGAAATTTTATAATTTCCCTCTATGAATACCCTTCTAAATTGCTGACTCATGTTGTACGGCGCTTTGTTCTCATATGCGTTTTGTCATAATTTGATGCTCTGTAATCTTTTCCAATCAGTGGTAACATTTTCTTTATGTCTAGTTAACACCTTCCTCAACATTAATTTTTATTTCAAATGCTTGGTTGCTCAAATACCAAACGGTCGTGACTACGCTTTGAGTGCTTTTTTAAAAACATGTTTATGTATAGTTTCTTTTGTTCCTCAGTTTTTGATATTTTTCACCAAAGGGACTTTGAAAGAAACCCTCAAAATTAGTGGCAATCTTTAAATACCCGTAAAAGCAAAGTAAAGTAAAATGGGGTTGAACGTCCTACTATTCTGCCTCAGACTGGGCTAATGAAAATAGGCATACACTATACAGTGTGCAATAAGGGAAATTTTGACTGGGCAGTGGCGCTACGGCTTACTGTTATATCAAATTCCAACTGCCAGGGTTTTTTTCCAATGTGTACACGGAACCTTGTTTTTTGAACCCATCCGAATGCTTAGACATCTTTACATTTAATTTCTTTTCATTGTTGTATGCATTTTATTTTATTCTGTGGTTGCTAGTGCAGCCAGCATCTTACTTAACGAACTAAAGTGAATTGATAGAATAAATAAATAGATTACGCCAACACACTGTTTGTTCGCGTCAATAAAACCTTGTAGCTCGACAAAACTATTCAAATTTATACAGTCTGCAGCACGGGCTAAAATATTCTTAAAATAGGCAGAAATACAAACTTTATTTTATAGTTTTTCTGCAGGATCAAACATGTCTGCATGTTAGATTTTAGTTTTGATAATCTGAAGAGATTTGGGTATTTTTGCTAAGGCAAACATGACATTGATCCAATAGAATTGATCTGTTTGGATATCGTTAATTCAGTAGGGTTTTAACACGGAAACGTTTCGATATCACATATTCTGAAGAGGTACATAGATTTCCCAACTTTTCCCAGCCTCCTGAGGGTACCTCCGATGATCTAGAGAGTTTTGAAAACTTGTTAGATTATAAGAATGAATTCAAATGTCTGACCTCCATGCTGGCGGTGGTATATCGCACCTGATCACCCCATACCCTATCGAGTCTCTTTACACTTCCCCAGTGCATGCGCGCATCGCCCAGCTCTACCCCAGGGTACCTCCGATGATCTAGAGAGTTGACTATTGGTTTTGAAAACTTTTTAGATTATTAGAATGAATTCAAATGTCTGACCTCCATGCCGGCGGTGGTATGTAACAACTGATCACCCCTTACCTTATCCAGTCTCTTTACACTTCCCCAGTGCATGCACGCTTACTGTCTATAGTCTTAGTTAACAAGTATGTCATATGAATAAATGTCTAATTAATAATTTATATAACATAATGCATATTTCAATGTTTGACAAGGATATAAGGTGATATAAAAGATTATATTTTGACACAATTTATCGGTACACCACATGACAAAATTTATCTCCAAAACACATGTATGACAAAATTAATGTAATTGCTAATGCTGTTTTAACAATGATTTTATGTGGAAATAGAATAGACTAGTAGACTATAACCAGTGCTCACTCTGGGTTCCATTTTTTTCCCGCCAATTTTTCATTTTAATTTATCAGCCAGATATTTTTTCCGCCAAAATAAAATAACTATTAAAAAATTTTTTCGGGAATTTTATTTATATAAATACATACAATATATATATCTTAAAATTTAAAAAATTCTTCTCTGCTTTGCAGACTTCCATTTTTTGAAGACTGATTCACATGTTGAATAAAACATTGTTTTGTTAGCTGCATCATACCTTAACCAAGAATTTGAAAATTTCGATTCTTCCCTGAAAGTGAAAGATCTACCTTTTCCAAATGCACTTATTATTTTACGTTTTTCGAAATTTTTCTCTGCGGTGGTCTTTTGGGGTATCAGTTCAACATCTAGGGCTGTAATATCATCATGACAGTATCATCTGTAGTCTTGGGGCATTTTGGAGGTGGAATATTAAAAAAAAATCTGACATTCTTCTGTCAGACGTTGAAGAAGGCTGTTCAATTTTTCGCTTACGACCCATGGCATATGATTTGATAATACATGGCTTTCGACAGTCCCAAGTTTATATACGCATTTATAAACTGTAACAACATACCTGGCTTCATTTATTAACGATATCGTCAATTTCGGTATGAAATAGATCAAACAGCAGTCATACTCCAATAATCCCGAACAAATCGAGTGAGTATTGTTTACAGTGTCCGCCATTTTGAATATATCGAAACCATCAACAAAGCAACCGATTCGTATTTGAAAACACACAATTAAATCTTTTGTCTCTTAATTAGTTTATTACTACTCTGACTGTAAATACTTATCAACACTAATCCCAGATTGATCAAGAGACAAAAGATAGGGCTATTATTGATACCTAATTGATTGTTGATTGACTCAACGAAGCGCGATCGACGGTACACTGTTTAGTATGTACGCGCAGAAATCAAAGCTTTGTGCCGATAATTTTTTTATTTCCAGGTAAAAAAAAGAATCGCCATACAGGAAAAAAATATCGCCAAAAATTTCGCCAAATTGAATATTCTTTAGCCAAAATTATTTTTTAATCGCAATTGGCGAATTTGGCGATCGACAGCGTGAGCGCTGACTATAACATGTCAATTAGTAATAGTAGTACTGGTACTATTTATCTTCAATTGATGTATTGTGATTCACCTTCTTACAATTTATCTATTGAATCATGAGACATTGGCGTGCACGTAAAAGATCCCTTGGCAGTTGGAATTCGATATGGATAGGGATCTATTTAGTGCTCCACGGGACCTTGATTTTTCAACCCATCCAAACGACTAGACAGCTGTCCTTGTCAGGCCTCCGCCAGCACCACTGACATTATTTCAGCCCAACTCTCAAAATGAGAAGGATCACCTGACAAGGAAAGCTGCCAAGTCGTTTGGATGGGACAAAAAACTGAGGTCCCATGTACACATTGGAGTGCACGTAAAAGATCCCTCGGCAGTTGGAATTTAATATAAGAGTAGGCTGTAGCGCCACTGCCCGGGCAAAATTTCCCTCATGGCACACTGTATGGCGTATGCTCGTCTTCCATTAGCCCAGGTTAGGTGCAAAAGAGTAGGACGTTAAACGCCATTTCAATTCATTTCATTTCACTCTCAAAATGACAGTTTCTAGTTACCCCACTGTAGTCGATGTTGAGCAGGGAAACCAACTCCATGGCTCATTTTATTGACCATTTATTATCCAATCGGCAACTATATGTTATGGATTAGGATGATATTTTGTTTTTTCCTGTTCGAAACAATGGCTGCCGATTATTGCAATAATAAATCCTTCAAGCATGATTATTTAAATTATAAGGATAAATGATCTCATCACGATAATCTAAGATACCGCGTTTATTCATTTTGCAATAATCATAATTAATCAATCATCATTATTTTTGTAAATCGTTCCATGCTTAAAAGTAACGCTAGTTCAGAGTTCCGAGAGATTGATTTTCAATACTTCCTGATCTCACTCCCGCCCCAACCAACCAAACTCCCCAAACAAGTCTGGCCCAGTGTTCACTGAGCATTTTCAGACTTCCATGAAGAATTTACCAAACTTCTAATCAGTGTTTATAAGAAATATCTTTGATCCAGAAACCTGAAACTTTGCATACAGTACAGTTTCTTATTGATGTATTTGATACATTAAAACAACAAAAGTTGTATAAAGGACTATATTTTGATTAAGATAAGGTGACCAATTTTGAGTTCATTCTTGACTGAGTTAATGTTTTGTGAAATCGGGACCTGATCTCATAACCAGGGGATGGATCCTTGTATTTTTGCAGGAGGGGGTTGGCCTGGCTCCTTTTAAGAAAATCTAACAGTTGACCATGCATAAGGCCATTATCGTTACTAAATTACATAGGCATACATACAAATTGAGCTTTTTAAAGTTAGAAATCGAACAAACGTTAATTCTTATAATGATGTAAGATCACATTGTGATTTAATTTCATTAATGCAAGTCATTCATTTTATGTAGCTAAGCAGGGTGGGGTTTCGACTCCCTCAAACCCCTCCTCTGGATCCGCCTCTGCTAACTAGTCTGATTTCATTACAAAATTTCTTGAGAAGAAGAATGAAGTTGTACAATGATGACTAAATGGTATAGAATTGTTGAAGGTTATTATTATAGAGATGACTAGTTGAACATGAACATGTTTTTAATGGTATAGAATTGTTCAAGGTTAGCAGGTACAGTTTATTGAGTGCTATTGCTGCAATAATGAAGATAATAGAACCTGTAGTTATTTATGTTCACAAGGTAACTTGTTGTTTTAGAGAGAGACGGAGAGAGAGCGAGAGCATCCGCTCCTTACAATCTAAGTCATTTTGGGACTAACATGTGTATTTATTTATGTCAAAGCGTGTCCTTTTATCTCAGAGAGAAATAGGGTTAAACATCCACTCGCCATAAATTGGGAAAAATAATTCATTTGTGAGGGAGGAAGAAACAAATTATTATACATGCACTAAATGTATGATCTATGTTAAAGGGACAATAACATTCTTTAAGCTACTTTAAAGGGACAATAACATTCTTGCTGGCTTGGTAGCTCCAGAAAATAAATAATACCCTTATTCTAAGTACTAGATGTTTAAATGTCCTACCTGTTGTGTAAATTATCAATTACAACCTATTTTATTTGTCCAGAGGGTTCGAAAATATTTTAAAATCCAAGTCATATTTGAAAAGGTTTACGTTAGACTTTTCAAATCAATTGGTTGAATTTTTCCAATTTTTTAAATAAGGTGTGTTAAGATGAAATTTATATCATCATTTAATTGGAATATTCTAAAATAATACGATTTGTTGACCAAAATGAAGATTAGGACATATTTTTCAGTTACAACAAGAGTGTTATTGGGGCTTGAATAGAGGAAAAAAAATAATTATGAGGGGTATCTTTTACAATAACTAAAGCTTTGTTACAGTTGAAGATCTAGCAGGGTTTTGTTTGATTGTGTGTGTATGAGTGATAGTCAAGGATTTACCAAGTACTGTTACTAAAAGTACAGGTATATGTATCTGCCCCCATCCCCTCAAAAATAAAAAGCTGAAGAAAAAGGGTTATCTGTTTCTTTATCTTTTTTATAGGCTCTTGCTGGGTTTCGTTTGTGTGGGGGTAAGGGAGAGTCAAAGACGTACATATACTATGTCAGCTACCGTAAATAGAAATTTATTATTCTTTTTTTAAATTGAAAGTTTGTTGTTCTATTAGGAAAAGTTCTGAAAATAGTATCTGTAGTTCAAAAGTTTATGGTTAGGCATTTAATTTATAATTCATTAATTGAATAATTTTTGTGAGTCATGGTACGGAAACTGACTACAGTAACATAAGAGTAGGCAGTAGGACCTATATGTGGGCAAAATTTCCCTCATAGAACACTAACGGCGTATGCCCATCAACATTAGCCCAGTCTTCGCAGAAAAGTTGGACATTAAATCCCATTCATTTAATTTGTCAATCTGCTTCACAGAGAATTACTTACGAATTATCTCTGTAACAGACGACTGTCCAAAACACGTGCGTTGACTGCACACAGTGTTAGTCATAGGCTCAACGACTCAGGCAATGTTTACTTAACACGTAACTGCTTCGGGCAAAATGATGCATTTTACCCATTTTAATACCCATTTACACTAACTAGGAAATATTTTTTAACTATAAATACTTCGAACGTCTTTATTTATTTTTCTTTTACCTCAAAAAAATGTTTGAGAATTTAATTTGTCGGAGTAAAAAAGTTAATATGCCCTACTCATTAAGCCTGGTTGATGTCATGCTTATCAGTGATTGTATCGGCCAAGCGAATATTCACTGCGGGATCAGTTTGTTAATTTGTATGCCATTGTTATTTGGATAGCAACTATTCAAAATATCTTCATAGAGCTGTGCCCTTTGCTTACTAGTACATGTACATGTATATATTTATGGCTGCATAAAATTTTGTAATTTGTAGGGAAAAAAAATTAGGTTTTGTTATTAAGTTACAATTCTCTATACAGTTTCCCAGAAGCTGCTTTTTGTGAATCTTTACAGAATTCTATACACACCAGTGCTTAGTATCGATATAGTTTGTGAAATAGCATTGCTTAAAATCTTTTGCAAACTACAGTATTGTGATAGATGAATCTCTAACTAATGGGAATATCGGTCAAAAAAATGGTTCGCTTGTGTTCAGTATTTACAAAGAAATGCTGCTCGCTGTGTAATAAATAAACCCACTGCTATTCATTTGTGGGCGAACTGAAGTGATAGGCCTTTTTCTGAATCCAAGCTGGGATATTATCTAGCGTTGCTGTTTAATTTTTTGTTAACTAAATGTTAAATAATCAATTACAGTAGTTTTTAACGTGTTTTAAACATATGATGTGCAAGAGCTAAATCTGCCTATTGTAGGTCTTTCTTAGGCCTGAAATGTTATTTAAACTATTATTTACACATAGATTAACAAAACAAGACCATAATCAACTCTCAATGGCATCGGATACTCAAGATATTATTAACTAGATTAGAACATTTCGTCATTTAAAAATTTCACGTAAAAATGTGAAAGCGAAGCCAAGTCGCGAATATACTCATATCCTGATTATCACTATGCACACATCTTATCAAAATGATAAACAGTGATAATTTGGTTCAGAATGATGTAATTTGGCTGAAATTTTCAATATTTTCTTTTTTTGAATTATACTAACTAGCAAGAATGACCAACTCTTTATTAACTTCCGGTTTCCTCCCACTGCTGAAGACCCCTACGTGCAAGCGAATTATTGACATAAAATTTAAACCATATGTTAGTCCCGAAATGACCGTGTTTGTGTTGAGTGAACGTTAAACCCATTTCTCTCTCTCGCTCTCTCTTTATTAAACTCTTAACTGTTGTGTCTTTAAGTATTCCTTTTTTATTCTTTGTTACTCAAAACAATTCATTTTTTGCTACCTCTTTGCACAAATTTATAATAATGCAACACTTATCTTACTTACAATTCAAAGATATAATAGCATAGCAATGTCAAGCAAATTATAGATTTTGTTATGCTATGGATTTATGAAAACTATCTCTGATTATCAGATTATGTCTTTCACAATTATCATTAAAATGCAAGGAATTGATTTTCCCCAGTGTTTATGTAAATAAAATATTTTGCCGGGGAATGGGTGAGTTGATAAGAGATCAATAATTTGTATTGATTATGGACAAGAGATCAATATTTGTGGAGATGTTATTTGTAAATTTTTTCGTCCCACGATATTTAAAGTAGTCGTACTAGTACGACTAGAGAGAGAGAGGGAAATGAGGTTTAAAGTCCACTTGACACAAACTATGTCATTTAGAAACTAGCATTTGGTTTATTTTTATTTCAATAATTTGTTTGCGCATAGGGATCTTTAGCAGTGGGAGGAAACTGGAGTACCCAGAGAAAACCCACAAGGCGACCCTACTCCTTGCCACGCACAACCGGGAATTTGAAACCACGCCAGATGACTGAATGGCAGATACAGCGCCCATGCTAACCATTCGGCCATCCAACCCCCCAGTACGATTAGACCATTGATGGGGATGTTATTGTAAAATTTTTCTTTCTGCCATATTTTATTTAGTCAATAGTAGTACTAGTATGACTAGACCAATGGTTAGTAATAGTATACAAATCAATAGATTTTACTTAACATAACCAACCATACAGTAGGCTTATTACAGACCAGAATTGATGAAGATGTTATTGTAAATTTCTTGCTACAATATTTAATTTAGTCGATAGTAAGACCAATGACAAGACCAATATTCAATGGATTTTACTTTACAAAACCATATGGTAGGCCTACTACATGTACAGGCCAAATTTGTGGAGATATTATTGTAAATTTTTTCTTCCTACGATATTTGTTTAGTCGTAGTTAGCAATAATATACTGTTCAATAACGACACTGTTGTTATTGATTTTACTTAATACAGTAGGCCTACGACAGGTCAAAATTTGTTGATATATTATTGTTAATTTTTTCTTCCTACGATATTTATTTTAGTGGTAGTAGTATGACTATAGGACTGGTTGGCAATAGTATACTATTCACTAACAAGACAACACTTGTCGTTATTGATTTTATCTAACAAAACCATACAGACTCTACACTAGTACACACAGTAGGCCTACTACAGGCCAAAATACAATGTGACCTAATTCTCTACAATACACAGCTCTTTCTCTCTTCCTTTCTCCCTCACTGACCACTGAGGTTAAATCTGACCTCAGTTATGGTCAGTCCTTGTGCTTGACCAGCATATTACATAATATGGCAGTCACATGACTGTATGACTACCCTTCAAGCTGTTTAACACATGAACATGGAGGCCAACAAATGGATATAGCAGATATAACTACCCTACTTCACATAGGATTAAAACTTTCTTAAATACCCAGGGATGAACCAAAACTAGTGATGGCTGTTAAATTATTCTGTGAGGATGTTCAAGACTATTTTAGACATGGTTTTCCACTTGATGTGAAACTGTTGTATTGCAGTAATGTTAGATTGATAAAACATTAATGGATATTTAGTGGCCATATTGGAGGAGTATAGCACACTATACTATATATAGCAGTTTGGCAGTGGTTGATTTTGTGCACCCTCCCTCCGAGGGATGCACAGATTAAGTGAAACAACACCTTGGGGACTTCATCCTTTGATTGCCTGTTAACAGATCAGTAAATAAGTGAGTGGGGTTTTTGCACAATCATCTGAGTTTCTTATGTGATGGCTAGTCTCCATCAACAAGTTGTTTAGTGTGAAGGAATGTGAGCGTGATACAGGTCAAGAGGTCAAACCCTATTGGTCAGTTGAACTAGAATAATATACATTCCTGCAGCTTGAAGACATGGGGCATTAATAACACACTGACCTACTTACAACATATCATATAGACCTCCACATATCACATATCAAGAGGTCTATATGAGACAGAAATACTTAATTGGATAAGAAATTAAAATAAAAAACCCAGAAACAATTGAATGTAAATCAGTTAATTATACATTCATATTACATTTTCAGGCCTCGAAATAACTGTTTTAGATGTACCTGACAAAATGTCAGACTCTATAGTACTGTACCTGACATTTTCAACTTAGTGCAGGACATGTATTAATAATATCAATAAAAAAGACAAATCAGTGCCAGACAAAATAACAGGCACCAGAAGTTTTGCGTCTTACAAAGCCTGAATCGGTGCCTGACATTGTCAGTGATAGGTGCCTTATTTTCAGGCTTGATTATTATGTGTTGTGACCCATATGTGTCCATTACCAGCTACATGTAGGTGTCGAGAAATGGTGATTTAGCTATTAAGTAATTAATGTTATCCATTCTTGTTTTCGTCAATCTTTATACATCTTTTAATCACACCTGTATATGAATATCACCCTTGAGTAATCAATGTAATGTAATTGTCTACGATTCCTAACTAAACACACATACACACGTCCTTAACTGAACATATTAAGACAAGGTTCAATTTTATGGATACATAATTACTGAGTTTAATATGGATACACAATTATTGGGTTTAATATGGATAGACAGTTACTGTGTTTTCGACGAGGAGGTTCTCATCTTTATCCAGCAAATGATACAGTTATATGAATAGTAGGCACACACACGAGTTCTGTTTGAGACAGGAATAATATATAATTGGATGAATGATTACGTTAGTTAGAATAGAGAAGTGATAAATGTTCATTATTAGATATTATTGATAATGATATAGCTATATGTCTACACAGGATACAGTAATATGAAATGCAGGGAGAGAGTGAGAGAAATAGGGTTTAATGTCCACTCGGCACAAACTATGTCAATTTGGGACTAACACATGGTTCAGTTTTATTTCAATAATTCGCTTGCACATTGGGCTCTTTAACAGTGAGAGGAAACCAGAAGACCTGGGAAAAACCCACGTGGTTGGACAGGCGACCCTATTCCTTGTCATGTACAAAAGGGGAATCGAAACCCCGCCAGTTGACTCAATGACAGACCATATGATACAGCGCATGCATGCTAACCACTAGTCCATCCAAACACACACACACACACACACCCCTGTAATACAGGAGTTGGATGGATGTTAAACACTATTTCATTTCCTTTAATACAAGCCTGACACAAAATATAAAATGTCAGGTAAAACTAAAATCAATAGTTTTCCAGGACTGGTGATAACAAAAATTTAAAAAAAACAACATACAATGAATTATTTATGAAGTGGAAAGAAGTGATAATTTTATTTCTTTTAATCTCATCTGAAAATACGTAGTTTTCTATCAGCTGATATAAAATCGCTTACATTCTTCTTATCAGCTGATACAACAACATGTGTCAAATAGAAACTTGTAAATACATGTGAAGAGTTCAGGGGAAGAACGATCAAAGTCACATTTTTGTCTTTTCGCATAAAATGCAAAACAGACTTTTGGACGAAAATCTTTAACGCCAACAGAACAATCATGTTTAATTACAACTTCAGAATGATGTTTAACACGAACCATAATTATCAGTACAACTGACTTCAACTTTTCAAGCAAATTAAGGTTAAATAAAGAGTATAATGGACTTGTATTTGTCTGGCAGACCATTTCAGGAGGGCCTTGTTTAGACGGTACTCCGATCATTTTTACCTGAAATTTATTGTTCCACAAAAAGCTTATACAATTTGGGTTTGTGGAAAAAGTGACCTGGATCGTTCTTTCCCTGGACTCTTCAACTGATATAAAATGGTTTATATTCTTTTTATCAGCTGTTTCCCCCTTGTCAGTGATGCAGAATGGAGGGCCTGACAAGGACAGCTGTCTAGTCATTCGAATGGGAGAAAAAAACGAGGTCCAATGTACACATTGGCGTGCATGTAAAGGATCCCTTTGCAGTTGGAATTCGATTTAAGAGTAGGCTGTAGCGACGCTGCTTGGGAAAAATTCCTCTCATAACACACTGTATAGCACATGCCCGCCTTCATTAGACCAGGTTAGGAGCAGAACAGTAGGATGGTAAACCTTATTTCATTTCATTTCTTATCAGCTGATACAACAACACGTGTCAAATAGAAACTGTTAAATACATGTATGTATGTATGTATGTGTATTGGGCTAGTTATCTATTGATTGATCGAATGAATCATTATGGTAAACATGTATGTAAAGAGGAAGTAGTACAGTAGTACATATATGATGACTGTATATTTGTTAGGTAGGAACTAGGAAGTAAGAGAGAGAGAGGGGGTTTAATGTCCACTTAACACAAACTAGGTAATTTCAGGACTAACTAATGGTTTAATTTTATTTCAATTATTCGCTTGCGCATAGGGAGGAACCAGGAACCGGAGAAAACTCACAAGGTTGGATCGATAGGAAGAACATGTAGATGTATAATGACTGTATGTTTGTTTGTTCCTGGCGTTTTACGTCCACTTCCACACACTGATATTGTAGACAAGAAAAATTGACTGTAGATAGGAAGAGGTTTATTGATATAGGAAGGAAGGAGTTTATATAGAAAGGAAGGAGTTTAGAACCAGGAAGGAGAGCATGTCAATGACTATGGTAGAAAGGAGTATAGGGCAAGATATATGACATCATGCAAAGGAGTTGAGAATCAGATGTAGGATTAGGAAGGAAGGAGTTTATATAGGAAGGAAGGGGTTTATAGGAAGGAATTTATAGAATCAGATACATTCACTTGAGTTTATATAGGAAGGAAGGGGTTTAGTAGGAAGATGTATATACATGTATAGGAAGGAAGGAGTTTATATAGGAAGGAAGGAGTTTATATAGGAAGGAAAGAGTTTATAAAGAAGGAATTTATAGAATCGGATACATTCACTTGAGTTTATATAGGAAGGAAGGGGTTTAAGTAGGAAGATGTATATATATGTTAGGAAGGAAGGAGTTTATATAGGAAGGAAAGAGTTTATAAAGAAGGAATTTATAGAATCGGATACATTCACTTGAGTTTATATAGGAAGGAAGGGGTTTAAGTAGGAAGATGTAGGAAGGAAGGAAGGAGTTTATATAGGAAGGAAGGAGTTTATATAGAGTTCATAAGAAGGAATTTATAGAATCAGATACATTCACTGGAGTTTATTTAGGAAGGAAGGGGTTTAAGTAGGAAGATATATATACATGTATAGGAAGGAAGGAGTTTATATAGGAAGGAAGGAGTTTATATAGGAAGGAAAGAGTTTATAAAGAAGTAATTTATAGAATCTGATACATTCACTTGAGTTTACAGGAAGGAATTTATAGAATCAGATACATGTACATTCTCTTGAGTTTATATAGGAAGGAAAGAGTTTAAGTAGGAAGGAAGGAGTTAGTCCACAATTTGTTTGTGGGCATTCTATAGGTCACAATTTTTATCTGAAATGACAAATCTTGAAATACAGGTTTATCTCCCAAAATTTTCAGTTCCTTTCAAAATTGGCGAGCGGTAATTTCCTGATGGACTAGTTGGACAACCTACCTGCTGTGATTCTCTCTCTCTCTCTCTCTTTTCATCCCCTGGCAACCTATCTTTGCTCCAGCCATATATTTCAAGATTACTCATTTACTGACCAATTACAGAGCTTGTTTTGATATTGGATTTAAACAGTAATTAATGAAAAGTTAATATTACTCTCGTAACATGTACATATAAGGAGTTGCATGTACCTGTAGTTGTACATTAAAGGAGTTACATTTACATGTAGTTCTAGAGGTTTGTTTGAAGTTCCACTGCAATAAGTTATGTGTATTTGTAGAGCTGTGATTTTTTCTTTATCACACAACCCTAGTTTGAGCGAAGTTCGAGTTCTTTAAATTCAATTCCTTGAGATGGGCTACACAGTCCCCTATGAATGCATGTCATTGTGGGGTTTGAATGAAGTTCCACTGCTAGACTATGAAGCATCAAGTTTGGTATGTGCCACCTAATTTTCCATGCATATAATGTACATGTTCATACCAGTAATATATCTTCTTAGATTGACATTTAGGAATTGAACATGCATGTATTAACACCAGGTACAATTTAATGGAGTTTCATATTTAGCCACATTTCGATGAGGATACTCTCATCTTTATCTAGGAAATGATACAGGTACATGTATCTGAATAGTAGTAGGCATATATATACAGAATATACAACAAAAATAACACTCTATCAAATCCAATTAAAACTTAACACCTTTGTAAATTGCCCTCATATCAAAGGTATTAACTTTTAATTGTTTTTGATTGTTATTTATTAGAATTAATTAAACTCAATAATTGTGAATCCATAAAATTGTACCATGTGTTGATGTACATGTAATTTTGGAGTTTGAGTTAAGTTTACACTGCTGTGTGGACTATGATGTGTGAAGGCTGAGATAAGCTATGTTTATCAAGTTGTTATGTCATTATTATAAATCATAGGGCTGGATGTCAGAGATAACAGGTAGTCCTTTACATGTAGGGTATTAGAAACTGAAAATCTGTGATGACTGTTTACTGTGGCTGATTTAATGTGATTTAAATGTGCCATTTAAGAAATTAATATAATTTTAATTCTGATTAAAGCAGATTAGATATTAACTCCATTGCGGCTAATCCGAGTTTATTACATGTATATCTTTATGGTGACAAGTGACAACCTTTGTCAGTCTCTAGAAACTGTTTACTCATCTGAGATTATTCTGTAAAATGCTACATATTTTAAAAAGAGAAAAATTTTATTCAAAATTTTATATTGTATTCTATAATATGT
Organism: Patella caerulea; assembly: GCA_036850965.1. Classification (NCBI taxonomy): domain Eukaryota; kingdom Metazoa; phylum Mollusca; class Gastropoda; family Patellidae; genus Patella; species Patella caerulea. The sequence goes on along the minus strand of JAZGQO010000005.1, from coordinate 14,411,327 downwards.
TATGTTTTAAATTTATGTAAAGGCTCTACATAAATTGTAAAAAATTAACATATGATTAAATATATAGAATTTTGCAAAAGGATTTGAAATATTTGTTTTTAGTTCTATTTTCTGTGATATTTGTTTTTATTTATGTATATAAATATATGTCTGTGTTAGGTCTGTAGAGTGACGCTAAATCTTTGCCATTACTTCAAATGTTTTTGGGGGGTTATTTTTCGAAGTTATTTAGATGACTCAAGGACAAAAGCCCCCCCCCCCACCTACATTCGGCATCTGTTGTTGACAGATATATACAAGATATTAAATAATGATTACTATAAAGGTACGATGATATACAATATGTCTCTCAACTGTCATCTGTACTGTCAATAACACATGGTCACACTCACATCTGCTGCCACACACAACATTTTATACACACTTAAAAAAACACAGGAGATAGTAATCATTGAAATAAACTGTTGCTCTTCAGACTGTTGTTGCAGTAGTTGCAGTACTTTTAAAGTGTGCGCTCTTGATTTTTCTCAATATATTATTTTAACAATTTGTTTGACCTTGTGCTCAAGCCTGGACATATATGTAAGGGCACCTGTCACAGATTTTGACGGACAAGGTATTAATTATTATTAAAGTATGAACATTGTGTGATAATTTCTTCCTGACAATGTTTGTGACTGGTACCATATGTCCGGTTGAATGGTTAGCGCACGTGCATTGTATCATGAGGTCTATAATTTAGTCAACTGGCGTGGGTTTTCTCTAATGACCTATTTTTGTCGTGGACATTAAACCCCATTTTTCTCTATTTATGCCCAGATTGTGTGATAATTTGTACTGGACAAAGTCTGTGACGGGTGTCTTTTGTGGCCACTCCTCACAGTGTTTCATTTGATTAGACCTCACTGCCGTACTTGCCAATTAACAACCAATACAAAAAGCTGTGTTTACTTTGATATTTTGCTACATGTAACTCGAAAATGTAAATGTTTGATCTAGATTGTTCAGACATACAAGAAGTAGAGTGACTCTGTGATAGTGCTTAATATTCTACATTTTCGGTTACAAAAGTCTATATTTTGTATTTTTCAGTAACAAATGTCTGTATTTTGTATAACAAATGTCTGTATTTTGTATTTTTCAGTAACAAGTGTCTAAATGAGAAGCGAAGGAGAGAGCAGGAGAATATTTACATTGAGGAACTTGCCGAGTTGATCTCTGCAAGTGTGCCGGACATGAGTGCCTTCTCTAAACCTGATAAGTGTGCAATACTGCAGGAGACGGTCAACACAATCCAGCAGATTAGTAAAGAAGGTAGGAATTGATCTTTAGTCTTTTATTTTTATAGGGAAGCCACAGTGGCTAAGTAGGGCTGGGTAAAATATCGATATAAATCGATAGTATCGATTGGACGGCCCAGAAAAGCACTATCGATAGCGGTGGGTTACTATCGATTATCGCTCTTCGTCTATTTTTCTTGCGTCTGAAATGTCAATGTTTTCTTTCAGTTAATCATAATACACCGCTCAATTTAATTAATATCAATTAAGTATCAATGTAACACATAACAAAATTGTGACTGCTTATTGAACAGCCGTTTTCATAAATTCACTCTCATTGAAACGTGACTTTAGTTTTGACGAAATTATTGTTGAATATCGCTAAATCGGAGATACCCAGATGTGTAAATAAAGTAAGAGTTATTTCCCTTTGCAAGCTTCAGAATTCGTCTGTACGGTTCACTATTTCCCTATGTGTGCCTCCGTAATAGAGTACCCGGTACAATAGATAGCACACATGGACGACAAAACGCTTGTTGATTTTCCCGGCAGGGTAAAAGTGCTATGTGGAAGCATTTTGGGTTTTAGACGGGAGCAAACGATCTTTCGCAACTTCGTATGGTTTTGAACTTTATCCAATCTTGATGACGACCGTGAAAATAAGTTTGTTTTCGATACTATTGATTATCGACCGACATTTCATTGCCGATTATCGATAGTAAAAATCACTATCGATACCCAGCCCTATGACTAAGCGAGTGAGACGTTGGCTCACTAGTTTAGAAGTCGCAGTTGTGTGTGACAGAGAGTCCGACAAGGACAGTTGTCTAGTCATTCAGATGAAACAAAACACCATGTCCGGTGTTCATATTCATGTGCACATAAAAGATCCCTTGGAAGTTGGAATTCAATGAGAGTAAGCTGTAGGTCCCGTGGACATATTCATGTGCACATAAAAGATCCCTTGGAAGTTTGACTTCAATAAGAGTAAGCCGTAGCACCTCTGTCCAGGCAAAATTTCTGCATAGAACACTGTATGCACATTTGATCATAAGGTCTGTCATTGAGTCAGGTGACCTGGCCCCGAGTTCACAAAGCATTCTCAGACTTAAGTTGAGAATTTACTCAAATTTGTTCAGTTTATTTTAACTTAAATATAGCCCTTAATAATAATTTTATTGTTTTAATGTATCAAATACATCAATATGAAACTATGTGCAAAGTTTTGTGTTTCTGGATCAAAAATATTTCTTGAAAACCCTGATTTAAAGTTGAGCAAATTCTCAACTTAAGTCTGAGAATGGTTCGTGAACTTGGGGCCTGGTTTCGATCCCCGCTTGTATTTCACAAGGAGTAGTGTTGCCTGTCCAACATTTTCGCTTTTCTCCTGGTCCTCCGGTTTCCTACAACTGCTAAAGCCCCCTTACACACTAGCAAATTACTGAAATAAAATGCGAACCATATGTTAGTCCCAAAATGACCTGGTTTATGTCGAGTGGAGGTTAAACCCCATCTCTTGCCCAAACCCCCTGTACTTACTATTATAAGTGTTCCCCATTTATGTTGGAAATAAAAAAGAATACAAATGTAATAGCCTTTATTAACTGTTCTCAACTAAAACCTGTATCGGAAGTGTCACATGGTCTACCAACACTCATCGCTAAACTCCCGACCCGGCATGACGACGTGGGCTTTGAAGAGAAAATGTCTATTCTGAATCAGAAAGCATTGCTAGAAAAGGGTGATTTATTCGCAATAGTAAAGATTTTTCACAAAGGGACTAAAGAATCGTACAGTTTTCAAAAAGATATACCATTAAAGACGCTCAGATGACTTAGCTGCTGTAGGCGTATGTTTCTTTGCCTGGTTAAAGAAACAGGAGTTCAGAAGAAAAAAGGCATTTACATCAAAAAGATTTTTAGTTCTTTCATTCTTCACTACAACAGAAAAAAAATAGAATATTTGATATTAAAATGGGCAAGTCTTGTCTGTCTAAACGTTGGAGCTCCATGTCCATAACGCTGCTTCTTATTGTGATAGAATGTTCAAACTTGGTATGGATGCTGATTAGTTCAGGTGACATTTTCAATCAGTGAGTTCAACTTAGCAGTGTTTTCTGCTTTAGCTCAACTGAGATAAGCCATGTTATTGGTCCAAACGTTGGGAACACAATGAGTTTGGTTTTAGTCCAATTGAGAAGGTAGAAACTTGATGTACAATTTCATCACTTTAATACCTTGACTAAAGCCAAAGGGAGTCGGATGGCCAAATGGAGAGAGAGCGAGAGAGAGAGAGAAATGGGGTTTAACGTCCACTCGACACAAACTAGGTCATTTCGGGATTATCATATGGTTTAATTTTATTTCATTAATTCGCTTGCGCGTAGGGGTCTTTAGCAGTGGGAGGAAACCAGAGTGCTCGGAGGAAACCCACGAGGTTGAGAAGGCGCCCCTATCTCCTTGCCACATACGCTCACACCAGGGCTCGAAACCACAGCCGCAAGCCAGAGGTGACCAGCCAGCTAGAAGTCGAAGCGCGGCACTCTAGACCACTAGGCCATCCCACCACCCACCCACCCCCCCCCCTGGATGGCCAAATGGTGCACACTGTAGCATATGGTCTGTCATTGAGTCAACTTCCATGGTTTTGATTCCATAGTTGTATTTGACAAGCAGTTGAATTGTTAGTCTCGGTCACCCAGAACCCCCTAGTCTTCAACGCACGGAGGGTCTGGGACGGTTCTCAATTTTTGACGAAAATTACTGGATAATCTACCACATAAAAAACCAAACATTTGGTTATACATGGGCAATGGAACCTTTTGGCTAAAGTCTCGGTAAGTGCTAGATCTTATGAAGCCGGGTCGATTTTGCTAGATCCTATAAAGCGTGGTGATATATATTCCACAATTCACTTGGCACATCTATTATTAGAAACAAAATAGAGACGATGAAGAATTAAGAAGATTGTGAGAAGTCATACGTCTGATTCATGACGAGAGAAAATTAACGCTTCAATTGATTGAAACCTTTACAAACAAAATTTTAAAGAGTGTCATTGTTGACAAACGAGCTGTTTTGATAGATTCAGTACGTGGTAACTTAAAAGACTGGATAATCCAGACAATGACCTATTTTCCGTCAAAATTTGAGGACCCATCCAGACTAATATTCGTAGTATTTGTGTGGATGATAGAGACTATTGAATGGTCTGTACAACCTCGTGTGCTTTCTCTGGGTCCTCCGGTTTCCTCTCAATTCTACAGACCCCTATGCGAAGCGAATTATTGAAATAAAATTGAATTATGCATTTGTCCAAAAATGACCTAATTTGTGTTGAGTGTATGTTAAATCCATTTCTCTCCCTCTCTCACCTTGACTAAATTTGATGAAGAACATTTTCTGCTTATTCTGTATATTTAACTACATGTGTATATTTGTATTTTCCAGAAATCGGTTCTAGTGAAGCTGTACAACAAAGTCAGGTATCCTCAAGTAAACCTTCTATACTGGCCAACGACCTGCTCGGACCTTTGCTTCTTGAGGTAAGAACCTGCTGTAAATTGATCTCAAACGTTATAATCTAAATGAACGGGGTGGGTAGATCATTCGTGTAAGAGTCTTAACATATGACACAGGCCACGATAAGGTGTAGAACTAACATATGGTTTTGCAAAAATTGATTTTTCCCAAAGCTAGGACAAATCCAATGTAATTTTTGGTATGGTTATACACAAAATATAATAAAGAGATAATAAACACAACTTCATGATCAAAATAGTACAAATAAAGTATTTATTGCGAAACAAAAATAAAAATACCCCCTTTTTTGATGTCTAAATTTGTCCCTCTTGGTGGTGTTAAAAAAGGGTAAGTATTTTGATACTGAAGACATAGATTGAAATCTACAAGTTGTTTCTTAAATTGAAGATAAAGGATGTTTCTATCCATCAGAAGTGTCAAATTCCAAAAATCTTAATATTTTTCAATAAAAAAAATTGTTTAAAAAGTGTGTAACGGACGTGACAAATTCCGTCCAAAAAAAACGATTTTTTAATGCATTGAAAGAGTTGCTCACCACCTGCATCTATATGTATCTTTATGTTACAAATCAAAAGGCATAATTGAGTGATATGATGTAAGTATTTCTGTTGATTTAGAGACGTTTGAGAAGAAACTATTTGCATTTTCGATCGTCCACTCGAGATTCCGTCAAAGAATCACGTCCGTTATTTGCGTTTACGATGATCGATATTTCCCCTCCCGTTTCAAATCCATGGCTCTTCCGCGGTTATTAGCTCCCTTGTTCTACACACAGTTCGTATACCTCACGATTTTGCGGGTAATTAAAAATGGTCGACGGCGGGACCCCCACAAAGAAATTCCGTCCTCAAACTTTTGTTGTCGTCACGTCCGTTATATCAAAATCACGTCCGTTATATTATTACAAGAATTTGGCAAAAACTGAGGATATTAAAGATGTCAAAGCCGCCTGCTTTGCGCTCAAAATCAAGAGCCGTTCCACACATTCGGGTGATCGAAAAAAAATGAAAGAATCATGCAAATTTGATTGATAACAGTTTGACTTTCGGTTTTACGTGTAACGGACGTGATGGTGGACGAAATTGATAATGTCAAACATCACTACCGTTACACAAGGAGCTATGATGACCTAAAGAAAATTACGGCTCTTTATTAAATTTAATAAAATTACATAGATTGCCTTCTTTTTTAAATGTCCTCAAACTATGCATGGAAAGGATCGTTAAACACCTCAGATACACCTCGCACTGTTAATTGGGTCAATGGTGACGTCCGTTACAAAAGGTCACGTCCGTTACATAGTAGGGAGTCACGTCCGTTACAAATATTTTGTGCAATATTGACAAAACAGTACACAGAAGTAAAATTTAATAACAAAATAATAATTGATCAAATATTGTAACATAATGGCTAAGAATGACAATGAAATCATGCCCAAGAAAGAGTGTAAAAGAGTTATCAGTTCAGACATTTCACACTGTTTTGAAACCAGATGTCCATGAAAGATCTTTGCCAATTTTTGGGGGTAAACAGCGCACAGACATTTTTTTACATTCTAGAATATAGATTTTGATATTATCACATTCAAATCAACTGGGCTGGTAGTTATTAGCAAATTTGGGGCAAATATTAATTGGACATGTAACGTCTGTTACAAGCTTATATGGTCCGCAAAATATGTATTTGCACAAAAACAGAACAACAAGTTATCTTTTCCTTTACAAAATTTGAAAGATGAATTATTAATACAAGTTTTTAACCCCCAAAGAATTCGTAAAAAATTATTTAAATTTAAGTGCTTTTTCATCTGAAGTTCTACATCTTTTCGTGGCTTGTGTCATATGTTCTTTTGACCATAAGGTCTGTCATTGAGTTCGGTGGCATGGTTTCAATTCCCAGATTGTAAGGAATATGGTCGTCTATCCAATCTCAGGTCTTCTCTGGGGCCTCTGGTTTCCTCCCATAGCTTAAGACCCCCTTTTATCATGCGAGCTAGTGAAATTGAACCATTTGTTATTCCTGAAGTTAGTATTTTGTGGGGGGGTAGGGATGGACTAGTGGTCTAGAGTGCCGCGCTTCGACCTCTAGTACATGTGAATCAATGAAATTGAGCCATTTGTTATTCCTGAAATTACATAGTTTGTATCTAGTGGATGTTAAACCCCATTTCTCTCTCTCTGGTTTCCTTCCACAGCTGAAGACCCCTATTGAACTAAAATTATTAGTCCTGAAATGCCCAAGTTTTTGTCGAGTGGACGTTAAAGCTGAATTCTCTCGCTCAACATATCCCAGTTCGTTCATCTCATATCGAGCTTGAATACCGTAATTGATTATAAATAGTTAGCCAGGTAATGGGGTCAGGTCATGTTGATTGACAATATTAACTACAAAGGTCTTAAATAATTAATCTAAATAGGTTAATCGTCTCCTTGATCAATACAAAGGGATTAGGGTAATTAATCTACATCAACGATCAGGGGCTACTTCGATGACTTATTTATGACGCACAACATTAATGCTTGATTATAAGACGTTCATAACAAAAATATTTACATTTCTTTGTAAATTCATGGGCTATAAAGAAAGAAAGTGAGAGAAAGAAATAGGTTTTAATTGTCTCTCGACACAAACTAGGTAATTTGCAGACTAGCACATGGTCTTTAGCAGTGGGAGGAACCAGAAGACTCAGAGAAATTCAATAGGAAATATTATTGTCCAAAGAACATGCAAACTCAAACTGAATATTCAAAAAGGATATTATTAAATTCAAGGTTCATCATCCCCCAACCCATCTCCACCCCCTACATTTTATGTCCTGGACATGTGATTGATTTCCTGTTTATAAGATATGTTAAAGATACATTATTTGAGATTAGATAAAGAGTTGACAGTTCTCACTATAATAGTTAAAAAGTAGATAATGTAAAGGCAATTTGCTGAAAATTTCAGTCAAATTTCTCCACTGTGAACTGAGAACTAAGCGAATATAAGGCCCGCTTAGCCTCATTCATCATTATTAAAGTTGGTAAGACAAAACTAATAGTCTCGGTTATACATTTAATCGTTAAATCACGCAGAAAATTTGGCAGCAAATCGAACTACAATCCAACAAATATTGCAGGCTAGCCTTGACATCGAGAGTTGATTATGGTCTGGATAAGTTTATTAATGTCTAATTAATAATTTAAATAACATATTAGGCTTAAAGAAAGACCTACGATAGGCTGATGTAGCTCTTGCATAATGTATGTTTAGAAATAACATTTAAGGCCTAAAGAAAGACCTACAATAGGCAGATTTAGGTCTTACATAATTTATGTTAATGAAATTGTATTTTTTGTAGGCACTTGATGGTTTTTTATTTGTGGTAAATAGTCAAGGCAAGGTTGACTTTGTATCTGAAAATGTTAAAGATTATTTAAAATACAATCAGGTAAGTCACATTTTCACTTAGTTTAAACTTGGTCTATCTGGGCTTTCAAATAGGGGATTTTGTTTCAGGTTAAATCCATGTGGGCTTTCAAAAAGGGGATGTTGTTTCGGACTTGGTCTTACTGGACTTTCAAATAAGGAATGTTGTTTAAAGGGCCAATCCCGATAACTTTTTTGGGGAATAAAACTGCTTTATTTTGTGTTAAAATCCTTTAAAATCCATAACCTAAGGTCCACCTACTAACCCGATATTTGTGATATGCTTGTAAATAACTTAAACTTGACGATCTTCATCTGGAAATGGAGACCGTTGTATTATACAGTATCTGGATAAAACCAGACTTTTTTCTATAAAAATAATATGTAGGTGAAATTTACCTTTTGTTATCAAGTACAGTGCATGGGTCATTCACTGTATAGACCTCTCAAGAAACATTAATCGATTATCAGGTCACCCAATGAAAAAGTTGACCTGAAATCTTAAAAAGGTTACGTGTTCGGATAAGCATTGTTGACGTTCACGTCCAAACGACTCAATATTTTGAGCTGAAATTTTGAGACAAGGTAAATACACCATGCCACTATATTTTGGTCCATAAATTTCATAAATACTCGGACTTTAATTTTTGAGACTCTGTTCTTATCGGGATTGTCCCTTTAAGACTAAATCTGTCTGGGATTTCAAATAGGGGATATTGTTTCAGACTTGGTCTATCTGGGCTTTCAAATAAGGGCTCTTGTTTCAGACATATTTGCTGGAGAATTAACATGTACCTGTCGATCAATTAGAAGTTAAAAAAATTAGAAACTCAAATAATTGATGTTTTAAGAAGATTAGCAAAATAAAACCAACCTTGAATAAACAAAATAATGGTTATTAAAAATTAAAAATTTAATGCCTAGAAATTTTTTGAAGTAAAGTCTTGGACCAGAGTTTAGTTCATTGCATTATTTACTTATATTACCAATTTAACGTTAAACCCGCCAGTGGAGTGGAGAAATTGTCTCAAACCACACATGAAAACTAACCATTTGTACGGGACATTCTTTGCATTGCAAAAACCTGGGATAATTAAAGATGCATTATGTAAGATTTAGATAAAGAGCTGGCTGTTCTTACTAGATTAGTTCAATAGTAGATAAATAGAGAACCTCCTACGAGTGTTTAGATAAAGAGCTGGCTGTTCTTACTGTAAGTTCAATAGTAGATAAATAGAGAACCTCCTACGAGTGTTTTTTGATAACATAAAATATCAACGAGTGTTGATAAAGTAAAAAAAACGAGGCTCTGCCAAGTTTTTTTTACTTTATCAACGAGTGTTGATATTTTTTTATATCAAAAAAGACGAGTTAGAGATTTTATTTATCACCCAATCCTTTCTTACATGCACAAATAAATAAATATAATTCTTTGGTATAAATTTCACTTTTACTGAATCTGAAGCATAGTGATACATCATTTTTTAACAGCAGTTTAACTATTGCAAAGTCCTATATAATGACCCAGTATTTCTTTCAAGGTCAATTAAATAAAAACAGTTTCTTTTTAAGAAAAAAAGTTACCTTTTATCCAACAAAAAATGATTTCTTTAAAATAAAAGAGAGTAGTTCCTTTTTGATTGACCAATCAAATTCATGTAAAGCGATATCTCCTACCGATATCTACTGTCAAATGAGTTATTGGGTGATAATGAAAAATAAATATATTGAAAATTTCATTTGATTTACTTAATCCTTGGCGAAGTAATGACTGTTGGAAGATAAAGCGTTGATCGTAATACAGGTACTTGACAACCGAGACTAAGCCTCAATTGTCCATTTCTAGAGAGTTGATTATAGGCCTGTTATGTTTAAGATACATTATTGGGAGATTAGATGACGAGTTGGCAGTTCTCACCAAGTCAGTACGATAAAAAGAATGTCTTCATTTTCTATTCATTGATTTAATCGTGAACGAAAGTAATACAGTAAGTTGGCTCATAATCGCAGGCTAGCGATGCCATCGAGATTTGATTATGGTACGGATTAGTTAATTAATGTCTAATTGATAATTTAAATAGCATTTCAGGCCTAAAGATCCTGCAATAGGCAGAGTTAGTTCTTGCATAATGTATGTTTAATGAACGTCTGCATGTAATTGATTATTTACATAACATTTAAAGCCAAAAATAAAGACCTGTTATTTGAAGCCAAAATAAAGACATGCTACTTGAAACCAAAATAAAGACTTGCTATTTTCAGATTTAACTCTTGCATAATGCATCTTTAATGAGTTTTAATGGTGTAAAAATATATCTTGGATGTTAGTTATGAATATTTATTCAAGTTGTTATATATGTTTATAGTGTTTGAGTATATATATATACATGTATATGAAAATGTTGTTTAGGTCAAACCATTTTGATTTTTGTGTTCTTCAGGGGGTGGGAGGATGGGAAAATGGTAAGCATGTGCATGCTGTATCATAAGGTCTGTCATTGAATCAACTGGCATAGTTTCAATTTTTCATTGCTTATTTCTTGGATGGTTAGCATGTGTGGGTTGTATCATAAAGCCTGTCATTGAGTCAACTGACGTGGTTTTGAATCACCGGTTGCACGTGACAAGGAGTAGAGTTCCTGTCCAACCTCATGGGTTTTCTCCGGGTCCTCTGGTTTCCACCCATTGCTCAAGACCCCAACGCGCAAGCGAATTAGTGAAATAAAATTTAACCATGCGTTAGTCTCTAATTGACCTTGTTTGTGTCATTTTATTAAACCCCATTTCTCTCTTTCTTTCTCTCTCCAAAGAACAGTAAATCAACTTGGTGTGGCCTAATGTTTGGGATATGTTCAACTGTAGATATGTTGATGAATATTATCTATATACACTGTTTGTTTATTAACCTTGCCATCAGCATCTTCAACCGTGATAAATCAATAAGCCACACACACCATAATATGCCCAATTGCTGGTAATCGGACATCAAGATATAGTGAATCAAACTAAAAATTTCTCCACAAATTCTCTAAATATTGATTCTCTATATGTTAAAGTCCTAGTTATATGCTCAGTATGTACCATAAAGTTAATATTTTCCAATTTTTTCAACACAATTGTAGAGAATAAAGAGTTCTGTAGTATTTTATTTCTGGTGACTTAAAGATAGGTTCCCAGAAAAGTATTTATCGGGTGGTTATTGCCTATAAAAGTGGCAATTTTGGTATATATATGGAAAGTAGAGATATCCAATTTTCTCGAAAAATCCTGGATTCCCCGAAAAACACTCATGGAGCGTATATATAGGACAAAAATGTAAGGGTTCCCCTAACCGACAGCCCCACGATTAGGAATATCTGAACGCTTGACGTCAAAGGCTGCACGCGAACATTTAGCGCATTGTGTACATGTTGATAAACTTTAAGAAGAGTTAGACATACAACACTTTATTCCCGAAATGACCTAGTTTGTGATGAGTGGACATTAAACCCCATTTCTCTCGCTGTCTTTTCTTTAGCATAATGCCTGTTTAAATAATCCACTCCAATTCTAGTTTTATGCAACTTCCTTTCCTTGATAGACTACTTAACATGCTTTTATTGACTTCTTAATCAAGGTGATTTTCTTTTTTATATCTTATTACCTTAATCCTCCAGACAATTTATGGTTTCTCCTTTTTCAAGATGGGTAATGCCATTGATGTTGGTCGTTGGTATTGAGGCTGCATATTAGAGAATTAATTACAACTTCTTGATTACTCTACTACGCGAAACAGGCTCATGAAAACGAGCACATATTCCTTTATTTTTCGTCCCATCTGTATTACAATTCATTTTTCTTGTACCACTGATACGGGAAAATAAGATAGGTAAATTTCATTATATGCTGGGTAGAGGCCGGTAAGCTTTTCTTGCATGTCTATGACGTTGTTCTGGTAACCGGGCAGTCCCATGTTCGATCCCTGCGTCAGCCAAAAAAGTTAATCAGGACTTTCCAGCGTGGTTCCCCCCTGTGTGATTGGTGTGGGACAGAGGGCCTGGCGAGGGACAACGTATACATATAGTTGTTTGGATAAGATGAAAAACCGAGGCCATTTCATTTTCTTGCACCTCTGACATGGAATAACAAGATCGGAAAATTTGCTTAGGAACAATCGAACCAGGGATCTTTCGGTTCGTGAGTAAGCGGCAGTTTCACCAAATACTATAGACAAATTATTGAAAATAAACAAATTGATCCGTTGAAATTTTGAAACACAATAACTCTACTTCTAATAAAGTCAAGATGTTCCAGGGCATGTCAACCCTACTCATGGTTTATTAAATCTAAATTAGAATTTTTTTATTGGCGTGATAATTTAAATATAAAGAGTTGTACTGTTTCATATAAGGTTATTGACACATGTCAGAACGAGTTGATCTCGGAGGTAGGAACATAAAGCTGCCATAAAGCGAAGTGGTGTTTTAACGTCCTACTGTTCTCCTCCTACTGGGCTATTGAAGACAGGTATAGCCATACAGTGTGTTATGAGGGAAATTTTGACCGGATAGTGACGCTACGGCCTACTCCTACGTCGAATTCCAACTGCCAAGGGATCTGTTACGTGCACGCCAGTGTATGCATGGAACCTCAGTTTTTCGGATAATCTGAAGGACTAGACAGTTGCTCTTGTCAGGCCCTCCGCTCTGCACTGCTTCACTGACAATGGCTGAAGTTGTCATAAAGGTCTACAGAGGCGTGTAGTAAGTGTTGTTTCAAACCTTTTAAAAAACATGGCTGAATTCTATTACAGTTACATTTCTTTTTCTTATTTTACTTCATCTCAAATTGAAAAGTTATCACAGCAATTGAAAAATGACTACAAAAGAAAAGATCTCAAAGAATCAACTCGTTCTTTCCTTCTTATTGAAGTTATTCAATTGGAAATGATTTAAGGCGCCCCCACTAAAGCAAACACTACCAACTGATATTGCTCTTACTGTTTATTTTTCTATTGAATATCGTGGGAGGAGTTATCGTTTCCTTCAAGGTTAATACCGTTGGAGATGTTGTTGTTCTTTTCAACGTTAATATTTGTGAATAGTGATAGATGAGCCATAAGTCAAGACATGAACATTGTAAAATAGAATGGGTAATCAAGACTTAGCCTTGTTTGTCCAGTACTAGTCGATTGAGCGTAGGTGTCTTCAGCAGTGGGAGGAAATCCACGAGGTTGGACCAGGGACCGTCGGATAGCAGTGACTAAAATGAATTAGAATGCCTGCAATATCTAAAAATTGAAAGGGTTAATCAAGACTTAATCTTGTTTGTCCAGTACTGTTTACACATCTACCAATACTCACAATAAAATAATTTGAATAAAACTTTCCATATGTTACGACCACTGGATTTCAATTCCATGATCTCACATTAGATATGGTTCACAGCATATCATCTTTGTATTTAATTTCTAAATGTAATAAAGCTCTATACACCACTGTAGGTATAACTCTATAAACTAGAGTGATACAATACATGTTATATATTCTCTTTCAAAGAACATGATAGTCAGTTGTATTCACTTAGGCATTACCCTTATCAAGATCAACAGAGAGTGTACTTCTAATGCAATAATCAACACAATCTAGTTAGTTTCATAATACGCTTTCAGACATGGTATTCAGTTGATTGTTTCTGTATGCATTCACTTCAGCATTAGCATAACAATTATAGCTGTACAATAGATATTATGATTCATTATTGGAGTATAGCCTGGAGATCCGGTGAACTGGCTCGCTAGTCTGGGATAGGGTGTTCGAGAAAGTTCATCCAATCCCCCCTTGTCAATGATACAGAGGGCTTAGAAAAATTGAGGTCCCGTGTACAACATGGTGTGCAACCTAAAGATCCCTTGACAGTTTTAATTTGAACCCCATTTCATTTCACTATGGAAGTCGTGGAGGTATAGTGAGTAAAGATGCTAGAGAGCGCTGACAAGGAGGTCTTGGTTTCACACCTGGTGTTGGTCAAAAAAAGCTCTCAAGTTCTTCTGGTGTGGTCCCTCCTTGGCTGTGGTGCAGGATTTACGGTTTAGTAAAGGACAATGTATTGTGTTTTGATTGTGTGAAAACAAACGAGGTCCTGTGTACACATTGGCATATATGTAAACGAGTTCTTGACGGCTGGAATTCAATATAAGAGTAGGCCGTAGTGCGTCTGACCAGGCAAGATTTCCTTCATAGCACACTCTATGGCGTATGCCCGTCTTTATTAAACACAATTTCATTTCAGATATTTTGTTTCATAAATAATACTCTTTCAAAGTTTCAAACATGGTAGTCAGTGGTATTCACTTCGACATTCCAAACTCCATAAAATAGGCTCAGACTCACTGAGATACTGGTTTGCTAACCAAGAGGTCTCTGGTTCAAGCCTGGTGTTGGCAGGGAAATTCCTGAAGATATTCGTTCTGACAAGCAGTAGGGTAATAAGGGGCCTCCGATTTTCTCCCATGGGCAAAGATCTCTATGTACAAAGTAGTCTCTATCATCCACACAAATATTCTACGAATATTAGTCTGGATGGGTCCTCAAAATTTGACGGAAAATAGGTCATTGTCTGGATTATCCAGTCTTTTAAGTTACCACGCACTGAATCTATCAAAACAGCTCGTTTGTCAACAATGACACTCTTTAAAATTTTGTTTGTAAAGGTTTCAATTTTGTTTCTAATAATAGATGTGCCAAGTGAATTGTGGGATATATTTCAACCACGCTTTATAGAATCTAGCAAAATCGGCCCGGCTTCATAAGATCTAGCACTTACCCGAGAATTTAGTCAAAAGGTTCCATTGCGCATGCGTAACCAAATGTTTGGTTTTTTATCGGGTAGATTATCCAGTAATTTTCGTCAAAAATTGAGAACCGTCCCAGACCCTCCATGCGTTGAAGACTAGGAGGTTCTGGGTGACCGAGACTATGTACAAAGCGAAATATTAAAATAAAATTGAACCATGTGTTAGTCCCAAAATGACCTAGGTTGTGTCGAAGGTACGTTAAACCCCATTTCTTGAAATGGGTGTAAAAAATGCCAGAGGTCTTATGCAGACATGACATAGGTGTTTCTGAAAAAGAACTGTTGATAATATGTATTCTAATTTCTTTCAAATGAAATGGGTGTAAAAAATGCCAGAGGTCTTATGCAGACATAAGGGTTTCTGAAAAAGAAGTGTTGATATTAAAGTAGTCGGTAGGCTCATCCAGAAAAAAAAAAATATGTGTTCTAATTTCTTTCAAATCCACAAAACCGTAAACCGATACTCTTAGAAATATGATGCTCATTATATTATTATTAGTATTATCGTTCATCTTCCATAGCGCTTCATTATATTCTGTGATATTTCTGAGCGCTGACACTATAACAAACATAAATACACCATTGTGATAGACGTAACAACTCAATAAGCTTTTGACTAGAGTTATTATATTTCATAACCAAATTTGATTTATTATGGGCGTTTGTATGGCCGAATGGTTAGTGTGTCATTCAGTCAACTGCCGTGGTTTCACTTCCTCGGTTGTACGTGACGAGGAGTAGATTCGCCTGTCGAACCTCATGGGTTTTCTCTGGGTCCTCCAACTGCTAAAGACCCCTATGCACAAGCGAATTATTGAATGAAGTTAAACAATTTGTTAGTCCCAAAATAACCTGGTTTGTATCGAGTGATGGTTAATACCCATTTCTCTCTCTCTCTTGATTTATTTTATGGTTTAGGATGTGAATGATTGAAGACCTCAATTTAAATCGGTGTTCCTCGGAACGTCTTTCCAAACCAACCTTGATCGGCTAATACTTTTGCTCAAAATAGAGTAATCTCAATGAAATTTTCAAATTCTTCATATTACATTATCTATTTTCAAACTCTTTATCTAAATCTTACATAACTTTCCAAATTATTCCTTTTACATTTTCTAGTATTTATCTATTTGGGGGGTTGGGATGGCCTAGTGGTCTTCGACCTGTAGCTGGCCGCTCACCTCTGGCTTGCAGCTGTGGTTTCGAGCTCTGGTGTGAGCGTATGTGGCATGGAGATAGGGGGCGCCTTCTCAACCTCATGGGTTTCCTCCGGGCACTCCTGTTTCCTCCCACTGCTAAAGACCCCTACGCGCAAGCGAATTATTGAAATAAAATTAAACCATATGTTAGTCCCGAAATGACCTAGTTTGTGTTGAGTGGACGTTAAACCCCATTTCTTTCTTTCTTTCTTTCATTGAACTATTTATTATAGTGAGAACTTTCAGTCCCTTTTCTAATATCCCATAATGTTTCTTTAAATGTTTGGCCTTATCATGTTTTTATAGATACAATAAGACACCTAATATGACAGTCTTTATGTGTAAAAATGGTTTAATGCTTGGCTAAAGGCATGTCCCACACCCAGTAACCCTATAGAACAGTGTTACAATGGTCGAATACCTTCTGACGTAGCTTAAACACGGACCAAACTGTTTGTTAATCATTATCTATCCCCACCTACTACAGGTTTTAACTAGGGCTAAAAGTTCATACAACTCACTTACTTAAAATAGATATTACCACAGCTCTCTTTATATTAGGAAAAACAATTTAATTTTTTAAGTACTTCTGGTTCTTGTTAAATGAATAGCCACATCTGTCTCTTGTATTAATAAATATACACTATGTAAGAAGTAAATGTGCAGGGGCGGATCCAGAGGGTGGGGGGGGAGGAGGGGGGTCCAAACCCCTCCCTGCTCAGCTACATAAAAAAAGAATAATGCCTTGCATCAATGAAATTACATCACAAGTGATCCTACATCTTTATAAAAATGATTTCTCTGTTTGAAATGCCCAATTTGGCAGATTTCCTTAATTAAAACCTGGCAAACCCCCTCCTGCAAAAATTACTGGATCCGTCCCTGATGTGCCAATTGCACGTCTTTCTTTATGTTATCTAAATTATTAATTTGACATTAACTTCTTCAGACCATAATCAACTCTTGAAAACCAATTGAATTTTTCAGTGTTTCATGGTCTTGGTAAATAAACAGCCATTTGATAATATTACAGTAGCCCTTTCATTACACCTGCATTTAGGCCAAATTCATTTGAATTTCTGTTCATCGGGGGCCTGTTTAACAAAATTTTAACTAAGAAGATAAAAATCCCAATTTGAGTAATTTGATTGAGTATAGTAATATCAGATTGATTTTAGTGCTGAGCCAATTCAACTTGAAGTAAACAAAACAGTTCTATGGATAACAATACTATATTTCTAATTAAAGCTTTATTTTAATGTGTTCAATTACCAAATGCCATTCAAACAGTATAAAATTCTAGTATCTACTAAAATTTGGATTTGATTTTTTGTTCATCAGGGGCTTGTTTCACAAAGATAAAAATCTAAATTTTAGTAATTTAGTAATTAGACTGATTTTAGTGCTTAAGCAATTGAAAATTAAAGTATCTACTACAATTAAATTTTGGCTTTTATCTTTAGTTAAGATTTCGAGAAACGGGGCCCAGGATCTTGAAAAATAAATATTAACTTAAATCAATATGATTTCAAGATTATAATATTAGCATTAAAATATTTTGAACCGATTAGTTTATTCCCTGAAGAAATAAGATGGAAAATATTAACAGGTGTTCCAGAAAAACAGAAGACCAAATTGGTGTGCCCTTACCTGTAGTTATATACATACATGTCAGCTTTAATCTTTATTTGATGACCTCTGACCATTTAACAGTACTTTTACAATAATATGTATACAAGTAAATGTCTTATAAAACCAGCCAACATAATTATGTGAATACACTTTTAATAATCAAAATGTTTTTGAAGTAATATTTTAAACTTGTCTTACATGTAAGTTGATAAAAAGTAAACTCCTATTTCTAGATTATTATGTACTGGTATACATGATTTTGCTGTTTTTTTAAATTTTGACCAAGAACCATGGCCCCAAGAGCTACTATTGTTGATAAGAAAATATGACATTAAATCATTTTCATTTTTATAATATGGCCACATTAAAGCCGTGGTGGCAAAGTGAGTTAGTAAGATGCTGGCTCACAGATCTCAGGTTCACTACCAGTGTTGGCCGAGAATGTTCCTTAGGATTTTTTGGCACCGTTTCCCATGTCAGTGGTGTAGGACAAGAGGGCCTGACGAGGACAGCTGTCTAGTCATTTGGATGGGATAAAAAAAGATATCATGGCAGTTGTAATTCAATATAAGAGTAGGCCACAACACTGCTGTCCAGGCAAAATTGCCATCATAGCACTCTACATGTATGGCGTATGACCGCCGTCATTAGCCCACTCTCGGAGCAGAACAATAGGACGTTAAACCCCATTTCATTTCTATAATAATTTTACAATAATTGAGTGTTACTCATTAACCTATTGTAACCTATGAGAGTTATTCCCTATTGTGTTATTTCACCTTAAGATAAGTTTTTTTCTCACGAGAGCCCCGTTTCCTCATCTGTCCATCTGTATGCTAATTCGTTCATTCAGGAATTTCAGAGGCCATCTGCTAAAACACTTCATTATTTTTGGACTATTCAAGTTTTATTATATGATGGTAAAATATTGAATATTTTATAAAATGATCAAATTATAAGAAGAAACAGAGACTTGTGTGGATTCCCTGTATTTGGAAAGTGAGCATTTTAAAAAAAAAAACATTTATTATATTATCTGAAAATGGACATTTTGTTTTGGCATACTTAGTTGTTTGTGAAAGCTTGCATGTAAATTTCCATTTAGAAAAATGTTAACTTTTAAGTCGGTTTTCATAACTGGGTGCATTTAGAAATTGAGCAGTTTAAAAAAATTTCAATTTTAATTCAGCATTTTCAAAAAAATTTAATTTTAATTCCACATCTTTAAAAAAGTTTTTTTTTATTGAGCATTTTGCTGTGTGAAATCTTGAATGGAAATTTTTTGTTATAAAAGCTAATTATATTGAAATGGTATTTGTAAATGGATAGAGCAATAAATTAAAACACATACATGTAATTGTGGAAAACGGTTCATTCCCGTATCGCCGACTCACCAAGTTTTAGGGAAAAATTTTGGTCAGCGTTGAGAGGTTGAATGTCCAAGAACAATAGAACCATGCTGAAGGATAAGAAACTAATTAAGCAGATAATATAGTTTGTGTCACCTGGATGTTAATCTCTCTCTCTCTCTCTCTCTCTCTCTCTCTCTCTCTCTTACAAGTCCAGCAATTGATCTGTGTAACTGGAGACCTAATCTATAGTGAGAAAAGGCCAAGATCTTTAACATGTAGTCCCTTAGATTTAATTAACCTTTGACCTTTAACCCCAGGTCTATTGAAATGTGTGAAACTGTTGAAATGAGGGGAACCTGATTATGGTTTCTATAGATTGGAAGTCAGTATCAATCTGTCATGAATCAGTTAGAGTTAATTCTCCTGAGAAATAAATGAATGGAATGAAATGGGGTTTAACATCCTACTTTTCTGAACCAACTGGACCAATCTTAAAAGAATACAAATCTATATTCGTTTATTTATACTTTCGTTGGCTTACACTACAAGTTGTACTGGTCATACAACAATTTTTTGAACCCATGATGTCAGACATTGATTAATCAATAAACGTTGAAGTTTCTAGTGGTTTACCTACAGTCCTTTGCATCACTCACCACGAACTCGCCATAACATTGGTTAATCCCTCACGCCTCACGTCAACCAGAACACCAGTAATATAACTCTTCCAGATCCTAGTGTCGTAAAAACAAAACAAAATTTTGAAATATAAAAAAACTAAACGAAACAGTATCTGTGGTTTAATCGGATTGTAACTCCACTATTGTTGAGGTGATTCACACAAGGAATGAATAAAATATTATTGGATTAACATCCTACTTAGCTACACTGATTGATCTAATGAAAATGGGATTCCCATGAGGAAAGTGCAAACATTTACGATTTGATTAAATAAGCCAATACTCTTATCAATAGTTGGTCCAGTAGAGTCTAATAATGTAGTCTTGATTGCCACAGCTACTGTAGTTATGATAATAAGAAAATATTTTGGACTGGCAATCCTTCTTACATCTGTTGAAAATTCCACAAACCATCCAATGTTCAAGAGAGGCGCATCTGAATAAATGTCTATTTAATGATTTATATGACATATGAGGCCAAACAAAAGACCTAGAAAACGCTGAATAAGCTGTAAGATAATGTATCTTTAACCAAGCGTTATGCAGGTCTTTCTTTAGGCCTGAAATGTTATTTAAATTATTAACTAAACATACATTATGCAAGAGCTAAATCTGCCCATTGCAGGTCTTTCTTTAGGTCTCAAATTATTAATTAACTTGACAAGACCATAAATCACCTCTTGATGCCATGGGATGGCTCCGATTTTAAGTAGATTAGAACAATTCTGTCATTTAATGATTTAATTAAAAAATGGATAACCAAGACATTGGTTATTATCTTAACAATGGTAGCAATGACATTCAAGGCTTAATTGATGAAAGAGGGGTTGGGATGGCCTAATTGTCTAGACCTCTAGCTGGCCAGTCACCTCTGGCTTGTGGCTGTGGTTTCGATCCCTGGTGTGAGCGTATGTGGCATGGAGATAGGGGCGCCTTCTCAACCTCATAGGTTTTCTCCGGGCACTCAGGTTTCCTCCCACTGCTAAAAGACTCCTATGTGCAATGAAATTAAACCATATGTTAGTCCCGAAAGAACCTGGTTTGTGTTGAGTGAACGTTAAACCCCATTTCTCTCTCTCATTGCTGAGATTTAAGTAATTTGCCTGAAATTTTCAATATATTCTCATTTCATTATCTTAAATAACGTGCACTTTCTGTCAGCTCTTTATCCAATCTTACATTATCATCACCATCATCAATTCTGTTAGGGCCTCCACAACAGTTCTCCATTTGTCTCGATCATTGGCTGATTTTTTTGCTTCTCCCCATCATCTATAAGTTCCTAATCTTACAGGGGGGTTGGGATGGCCTAGTGGTCTAGGGTGCCGCGCTTCGACCTCTAGCTGGCCGGTCACCTCTGGCTTGCGGCTGGGGTTTCGAGTCCTGGTGTGAGCGTATGTGGCATGGAGATAGGGGCGCCTTCTCAACCTCGTGGGTTTCCTCCGGGCACTCCGGTTTCCTCCCACTGCTAAAGACCCCTACGCGCAAGCGAATTATTGAAATAAAATTTAAAAAAAACAAACCATATGTTAGTCACGAAATGACCTAGTTTGTGTTGAGTGGACGTTAAACCCCATTTTTCTCTCTCTCTCCTAATCTTACACAATGCCTCTCTAAGTTGGAAAAACATAAATAAATTGGGCTTAATTTTACGTTGTTCTTGAATTTCTGGGGGTTGTAACAATATTCTAGCAATTAAAAATCTAGGCATTTGGAGAAAAATAATGTTGAAATGTTCCTGAGACAAGTTTACAATTTTTCGTTTGAATTCTTTGAACCAATGAAAAAAGCCTGTTCAGTTTGTGTTAAACATAACATGAGCATTATAGTTGTAAAAGCGATGTGTTATTTCAAACTCACGTTTAATATAATAATTGACGACAAGACCGAAAAAAAACATGATTTTCATTTGATGTTTAATTTTAACAGGGACTGTTACAAGCGTAAAACATTGTTTGGTTATTGATTATACATAGTGGATCAAAAACAGAAACCGTTTAATGGCCCAAACAAAAAAAGGACACATGATGTCACAGTGCTACATTTGTAGATAGAGTTATTAATTGTTATTTCTCTATGGCGTGAAGACAAAATATCAGGGACATTTACAAAAGTTGTTATTATTGTTTCTATGATCTTCAGGCTGGATATCAGAGACATTTACAAAAGATGTTAATTATTTTAACTATGATCTTCAGACTGGATATTAGGGACATTTAGGTATCATTGTAACTATGGTCTTGAGACTGAATATCAGAGATATCAGGGAATTAGCCCCCCCCCCCCCTATATTTCGCCAACAATAATTAAAATCATATGTTATTCCCAAAATGACCTATTTTGTGTCGAGTGGACGTTAAACCCAATTGCCGAGAAAGTTCATCAGTGATGCAGGGCGGAGGGCCTGATGACAAGGCTAGCTCTCTGGGGCCTGTTTCACGAAATTTTAACTAAGATAAAATCCAAATGTTAGTAATTTGATTGGATAATATTAGATTGATTTTAGGGCTTAGCCAATAAAAATTGGAGTATCTACTAAAATTAGGATTTTATCTTTATTTAAGATTTCGAGAAACAGGGCCCTGGTCATTGAAACGGGACGAAAAAACCAAGATGCCTGTGTATAGATTGGCATGTACATAATAAAAGATCTCTTGAAAGTTGGAATTTGATATAAGAATAGGGCGTAGTGCCACCGCCAGAGCAAAATTCCCCTCATGGAGCACTGTATGGCGTATGTCCATCTTCATTTTGTATCGTTTTGGTGGACGAAACATTTAAAACATGTGCTTTAAATCATGGTGTCTGCCAGTGAATCGTGTTGTGTGGTTTCGATTCACAGTCTGTATAGGACAAAGAGTAGAGTTACCTGTCCAACCTCGTGGGTTTTCTCGGCATCCTTCACTGTTAAATACCTCTACATGCTGTCGAATGTAGACCAATGTTAGTCCCAACATAGTTTGTGTCAAATATACAATGTTAAATCTCTCTCTCTTACTCTCTCTCTCTTCCTCTCTCTCTATCTCTCTCTTTCTCTCAATATCTTATGGTGGTAATGTGAAACCCGGATTTTAAACATTTTATTACTGAGAGATAAGTTTCAATTTTGTAAACATCTTATTCAAATTTCCAGCCCAAATGTCATTGATGGTGTATCCAGTAACTTAATATCCTTCAGTATAACATTTATAATAACACAAATTTATTATACTATTCCTTGCTTGACTTGGGTCACAGTGGCTAAGTTGATAAGGCGCTGGCTCGCTAGCCTGGAGGTCAGGTGTTCGATCCCTGCATTGGCCAAGAAACTTCATTTAGATTTACCATTGTGGTTTCCCCTTATCAGTGATGCAGGATGTAGGGCCTGACAAGGATAGGGTGTCAAACCGAGATCCTTTGGCAGTTGGAATTTGATATAAGAGTAGGCCATTGGTCAAATTTTCCCTCATAGCACACTGTATTGGGGAAACGCCCATTTTTATTAAGCCAGTTTGGAGCAGAACAGTAGGACGTTGAACCCTATTTCATTTCTTCGTTTAAAGGGACTAAACCTCTAACTCAATATTTACTCGAGAGAGAGAGAAATGGGGTTATTTCAGGACTAACATATGGTTTAATTTCTATTTCAATAATTCGCTTGCGCGTAGGGGTCTTTAGCAGTAGCAGGAAGCCGGAGTGCCCGGAGGAAACCCACGAGGTTGTGAAGGCGCCCCTATCTCCATGCCACATACATTCACACCGGGGATCGAAACAACAGCCGCAAGCCAGTGGTGACTGACCAGCTAGAGGTCGAAGCGTGGCACTCTAGTCCACTAGGCCATCTCCCCCCCCCCCCAATAATTACATAACATTTGGAAATTAAAAACCTGATCTAAAATTCAATATTAGTCCATTTCAATCAATATTGATGTTGTTGTCTTGCCAGTATCCAAATATGCATTTAATCATCTATGGCTGTTTGAAAGGTAGATCGCCCTCAAATTTAATGGTAAATATGAAGCTTCAATTGGTATCCAGCATTAATTAATAGTTTATATAAAGTTTCAGGCCTAAAGAAGGCAGATTTAGCTCTTGCATAATGTATGTTTGAATAAGCCAGTAATTGTTATCTGTAGTATTATTATTCTTCCTTAGTTTATTTTATGCAACATTTCAGTATTCCAACAGTACTGTGGGAACTGAAGGACAGCCAGCCTCTTTTGACAAACTTGTTCATTGTTCAAGCTGTGTAGTTGACTGTTGTTAGATTTAATCCTGGCTTTTAGAAGGACTTGAGTTGCCTTTCATACACAGCTTCAGGTTTCTCCTTACTAATGTTTAAAACTTGGCTCATGCAGAACAGTGTTTACCTCAACAATGTCACGAAAAAAAATATGAACCTCGAAATATTTATCGTCTACAGATCACACGCTTGTCTTGTCTCCGCAACAAATGTCACTATTTATTTTATATTCCCAGAAGGAAAACCTTTTATATAGATATTTAAATCACTTTATGTATCCTTTTTTATACAATGAGAGCTTAAGTCAAATATTTATTGGACCAGGGCTCTGTTTCTCGAAATTTTAACTAAAGATAAAAACCAAATTTTAGTAGATACTTCAATTTTGATTGGCTAAGAACTAAAATTAATCTAATATTGTCCAATCAAATTACTAAAATTTGATTTTAACTTAGTTAAAATTTCGTGAAACAGGCCCCTGGGAGTACCCAAGGTATTGTTGTTGTTGGTGGGAGTTTGCTCGACATTATAGTGTTTTGTCTTAAACAGAGGGAGTTGGATCACATGGTCTGTGATTGAGTCAGGTGGCTTGGTTTGGATTCCCTGCTTGTACATGTCAAGGAATATGGTTGCCCGTCCCACCTCATGGGTTTTCTCTGGGTCGTCCGGGGTTTTTTTTTTTACCACTGCTAAAGACCTCAACACACGAGCGAATTATTAAAATGAAATTGAACGATAAGTTTGTCCCAAAATGACCTAGTTTATGTCCAGTGTTCTCTTTCTCTTGTCTGAACCATGTTTAGAAAATGGCATGGTAACATCTTTTGATTCCACAGACAGACAGCTTTGTGTTTAATAACATTATTTTTATTTATTAGCCTATAAGACAAGAAATAATTAATTCCTTAATTCAGGCTTCTCCAGTAAATAGTTATATAAAATTGAGATATTGCTAAAATGAAAAAAAAAATGTGTAATCAATCTGAGCTGTATGTAATTAGTAATAAGATGCACACATATTTTTAGATGGGAGTCCAGACTGATATTGAAGTATTGCATGTTGTTTATTGGTGTGTGGTATGAAGTTGTTGTGCCCTGTCTTTCCAAGAAATGTCATATATTTTGAAGAGATATGAACTCTGCTTTATGTAGGTGTTTATTAGTCTTAAGCAGTCTTAAACCGTCAGTTGACAAACTCTGTACAACCCTTGTGAGCGAGCTACAGACCCTGGTAGTAAATTTGATGTGTGGTATATTGTTATTGATGGATGGTATACTGTTATTGGTGTGGTTTATTCTTATTGGTGTGGTTTATTGTTATTGAACTGTGGTATATTGTTATTGAACTGTGGTATATTGTTACTGGTGTATGTATAGAATATTGTTATTTTTATTCATGTATGGTGTGTTGTTATTGATGTATGGTATATTGTTATTCGTGTATGGTATATTGTTATTCATGTGTTTAATATATTATATAATTTCAGGATGATCTAGTAGGAAAGAGTATATATAATATAATACATGTTGGTGATCATGCCCAGTTCAGTAATAATTTATTACCCATGTCATTGGGTAAGTATATGAAATTCTCATCTAATTGTTGTTACTTATCGCTGTTACTCGCGTATCATTAAATCACATTCATTCAATATCAAATCTGTCTTTTAAAATGTGGAAAACGTTTAAAATTGCCCCAGATCAACAAGGTTGTACTTGTGTCCAGTTTAAAGCCCCTAATCACTCTGATTAATCTTATGGACACGCTCAAGACCAAATTTATGAAAACCAAAAGGTTAGCGTGTGCGCGCTGCATCATACACTCTTGTCATTGACTGAGTCACTTTGCGTGGTTTCGAATCCCAAGTTGTATGTGACATGGAGTGGGGTCGCTTGTCCAACCTCGTGGTTTTTCTCTTGAGTCCTACGGTTTTGCCACACTGCTAAAGACCCTTATGCATCCCCGGTGTGAGTGTATGTGGCATGGAGATTGGGGTGCCTTCACAACCTCGTGGGGATCCTCCAGGCACTCCGGTTTCCTCCCACTGCTAAAGACACCTTCGCGCAAGCGAATTATTGAAATAAAATTAAACCAAATGTTAGTCCCAAAATGATCTAATTGGTGTATGTTAAACCCCATATCTCTCTCTTTTATCACTGGATTTTGATTCCACTTTCTCCTATTAGATCGGATTCACTGCTTATAATCCTTATATTTAATTTTTAAATGTAATAACAAATATTTTTCCTTTCAGGTAATAATTTAAGATTTTCCAATGATAATTCAATTAATAATAAAGCCAAGAATTTTAACTGTAGAATGCTTATAAAACCCCCAAGTAAGTAGAAATAAATTTTAATTTGGATTATTTTGACAGAAACTGTTTTTAGCTAAACACAGCACAGGGATTCTTTTTAGCCAAATACAGCACTCCTATTTTATTTAGTATGGTGTATGATTGTCTTAATTAATCCAGTTGGAGCATACAATTAGGACAGTTAGTGGTTAGTGCTGTTTAAACATTTGATTGACAACCAGGCCCAAGTAGCTCAGGTGGTGCAATTTGTATTGAGTGAACTACAAACCCCATTTCTCTTGTTGTGTATAGTTTATATTATTTTTTTGTAGGTGATGAAGATAACGATATTGAATTAAAATCCTATGTGTGGCAATATGAAAGCATGCAGATTACAGCCGTATTACAACCATATTTAGGTGAAAAATTCTCAGAATCATACGGTGAATCAGGTATTATTCTCAACTTTTTATACACCAAGCACTCAATGTAACTAAAACACAGATCCTATTTCGTTTGTTTTTATAATTCCAAAATTTGTTCTTGAAGAGTTATTATCATTAACATGTTCCGGGGCCTGTTTCACAAAATTTTAACTAAGATAAAATCCAAATTGTAATAATTTGACTGGATAGGATAAACTTGATTTTAGTGCTTGGCCAATCAAAATTAACATATCTACTAAAATGTGGATTTTATCTTTAGTTAAGATTTCGAGAAACGGGCCTTGAATGATGTGAGGGATTAGCCAATGAAACAGTCTGTTACAGCAAGTTCTAGGCCTTATGATGAGCAGAACTGTGGATAAACCTTTAGAAACGCCAACGCTGATTGATTAATCAATGTCTAACGTCATAGGGTCAAAAGTTGCCCTGATGTTAACTCCCGCTATAGCTTGTCGGACCTTCAGGTAGTATATGCCGTCGAAAGTATAAAGAACGAAAAACAAAATATAGATCTGTATTTTCATTAGATTGCCAAGGACCTGGCTATGCTTACACCCAACAATAGAGGATTCATTGGTCGAATATTTTAGCATGGGCACTTTACAGCCCCAATAACACTCTTGTTGTAATCGAATAATATGTCCCATTCTTTATTCTGGTCAACAAATTGTACTATTTTACAATCTTCAAATTAATTGATGATACAAATTTCATCTTAACACACCTAATTTAAATAATTGGAAAAAATCAACTACATGATTTGAAAAGGTTAACGTAAGACAATAATTTATTTTCTAGAGCTGCCAAGCCAGCAAGAGTGTTATTGTCCCTTTAAAGGGTAAGATCTTGCATTGAGGCAACTGACCTGGACTTCGATTCACAGCTTTTACATGACAATGAGTTTGATCCTTTATTCAACCTTGTTATAACATATATCCCATCCCGTAAAAATTACCACACAAATTTTATTTAATATTAACTAAAATCTCTTTGATCACAAACTAATCATAAAAACGTAAATACACATAATAATTTATTACATTCTTTCTCTCGCCAAAATTCACTGCAGTTGTGGCAGCTGTGCTCTGATGCGTGTACCTTAAATAATACCGAAGAAATAAAAACACAAAATTAATATAAATGATAAAGTTTTTAGCTATTATAGTGAGAACTGCCAGTTCTTTATCTGATCTTCCATAATTTATGAGGGTTGGGATGGCCTAGTGGTGTAGAGTGCCGCGCTTTCAATACCGGGTGACACCAGTGGTGTGAGCGTATGTGGCATGGAGATAGAGGCGCCTTCTCAACCTTGTGGGTTTCCTCCGGGCACTCAAGTTTCCTCCCACTGCTAAAGACCCCTACGCGCTAGCGAATTATTGAAATAAAAGTGTTACCATTAGTTAGTCCCAAAATGACCTAGTTTGTGTGGAGTGTAGGTTAAACCCCATTTTTCTCTCTCTATCTCTCTCTCTCTCCATAACCTATCTTTAAACTAAATACGAGTTTATGAATAACGATAGTCTTGGTCACCCAGAACCTCGTAGACCCACACTTTCAGTGGACCTGGACCATTGCATCAGTTTTAAGGTCTTCTTTTGAGGCAATTTTTCGCACTCTGAAAAAAGTATATATTGTACATGTTAACAGGACACTCTAGCCAATGACCAACATCTGTTCAAATGTTGACAACCTAAAATTTGAAGGGGCACCTGCCTAACCTCTGGACTGGTTTCTTCCCACTTTTAAAGATCCTATGTGCAAGCAAATTATTGAAATAAAATCAAACCATATATTAGTTCTGAAATCAACTCTCAATGTCAAGGCTAGCCTGCGATATTTGTTGGATTGTGGTTCGATTTACTGCAAAATTTTCATTCGTGATTAATGAATAAATGGATAATCGAGACTACTAGTTTTGTTTTACTGACTTTAGTAATGATGATCAAGTTTTTAACTATTGTAGTGAGAACTGCCAAATGGTTATCTAATCTCCCATGATGTATTTTTAAGTAGACAGCTTTTAATGTTATTATTATTTTGTATTTTCAGAAAATCAGACGTGTTTAGTTTGTATCTCGCGTCTTCTGCCTTTAACTGAGAAGGCCAACATGATGATAGGTATCGAACAATTTACTACAAAACAAGATCTTAGTGGAAAAATACTTGCTTATGACTCGAGGTAAAACATTTCTGATCAACCCTTGATATTTTTAGGGGGGTTGGGTGGCCGAATGGTTAGCATACTTGTGCTGTATCATACGGCCTGCCATTGATTCAACTGGCATGGTTTTGAATCCCCGGTTGTACGTGGCAAGGAGATGGGGTCGTCTGTCCAACCTCGTGGGTTTACTCCAGGTACTACGGTTTCCTCCCACTTCAGTATCGGCAAAGTGGCTCTTTATCGTCTGATACTGATTTCTCCAGATCGGGCATTTTTTGGCCTTAAACCGATTATGAAACCATCACTGATTTGCTTAAAGGACAATAATGGAAATGGATGATTTGTAATCAATGATATATTTTATTTTCTTTGATTGGCATTTAGTAATTGAACATATTAACACAAGGTACAATTTTATGGATACACAATTACTGAGTTTGATACTAAGCGACGTTTCGACGAGGATGCTCTCGTCTTTATCAAGCAATGATGATAAAGGTGAGAGCATCCTCGTCGAAACGTCGCTTAGTATCAAACTCAGTAATTGTGTATCCATGTGTCTTTATCAAGCAATGATGATAAAGATGAGAGCATCCTCGTCGAACGTCGCTTAGTATCAAACTCAGTAATTGTGTACCCATGAAATTGTACCGTGTAATGATATATTTTGTTTTTTTGACAGAAGCCTGGCTAATAATCATCGTATTGCACTAGAGTTTGTTGGACAACCAATTCAAGAATTTTGTCATGCCAATGATATTCAACAGTTAAATAAACATTTTCAAGAAGGTAGGTTCTCGTTCTTTTCTCTTTCTTGTGGGGGCTGGATTTGTTTTCTTCGGGTGGGGTATAAGGGGAAATTTGCTTGGACAAAAGCTTTACTCCTAGTCTCGTCCCACGAATAACTAGATGCTTATCGTTGCTTGTATTTTCATTCTGCATCACTAACTCGACTTTCTCAGCTATAAGGGGAGTTGGGATGGCCTAGTGGTCTAAAGTGCCGCGCTTCGACCTCTAGCTGGCCGGTCACCTCTGGCTTGCGGCTATGGTTTCGAGCCCTGGTGTGAGCGCATGTGGCATGGAGATAGGGGCGCCGTCTCAACCTCGTGGGTTTCCTCCGGGCACTCTGGTTTCCTCCCACTGCTAAAGACCTCTACGCGCAAGCGAATTATTGAAATAAAATTGAACCATAATATGTTAGTCCCGAAATGACCTAGTTTGTGTTGAGTGGACGTTAAACCCCATTTCTCTCTCTCTCTCTCTCAGCTATAATCGGCATTGAACACTGAACCTACGGGTTGGTGAGTCTATGTCTTACGGAGTCAGGAGCCACGGTGGCTAAGTGTGTAAGACACTGGGTTGCTAACCTTGAGGTCGCTTTTTCGATCCCTGCAGAGAAAATTCGTTGGTATTTTCCGACATGGTTTCCCCTTGTCCGACGTGTAGAGTGCCTGACAGGAACAGCTGTCTAGTTGTTCGGATGGTACGAAAAACTAAGGTCCTGTGTACACATTGGCATGCACGTTAAGGATTCCTTGACAGTCAAATTTCCGTAAAAGAGTAGGTCTTGGTGCTACTGTCCAGGTAAATTTCCCTCATAGCACACTGTATGGCATATACCGGTCTTCAATATCCCAATTCGGAGCAGAACAGAAACAGACTAAGCCCAATTTCATTTCATTTACTCACTCACTCAACATGGCCTCCGATTTCAAATAATTGAAATAAAACCAATTTCTTTTTCAGTGCGTAAAAATGGAAGTAACACCAGTAGCGTGTATCGGTTTAAATTATTAGAAGGAAAATATGTTTTTGTTCAGACTAAGAGTAAACTGTTCAGTAATCCAATCTCTAATGAAGCTGAATTTGTAATGTCAACACATTCCATTATTAGGTATGTATTTTATATTAATTTGTAATGTCAGCGAAAATTCCATTAATAGGTGGACGTTAAACCCCATTTCTCTCTCTCTCTCTCTGATATGAATTAAAATAAGGACCAAAAACAATTTTGAATGTTGTGTAATGTGTACATATGGATAATTAATGCGTGACGTGGATAATTACTGAAGTGACCCCAAAAAAACATATAAAGGAATCTCAATACATCAGTTAAAAGTCTCACGATTCAAATATGTTTTTAAATCTTGTTTTATTGATTCAACGGAATATTGTGCCAGCATTACTAATCACTGTGTGAAATCGGCAGATAGTATCTTGTGTCAAACGATTCATAAGTCCCAATTTTGTTTCCGGAACATTGGAATTTAATGAAGAGTGGACAGCCATGCTGCTCACTAGGCAAATGATTTGTGGTGTATGTCTGGTGTTATATTCCAGTTCCATTCAGCTGCTCCCCATGCCAACAAATAATTAGCACTTGTGTCTTTTGCTAATTATTGATCATGTTTGTGTTTCCATGACGATGTTGCTATATTTTTAACAGATTGTTAGATCCCAAATAATTTGTGGAAGTATATCTTGTCACCAGTCACCACCCCAATGTATTGTCTAAACTTACTGGGATCATTTAGAGTTGACGCCCCTCTCTAAACTTGCTTTGATTCCATAGAGTTGTTAGGGGATCATGTGTGTAAGTTAGTAAGACGCTGGCTCGCTAGCCTTGAGGTCGGGTGTTCGATCCCTGCATTGACCGAGAAAGTCCATCTCCATTTTCCGACAGGGTTTCCCCTTGTCAGTGATGCAGAACAAAGGACCTGACAAGGACAGCTGTCTAGTCATTCGGATGGGACGAAAGACAAGGTCCTGTGTAACCATTGCCATGCACGTAAAAGATCCCTTGGCAGTTGGAATTCAGTATAAGAGTAGGCCGTTGCGCCGCTGCCCGCACAAAATTTCCCTCATAGCACACTGTATGGCATATGCCCTTCTTCCAATAGCCCAAGTTAGGAGCAGTAGAGTAGGACATTAAACCCCATTTCATTTCGTAGAGTTGTTGCCCTTATCCAGACATACTTGGATCATTTAACGGTATAAATGCTTGGATGGCTTAGAGTTGTTGCCCCTATCCAAGGAGTGGGGTCGCCTGTCCAACCTCATGGGTTTCCTCCCACTGCTAAACACCCCTACGCGCAAGCGAATTATTGAAGTAAAATTAAAGGATGTATTAGTCCAGAAATAGCGTAATTTGTGTGGAGTGGACCTTGAACCCAATTTCTCTCTCTCTCTCTCTCCTACGTAGGGTTTCCTACGCGCAAGCGAATTATTGAAATAAAATTGAAACTATATGTTAGTCATGAAATGACGTAGTTTGTGTTAAGTGGACCTTAAACCCCATTTCTCAGGTTGTCGAGCTTATATGTAGAGACAGGTGCTTGTATATCACACTTTGTGTCAGTTTCAGGTTATATATGAGTATATATGAACAGGAGGTGTGATAAATATATATCGTCATTATTCGTCAGAAATTTTTATATGTTTATGATAAATGTTGTGACATTACGTTTTGTGTCATCATGAAAATCAGATAAAGAGATGTTGCCATTTTGTCCAGTGAAAAGTGACACAGCTGGTAGACTTGTCTTACCAGTAACTAGATGATCTAAAAGGGATGTTTCCAGTTTTTACAGTGAGTTGTGACACAGCTGGTAGACTAATCTTACCAGCAACTAGTAGTACCAGTATTTGGTTTTCACATGCAGACAATATTGATTGATAAAATGTTGCAAATTTATTTTACATTTGTTATTTGAAAGAAGCTAGCATCTTCGATTTAGATCAAAATGAAAGTAGTGAATTAGATGTATCGGATGTGTTTTTTGATTGATGGTGACCCGAACTCTGTGCAGTTTGAAGGTACAGAACACAGAATCAGTTTGATTGCCCGATGCCTAACAAAAAGCTAAACGGACGGAGACTGAATGTTGGTGTATTCAATAATATTTGTGTTTCCATGGGAACAAATAGTGCAGGATGTTTTCCTTTTTGATTTGCCACAGTTTGTCTTGATACAAGAAAATTTATCATTAATGTCTTTTTTCCTTTCTTCCAGAGAATGTGATTCAGAAGTGGAATTAAAAGGCTCAGCATCTACAAGTTTAATGAAATCAATAATTGGACCGTCTGGCTCTACTAACCGAGGAAACAATATGTCGTCTGGTCTCTCATCAACCCTACCTATGGGCGTTCTAGGTGGACAGAACAATTTTATGAGCCCACAAACTTCAAGTAAAATGAATTTAACTGACACTATAAGTGATTTTGACTTTTTGAACTCCAATAATTGGGATAGTGTGTTCGGTTCGGAAGGATCAAGTGATTTGTTGAATAGTTTAACGAACGTTTCCACGTCTGGAAGTAGTCCTGTCACGTCCAATCCATGGCAAGGACTACCGAAAATGTCGCCTAATAGTTCCGTACTGAACACAATGCCTAGTCCGGGCGGCAGTAATAATAGCCTTGGGAATAAAAAACCTTCAGCCCTTAATTTTACACAACGAAATAACTCACTGTCCTTCGATGGACAGACGAGTCCTGGATATCCAGTCAGTCCAGGACCACGGAGTAGTAGTTTTCAAGTGCCGTCTGGTCGTCTACCAGGGTATCCGGGACAGAGGAGTCCGGGATCAGCAGGACAGATGAGGACTCAGTATCATATGGCTGGAAAACAGAAGAAAAATCCATTGATGTCTCCACCAGCTAGTAAGTTGTTTATCTTATTCGATTCGTACGTGACAAAAAAAGTATGGTCGCCCACTGCAAACAAATTGTCAATTGAGTCAAGCAATATGGTTTTTTGGGGGGATGGGCGGGTTCCAGTTTGGAAATAAGAAGTTTTATTTATCCAGATAGTTACTTGTATTCCATATGATTCTCATGTGTTACTCTATTCTGTTACTAAATGGGAGGTTGGGATGGTCTAGTGGTCTAGAGTGCCGCGCTTCGACCTATAGCTGGTCGGCCACCTCTGGCTTGCGGCTGTGGTTTCGAGCCCTGGTGTGAGCGTATGTGGCATGGAGATAGGGGCGCCTTCTCAACCTCGTGGGTTTCCTCCGGGCACTCCGGTTTCCTCCCACTGCTAAAGACCCCTACGCGCAAGCGAATTATTGAAATAAGATTAAACCATATGTAAGTCCCGAAATGACCTAATTTGTGTTGAGTGGAGGTTAAACCCCATTTCTCTCTCTCTCTCTCTCTCTGTTACTAAATGGAGCTGTAACAGTTTATTGGTACATTGTTAGGTATGTAAGGGAGAAAGGGGTGGATGTCCGATGGTTAGCACGTGTTCGTTGTATCGATGGCACAAGCGAATTATTAAAATAAAATTTAACCATATTTTAGTCTCGAAATGACCTAGTTTTTGTTGTGGTCGTTAAACCCCATTTCTGTATCTCAGATTAAGAAACCATCCAACTGTTCTAAATTTTAAAACTGATTGCACCTGATCATATTAATATTGTTTTACGTTTTATTTTCCAGCAGCCTCATCTTGGGGACGAAGTTTAAGCCAAGATTTACAACCCGTTTCCAGCTCTGTTAGTACACACAGTCCTCATCGCCCTCTAGAACATTCATTATCAGCTGACTTGTCCCCTCGCTACGCAGACAAGATCAATTTCGATACGTCTAACGGGGGCGGAGCTGGACGAACGGGAAAATTGTGCCAGCTACTTACTCAAGATACCTCCTTTAACAAATCCAGTGCATTGTATAAGCAGTCGAAAATAGCTCGGAGCGAGTCCACTTCGTCAGCTCGTTCATTTATGGAACGTCTGGACTATTCTCCTTTTGAAAGCATTAGTCAGTCGCCTCAACCAGGCACAGGACACAGCTCGCCGGAAAAACCTCAGAGTACGTCGAATGAGGATGGGGAAAGTGTTAACGGTAAACTTCGCGACGAGAAAAAGGACAATTTAATATTAAAGAAGTTGTTGAGTCAGGATGATGATGGCGAAGGAGTGCCGACAATTATGGATCAAGAGGTCACAAGTTCACCTCAGACGTCCAATAAGAATGATAATGAAGCCAACATTGATCTTGACAGGAATGAAGCTGAGGCTAAGAAACCATCCAACGCCATTTTAAAGGTAAGGTGGTCTTTGCTTTTAATATAGGGGTGGCCACACACTTCACGTGTACTAGTGCTGGGTATTGGGACTGAAGTGACAATACGAAAAAGTATTGCGATTCATGTGCCACGATATGATACATAAAGTGATTCATAACTAGGTCATAGATTTATCAATAAAACGACAAATTAAATATGTGATTGTGTTTTTAATGAAGTCACTAAAACCGTGAAATAAATGCACTTTCAATTGTTGGATGTTGACCTACACCGCAGGTTGAACAGACCGTCTTCTTAATCTTAGCAGACGAACTTAGACAGTCGCCACTATGGTATCTGATCAAGTGAGTGCTGAGATACATCGATTCAACAATATATATCGTGCCAGCACTAACATGTACGCGTTGTATTAGAAAGTCTTGTTCTTGGTCAAATGTCTAGGGCGTACGCATTATATCTGAAGGTCTGGCATTGAGTCAACTGGCTTGATTTCTATTCCCCGGTTATACGTGACAAAAGTAGGGTCGCCTATCCAACCTCATGGTTTTCTTGGGTTTCCACTGCTAAAGACCCCCTATGCGCAAGCGAATTATTGAAATATAATTGAACCATGTGTTAGTCCCGAAATGGCCTAGTTTGTATCTAGTTGACATTAAAACACATTTCTCTCTTATTAAACGATTGGTTGCCATAATTGTTTTCATTTGCTGGCCAGGCATGCCCATAAAAGAACCCTCGACAGTTGAAATTTGATAAATAGTAGGCGGTAGGAAAGACTGTACATGGTAGTGGCATATATCTGCCTTTATTTGCCCTGTCGGTTCAGACGAACAGGATGTTAAACCCCATTCCATGTCATTTCTTTTCTGATGCTGTGGATGTATGTTTCATTGCCTGGCCACCAGGGCTACATCTAGGGATCTATATCATTTATGTGACTGTAAAGAGGAATGACCAGATTATGCCCCCTTTTCACTGTTGATTCAAGGGCCCCAGACATCTTCAGCCAGGGGCCACATTTAGGCTTAATCCAGCCCTGGTGGAAATCCATCTCTCATGTTTCATTGCCTAGCAACCTATCTAGAGTAATTATTAAATGATGATAGTGCAGATGTGGGCATATATTTCATTGTCTGGTTTCCCATCTTAAATATATTTGTGACGTGTATTCTTTTTATTTCTTTTTTCAGCAATTATTAAATGATGATAGTCCAGATGGAGGGGATGGTACAGGAGAGGACGATGAGGTGGAAGACACGGATGATTCCAAAAAAGCTCCAAGTGAACTTCTCCAGAAATTACTACAAGAAGAAGAGAATAGTATGTTAACTCCAGGGGTATGTATATGTTCATAAACTTTGGGGTGGGGGAGTTGTGTGGGGAATAGATGGATAATAACCTGTGTGAAAGTTAATCCTCTCTCTCTCTCTCATAAACTTTGATTGACAGGGACATCTACATTATGGATTCTTAATCTTTCAATCACATGGGTATGGATATTTACATTATGTGTGTTCATTATATATGTTCATAAACTTTGACTCACAGGTTACTAGTGTTAAAGGGGGGTTGGGATGTCCCAGTGGTCTAGAGTGCCACGCTTCAACCTTTAGCTGGTCGGTCACCTCTGGCTTGTGGCTGTGAGTTCGACCCTGGTGTGAGCGTATGTGGCATGGAGATAGGGGCGCCTTCTCAACCTCGAGGGTTTCCTCCAGGCACTCCGGTTTCCTCCCACTGGTTATCATGCTCGCGCTGTATCATACGGCCTGCCATTGATTCAACTGGCGTGGTTTTGAATCTCCAGTTGTACGTGGCAAGGAGATGGGGTCGTCTGTCCAACCTCGTGGGTTTACTCTGGGTACTCCGGTTTCCTCACACTGCTAAAGACCCCTACGCGCAAGCGAACTATTGAAATAAAAGTAAGCCATATGTTAGTCCCGAAATGACCTAGTTTGTGTTGAGTGGACGTGAAACCCCATTTCTCTCTCTCTCTACTAGTGTTAAAGGGTTAAATAAATATGTATACTTTAGTGATGTGCGGTTTTTAAATTTTCTTTCGGTTTCGGTTTTCGGTTTTTCTGAGGCAAAAAACCTTGGTTTCGGTTTCGGTTTTCGTTTTTTTTTATTCATTTAAACACTGTGTCATGTATGTACTGATTTATGGTTATTTTACAGGAATACTTGAAAGCCAGAAAAAATATCAAAAATACTGATGTAAATAGTAAACAACAAGTTTTTTTTTTTACTGTTATATGACTTTAATTATGACTGATAGTAATAACAAAGTTACTGTAAAAAAAAAGATCTGACACACACAACGCCATAGGCATAATAATAAATTAATATAACGACATAATATCAGTAACAATAAAGTTAGATTCTACTGTAAAAAAAATACCAAAATAAATTTGCATAACAAAATAATACCAATCCAACAAATCGAAACATGTGGTCTTTTATTTCTCGTTTATAAATTATAAACTTAAAAACAAAACTTACGCAATTGCCGTTTTCGGGTATTGTTCAAATGTTGTTCTAAACCTGGCTCAAAATTGTTAAATTATATTCTTATAATTTATGCAGCAGAAATAGATTTTTTACAAAGATTAAATCTACATTTTGTGTCATCTAATCTTTCATACTTATTGAGCAAGCTATGGAGGCATTTACTTTTTAGAGGAAGCCATCGTTCGATATTGACAACCGGCTTCGGGTTGCATAAAACCGAACCGAATTGAGAAAATAAATAGTCTATGACAACCAGACTGATTAAACACTCTATTATTCTATACATACGGGCTCTGGTTGAGCGAAAATAAAAACGGAAGTGGTGGCTACATTAAAATTTTGGAATTATTAAGTAAACGAAATACGGCTACATAAAAATTAGGAATTTGGAAAAAAACCGAAACGCACGGTTATTTTTTTTTTTAACGGTTCGGTTTTCGGTTTATTTGTAAAAACCGATACCGTACGGTTAAACCGAAAAACCGCACATCACTAGTATACTTTCTGTTTTCAATATATTGTATAGAATCCACTCTTGTCTAATCATATTGTTAATCAAAAATGTATGTACGATAGACTACCTGGTCTGCTGATTTTGGGCCAATTATGCCTTTTACTTCACAGTAAAAATTTAAGTTGGTGAACAGCGGACCCAATATAGGGAAAATGGTAGTGCAAGCCAAAAATTTTTTTATTCTCAATTGATTTATTTATATTTTCGTCTTTAGGAAACAACCATTAGAGAAGCAGACAGTGGATCAAGATCACGGCATCAGTCAGGTCATCAGGATCTTCAGCCCTCGTCATCTTCCCAGCCAAATCCTTCCCAGCAACATCCATTGATGGATGAATCTATATTACGAATGTTCAACAGTAAGAAATCGGCTACTGATGCCAACCTCATGCAGAATAAAACTCTAGACAGTTTGTTAAATTCGTTGTGGGAGCGCGATTCGAATACCAACACAACACGCGAAATGGAAATGAGGCTCCGTGTACAAAAGAAAAGAAAGGCATCGGCATCCGATGTGGATAGCACTGATATGTCCGACACGGAACCAAGTCAGAGTCGTCTATCCCAGAAAAATGCTCTCCTGGCTCAACTGTTGTCCAAAAAAGCCGCGAAGGAAAACATGGTTTTAAGTACCCAGCAGACGGTAAAGCCGACCTTGGTTCCCCAAAGTAGAATTCCCAAAAATATAATTGAGCGTCTGATCCAGGTGAAGAACGAGAATAAAGATAAGGAAGGTAACATGCCGAATCCACGGGACAATCCACAGACTAATCCAAATATTCCCTTCCCCGGTAACACCAAGCCTAATCAAAGTTACCCGCCCTTTAGTGAATCCAGTCAAGATTCGTTCATGAACTCGAATTATGAAAGCGAGAACAGCCAGCTCGACGCCATCCAGCAGTTGTTGAACCAATCGGAATCAATGGAGGTCGATAATAACGGTGACACCAGCGATCCTCTCCTACAACAAATCCTGCAGCAGGCTGCTGACTTGGAACAAGATATAAGCTTTAACAGCAACAGTTCCAATCCACCTCAACAACAGCACCAACAACAACCGTCTCAACAACAACCCCATACTCAACAACAACAACAACAACAACCCCATACTCAACAACATCATCAACAACAACCCTCAAATCTCCCCTCATACCCCTCAACAAACCCCCATCACCAACAACAACAAACACCCCCCAAACAATCGCAACCCCCTTCAACAAATTCTACAGATGTGCCCTCCACTGATGACGCAGCACTCATCAGCCAATTAGAGCAGCTGATAGGAGACTCCAATAATTGGTCTGATATTGATAATCTATTAAGTAGCGCAAGTCAGAACCCGCCTGCCTATAACAGTCAAGATGCTAGTGATCAAATGGCCATTAACGCGATTCAGCGTCAGCTAATGGGAGAAGACGTCAACAATACTAACTTCAGTCAGCCAATGATGTCCGAACTCTTGAACAGACAGATGGCATCGCAGGCCCAGAATCGTATGAATCAAAGTCTTGGTCAACCAGGTATGGGTGGGTTACCTCCGGGTATAGATGGACAGTATAATCATCAACAGGTGCCTAATTGTTCTGGACTACCACCCGGATACAACCCCGCATTACAAGGGGTACCCGTTGGTCAACATGGACCTCGCTTTTCACAACCTCAAGGTAACATATATATTTTGTCATTTTATTTTCAAAATATTTTTTTCTTTTGTAGCTTTTTACAAAAATGATAGTATTGGGGTCCCAAATTTGATTTTGGTGATGACCATGAAAGGTCTTCAGAATTTTCCAGCATGGTTTTTCTCTTGTCAGTGGTGTAGGACGGAGGACCCAACAAGGAACAGTGTCTTGTCCTTCAGGTGGGACGGAAAGCTGAGGTCCTGAGTGTTTTGTAAAGTGAAAACTTTCCTCATGGCACATTGCATGGTGTATGCCTACATTTCTCTTCATTATACTAGATGGTGAAGAAATGTAGGATGTTAAATACTGAATGACAATGTTCATGCTCTACAGATACGTGAGGGACCTTGGATGTCCATATGGCCCTGATGTGAGCATATGTGGCATGGAGATAGGGGCTCCTTCTCAACCTCGTGGGTTTCCTCCGGGCACTCCAGTTTCCTCCCACTGCTAAAGACCCCTACGCGTAAGCTAATTATTGAAATAAAGTCAAACCATATGTTAGTCCCAAAATGACCTAGTTTGTGTTGAGTTGACGTTAAACCCCATTTCTCTCTCTCTCTGCATGGTGTATGCCTGCATGTCTCTTCATTATGCCAGATGGTGTAGAAATGTAGAATGTTAAATAATGTATGAACATTGTACATGCTTTACAGATATGTAAGGGACCTTGGATGTCCAAATGGTTAGCATGTGCGTGTTGTATCATAAGATAGTCAACTGGCATGGTTTTTTATTCCCAAGTTGTACATGATACAGTATTAGTTCCGAAATGACCTAGTTTATCTCTCTTCCCCATTTCGATCTCTCTCTATCTATCTAGCTTTGAAATTTGAAATGGATGAATATTTATATATACGATGTCTTGTTTCAGGTGGTATACCAGGACAACCTCCAACACGTCATATGTTCCGTGGTATGAATCAGAGTGCTATGGGAGCCCAGGTTCGCCAATCTATTCTTCAACAACAAAAACAGAAACAGTTTGAGAAGCGACAACGTTTACAAGCCGTGGAACGACAGAGATTACTACAACAACAACATATGAGACAGTTTGGTCCACGATTTCAAGCGGTAAGACACTTTTATATGTTTATCTTTTGGAGGGAGACACTGTGACTCTGTGAGTACGATGTTGGTGAGCTAACCTGAAGGTCCTGTGTTCAGTCACTGCATTGACCGAGAATGTTCATCAGGATTTTCGTTGTAGTTTCTTCTTGTCAGAAATGCAGGAATAACAAGGGACAGTGGGTGTATAATTAAAGTTCCAAAAGCATTTTTTTAAGTTATATTTTCAAAATGTATTAAAATAAAGCCCTAAAATAGATTGAACCTATAAACAGTCCTACCTTGTTAAAGAATAATCCTATTAATCCTATAATTCACTATTGCCAGTTGAGAAATTGGCAAAAATATCATTTTCAACTTCAAATTCAAACGTTTGAAGATGGCCGTCCATGGAGAGGAATGGGAAAATAAGGGAGGTAATTGAGTAACTATTTCCTCAAAGAGCCTGTGTCAGCTTTTCTAATGCCCCCAAAAATTTTTCAATGATCGTATAATAGTGAGTTGACAACCTTTTGGGCAAAAGACATAAAAATAATTATGTTTTGACTTTCTTAGAAAATATGAAATCGGAACTTTAAGCGTTTGGATGGGATGAAAAACTGAAATCCCATGTACACATTAGCTTGCACGTAAATGATCCCTTTGCAGTTGGAATTCCATACAAGAATAGGCCGATGTGTCACTTCATTAGCCCAGTTGGAAGAAGAACTTTAAACCCCATTTTATTTCAATCCATTTCATGCTCCACTTATTTTAGAGTAATAGTTTAGATGGTAATCAACCACCATTTCCAGAGAATTTAAATGAACTAATGAATACAGGTCATGCTCCTAATGTTACATTACCAGTTCAGGTTAGTATATAACTTTCATTCCTTTATATTCTGGGGTGGGAGGCTCGTAGGCTTAGTACGTAAGACGTTGACCCGCTAACCTGAAGGTACCATGTTGGCCAAGAAAATTCATCAGGACTTCCTGGTGTGGTTCCCCCTTGTCAGTGGTGCAGGGCAGAAGGCATGACAAGGACAGCTGTCTAGTCATTTGGATGAGACAAAGAAATGTGTTCCAGAGTACACATTGATGTTCACATAAAAAAAACAAAAAAACCCTCAAAATTTTGTCAAAAATTGGATCAAAATTGTGACCTCTAGAAGGTTCACAATCTTTGTATTACATACTTGGGGAAGGGGACTGGCCATTTTGTCAGACAAATTCTAACGCGGTCATCATTATAGTCTAGAGGGTCTACAATATTCCCCAAAATTCTCATTGATATAAAGCAGTTATTTTTGTCTCCGGAAACACCCAAACCTCCCCAAGAGGCCTACAATAAGCATTTCCCAATTATGTTTTCATAAATGCAAAGTCAGCAAATTTAATCTTAAATCTGTTTGTTTATTTTAGAGAGGTCAAAGTTTACCAAGTCCATTATCACCTCGTTATAACACAGGGAATTTACAACCCCTTAGTCCCATGTTACCTCCTTCCACTCCCCCCTCACAGTTATCTCCCCACTTTAACGCCCCATCACAACAACAACAATGGAATATGCGACCACAACAAACGGGCATGGTAAGTGACAAGATTTTCTGAATATTATAATGTGTTCTATTTACGCTGTCTCAGCAGAATTTTCCTTCATGATATTATACATTAAATGGTGTGGTTTGATTACCAGAAGGAGTAGGGTCTGCTATCCAACTTTATGAGTTTTATTTGTGTCTTGGGGTTTCCACTGTCTCGGCAGACTTCTCCTTTATAGTATTACACATGTAGTGGCAAGGTTTTGATTACCAGATTGTACATGACAAGGAATAGGGTATGCTATCCAACCTTGGAAGTTTCCTCCCACTGCTAAAAATACCCTACACGCAAGCAATTTGTTGCATAAAATTGGACCATATGTTAGTCCCGAAATGACCTAGATTGTGTTTAGTGAAAGTTAAACCCCATTTCTCTTTCTCTCTTTGATAACGGCACAACCATAGCTCCCTCTTTCTCTCTCTTCTCTCTCTCTCCCTCCCCTAGAATATATGTAACTATTTCTACTACAGACAGGACAATATAATATTCAGCGTCACAGATCGTTATCTGGGGGTAATATGCCCAACTCTGGTGTTGCTCCACCCAGTGGTTTTACTCTACCAGATGCTCAGTTTACTGGTAATCAGTCCAAGATGGGTTTACTGGCACAATCACCTCAAAATCAACAGCTGTATGCCAGACAAATGTTACAAAGACAGATGAGTTTACCTCCAGGTAAGATAAAAAAAAAAAAAACTGGTGCCATAAGACGAGGGTTTACACTAACCAAGAGGTTTTGGGTTCGCAGTTTAGTCATTCAGATTGCATCAAAAAACAAGGTTTTGTGCACACTGGCGCCATAAGACGAGAGCTTTCACTTCAAGACCATAAGCTCATTAATCAAGGAGTCTTGGGTTCGTTGGCAAGAATAGTGTCTAGTCAACCAGATGGGAGGAAAAATTAAGGGTCTGTGTGCATGTAAAAGAACCCTTTGACATATGGAATTTGCTATCCGGCGTCAATGTGTAACCTGTTTTGTTTACCTCAGATTCCCCCCCACCCACCCACCAAATGTCATGTCATTTTAGCGATTGTTCCATAAAACCATCAATTGAATGTAGGCCTATTTATTGTGATTTGCTCATGATCAAATTCTGATTTTATGGCAAGGGATGACACGATGGCTGGAGATCAGGTGTTTGATCCCTGCATTTGCCAAGAAAATTTATCCATATTTGCTGTTGTGGTTCCCCTTGAGGGCCTGATAAGGACTGCTGTCTTGTTGTTTGGATGGTATGAAAAATTAAGGCCATGTGTACACATTGGCATGCATGTAAAAGATCCTTTGACAGTTAGAATTCGATATAAGAGTAAGCCGTAGTGCCGCTGCCTGGGCAAAAATTCCCTCATAGCACACTGTATGGCGTATGTGCTTCTTCGTTAGCCCAGTTTAGAGCACAACAGTATGACTTTAAACCCCATTTCATTGCATGTAAATTGAAAAGAACCTTTCATAAGACACACAGTCTACA
Organism: Patella caerulea; assembly: GCA_036850965.1. Lineage (NCBI taxonomy): Eukaryota > Metazoa > Mollusca > Gastropoda > Patellidae > Patella > Patella caerulea. The sequence goes on along the minus strand of JAZGQO010000005.1, from coordinate 14,367,416 downwards.
AGGACAAACGGGTGGTTGGGATGGCCGAGTGGTCTAGAGTGCCGGGCTTCGACCTCTAGCTGACCGGTCACCTCTGGCTTGCGGCTGTGGTTTTGAGCCCTGGTGTGAGCGTATGTGGCATGGAGATAGGGGCGCCTTCTCAACCTTGTGGGTTTCCTCCGGGCACTCCGGTTTCCTCCCACTGCTAAAGACCCCTACGCGCAAGCGAATTATTGAAATAAAATGAAACCATTATGTTAGTCCCAAAATGACCTAGTTTGTGTCGAGTGGACGTTAAACCCCATCTCTCTCTCCCTCTCTCTCTCTCTCTCATAAGGACAAACAGTTGGTGTTTCATAACAATAATCTTTTGTGTTGATATTGTAGGTCGGGGATCTCCAAGAACCCCCCACAGTCCATTTGGTAACAGTCCAGATCCCATGTTGATGTCGCCTAACAGTACGAGTCGTCCACCCCCACCTCCACCTCCAGGACCCCAACAAGTCAGTCCACCTTACAGTCAGGGTGCTATGTCCAGTGGCGGCTTCAACAACTCCCAACCCATGTCAGCCCCTCCAAGTTATTCAGCTACTCCTTTATCAACGTCGGTCAGCTCTAATAATACCAGCCAATCCTTCAATGATTTCGACTTGTCTAATTTCATAGATTCTCCAATGTCTGGTCTAGAAAGGTAAGTTCTTTTTGTAATAGTATATATTTTTGCCACATTATCACAGGTATTTGAGGGAAGCCGTGTTAGTCATGGGGGAAGGGGGGGGGAGGGATTTTAATTATTTCTGGAGTCATAGCCCTTGTTACAACTAAAGTGATCATCTGATGTGTATTAAATATAAATGCATTATTGAGATTAGTAAAACGAAGATTCCTATGGAATTTAAGAAATTTCTGTTAATAACTTCTAGGGTTATGAACCTTGCTTGTTGAACCTTGTGTGCAGGCCAGGAAATAATGGTTTATATGTACCTGACAAAATGTCAGGCATTAATGACATTTTCAACTTTCACCAGGTACTCCGGATTCTTCCCACTCCTAAAGATCCCTACATGCAAGCGAATTATTGAAATAAAATTAAACCATATGTTTGTCCCGATATGACCTAGTTTGTGTCGAGTGGACGTTCAACCCCATTTCTCTCACTCTCTCTGAACTTGTTTTGTTGCCTGGCAACCTATTTTTATATTATTTGTTTTGTTTTAATCAGTAAAAAGAGTATGGATATGGCGCCTAATTCAACTTCGCAGTACGTGAAGCAAGAATTACGCAATATCTGTAACGCCCGATCAGAGAAACAGTTACAGTCCCAACAGTTGCAACTACCACATGAAGCTGGCTTAAATTATGATACAGGAGGAGAATTACCATTAGATATTCTAGAAACAAGTAATAATTATATATATGCTTCCATTAGATATTCTAGAAACAAGTAATATTTATATATATGCTCATACACCATTAGATATTCTAGAAACAAGTAATATTTATATGTATGCTCATACACCATGATATTCTAGAAACAAGTAATGTTTATATATATGCTCATACACCATTAGATATTCTAGAAACAAGTAATATTTATATATAATATACTTATATAAACCATTTGAATGTTTAGCATGTGAGCGTTGTATATCATTTAGTCAACTGGTTAGTGGGTTTGTGTTGCATTGTAAGGTCTGTCATTTGAGTCTAAAGCCGTGGTTTAGATTACCATTAGATATTCAATAAACAAGTACTAATTATGTTTGTACATAAAAAGAAATAACATTCAGCTTAAGGGGGGGCATTGTGTCAACTTTCATGGTTTCGATTCCCTGGTTGTACGTGACAAGGAGTAGGGTCGCCTGTCCAATCTTGTGGGTTTTCTCCGGGTCCTCCAGTTTCCTCCCACTGCTAAAGTCCCCTACATACAAGTGAATTATCTAAATAATATTGAACCATATGTTAGTCCCGAAACTACCCAGTTTGTGTCAAGTAGAGGTTAAACATCTCTCTCTCCATTATATATTATCTATGGTGTATTGTCGTATTGTCTTGTGGTTGGGTTGTGTCGTAGGTTATATTTATATGGCTGTGTTTGTATTTACAGTAAATGATATGGCTAAAGAGCATGGTGGAGGCGGTTTAGGGGATTATGATGATATGAAAAATGAAGATGTCTTATCACAATCTAGAAATGAAGCCCGGAAACGTTACGAACAATTCCGTGCCTTGTCTACCCCAGGTTAGTGGTAACGGTAAAAGAAAATTGGAGACAAAGTTTCCTTTTTCACCTATGCGTTGAATTGACATCGTGTTTCCCCATCTGTTATTTTAAACACATGCATAACCAGGGTTAGCTTTAAACTGCTTGTGCTAGGGCCCCGAAACCTAGGGGGCACCTGCAGCTCACATCCTGTTCAAACCAAGGTTAGCTTTAAGTTGCTTGTGTTGAGGACCAGAAACCAGGGGGGCACCTGCAGTTCATACACCCTGTTCCGGTCTTCCCTATCTGTGTTTTTAATTGGTTGCAGAACGAAGACAAGCTTTGAGCCGATTGCACCTATTGCCTCTTTTTTTGCCAAGTGCCCAAGGGGGCACCTGCAGCTCACATGGCCTACCACTCTAAAACTGAGTTAAGAAATGAATCGAAAGTCACTGGCATAAGACTGAAAGACAATGAAATATCCACAAATTTGTTTGATATTTTTGGGAACCAGGTGATTCCTTGTTCAAATCTGCTGTTCCCCTAGAAAATACCCCAGGATTTTGCAGTATGATTCCCTCTTGCCTGTGTTGCAGGACAGAGGGCCTGACAACACTGTGTAATCGTGGGGATGAAACAGAAATCTGAGGTTCTGTGAGCATGTGATAGAAAGCTTTGAATTCGAAAGAAAAGTGGGTCGTGGCTCTGTTATCTGTACAAATTTTCCACCATAGAAGACTTTATGACATATGCCCATATTCATTTACTGGATTGAGTATACCCATATTCCTTAACCTGGTTTGGGGGCTTGGGATGGCCTAGTTGTCCAGAGTGCTATGCTTCGACCTCTAGCTGTCCGGTCACCTCTGGCTTGCAGCTGTGGTTTCGATCCCCGGTGTGAGCGTTTGTGGGATGGAGATAGCAGCGCCTTTTCAACCTCGTGGGTTTCCTCCGGACACTCCGGTTTCCTCCCACTGCTAAAGACCCCTACGCGCAAGCGAATTATTGAAATAATCCCCATTTCTCTCTCTCTCTCTTAACCTGCTTTAGTATGTCCATATTCCTTAGTCGGAATGATTCGGAAGATTTAAACCCAATTTGATTTTGATATTCATTTGATACTTTTACAGATCAAGAAGATCCGGCAGCTAAAGCCACCAGTGTTTTTCGTAACCAATTATTAACCAATCAACAGTTAAAACAAGCAGTTAAACAAGGAGGAGGAAAGCCCGAACATATCACATCTGTTAATGTTGTTCAAAAAGAACCAAGAGTATGTTGTCTTTTATTATCTCATTTTACAGGGGGGTTGGGATGGCCTAGTGGTCTAGAGTGCCGTGCTTCGACCTCTAGCTGGCCCGTCACCTCTGGCTTGCGGCTGTGGTTTCGAGCCCTGGTGTGAGCGTATGTGGCATTTCCTCCGGCACTCCGGTTTCCTCCCACTGCTAAAGACCCCTACGCGTAAGCGAATTATTGAAATAAAATCAAACCATATGTTAGTCCCGAAATGACCTAGCTTGTGTTGAGTGGACGTTAAACCCCATCTCTCTCTCTCTCTCTCTTATCTCATTTTACAGCTTCTCTTGGTTTTTATACATAAAAATAGGGGATCATGTGTTTGAGTGAGTAAGACGCTGGCTCTCTAGCCTTGAGGTTGGGTGTTCGATTCCTGCATTGGCAGAGAAAATTCATCCAGATTGTCCAGCGTGTTCTCCCTTTGACAGTGATGCAGGATGGAGGGCCTGACAAGGACAGCTGTCTAGTCGTTTGGATGAGACTAAAAACCAATGTCCCTTGTACACATTGGCGTGCACATAAAAGATCCCTTGACAGTTGGAATTCGATATAAGAGTAGGCTGTAATGTCGCTGTCTGGGCTTAATTTCCTTCATCGCACACTGTATAATGTATGCCTGTCTTCATTAGCCCAGTTCAGAGCAAACCAGTAGACGTTAAACCCCATTTCATTTCATTTTTTAGCATAGGCCAATATGGTCATAGACTTGATTGTCACAAATGTTTGTTAATTTTGTATTAATGTCTGTACTTGGTAATATTGTATTAAGTGGATTTAAAGCCCCAATAACACTCTTGTTGTAACTGAAAAATATGTCCCAATCTTCATTCTGGTCAACAAATCATATTATTTTAGAATATTCCAATTAAATTATGATATAAATTTCAACTTAACACACCTAATTTAAAAAATTGGAAAAATTCAACCAATTGATTTGAAAAGTCTAACGTAAACCTTTTCAAATGTGACTTGGATTTTAAAATATTTTCGACCCCCTGGACAAGTAATATAGGTTGTAATGGATAATTTACACAACAGGTAGGACATTTAAACATCTAGTACTTAGAATAAGGGTATTATTTATTTTCTGGAGCTACCAAGCCAGCAAGAATGTTATTGTCCCTTTAAACAAAAATATTTTTTTTTTTTTAGACACCTATAGATGATATAAAACCTGCTGATCAGAAGAATAGCTTGTTACAGCAATTACTATCAGAATGACGCCATCTTACATAGTAGGGCATGAAGCGAAAATAAATATATTCATCTGGGCTTTCAAACGTAAAATAAAACAATAAGATATATTATTTTTGTAAACAAATGAAGTAGCGGAGAAAAATTATAAGTGCACCCTTTTTTCAACGTCAGTGAAAAAAATACTTTACAAAAATGTGCACTTTATATAAAAAAAAATAGGTGAATTGAAGAAGTAGAGAATTTGACTAATGATATTAAGTTAATCAGTTGCTCATTCTGTGTTTCAAGGTGGTGGTAGTGCCATGTGACAGTGGCAAATGACGTCATTTACATTAATGACGTTTGACAGTAGGAAATGACGCCATTTACAGTTGTAACAGTGGCAAATGACGTCATTTACAGTTTGTGACTTCGAATGGCAAATGACGTCATTTACAGTTGCGACGTCGTGTGGCTAATGGCATCATTTACAGTCGTGACGTCGTGTGACAGTGGCAAAAGTGTGATCTCATTTAGAAGTGAAATTTTGTATTCAATCGTAGAAAACTGGGGCTGTATGACACTCCAGGTACTTTACTCAGGTTTAAGATTCGCGCCTTAAGAAATGGAGAGCGGTCGGAGAATATATAAAAGTGGATTTAGAAACAGACATTAGAAGACATTATCCACGGTTTTATAAATATTATTATCAAGTTTGTTATAAATATATATAATTATGTTATTGTACAGAGAGAGAAAGAGTATTTAGGCATTTTAACTGCCAGTAGACTTTAAATATATGGAGATTGTGATAATATTCAAATTCAACAACATATGGATGGTGAAATTTGTTACTCAATAACGCGATAGTGACTTTGTTACTAAAATGGTGTCATTGTTACCCAGTAACACAATGGTAACATTATTCATTAACAGAACGTTGATTCAGCAACAAAACCGTAACATTGTTACACAGTAACACAATAGTTTGTTATTGATTAACTGGTGTTGTTATTCACCGATGTAATAGTGACATTGTTACTCAATAACACATTACGGTAGTGTTTTATTCAAGATAGTGTTGGTATTCAGTAACAAACTGAGGACATTGTTATTCAGTGACTCAGTAATAAACTGTGGACATTGTTATACAGTACTTCAGTAACAAACTGGGGATGTTGTTATACAGTGACTCAGCAACAAACTGTGGACATTGTTATACAGTAATTCAGTTACAAACTGGGACATTGTTATACAGTAACTCAATAACAAAATTGGGACATTGTTATATGGTAACTCACTGGGGACATTGTTATTCAGTGACTCAGTAACAAACTGGGGATATTGTTATTCAGTAACATATAAGTGGTGTTGTTGAAAGTGCTATATGGGGGACATTGTCAGAACTAAAATAGAAAACAAAATATTTACTGTGCGTTTGTTGATTTGTGAAAGTAAAAAGGTGAATAATTCTAAAGGGGAAAAAGGTGTATATATCTATATATAGTGATTGTTTTATTTCGAGAAAAAGAATTGGTCTTGACGGAACTTTTTTTTAAAAAAAAAAGTCAAAACGCTCACAGCATGACCTTGACCTATATAGATATTTGAATATATATATTATTGTTTAAGTTTCAGTGGTTGACTATGAAATACGATATATTTGATTTCTGTGTTTTATTGAGTGAAATAATAATTGTTGCATATTATTCTGTGACTGTTCAATGATAAACTGACTTATTATTCTGTGACTGTTGAATGATAATAAATTGACTTATTATTCTGTGAATGTTCAATGATAAACTGACTTATTATTCTGTGACTGTTGAATGATAATAAATTGACTTATTATTCTGTGACTGTTCAATGATAAACTGACTCATTATTCTGTGACTGTTAAATAATAATGAATTGACTTAATATTCTGTGACTGTTAAAAAATAATAATAAGTTGTCTTATTACTGTGCATTCATCACATTATTATCTAGCCCCGTTTTGTCTGCATATCACAGAAATTCTATTTTAGAAATGTTATTTGCATTTTGGATAAACTTGACAAGTTTTTGTTAGTAATAGAATATCTCTGATTCTATTTTTATGTATCATGTTTGATGAATTACTAATATAGTTATAGAAAATAATGGGTTTCAGTTGAATACAGTAGCAGTTAGATAGAATAACATGTATTGCTATATAATCAAGCCTGGAAATAACGGTTTTAGATATATCTGACAAAATGTCAGGCGCTAATGAAATCAATAAAACAGGCAAATCAGTGCTGAAGAAAATGACAAAGCCTGAATCTGTGTCTGACATTGTCAGTGACGGTAGCCTTGTTTCCAGGCTTGTAAACATAATTATGATCTCTGATTAATCCATTGAATTTATGATAGGGCATGTAACTTCTTTTATTAAGGCATGATTGTGTAGGTATTTTAGACATCCCCACCATCCCCCAAAATCCTGTTTAGGTCATTCGGGGTCAAATCATCCCCCCCCCCCCCAAATGAGAAAAGGTTTATATACTTAATTTGGCTGAAATGGTTGACAATGACAGATATGGCCCATTCATGTTGGTGGATGCCAATACTTTTGTCCAGATAATTTCACAAAGATAATTCTTTGGGAAACACGTAATGTAATTTAATGTCCTATTTTTCTCGACCAACTAAGTTAATGGAGACAGGTTTTTATACGCCCACATTTTTATGTGGACGTATATTGTCGTCGCCCCTGTCCGTCCGGACGTCCGTCCGTCCGTCCGTCCACAATTTGTTTGTGGACTCTCTACAGGTCACAATTCTTATCCGATTTTGACGAAACTTGAAATATAGGTTTATCCCCAAAAGATCTCGGTTCCTTTCGATATTGGCATGTATCGGATGAAAACTTCATGGATTATGGCCCCTGATTGTACGAAAAGTCACGTTTTTAGCTTGTGGACCCTATAGATTTTGAACCGATTTTGATGAAACTTGACATGCATGTTTATAACCCAAAGATCTTGGTCCCTTTCGATATTTGCACCTATCGGAATGTAATTTCCTGAATTATGACCCCTGATTGTCCGAAAAATCACCCTTTTTAGCTTGTGGTCCCTCTGGAGGTCACAATTATTATCCGATTTAAAAAACCGTTTGATTATATCACCGTTACACCCTAAGGAAGGTTGAGTTCGAATTTCGGGAAAATCGGACGAAAATTGCCATACAAAATGGCCGCCGTTTGTACGCGAATACTGTTAAAAAATTGTATATCATGGGTTGTGGACCTTGTAAAAGTCACATTTTTAAATCGATTTTGATGAAACTTGAAATTCATGGTTATAACCCAAAGATCTTGGTTCCTTTCGATATTTGCGCATATTGGAACGTAACTTCCTGAATTATGGCCCCTGATTATACGCAAAATCGCCTTATTTTAGCTTGTGGTCCCTCTGGTGGTCACAATTATTATCCGATTTAATAAAACGGTTGATAATATTACCGTTACACCGTAAGGAAGGTTGATTTCGAATTTCGGGAAAATCGGACCAAAATTGCCATACAAAATGGCCGCCGTTTGTACGCGAATACTGTTAAAAAATTGTATATCATGGTTGTGGACCCTGTAGAGGTCACAATTTTAATTCGATTTTGATGAAACTTGAAATGCATGGTTATAACCCAAAGATGTTGGTTCCTTTCGTTATTTGCGCATATCAGATCATAACTTCCTGAATTATGGCCCTTGATTGTCCGAAAAATCGACTATGGTCCCTCTGGAGGTCACAATTATTATCCAATTTAAAAAAACATTTGACTCTATCACCGTTACACCCTACGGAAGGTTCAGTTCGAATTTCGAGAAAATCGGACTATAATTGCCAGAAAAAATGGCCGCCGTTTGTACGCGAACAGTGTAAAAATATGGTATATCAAAGTTGTGGACCCTGTAGAGGTGACAATTTTAATTCGATTTTGATGAAACCTGAAATGCTTGTTTATAACCTAAAGATCTTTATTCTTTTTGATATTTGTGCATATCAAATTGTAACTTAATGAATTAAGGCCTTTGATTGTTGGAAAAATCACTTTCGGTATTGCTTGTTCTCTGTCTATCTCTTGAACGATTATTATCTGATTTAAAAAAAAACTCTAATTATATTACTGTTGCTCCGTAAGGAAGGTTGAGTTCGAATTTCGTGAAAATCGTACCAAAATTGCCGGACGAAATGGTCACCGTTTGTACGCGTATGGTGTAAAAATATGGTATATCATGGTTGTGGACTCTCTACAGGTCACAATTCTTATCCGATTTTGACGAAAAGTAACATTTCTACGTTGTGTCGGCTTCGAATTTCATGAATATCAGACTGGAACTGATCAACAAAATGGCTGCTCCCAATACAGTATGAAATACAGGACTTAATGATGTAGGAAAAATCACTTTCGGTATTGCTTGTTCTCTATCCATCTCCCAAAAATGTGGGTGTATCCTGCCTGGCAGTGCCAGCCTATCTTTTTTATTTTGGACAAAAGGGAGTCTTAAATTCTGCTTATACAGCCAAAGTAAGCATATTAACCAAATTTGAAGAAAATATTTTTGACCTCAACTGATGATTTGACACAGAATGACCTTGACCTAGACGGTTAAATGTAAGTAGTAGATTACGATACCATGAAGGTAAATGTCATTTCTGGAAACTCATTTTGATTGACAGCGAACAGGGGTGTGGCCTTCTCATTAACAAAATATAAAATCACCTTTCAACAATCTCTCAAGTGCCTGATTTAATAATACTCAGTGAATAGCTTTTAACCAGCCATTGTTTATGCGATTCCAATTCACTCTCATGATTATCTGGCAGCAAGCACATTGTCCTACATTTCATCTTGACACTTCTAGCTTAATGCATTCTCTGGATCAATTTATTTTAGTTTGTACGTGTGACAGGAAATATATACTCTCGTTCTCAGACATTACCTTGTCTTCGTGAACCTTGTCTATTATTAGGGGTACACTAATCTAATGATAGATAGGCTTATCCCAGATCTAATGATAGATAGGGTTATCCCAGATCTAATAATAGATAGGGTTATCCCAGATCTAATGATAGATAGCGCTATCCCAGATCTAATAATAGATAGCGCTATCCCAGATCTAATAATAGATAGGGCTATCTCTGATTTAATAGTAGTAGGGTTATCCCTAATCTGATAATAGAAAGGTTCATCCCTTATCTAATAATAGATAGGGTTATCCCAGATCTAAAAATAGATAGGGTTATCCCTGATTTAATAGTAGTAGGGTTATCCCTGATTTAATGGCAGTAGGATTATCCCTAATCTAATATTAGGTAGGTTTAGGCCTGATCTAATATGATTATATACAGGGTGTTGTGGGCAGGGCTGTAATAATGTACTTGCTGTCATTTAGAAGTTAAAACTTACACGTCATTATTTAGAAGCATAGAATAATAATAACCTTGACTGTTATATGTAGAAATTGTTGAACTTGTGAATATGATTTACATATTTGTTATTTGTACATAACTGTGTATATATTATATAGATATATATAAGATGATGTATATTAAGTAGCCAGTCTTGTAAATCTGTGTTAGCTGTTCCTTTCTCCTCCCTCCTCTTAACACTCTTTTTGTCATACGGTTATAAATGTAAATATAGTATTTGTTAAAACCGTTATGTCTGCAGTGCAGTGAGCTAAACAACTTGCTTTAAGATTTCTGTTTTTGTTGTGGCAACCATTTTGTTTGGATTAAAAAAACAGGTATTGCAAGTTTGTTAGGTAGTCATGGCAACATTTTCATCATTTTGTGTAATTTGTTAAGTTTGTTTGTTTTGAATGAGATTTGAATGTTTAATTAAGAAATATGACACGAGCCTCTTTATTTGTACTTTTATCTTGATGGCTAATATCTTTTAACTAGTTTCATTACTGTTTGTATGCATAGAGTCAGATACGTAGGGCTTGTGCTGGGTATTGCCACTGCAGGCGTGGATCCAGAGGGGGGGTCCAGGGGGTCCGGACCCCCACCTGCTCAGGCTTGAAAAAAATTTTATGGGATTTTATTGGCGATTTAGACCTGTTATTTTGGAATTTACCTTCCGGAAATACGTCAGAATGAACCAAATTGAATCTAATTTACCAAATTATTGGTTGAGCGCAATTAGTTAAGCAATTATCAAACCTAGACCACCCCCTGGAAAAAATCCTGGATCCGCACCCGCACTGCAGTCACGATACGAAATGTATTGGGATTCAGGTGCTAAGATACGATTTGTATCACGATTCATAACCAGGTCAATATTTATCAAGAAAACGACAAGACAAATAATTAATTGATATCTTTAGTCCTGCTGATGTCGAAGAAAAAAAAAAACTTCTTTTATATCATGATATTGATGTAAATCAAAATAAGAACCAAAACAATTAAAGAATGACAGGTTACTTACTGACTGAAGCAACAAAACATGAAACAGGATCGTTAAGAATTTGATTTAATGTTCGCGAATCGTGAGAAGGTGAATCGTGATACGTCGAATAAGCAAAAATGGGAAGTGGTATCAGATGTTAGGTAACTAGTAAGCGTATCTGACCATTTTGCTCGCTAATTTTTTTTTTCTTTGAAACAGTTGCCATATTCTTTCCTTACTTCTATCTTCCTTTTCTTCTCTCTTCTTTAAAGCTGTTGATCATAATTTAACAATAACAGGCTGGAGGTCCCGTGTTCGATCTCCAACCTTGTGGGTTTTCTCTCCGGGTCCCCCAGCTTCCTCCCACAACTAAAGACCCCTAAGTGCAAGCGAAATATTGAAATAAAATAGAACTATGTTAGTCCTGAAATGACCTAGTTTGTGTCGTTAAACCTGACCCCACACTAGCGAGCCAGCATCTTACCCACTAAAAGGAATATCAATGTTTGCAAAGATATATTGGATTTTTAAAAAATAGACTTTGTCAGAAGAATACAAATGATAATCTGGTGATCAGCAGCTTTGAGAAATTTCCCTGTTAGAATTCTTCTTTTCTTAAAATGGCTCCTGTTAATTGATAAATTAGAGTTGAATGAATGGTTGAAGAATGTTACTATGACAACTAATAATACAACTTGTGTGTATTGTACAGCATGATTATATTGTAAAATGTAATTATAAACAAACTAAGCCAATCAGGAAAACAAAGTAAATCAACATAGCAACAATCAAGCCTTGAAATAAAGCACCTGCCATAATCATTGTCTGGCATTTCAATGTGTGGATGCTTTAGAGGTTCACGCTTTGGAACATGATAAATTCGATTCTGATTGAGAGTGCCAAGTTCAATTAATGAGCATTTTCTGCTCATGTTAAGCAGAGTGATAAGTGGTTTGATTGCTCAATGCTTTAAAAAAAGGAAATGTACTATGGAAAACCCAATAGCTCTTTATTGAGGACTATGAATTTAGATCTTAGAACTGAATATAGAGCTGTTTGGTCTTCCATAATGAACGCATTAATAAGGAGTTGTCCATTTTTTCTTTAATAGTTCACTATTGGCTTGTTTTGTTTATAATTTCATGTACACACAATAACTTCATGGATTACAGTAAGATTGTTGTTGCTCTTAAAAAGTGCTAAAAGACTTGTTACATGTTGTTGGAGTTATACCTTATTGAAATATAGCCTAGTGACGTACACACTACCCTGTGTAAGATAAGACTTATACAGTCAGTGTAGCCTTTCACTACAAGACTGTTTAAATCAGTTAATGTAGCCTTTCACTACAAGACTGTTTTATTCACAGGAACAGACTTTCATCTTAATATAAATCTCTCTCACCATTATGAATTAATTAATACTGGTTTGTTAAAAGTATTGAGTTAGGTTGTCTGTCTGGATGGATAGATAATTCTTATTAATAGTCTTCTTTGAGCAGTATTTAGCAATTGACACCCATAATGAACACAAAAACATATTATGGAACACAATTACTATTTTAATTAAAGTAAACCCTCGACAAATAAAATGAAGCCTTGATGAAGCGTCGCTTTGATTAAAAAAGTAATTGTGTTCCATATTGTATGTTTTTGTTTATTGATATTGTCAAGAAAGAAAAATAACACTTTAAACATGATCAATCTGTGTCGGACAAAGCCTTAAGATTGTCTGTGACAGGTGCCTTATCTTTCATTTTGATGTTGATTGGACAATTCAAAAAGATTCGTCTATTTAATTGGACAATTCGAAAAGATTCGTCCATTTAATTGGACAATTCAAAAAAGAGTAATCCATTTAATTGGACGATTAAAAAAAGAGTAATCCATTTAATTGGACGATTAAAAAATGAGTCATCCGTTGAATTGGAGGATTCAAAAATGTTTTGTCCAGTTCATTGGACAATTCAAATTGTTTCATCCAGATCATTGGACAATTTTTCATCCATTAAGATATCGGTAGGAATTTTCTCTTCAAGACATGCTTACTAGTTGGTTGAGGTCTTGGTATTAATATTTTTGTAAGAAAGAGAGAGATGGTTTAATTAAGAAGAAGGTGTAATTATATTATTCTGAGCCTGTGGTTGTGTCCAATACAGATATTACCATTTTAATGTTGTAAATAAATTGTCATGATACGTTATTATCATGAATTAATTGGCCGCGCTATGTCATGTAGCCTATACACAAATACATATATAAAATCTATACAAATTATTCTTTATTGTTGTTTTCTGTAACTGAAAAGGACAGCTGTGTAGTTGTTTGGATTGGGCAAAAAAACATCGTAAAAGATCCCATGGCAAGTGAAATTCAATATATAAGAGTAGGCCAAATTTCCCTCATAGCACACTGTATGGCATATGCCTGACTTCATTAGCCCAGAGCGGGGTTGGGATGGCCTAGTGGTCTAGAGTGCCGCGCTTCGACCTCTAGCTGGCAGGTCACCTCTGGCTTGCGGCTGTGGTTTCGAGCCCTAGTGTGAGCGTATGTGGCATGGAGATAGGGGCACCTTCTCAACCTCGTGGGTTTCCTCTGGGCACTCCGGTTTCCTCCCACTGCTAAACACCCCTACGCGCAAGCGAATTATTTAAATAAAATTTTTAAAAAACATGTTAGTCCCGAAATGACATAGTTTGTGTTGAGTGGACGTTAAACCCCATTTCTCTCTCTCTCCCTCATAGCACACTGTATGGTGGGTGTATGCCTGACTTCATTAGCCCAGTGGGAGCAGAACAGTAGGCATTAAACCCCATTTCATTTTTATTTTTTTTCCTTTCGGTAATTGAGGTCAGCATAATTCTTAAGGAGTGAAGTAATGTACAATGGAGAGAGCTGCAGTCACTCAGTGAGAAGGATATTGGCACACAACTTTGACATCCATGTTTGATCACTTCGTTGGCCGACAATGTTCATCTGGATTCTTGACATGGTTAACCCTTGTCAGTAGTGGGGGGGGGGCTTGCAAAGGAGAGTATATACAGGTCTTGTGTGCACATTGGCGTGCATGTGAAATGATAGGGCGGGCCCTTGACAGTTCTAATTCAAATTAATAGTAATCAGTGGCGCCATGGGACAATTAAAAATAGCATTTGCCCATCTACATTAGGTTGGTAGGATGTTAAGCCCCATACATTTCAACATGCAAGGAGTTGAAAAAAGACGCATCGCTGCACACTAAGTATGAGTAAATTGAGACAACCCATAGTGAGATAATTAATGTGAGTCTACTCATGGTGAGATAGAGATAAGTAATGTGAGACTACTCATGAGTAAATTGAGACAACTCATAGTGAGATAAAGTGTAATATGAGACAACTCTTAGTGAGTTATGTAATGTGAGACCACTCATAGGGAGATAAAGTGTAATATGAGACTACTCTTAGTGGTATATGTAATGTGAGATCACTCTTGGTAAGATAAGTGATGTGAGATCACTCTTGGTAAGATAAGTGATGTGAGACCACTCATAGTGAGATAAAGTGTAATATGAGACTACTCTTAATGGTATATGTAATGTGAGATCACCCTTGGTAAGATAAGTGATGTGAGACCACTCATAGTGAGATAAGTAATGAGGGACCACTCTTAGTGAGTTTAGAAATGTGAGACTACTCATGGTAAGATAAGTAATGAGGAAACACTCTTAGTGAGTTAAGAAATGTGAGACTACTCATGATGAGATAAGTAATGAGGAAATACTCTTAGTGAGACTACTCATGGTGAGATTAAGTAATGCGAGGCCACTCATGGTGATAGGTAATGTGAGACCACTATTAATGGTAGTACTGAACTACAAAGCTGCTTAGATGGTACAGATTTCAGCTAATCCAGCCTAGCTGTTGACTGGAAATTAGATAACTCTTGTCAGGGATACTCCACCACTACAAGTGTCTGGTAATTACATAGCTCTGTCGGCGGTACCCTAGCTACGAGAACGTAACTAAAAACTTTGAGATATACTGATGTGCTTGTTTTTAGCTACGATTGGATGCCTTTAGTTCCAAGTGGCAAACTCAATTTCTTTATTAATGCATGTATCATCTTTAAAATAAGTTAATTTTATACTATTTGTACTTATTTCACATACGCAGCCCAGTCTACTGAAACAGCAATCATTTATCAGCAAATATTGACAATAAAGTAAATCAAGCGTGGTTTTTATGTGTTAACAGCGTTTAATTTAAAATGTCGGAAAAAGCAATCTACTTATTACTATCGCTATGATTTAAAAAGCGGGGATTTGTACCCGTGTCTAATATGATTATCTGCTGCTTAATTGTAGTTGAATGTGGCAGAAATGATATAAATAACAATAATCAATCGTTTTAATGAAAAATATTGTCAATTTTGCTTACTTTTTGTGCGTGTGTTTCGCGTTCGGCTTTGCTAGGTGACACTAAATAGGACCATCTCTTATCTCGAAACACGGAGGGTGGAGAGATGAGGTTTGTTATCTAGGGGTACCCCACCACTAGAAATGTCTGTCCGAGTGTTTTTGTGATACCTGAAGATGTACGGTACACTGCTGTGCGAATTTCATGTGGTACACCAGGCACGGATCCAGGATTTTTTGCAGGGGGGGTCCAGGTTTGATAATTGCCACCGCCACCATTACCGGGGGGTTTGGGGGCCCTCCAACAGAAAAATTAGGTAAATTAGATTCAATTTAGTGCATTCTGATGTATTTCCAGAAGGTAAATTCCAAAATTACAGGTCTAAAAATCGCCATTAAAATAGCATGAAAAATTTTCAAGCCTGAGCCAAAATTACAGGTCTAAAAATCGCCATTAAAATAGCATGAAAAATTTTCAAGTCTGGAGCCCCTGGACCCCCCCTCTGGATCTGCGCCTGTACACTGTTGAGCTAATCTAGGCTAGTTGAGGGGTACCACACCCACCGCCAGAAACCCGGCAGACTTGCATTTTGATGATACCAGATATACATGCAATGATACCACATAGGAGAAAGTTTGTACACTTTTCAGCTAGGTTGAGCCTCTAGACTTGCGGTCCAATACTGATAAAGACTTATTCTCGGTATCCCCAGTGCTGTTCTACTCCACTATACCCTGGGTTAATCCATAGGGTTTCCACGATTTAAAATTATCTGTTCGAGCCTCAATTGTATCTCAAGTCTAGGAACCAATCAACAGGGGCGTTTTAAGGAAACCGGAGTGCCCGGAGGAAACCCACGAGATTGAGAAGGCGCCCCTATCTCCATGCCACATACGCTCACACCATGGGCTTGAAACCACAGCCGCAAGCCAGAGGTGACCGGCCAGCTGGATGTCGAAGCGCTGCACTCTAGACCACTAGGCCATCCCAACCCCCCACACTAACCATTAGACCATCCTCAATGGTCGAGAGCGAGACATAAGTAATAATATATTGAAACATTGCCCGTACCTCCAATGGAAATAATGGAACGCCAACATGAAAGGATTACGTCACATCTGAATTTTAATTGGGATTAATTAACAAAAATAGCTTGCCATGTAACGAAACATACGCCCACACAGCAGCTAAATCGTCCGGCATGTCAACAAGAGTTGAAAATCATTAGAATTTGTTTGGTTTTTTATTAAGTTCTGCCCCATTCTAAATTACCATGTAACGGTGATATAATCAAACGATTTTTTAAATCGGATAATAATTTTGACGTCCAGAGGGACCACAAGCTAAAAACGGTGAATTTTCGGACAATCAGGGGTCATATTTCAGGAAGTTACGATCCGATGGACGCATTATATATCCAGAGGAACCAAGATCTTTGGATTATCAACATACATGTCACGTTTCATCAAAATCTGTTCAAAATTGTGACCTATATAGAGTCCACAAGCTAAAAACATGATTTTTCGTACAATCAAGGGTCATAATCCGCGAAGTTTCGATCCTATACATTCCAATATCGAAAGCAGCCGAGATCTTATGGGGATTAACCTATATTTCAAGTTTTGTCAAAATCGGATAAGAATTGTGACTTTTAGAGAGTCCACCACCTTGATATAACATATTTTCACACTCTTCACATACAAACGGCGGCCATTTTGTCTGTCAATTATCGTCCGATTTTCATGAAATTCGAACTCAACCTTCATTACCATGTAACGGTGATATAATCGAACGGTTTTTTAAATCCGATAATAATTTTGACCTCGAGAGGGACCACAAGCTAAAAAGATCGATTTTTCGGACAATCAAGGGCCATAATTCAGGAAGTTACGATCCGATGAGCGCAAATATCGAAAGGAACCAATGTCTTTGGGTTATTAACATACATGTCCAGTTTCATCAAAATCAGTTCAAAATTGTGACCTCTATAGGGTCCACAAGCTGAAAACGTGATTTTTCGTACAATCAGGGGCCATAATCCACGAAGTTTCGATCCGATACATGCCAATATCGAAAGCAGTCGAGATCTTTTGGGGTTAAACCTATATTTCAAGTTTCGTCAAAATCGGATAAGAATTGTGACTTGTAGAGAGTCCACAAACAAATTGTTGACGGACAGGGGCGACGACAATATACGTCCACGTGAAAATGTGGGCTTATAAAATTGAAAAGAGGTTTAACATCCTAATGTTCAGGGCCCTATTTCACGAAATTTTAGCTAAAGATAAAATCCAAATTTTAGTAGATACTTCAAATTTGATTGCCTAAGAACTAATATTGTCCAATCAAATTACTAAAATTTGGATCTTATCTTCGTTAAAATTTCGTGGAATAGGCCCCTGCTCAGCACCAGAAAAATAAGGGGCCCCCCTGTAAGAATATGGTCTTAGGTGTTTAAGAGGATATTGTGTCTTTGAAAATTATTAAATTCTGTCTATAAAATTAAAATCCCACGTACCTAATAAACGTGAACTATAAGCTATACATAAAAAGTCAGTGATGTTTTGGTAAAATCATAACCGGTGACAAAAGTGCCCACGTTCTTCCTGTTATTTGACCTATGATTAGTAGACATAATATGGTGTCATCACCTGCTTTATTTGTGTGAAATTTAGGAGGTTATTACGCATTTGGAATGGATATTAACGTCAAGGCTAAATCTTGGACGTGCAGGGATGGGGGTATAAATTTGAGTGTAGACCAAGCCCCAGTAGAAACTTCCAGATATTCAAGCAGCCATTATCCGTTGAGAACAAGGGACCTGCGAAGTCATCCAGATTGGCATTAAAGTTCTTATAGCTTAAATACTGTGGTATTGTTTTACGATCACAAGAACACAACAAAGAAGAAGTCCCAAAAGTAGCAGTAGTACTACACCCCTCCCCCATCCAAAACAATATAATTAGGCAATCTTTCAATTATAAAATACACTTAATTACAACACAGTGGTGCTTCTTCAGGCTCTCGGGCCTATTTCACGAAATTTTTAACTAAGATAATATCCAAATTTTAGTAATTTGATTGGACAGTATTAGATTGATTTTAGTTCTTAGCCAATCAAAATTAAGTATCTACTAAAATTTGGATTATATCTTTAGTTAAAATTTCGTGAAACAGGGCCCAGATCAGTTTTAAGGGCGCCCACACGCCAATGGTTTCGTTTGCTCTGATCCAAGCTTTCATACATCACTTTCGTGGAGGCTATGGTGCCCCAACACTCTTCTGCGCCCCAACTTTTAAAATCCTACATACTGCCCTGCTCAGAACTGGGATGGTGAAGACTTGAGTAATTAACAAAGTGACGAATTAACAACAAGCAGTTTAGTGTGTATTTATTTATTACACTTTAATCACACTATCAGATGGTTTCCTTTCCGTCTGAATTCTTTTCTGTGTAATTTAGATTGAAGCAACCAAAGCGGCCACGATAATTTAATGAGATGAGCATACCAGTTTATACAAATTTCTGTTATTTTAATTCTGAATATTTTCCCCCCGTTTCTGCGATTTGTGTAACATTGCCTAAATCCCCGCGCTAATCACTTTTTCTTGGCAGCTGATTTTGTGACTTTGCCTCCTGATGCTTCAGCCTTGGTTACCGACTTGATGACACCAACAGCAACGGTTTGTTTCATATCACGTACGGCAAATCGACCTAGTGGGGCGTAATCGTTGAAGGACTCGACACACATGGGTTTACTGGGTACCAACACAACAATAGCAGCATCCCCTGATTTTACAAATTTGGGGGCATCCTCCAACTTTTTGCCAGATCGTCGATCGCATTTCTCTTGGATTTCAGAAAATTTACAGGCAATATGGGCAGTATGACAATCCAAGACTGGAGAGTAACCATTTCTAATCTCTCCAGGGTGGTTCAGAATGATGACCTACAAAACAGAAAATCATATTTGCAACATTAGATTTAAATACAACTGAGTAACAGTGCTTTATAGAAGTATTAGCAAAGCGACATGGGTTCATTTCCCAGCTTGTACATAAGTAGTGGATCCTAGTATTACGTAATGGTGAAATAATGAAACTTTGTCTGATTGGTGCAGAAATGAGTTTCGATTTGTTGAGGACCCGGAACCCCATTTCATTTCTCTCTCAGTTTCCTCGGTCAGGGTGCACGTCTGGTAACATCCTGTGTACACTACACATTTGAATCACCCTTGCAGTCCACTGGAACAAGTATATGTGAGTATTAATTAAAAAATAAATGTTTTCCAGTTATTGGCGGTCTTGAGTCTTAAAAAGGTTTAAGTCTTGCAATTACCTGGGCAGTGAAATCTTTAGCGCCCTTGGGTGGGTCATTCTTGCTGTCTCCAGCAACATATCCACGTTTCAACTCCTTCACGGAGACGTTCTTCACATTGAATCCAACATTGTCACCAGGTAAACCTTCAGTCAAAGATTCGTGATGCATCTCAACAGACTTAACCTGTAAATATAGTTTTTAAGGATGGGATAAAAGACTAAGATATAAGAGTAGGCCGGACTAAAAGCTGCTGCCATGGGAAATTATGAATAGCTAACTATAAAATACATACCTCAGTTGTGAGTCCAGCTGGAGCAAAAGTGACAATCATGCCAGGCTTAATGATACCAGTTTCAACTCGACCTACTGGCACTGTTCCAATACCTCCAATTTTGTACACATCTTGGAGAGGAAGACGAAGGGCTTTGTCGGTTGGGCGTGAGGGTGGGAGAATTGCATCCAAGGCTTCATAAAGGGTTTTTCCGGAAGCATTACCCTCTTTTCTTTCTACAGCCCAGCCTTTGTACCACTTCATGTTCTCAGATTCTTCAAGCATGTTATCCCCATGGAAACCAGAGATTGGCACGAAAGCTACAGCTTTAGGATTGTATCCAATTTTCTTGATGTATCCAGACACTTCCTTGACGATTTCCTTAAATCGTGTTTCCGAATATTTAGGTTCTGTGCTGTCCATCTTGTTGATACCAATGATCAATTGTTTGACACCAAGAGTGTAAGCCAAGAGAGCGTGTTCTCTGGTCTGCCCTTCTTTGGAGATACCAGCTTCAAATTCTCCTACACCACCAGCAACAATCAATACAGCGCAATCAGCCTGTGAGGTTCCTGTAATCATGTTCTTGATGAAATCTCGATGTCCAGGAGCATCAATAATAGTTACTTGGTATTTACCGGTTTCAAATTTCCACAGAGCAATATCAATTGTAATACCTCGTTCACGTTCAGCCTTCAATTTATCTAAAACCCAGGCATATTTAAAAGAGCCTTTGCCCATCTACAAAAGAAACGTTATTCACAGCAAGCGTTAATTTTATATTTAAACTAAATAAAACCATAGAAACGGGGTTTAACAAACTGACACAAATGAAAATGAAATGGGTTTAACGTCCTACTCTTTTACACCTAACCTGGGCTAATGGTAGACGGGCATACGCGCTACGGCCCACTCTTATATCGAATTCCAACTGCCAAGGGATTTTTTTTTTACGTGCACTCCAATGTGTACACGGGACCTCGCTTTTTCGTCCCATTCGAACGACTAGGCAGCTGTCCTTGTCAGGCCTTCCTGCATCGCTGGCAAGGGGAAATCACACCGGAAAGGTCATTTAGAGACTAACATGGTTCAATTTTATTTCAATAATTCGCTTGCGCGTTGGGGTCATCAGGTTAACTCAATGAGCTAGGAAAGACGACCCTACATCATCGCGGCCATCTTGAAATTCTAAAAGAATAGGCATGACGCGTCGACAAAGACTCACTCTCCGCCACAATGAGGACACTTTCAGATTTCGATAGGACGTTAAAACCCATTTCATTTTATTTCAAATTACTGTACGTGGTAGATTGTGGTACGACGACACTAAAATCTTGGTCATGAATAAAGATATAGGTTTTACTATGGAAACGTCCAGTCTACACAAACTGGGGGGGGGGGTCATTTCAGGACTAATACGGATTAATTTTAATTCAACAATTCTTTTGTAAGTAGTGGTCTTTAGCATTGGGGGGGGGGGACAGCGGAGGACCCTGAGAAAACCCAAGATGTTGGATAGGCGACCCTACCCCTTGACACATTCCCGGGAAGTGGATGTTCAGGTTGAATACTTATGTAATATGAATGTATATAAACTGATTTACAGTCAATCTTTTCCATTTTCACTTAATTTCAATCCAGAATATGCCGTCGCCGTACGACATGAATTGTGGAATATGGCTAACCTCATTCTTCAAATCCTTTGTTACAAATGGCGCTGAAACGCATGATACACGATTCGTTAAGCAATGGTAAAATGTTTATTTTGTCTTAAATATTGGATATCATAAGCCTATCTTTTCCCGGTAAGATTACAACATCTTTGACTATTTGTACTAAATGTGCATTAAAAATATAAGAGACGGGTCGACACAAAGTTTTAGAACCAAAACGTAGCTGGTTCTATGTTTCAACAAAATACCTACAGATCACAAGTCATTGGAAATTTAGCAAATGCATCATTTGGCTCAAGTAACCAATCATATCAGTAATTTCACAGGTTTGGGGTCATGAATAGCCGTGTCCATGAGTCATAACAGAAATCATGGCAAACTTTTAAGGCAGGCGTTGGTTGATTCCGGAGAGATTATCATCCGAGTTCTTGATCATAAAATGTAGAAATTTCTATTATCATATTTGCCCCAGCGAATTTGGCTAGGTGTTGTATGGGGGAGTGGCTTTATTCCATTATGCATTGTATCGTATGTTAGCAGCTTGATAAATAAAATATAAACACGAAATCGTGCATTATTATTCCCGAGAAGACAGACGTCTTAACTACTTAGATAAGTAGTACATACACAACGTGAAGGGAATACCAAGACAAGTTAAAGTACTAGACGATCGCAGATATGTAGTAAGTAAAGATACATGGGCTTTCCACGACTGACAAAGACTCATTGTGCTACACATTAGTTTCCATTTTGTACTAACCTCATTGGCTTCTTTCTCGAATTTTTCGATGGTTCTTTTGTCAATACCACCACATTTGTAGATGAGATGACCGGTAGTGGTGGATTTACCGGAGTCGACATGACCAATGACAACAATGTTAATGTGAATTTTTTCTTTAACCATGGTTGCTTCTTAGTTATTTAGTTTGAAATCTGAAACGAAAAGAATCATTGAAGATACATTATGTAAAAGAGGGAGGGGGGGGGGGTGTTTTGCAGTGGTAGAAGCGGATCCTACTCGTTGCAACGTTCAACTGAGGAATCGAAACCAAGCCAACACATATTACAGTTTGTATTGGGAAAAGTAATTCTATCACAAAAAGTGATGACCGGACAACACAAATAGTTAGCGAACAGTTTTTCTTTATTGTAATGCGTTTCTTGTAATGACGTATTATGCAAGCCGCCATGACACCAGCCAGTTGAAATGTCGCGTGGAAGTTGGGTTTCATCAGATCATACTTATGCGGTATGGCTTCACCTTTATTTCAATAGGAATTGATTTAATATATGTTAAGCTATGTGCAGTACAGTTTTGGGTTAGTTTATTTGTAAATAAAGGAGGTACAGGCCAGTAAACTTTTGTTGTCATTTGACTAAAACAACTTGCGCAAAGAATGAGCCACTATTGTGTCTGGAGAAAGACGGAAGATCCCAGTAGCGGAACCACTTCTAGAATCAGTGTGTGCAGAATGTGTCATCCTATTTAAATTAACTCGGTCCCCTTGCCTTTTTTTCCAAAGAAAATAAGCGAATGAAGTCTGCGCGTCGACAACAAGAAGGGTATTATTGACTTTGTGGAAAATTCAGATCGGCTTCAAAAGTATAAATTATCGAACATTTCGTTTCCTGGAATAAAAACAAAATCAAAACAAATTCTGATAATGGGACATTTGAACAGGAGTGAGGACTCATTGAAGTGAATCACAAGAGTCTTAGAATACAAACAGCCTACAACATGAACAACAAGCTCAGTCAGGCGGGCTCAAGAAATCTAGAGGACAACAGAACAAAGCAGTCTGGTACTTACGAACGCTGGATGAATAATGATAACACAGGGTAGTTAGCAATGCACGTGCATTGTGGACTATTTTTAAGGACTA
Source organism: Patella caerulea (assembly GCA_036850965.1). NCBI lineage: Eukaryota > Metazoa > Mollusca > Gastropoda > Patellidae > Patella > Patella caerulea. The sequence goes on along the minus strand of JAZGQO010000005.1, from coordinate 14,343,798 downwards.
CATTTCGCGTATTACTGCGCCAGATTTGAGCGACCAATCGCTAGCAGTCTTGTTAGAGATTTCGACGAGTCAACATCTATCGGATCACGTAAGCTGAATTTTCCTTGTACGTTTTTCGGATTATGATAATACAGAGGCGGATTCAAGAGTGCCCCCCCCCCTCAATTTTCGACAGTGCCCTTTTTATTTCTGAAAGTGCCTTTCAACTGGCTTTTTTGCTCGATTTGGGGGCTCTTTTTCAACGATTTCCGAAAATATCAGCCAAATAGCTCTTGGAATGGCTACAGATACAAGGAAATTACGGATAATTTTCTCGGCCCCCTCCCCCTCTCAGCGGCGTGCCCCTTCTCCGCGGTCAGTGCCCTTATTTTGCGGCGCCCATCCTTTTCAAAATTCCTAGATCCGCCCCTGTAATACGCCCATTTTTGTCAAATTAAATCATGAAATCAACATACATATTATTATTGGGTCCATATTTTATGCTATTTCTTTGGAAAGGGATAATCGGCTCGCCATAGTTGGCGAGGTGGGGGCAGACCCGACGCTATTTGAAGGGGTTTATTTTATACAATAACGTGTAGCCGGTGTAGGTGAAATTTACCTTTGTTATCAGGTACAGCATGTGGCTCATTCACTATATAGACCTTTAAATGAATGGCAATCGATCATCAGGTCACCCAACGAAAAAATTGACCCCACAATTTTAATAGGGTCACGTGTCCGGATATTAGAGACTTTTGGCAAGCGTAAATTCCTAGTACGTATAGCGTATAAGTATGCATTTTATGTGTGACGTCATCAATGTGTGTGTGTATTTCTCATACGTGAAATAGCACACGGATACGGCAGCCCGTATCAACAGCTTTCACACGGAGAAGGTCCGTATAACATTGTCGTCTTTTTAGACGCTGAAATGTTGTATCGTATGGCGTTTTTATGAATCTATGTGTATCGGAGGTGTATATTTGATGTGAATTTAACCATAATAAAGATTGGAATTTAATCGTTATTTTTGATGGTTTTTCACGGAATTTTCATACTTTTCCCGTCTGTCTGCACGCTGGTTGATCTACGTGCTAGATTGAGGTAGATATGGGAACTTGGAAATCTGTAAATGATGTTATTCTATGGTGAAGGGGTATAAATAATAAATTAGTGAAACCGAAAATTGCTGTCGAGTCGAAGTCAAAGATTTTTTTGATTTTTTATTTTAATAAAACGACATTAATTTTTTATAATAGCTCATGGTATAGCTCAAGTGATCTTGGTAGATAACTGCCATCATGCTGTACAGAACTAAGCTCAGCTCAGTGACGCATACGTACACGACGCAAGCATCTGCGAAAACTACTCGGGGGGGGGGGGTGGGATGGCCTAGTTGGATCGCCTACTCGTGGGTTTTCTTCGGTTTCCGCTCACTGCAAAGGACCCCTACGCGCAAGCGAATCATTGAATAAATATTGAACCATGTGTTACTCCAGAAATTACCTGGTTTGCTTTAGATGTAGGCCGAGGAAGTTACTCCGATTTTTTGCCAAGGTCTCTCTTCTCAGTGGTGCAGGACGAGCGAGCCTGGCAAGGATGGTGTCTAGTAGTACGGGTGGAGCGATAAACCGAGGCCCCGTGTATACATCTGCTTGCACTTAAAGAACCTACGGCAGTTGGAATTGGCAAAAGACCGTAGCGCCTTTCTAGGGACACAATATAGCCCAGAGCTTTGTATGGTGTAAGCCCATCGTCCTCGTCCCAGTCAGAGCAGTGAGCCCATCGTCCTCGTCCCAGTAAGAGCCGTAAGCCCATCGTCCTCCTCCCAGTCAGAGCAGTGGGCCCATCGTCCTCGTCCCAGTCAGAGCACTAAGCCCATCGTCCTCGTCTCAGTCAGAGCAGTAAGTCCATCGTCCTCATCCAAGTGAGGGCAGTAAGCCCATTTTTATCATCCCGGTTAGAGCAGTAAGCCCATCGTCCCCGTCCCAGTCAATCAGTAAGCCCATTTTCATCACCCCAGTCAGAGCAGTAAGCCCACCGTCCTCGTCCCTTCAGGGCAGTAAGCCCACCGTCCTCGTCCCTTCAGGGCAGTAAGCCCATCGTCCTCGTCCCAGTCAAGGCAGTAAACCCATTTTCATCTTCAGGATTAGAACAGTAAGCCCATTTTCATCAGCCCATCTTCCTCGTCCCAGTCAGGGCAGTAAGCCCATTTTCATCATCCCAGTCAGAGCAGTAAGCCCACCGTCCTCGTCCCATCAGGGCAGTAAGCCCATTTTCATCATCCCAGTCAGAGCAGTAAGCCCATCGTCCTCGTCCCAGTCAAGGCAGAGTAGTAAAATTTGATGTTAAACCACATTTAATTTCGTTATCTCTCTTACAGGTGTATAAGTTAACTTTTCATCAACCGATTCCTAGGATGTATACATGTAAATATATACAAGAACAGAATGTCGTCCATATATGAACTTACTAAACAGGCAGACGGAGCGGTCACGCTACCGTATAATTGAAAATGTGAGTAGTAATTTGTTATCTTGAAAACAAAATAAAAGTTGTATGTTGTTGTCTCCCATGGTTTTCCGTCAGTTCACTTATCTAGGAAATGATATATTTAATTGTCTGTACTGATAAAATGGAAATTTGTAATTTGGCACTCTTACCCCACCATAAATATCTCCAAATAGCTCGACAATTACACAACAATATTTTATATATATATATATATATATATATATATGCTTACCAATCCTTAAATCTGTTTCGCACATTTATAGTCACTAAATAAACGGTCATGTTGTACTTGATAAGCTATGACCATTTCACCATCCATAAATAATACACTGAAATATGGTTCGGAGTGTCGTCCATAATATCCAGACACTTTTGAGTAAAAGATAGGTTACGTGCCCTTGTTTTTCCTTGTTTTTAAATTAGCCTCACTTAACCAGTCTACCAACCCTTCTCCGTCTGATTGACAGGCCGGGATAATCAAGACCACTTTTTTTACGAAACATGACAGAATGCTGGTACAAGAAATTGAACTTAGAAATAACGCACGTTTTAAGAACCTTATAAAAGTTAAATGAAGCTACTGCTGGTATCATGTTCATGTCCAAATCCAATCCGCGTTATTCAGAGGTACTATTTGTACTAAACCAAAAGATGCCGTTCCTAGTTAATGATAAAGCAATTTTAAAAAAATAAAACGAACGTAAGTTCTAAAGCCGCTGTAACAACCAAACAGCTAAATATCACTGCTATTCAGAATCGTCAACAATAGATTTTTTACCGCTGTAATATTTGTTAAATTTTTTGAGAATTTCACGCGATATGGTTATATAAACTCAACGAGAGTGTGAGACTCGTCAGAAATCAGTTCGAGTTAAAGTAGCTAAGTCTCTAACTCATTATCAACCAAAATCTTCAACATTGAAAACACGCATTATTTGTCAATGTAAATCAACATTGAGGCCGTGATCTTGCCGAAAAAAGATGGGCTTCTGATGTCCAGTATTTAAGACAAAATAAACATCTTACCACTGGCAAATGAATCGTGTACCATAATCTGTAGCCTATCTGTGTCAGTTCTAGCAAGAGACTCGAGGAGAAATGTGCGTTCGATTGAGACTGCTGGCTTATTTCGCCGTAGATAACAGATTTGAAATTAGAATAAAAACGGAAACCATTGAATGTAAATCAGTTTATATACATTTATTACAGTTTATATGCTTTGCGACCAACTGTGTCAATTTCTAGGTCCCAAATGTTTGCGATTTAGCTCCTTTAAGCTTTGCCTCGATCATTATTACAAAAGTCGATACCATTAAAAAAAAAAAAAAAGTCTCAGTTATCCATGCTTACGTTTAATTATTTTTCCCCCAAAAAAATGTATTCCAATCTCCTTATAAATATTTCAGCCTTGCGATGACATAGAAAGTTGGTTATGGTCTAGATAAGTTAATTAATTTCTAATTGATAATTTAGATAACATTTCAGATCCAAAGAAAGACCTGAAATAAGCAGATTTACCTTATGCATACAGTGTCATATCTAAGCTCTGAGAAATTTAATATTTTAATGAAAATGCAAATGCCGCATAAACCTCTAATTGATAACTTCACTACAAAAAACTCCCTAATAGGTTCTTATAATTGATTTAAACTTTTGAATCTTGCAACTCATCTGCTTTCACATCAACAATATAAACAATATAAAATTACTTAAAGGGACAATAACATTCTTGCTGGCTTGGTAGCTCCAGAAAATAAATAATACCATTATTCTAAGTACTCGATGTTTAAGTGTCCTACCTGTTGTGTAAATAAATTATCCATTACAACCTATTTTACTTGTCCACAGGGTTCGAAAATATTTTAAAATCCAAGTCACATTTGAAAAGGTTTACGTTAGACTTTTCAAATCAATTGGTTGAATTTTTCCAATTTTTTAAATTAGGTGTGTTAAGATGAAATTTATATCATCATTTAATTGGAATATTCTAAAATAATACGATTTGTTGAGCAGAATGAAGATTGGGACATATTTTCAGTTACAACAAGAATGTTATTGTCCCTTTCAAGGACAACTGTCGGTTTTATATTCAGATATTTCATCGTGTTGTGAAACATTACATCACCGTTTGTCATTTTGCCAAGGTCAATAACTTTTGCCTACAGATCATTTTTATTGATCATACATACCCATGTTAGGAGTGTCGTAAATCATAAGTCTTTCTTTGTTATACGCTCACAGCTGTCTAGTTGGTCGGACGTGACGGAAAACCGAGGTCCCGTGACCCGTGTACACATTGACGCGCAAAATTTCCCTCACAACGCACTACATGACGTAGGTATACCCGTCCATTAGCCATAGCGGGGGGGGGGGGGTCTAGAGTGCCGCGCTTCGACCTCTGGCTTGCGGCTGTGGTTTCGAACCCTGGTGTGAGCGTATGTGGCATGGAGATAGGGGCGCCTTCTCAACCTCCCGGGTTTCCTCCGGGCACTCCGCTTTCTTCCCACTGCTAAAGATTCCCTACGCGCAAGCGAATTATTGAAGTAAAATTAAACCATATGTTAGTCCCGAAATGACCTAGTTTGTGTTGAGTGGACATTAAACCCCATCTCTCTCTCTCTCTCTCTCCATTAGCCCAGGTTAGGTACATAAGAGTAGGACGTTAAACCCAATTTCATTTCATTTGTAAAGTGGTGTTTCATTTTCATAAAATTTCGCTAAATATCATTATTACGGACCTTTCGCGTCGGTATAAAAACGAACCCCAAAACGAACGAACATATGTTCGTTTATGTTTTCGTATCCTCTAACACATGGTTTCGCAATCCGACGTAGGGACTACGATTAGTTAGATGGCGTTAATTTCCACCCCATGAACTTCTCTGTCCAGAGTCCAGGCAAAGTTTTCAATTGATATTTTAGTAGATGTACAAGAAATCAAACAATATTGCATTTGAGCACATACTACTAACTCTACAATTGTGGAAAATTCGATATAGGAGACAGAAAACATTTTCGTTTGCATACATACGCGAATGCAACTCGCGTGTAACGTTTTTCACTGGCGAACACTCGTTACGGATTGACGTCACAAGTACACACGAATAGATGACGTGTTCGTTTTCGTACCGATGCGAAAGGTCCCTATTCAATACTGTCCCCCAATATTTGTTGCGTCAAATTACCGAAGCTGGTACCAACAAATTGTAGACAGTCAATTCATTGCAGGTCTCTCTATCCATTGCGCGCTGTATCTAGGCGCGCATCCAGAAGGGGGTCCAGGCGGTCCGCCTCCTCTCCCCCCCCCCCCGCTCAGGCTTGAAAATTTTTTATGCGATTTTATTGGCGATTTAGACCTGTAATTTTGGAATTTACCTTCCGGAAATACGTCAGAATGAACCAAATTGAACCTAATTTACCAAATTAATCGGTTGAGAGCAATTAGTTAAGCAATTATCAAACCTAGACTCCCCCCCCTGCAAAAAATCCTGGATCCGCGCCTGTGTATCCTAAGGTCTATAAATCAACTGGCGTGACTTCGATTCCTCGTTTGTATGTGACGAAAAGTGGGGTCGCTTGTCCAACCTTGTAGGTTTTACCGATCCTCCCAGTGAAAATAACACTTGCAAGCGAATTATTGAAATGAAATTGAACCACGTGATACTCCCAAAATGACCCAGTTTTTGTCGGGTGGACTTTATTAACCCCCCTTTCTCTTCTTTTGCTTGCCCATTTGAGTTGGTTGGTTTCCAAGAATATGGACGCTGAGGGTTTGAATTACCTTTTTCTGCCTTGGTTAATATTCATTAGAGTTGATATGTACGGCTAATGTTTTTGGACATCTCAGCATTTTGGTGAAATGCCTTATGAAAATATGGAACCGGCGAGACAAAATTAGCAGCTGTTATTCGCCTAAGTTAAAAGAAACTACTGCTCTTATTATCTCCTCTTTTGCCTAGGTCAAAAGCTACATAAAGTTATCTATTTTACACCAACACTACATTTGATCCCATCATTTACCGTGCACAAAAAAACACGTTGGAATTCCAACGACTTTTTTCCGTGTAGGAGTATGGCATATACCTGGTTTTCGTTAGCCCATTCAGGGCAGTTTGATGTAGAACCAAACGTAGCATTTACCCCTTGCATTCTTGAAAAAAAGCCTCAAGCGTTATGACCAAATTTCTGGCCTGCCCGCCAAATCTTTACTGTAGATCGAGTAGCAGGCCCGAAGTTAATCAAGAATTTACTCAAAATTATTCGCCTTATTTTAATTTATCAAATACATCAATAACTATGTACAATGTTTTGGGTTTCTGGATCAAAGACTTTTCTCATAAAGTAAAGTGATTTAAAGTGGAGTAAATTCTTGACTTATCTGAGAATGCTTTGCGCACACGAGGCCAGTTGTTCAGATTGCATCTTGTTACACAGAAGGGAGAATTGGTTGCTAAGACGCTGGCCTAGTGTGCCGCTCCAACCTCTAGCTGGCCAGTCACCTTTGGCTTCGACTGTGGTTTCATGGAGACAAGGTCGCCTTCTCAACCTCGTGGGTTTCCTCCCACTGCTAAGGACCCCTGCTCGCGCAAGTGAATTAATGAAATAAAATCCATGTTGGTCCCAAAATGACCTAGTTTTTTGTCAAGTGGACTTTAAACCCCATTTTTCTCTTCTCACTTCAGTTGTACAGGACAGCTGTGGATGGGGCAAAACAAAAACAGTAGGCTTACACCTACAACATCCTTCAGCAGTTACAATGTGATCCCAGTGTAGCCGATAGTGTCACTGTTTTGGGTAAACTTCGAGCACACTATATGGCCCACCTCAAGTACGCTTACACTTTGTAACCTACCAATTTGGCCCCAAGTTCACAATTTGCTTTCAATCACTGTTTATAAGAAATATATTTGATCCACCATACAAAACTTTGACGATATATTCGATACATTAAGACAATAAAAGTTTTATAAGGTGCTATTTTAGTTAAAATAAGACAAACCATTTTGAGTAAATTCTCAACTTAAAAGTCTGAAAATGCTTTGTGAACTTGGGTCCTGGAATCAAAGCTGCATTAGATTATTACAGAAAGGGCACTACCAGAAGGATATCACACTTGAAGGTTTTTATTAAAAAGAAGAGAAGATTTTATTTAAATTATATATTTATTACACTTAAATCACACTATCAGATGGTTTCCTTTCCGTCTGAATTCTTTTCTGTGTAATTTAGATTGAAGCAACCAAAGCGGCCACGATAATTTAATGAGATGAGCATACCAGTTTATACAAATTTCTGTTATTTTAATTCTGAATATTTTCCCCCCGTTTCTGCGATTTGTGTAACATTGCCTAAATCCCCGCGCTAATCACTTTTTCTTGGCAGCTGATTTTGTGACTTTGCCTCCTGATGCTTCAGCCTTGGTTACCGACTTGATGACACCAACAGCAACGGTTTGTTTCATATCACGTACGGCAAATCGACCTAGTGGGGCGTAATCGTTGAAGGACTCGACACACATGGGTTTACTGGGTACCAACACAACAATAGCAGCATCCCCTGATTTTACAAATTTGGGGGCATCCTCCAACTTTTTGCCAGATCGTCGATCGCATTTCTCTTGGATTTCAGAAAATTTACAGGCAATATGGGCAGTATGACAATCCAAGACTGGAGAGTAACCATTTCTAATCTCTCCCGGGTGGTTCAGAATGATGACCTACAAAACAGAAAATCATATTTGCAACATTAGATTTAAATACAACTGAGTAACAGTGCTTTATAGAAGTATTAGCCAAGCGACATGGGTTCATTTCCCAGCTTGTACATAAGTAGTGGATCCTAGTATTACGTAATGGTGAAATAATGAAACTTTGTCTGATTGGTGCAGAAATGAGTTTCGATTTGTTGAGGACCCGGAACCCCATTTCATTTCTCTCTCAGTTTCCTCGGTCAGGGTGCACGTCTGGTAACATCCTGTGTACACTACACAGTTGAATCACCCTTGCAGTCCACTGGAACATGTATATGTGAGTATTAATTAAAGAATAAATGTTTTCCAGTTATTGGTGGTCTTAATATTGCAATTACTAATTACCTGGGCAGTGAAATCTTTAGCGCCCTTGGGTGGGTCATTCTTGCTGTCTCCAGCAACATATCCACGTTTCAACTCCTTCACGGAGACGTTCTTGACATTGAATCCAACATTGTCACCAGGTAAACCTTCAGTCAAAGATTCGTGATGCATCTCAACAGACTTAACCTGTAAATAAAATTTTTGAATAAGAACACATGTATTAGTATTTAGTAGATCGTGATTTTCTGGTGTGGCTCTGGGCCGCAAGGGACAATGTGTAGTTTTTTTAAGGGTGGGATACAAGACCAGGCCGGACTAAAAGCTGCTGCCATGGAAAATTAAAAGCGGGCAACACGATTTTGTGAGGGTTATGTATATGTTGAATGGTAGAGAACGATGCATTAAGTAAATATATTGTAACAAGAGGGCGGTTAGGCCCCAGTGTTTACACAATATATTGCGCTCAAGACCATTAAACAACTTAAAATACAGACACTTGCAAAGAAATACATGTACATCACCCTGGTTCACGATTATTTGAAATAATGATACGCCAACCCCAAAGGGGTGTCAATATGTATTTTAAACAATACTAATAACAATTTCCGACCCAAAATCTCTATTTCTGATCACTCATTTATTAACATAATAGCGTCATTTATGTCAGTTTTTCCGATTAGAATTGCTAACTTTAAAATACATACCTCAGTTGTGAGTCCAGCTGGAGCAAAAGTGACAATCATACCAGGCTTAATGGTACCAGTTTCAACTCGACCGACTGGCACTGTTCCAATACCTCCAATTTTGTACACATCCTGGAGAGGAAGACGAAGGGCTTTGTCGGTTGGGCGTGTAGGTGGGAGAATCGCATCCAAGGCTTCAAAAAGGGTTTTTCCGGAAGCCTTACCCTCTTTTCTTTCTATTTCCCAGCCTTTGTACCAAGACTTCATGTTCTCAGATTCTTCAAGCATGTTATCCCCGTGGAAACCAGAGATTGGCACGAAAGGTACAGCTTTAGGATTGTAACCAATTTTCTTGATGTATCCAGATACTTCCTTGACGATTTCCTTAAATCGTTCATCAGAATATTTAGGTTCTGTGTTGTCCATTTTGTTGATACCAATGATCAATTGTTTGACACCAAGAGTGTAAGCCAAGAGAGCATGTTCTCTGGTCTGTCCGTCTTTGGAGATACCAGCTTCAAATTCTCCAACACCAGCAGCAACAATCAATACAGCGCAATCAGCCTGCGAGGTTCCTGTAATCATGTTCTTGATGAAATCTCGATGTCCAGGAGCATCAATAATAGTTACTTGGTATTTACCGGTTTCAAATTTCCACAGAGCAATATCAATTGTAATACCTCGTTCACGTTCAGCCTTCAATTTGTCCAATACCCAGGCATACTTGAAAGAGCCTTTGCCCATCTGTTAAAAAAAAAATGAAAATAATTCTTAAATACCATTGTGTGGTCCTGTTCAGGCCTATTGAGCAGTTCAATACAAATTATGTAGCCAGTTCATGATGTGCCCGAGACTGAAAATTGAACTGCCTTCAATTCAAAATATCCCTCGACAGTTGAGTACGCCTGACAGTGAAAATTTAAACTCATAGTTAAAGTCATTGTTTTAATGTGAACATGTCCTGGCCAGATTCCAAAGCCAAGTTTGGGTCAATTGTTTTGTCCTTGGTTTTCATAAATTTGTACTAACCTCGTTGGCTTCTTTCTCGAATTTTTCGATGGTTCTTTTGTCAATACCACCACATTTGTAGATGAGATGACCGGTAGTGGTAGATTTACCGGAGTCGACATGACCAATGACAACAATGTTAATGTGAATTTTTTCTTTACCCATGGTTGCTTCTTATTTATAGGTATATGAAACCTGGAAAGGTAAATAATTGCATGTTTATTAAAGGCACAATCTTTCAAAGGACCATGTATAACAGTTTAGAATCAAACCCAGATTCAAACTTTAAGCATCCATGCTTTCTCCCATAATCTGGAAACACATAGTAACACTGTTGAATGTAGATTGCAGAAAACTAAGGAAAACTGTTTTGTTTCAGAATTAAGCTACTGAATATAATGAACTTATTTTAATTTGTCTTTTTAGATGAAGATACCTTTTCAGAGAAGGAGCAAAAAAAAATTATATACCGGTATATGTGTAGAGAGGAATGCATGCCAATGTGCAGCTTACAAGCAGTCTGCAGTGCATGTTTGATGCACGCACATGTAATTTTTTTCAGAGATCGGTGTACGCAACTTTTAGATTTGCATGTCCATTGTGGTTGTCTACGATATCACCTCTGTGGAAGCAGGCGTAAAATACAACTTGCTCACACATTTTTTTCTCGTATACGATAATCCGTTTTCCATCCACATACCACATTCGACTGGCGGAAAGATTTTTAAACACAATGTTTAATGAATGAATAATTGGATCATGCTTTTTACAGGATTAAAATTCACACCACCCATAGAGAACTTAAACTCTTTGTATGGTTAATAGAGTGTGATCAAGACTAGGGATTTATATTAATGAACAGTTAATAATCATAATTTCATCTGATGAAATAAGATTGCCGTCTTTGACAATGTGGGACTAATAACGCAACAATTTCCCTCCTTTTCTATCAGTTGGCCACCATTGATATTGATAGCATTTCCCTGAATTGTGCAATGATGGGCTCTCATCAAAATTTACTACACCCATTCCACATCA